>CM019151.1:140012081-140612081 GCA_009733165.1 Naja naja | reverse complement strand
GGTAGGTAAATTGAGGACCCAAGATTGTTAGGGGCAATAAGCTGACTTTGTAAAATTGCCGCTTAGTAATAAGCAGGCATATACAATGGAATGAAGGCTATTGCTGAGCGTGTTGGATTGTATCCCAAAAATTGTAAGCCGCCCTGAGTCTTCGGAGAAGGGCGGCACATAAATGTAGTATGTATATATATATGTGTATATATATATGTGTATATATATATATATATATATATATATATATATATATATATATATGTAGGTCTTGGTGTATTTGGGTCTTGTCCCGTGTAAGATTGAGAATACCTTGGCAACGTTTCGACGAAATCTCATCCGTCATCTTCAGGCTGGTGTCTTCAGCTTCGTTCTTCTGGGAGAAGTGTGTGATAGTGGCTGTTTTTCCCTTTTAAACTCCAGAGTTGGCTGTGTTGTTACTTCTTGATTGGTTGATGGAGTTGATGTACACAGATTGGATGGCTTTTTCCTGAGACCCTGTGTAGCTGAGGTGCTGGCTGTGTGTCTCTCAGCCTTTTGTGTTGTAACGACCTGGGTAATGGGCTGTGTGATGACCTTCTGAGTTCTATTGTTGTGACGTCCTGGGTGTGGTGCTGTAATCACCTCCCCTCCAGTATTTATAGAGAGAAGGCAGCTCAGATCACGCTTTGCTGGCACAAGCACAAAGCCGAAGACACCAGCCTGAAGATGGTGAGTGGGATCTCGTCGAAACGTCGCCAAGGTATTCTCAATCTTACACGGGACAAGACCCGAATACACCAAGACATATATATATATATATATATATATATATATATATATATATTTACGTAGATTTTCACGGGTAAAGGTATGTAGGTCTTGGTGTACCAACACCGGACCCAAAATAACACATGATGCCACCACCAATCTCCTTCACCAGACTCAAACCCAAGCCCACGCCACAGATGAAAGGCAACCACCATCCAGAAACCAGACCATGGCTGCAGCACCAGCTGCTACACGCCCCTCCAACCCCCAAACTAAGCAAAGAGACACACGCTATAAACACATAGCCAGACCTCAAACTCGGAGCCAAACCAAGGCCCAGAATGCCACATCACAGCCTTCCACCCAGGATACTACATCACAGAACTCAGGAGATCACAACACAAAACATCAGGAGGTTGCAGCACAGACAACGACCCAGGAGATTACAGCACCACACCCAGGACGTCACAACAATAGAACTCAGAAGGTCATCACACAGCCCATTACCCAGGTCGTTACAACACAAAAGGCTGAGAGACACACAGCCAGCACCTCAGCCACACAGGGTCTCAGGAAAAAGCCATCCAATCTGCATACATCAACTCCACAAACCAATCAAGAAGTAACAACACAGCCAACTCTAGAGTTTAAAAGGGAAAAACAGCCACGATCACACACTTCTCCCAGGAGAACGAAGCTGAAGACACCAGCCTGAAGATGACGGATGAGATTTCGTCGAAACGTTGCCAAGGTATTCTCAATCTTACACGGGACAAGACCCGAATACACCAAGACCTATATATATATATATATATATATATATATATATATATATATATATATATATATAAAACTATTCCCTTTTGCTCTCAGCTTGAAATCTCATAAAAATTATGATTTCCTCATTTTTGCTATCCAAAGGATTGATGGGTTTGGCAACTAAAGCCAACCTTGTTTCAACTGCAAATTGTTGCCAAAGTTCTTAAAACTGTAAACATTTTACAATGTAATTGATCTTGTTAGTTCCCTTAAACTGCATGCATCTGGTTTTAAGAATTTAAGTGTAAAATCAGGGAGTCAGCGCATCAAGAGCCACCACACACAGACGGATCCTGGACATGGGCTTCAAATGTCATATTCCTCTTGTCAAGCCACTCCTGAACAACAAACAACATTATAAGCGTCTTACCCGGGCTAAAGAAAAACAGACCTGGTCTGTTGCTCAGTGGTCCAAAGTCCTTTTTTCTGATGAGAGCAACTTTTGCATCTCATTTGGAAACCAAGAACCCAGAGTCTGGAGGAAGAATGGAGAGGCACACACTGCAAAATTCCTGAAGTCCAGTGTGAAGTTTCCACAGTCTGTGTTGATTTGGGGAGCCATGTCATCTGCTGGTTTTGGTCCACTGTGCATCATTAAGTCCAGGGTCAATGCAGCCGTCTACCAGGAGATTTTGGAGCACTTCATGCTTCCTTCCGCAGACGAGCTTTATAGGGATGCTGACTTCATTTTCCAGCAGGACTTGGCACTGCCCACACTGTCAAAGCACCAAAACCTGGTTCAATGACCGTGGGATTGCTGTGCTTAATTGGCCAGCAAACTCACCTGGCCTGAACCCCATAGAGAATCTATGGGGCATTGCCAAGAGAAAGATGAGAGACATAAGATGGAACAATGCAGAAGAGCTGAAGGCCGCTATTGAAGCATCCTGGTCTTCCATAACACCTCAGCAGTGCCACAGGCTGATAGCTTCCATGTCACGCCTCATTGAGGCAGTAATTGCTGCAAAAGGGGCCCAAACCAAGTACTCAATACATATGCATGCTTATATTTTTCAGAGGTCCGATGTTGTTCTATGTACAATCCTTGTTTTATTGATTGCATGTAATATTCTAATTTTCTGAGATTGTGGATTTGGGGTTTTCATGAGCTGTAAGCCATAATCATCACAATTATGACAAATCACAGCTTGAACTATCTTGCTTTTCATGTAATGAGTCTATCTCATATATTAGTTTCATCTTTTAAGTTGCATTACTGAAATAAATGAACTTTTGCACGATATTCTAATTTTTCGAGTTTCACCTTTATAAGGACCATGTGTAAGATCTGGCAAGTACTTTAAAAAGTGTCTGTCAGACATTACACAGGGATAGGTATGGCATCCTATTTTAGTGCCTTTTAATATGAGAATATCTTTAACATAGAAATATGGCTAAGTTGGACTGTAAACCTTGATTTAGTGGATGTGTTAATGTGTCAGTATTTGCATGGAATAGATCACTTTGCTGTAATGATTAATATCATTGCTGTGATGATTTCATTATACATATGTTGTAAATTTATGCAACTGATGTGTGTATTATTTGCATATTTATATCATTAGGCAAATTATGCAAATCAGAAGTGATTCCAATTTATAAGATGTACATGAATACCTATCTCACTCAATTAATTCATTAAAACAAGATTTCACTATATACTATACAGGTTTTCTGCCATGACCTGGATATTAAGAATCATAGAAACACTGTACTCCATTTTCCCAGGAAGAATACTATGGTTAGAAGAAGACTAACCAGAGTCCAGAGGAGGCCTTACTCTTAGCACTTTAAGAAGTAGCAAACTGCAAAAATACATACAAATATATTAGCCCTTTAATCAGATATTTAAACATAACTAAATTGTAAGTATACATGAAAAGCAGAATGTTTTGTAGGGAGGGCCAAGCCAGCTATAAAAATAATTTGTTTTAAACAATAAACAAAACTGCATTTTTCATTCTATCTTTAAAATGCCAAATTAATTCAAATATTCATATTTCTGTAATATTTTAAATGAGTTTTAATATTCATGAATTCTGAACTGTATCTGATTCAATTTCTCATATTTGAAAATGTTAATACAGACTAGTGTGACACCAACAGGCATATATATGAAATGCATATTTAACTGACAGTAGCTTTGCTTTTGAGATGCAAGGTCTGGGGTGGTTACAGATAAACCCCTTATTATTTGGTCACCTGCTTCATTCATAAGAATTTAGGGAGGAAAAGCTCAGAAGATGCCATTCAACTATGTACTGCAGATTTTATTCATGTTTCTGGGTATGGCATTTAGCTTTCAAATGCTTTGAAAAAAAGATTTTGATCAACAATTAGAATATGTCTCTCTCTCTCTCTCTCTCTCTGTGTGTGTGTGTGTGTAGCCACAATGACCAAGCCATTCCTACTCCATAAGAAGCAGCCTTGCCAATGCCATGCTGGTATACTCATTTTTGGAATACTAGAGACTTCCTATAGAAAGTGGCAGGGAAATTTCCACAATTCCACATGGTAATTTTGGATGATTTTTGCTTAATACATTTGTATTCACTTGACTGTGTGCTGCCAGAACCACTAAGGAAATTTGACTAAGTTAACTGTTGACTGGTTTTATTATGGTATTATGATATTAAGTATGTTTTGGGGTCATTCAAGTAATATATACTTCCATTTCTTCCCCTAGTCCAGCATTTGGGCTTTTTCAAGTGAACATGTCAATAAGTAAGGATTCTAAGAAGACATTCACTGCTGCAGGAAAAGCAATGCTAATTCTGCATCAGTGATTTTCAAAGTTGACAACTTTAAGATGTGTGGATTTCAACTCCCAGAATTTCCCAGAATTTAATGCTTTTTAAACTTGGCTACATCAAAAAGTGGCCAAGTTTTAAAAGCATTATTCTATATTATTCCACAACTCTGTTGTGTTAGTGACAACTTCATGGCATCATGGGCCAGGGGATCATCTTGTTCCATAAGTGGATCAGGAAAAGAAAGAGAAATTGACTTGTTTATAAATCTTTGGGTTAATCAATCTGAAGACAAAGTGTAACCATATAATGTATGCTTTCCTTTTGTGTTTTGTTCACATTTTAAAATTTGTATTACTGCTATTGTAATTGTGTTGCATACCACAGGATATTCCAAATCCCTTGGTAAATCTTATGACTTAGTAATGAAATTATTTCTATATCTGATTGGAACTTATCCAAATAAGATTTGAAAACCTTGCTCATGTTCTTTTTCTCTATTCTCATCCAAAAGGAAGCACAGAATGATATATTTTAAAATGATCGATTCATATGGAATGTTATTTTGTATGAAAAGAATAAAATCCAGAAATGAACATAAACACTTCTAAAAAACTTCCCCATAAAACAAATGTTTGATATTTTTAAACCACACCAAGATTTTTTTTCTACAAGTAACTCCCAAATAGCAAAGTTATGCCCTGATATGCAGTTATTTGTATCAAAGCAAATCAACTGTATGTTCTGACAGTCAATTAGATTCACAAGCTCTGCAAAACATGTAATTGGTATGAGATATCATACCCAAACTAATAGAGGTTAGTCTTTAGAGGATAGGTCCAGCCATCTACTTTTCCTCTAGCATTCTCTGTTAATGATTAAATTATGGCCAAACAGAATAAGCTTCAAATCCATTTTCTTTTATAAACTATTATTAATTTCAATGTACAGTTTAAATTGCAGAATGAGAATTAAACAGATCACCTCAGGTATTTCTAATCAGTTAACATTAGAGTGCCTGTGCATTAGCAGGGCAGCAGTATCTATTTTGCACATTTATTTATAGAGTTCTGTTACTCAGTTACATCCGGAGGTGGTATTCAGCAGGTTCTGACCAGTTCTCTGTACACCTCTGATTGGCCCGTCCCCATCTATTCTCTGCCTCACTGATTGGCTGGGTCTTCTTTTGTTGCCCTGCACAGGAGAATGGAGCTGGAAAGCAGGTTAGTGGGATGGAGAGGGAATGGGATTTTGCAGCAACCTTCCCCCAAGAGTGGGCAGGGAATGGAGATTTTGCAGTATCCTTCCCCTGCCACGCCCACCAAGCCATGCTCACCAAGCCATGCCATGCCCACCAGCCATGCCCACAGAACTGGTTGTAAAAAATTTTTGAATCCCACCACCGGTTACAACATGGATGATCTTCATGTAGAAAAAGTTCCAAAGTCCAATTTTGCTTACTATCCCTTTTCTATACAGCCCTATTGTTGACAGGGCACCACTGTGTTATCGATTATCCCTGAAATATATTACTATCTTCCAGACTCATACAACATATTTCTACTATACAGGTAGTCCTCGACTTACAACCACAACTGAGCCCAAAATTTATGTTGCCAAGCAAGACAGTTATTGTGTTTTGCCCCATTTTATGATCTTTCTTTCCGCAGTTTTTAAGTGAATCACAGCAGTTGTTAAGTTTGTATTATGGTTATTAAGTGAATCTGGCTTCATGACCCTAGGAAACTGCAATCGTTATAAATACATGCCAGTTACCAAGTGTACAAATTTTGATCACATGACCAGGAGGATGCTGCAATGGCCATAAGTGTGAAAAATGGCTATAAACCACTTTTTCCAGTGCTGTTGTAACTTTGAATGGTCATGAAACAAACTGTTGTAAGTCAAAGATTATCTGTATTGCACTTTTGCACAAATCTTAGGAGCTGCATAGCATTTTTTATCATGATCATTAGTGATTCCCAGAACTTTTCTTGTTATAGTTTGTTTTCCTCTTGGTTAAAAGCCAAGTATACAAATTGTCAAGCAACCAAGGCTCAGTTATTGGACAGATACAGTATCTACCTAGCTCTTTTCATGCCACATCTACAGTGGCATTTACTGCTTGGAATGGGATTTCCTCAGGACTTGTTATGGTACCCAGCTACAGCATCATCTGATCATTCCAGCCCTCACCCTGTTCTCTTGCAATTGCACCCCATTTGAGGCAGATCCCTAAGCTGCAATAATTTAATAATCAGCAACAGAATTATGGTTAGATAAGCAAAGTTCTAAATAATATAGGGAACATTATGATCTTTTTAAAAGGTAACATATGGATAGTTTACTAAAACCTCTCAGAAAGATGTGCAAACAAGCTATAAAGGAATAAATGAACGTATTGAATAGCTATTGCCACAAAAATAACCAAAACATCTGCAGCCCTTTAAAGACTAAGATATTTATTATGGTACAAAACCTGGGAACTAAAATTCATTTCATTAAATGCACTAATGTTTATCTTCTGTTGGCAGATATACATTTGCCTAGATTTTCCTAGACATATCTTTTTTGCCCCAGTTGTGCTGTCTAGCTAGGAAAAAAATTATCCCAAAACATCTGGGACCAGAAGACTGCTCTACCTGGGTATTATTAACATACCACCAGTAAAATCTTCCTGTTCTCAACAGCATCAATACAGTATCACAATCTCAGTGTTCACTAAGTGCTCAGCCTTGATATTTGTACAATCATTCAACTTCATCTGGTAAATCAGCTTTTATCAAGAAACGATCATGCCTGCAACTACATGGGTGGCCCAAAAGGTTTTGCCATTGCCATTTGATCAAAAGACTCTATAGCATATATTTGATTTACTTCTTGTACAGTCAGAATATTATCCTCTTTCAACTCAGGAAACTAATTTAGTAAATATGAGCCATGTCCAGTCTTCTTTTAAAAGGGAAAAAATCAAATGTATGAATGGTGGAAGTGTTTGGTTTGATAAAAAAAACTACATTTCCACAATCAATGAAATAAAGACACTTTCATCTAGTATTTTGTGTTTTTTTTCAACTTAGTATTCATAGTAATAACTTTACTATGGGAAATTACTAAGGGAAAGTATGCACAAAGTGCATATTTTATTTTAAAGAAATAAAACAGATTAAATAAAATTGCTTGAAAAATGCATTGGAAACTCTTCAAGAACAGCTGAACTCCTGGTGACTCATGGACATGCAGTTTTCCTACCGTAGCAACATGTTTATTTTTTATTTATTTATTAAATTTGTTTACCACTGACACCCATTTTGCTGTCACACATGTGTATGAGGCTTACAATCTGAGTCATCAAAGAAGTCTATCTTTATCATCTGATATTTGTTACTTCCCTGTCTAGCCTATAGCCTCAGCATTGCCTGAAGATCTCACATTCAACTTCTAATCAGGTCTAGCATCTGAGCTCAGACAAGGTCAGACAAGCTACCTGATATTGCAAAATGCACCAATTAGGCATATAATGCACATAAACTTTTGTGCGAAGGTAATAGTATACCAGTTTTAGGGATTCTTAATTGACACATCTTGTTTTTGCTCAATGATGTTGGATGACTGCAATATTATGCATTATTTATTACTAATTTTGTACTGTTGCAGTATTTTTACATTGTATTATATATAATAATGTAAGAGTTGCTTCTGCAAGATGGATGGCCAAATAAATTGAATAAATAAGTAAATAAAGATTAACCTACTTAGAGTCATTTGTGACTAAGGTGTTATAGAATCTAATAAATAAATAAAATAAATATATATAATTGATTTATAAGCAGGGCATTAAATATGTTATTACTATTATTATTGCTAACAAGAATTTGGGTCTCAGTTTTTGATGGAAGGTCACTGTTCAAAGAAGATAAGTACTCCAAGCATACTGTGTATATGCAAGAACTATGCAGAGCTTAATTTTGCAAAGTTGCTGCTGTTTTTACTGAAGAATTGGGACACTTGTGCTATAATATTGTTAGTGAAAAAGGGCAAATCATAGCATTTCTTCTCAGAAATGCCTAATTATAGGTAGCCCTTTTTTTTGAGGACCAGTCCAAACAAATTCTTACAAATAATTTATGTTTGATATGGTATCCTATGAGACACACCCATGTCAAACCAGTTTTCTGAAAACCTCTCCACCCTTCAGTTTCATCTTCATAATACAGGGGAAATAAGGCATCAAGACTCACAAGCCCAGAAATTATCCTTAAAGCAGTTCTCTTCTCTGCACCCAATGCACAGTCCCTGCCACAAAGGAGATCTTGACTCATTTACAAAAGCAACTACTGTATTCACATCGAAACCCCACACCAGCCATTTAATATTGTCAGGAGATCAAATTCTCTACATTCTCACAGCCCGATAGGTCACATACAACCACTGGTTACATAGCTACATAATGTAATTCCACAAAAGGGGAAGATTAATATTCATCTGGCATTTAATGAGATTAAAATGCTAAAGAGCCATTCATACATTGGCAGGTGTTAGTTCCCTCTGCACTGCACTTGACAGTTAGCACCACTTACAGTTTGCACTATTTCTGGCCCAGATTCATCCACAGGTCCACCAGATCCTCTGTTTTATCACTCGTCCTTCTCTTTTGTCCATTTTCATCTAATTTATTATGAGGACTGTTAAGTTTGCATGAAGAGTCAGACGCGAAGAGCTTTAGTGAAGAGTTTATTAAGTGACTACAGCTCAAATGGACCCGACTTGGCTGGGCTACGGCTGCTTCTTATAGCCAGCAGCCGTAGTTGCCAGCCAATGGGAGTGCAGGGTTTTTCCCGCACTATTTAAACCAATACCATTTGACATTTTACTAGAACAGTTCAAATAAACCAATAACATTTAAACCTACATACATAACACCCCTCCCCACTAGGTTCAGTCCATACCAAACCCCAACCTATCTAATGTATTCCTTTAAATAGGTGGGGCTCCTACGTGTACGTTGAGACCTTCGTGGTTCAGAAGTTTTAACATTCTCACCCAGTGAGAGAGGAAATGTGTCTGCTGACATTTCCCTGCTGGGACTTCCTGTGAAAGGAGACCCTGTTAGACTGTTAGAATCTAGTCTCTCCTCCCAACCCATCTCCATTCCAATGTCAGCACCCAAGTCAGGTAGTGATGTGCAATCTTCCACTTCTAAGGATGGATTTTGGCATTGTGACAGGTTTTGGGATGGTTCCTGTCGTAATGGCTCGTTACACATGGGGTTGATTCTTACTTGCTGATTTTCCTTCTGTTCCTCCCCTTCCCCCCTAGAATTGACATCAGGTGAGGGAACTAGAGAGAGACAAGGCGATGTTCCTGAGGAAACCTGGATCTAAGTTGATCAATGTGCCTGCTCCAGAGGAGTTCATCCTCTGTTTGTACCCTGTAAGAACGAGGGCCTGTGATCTGAGTTATCGCAGCAGGAATCCACAAAGGTTCACCTATAAGGTTCTTAGCATACACAGAATCACCCACACTGAATGTACAACTTTGGAAGTGGAATCCAGTGGTGCGTGGTCGTAAGTGGGGTGAAGGCGGTCAAGGGAAGACCTAAGTTTCCTACCCATCAACAACTCTGCTGGGGATAAGTTATTAGATGGGCTAGGAGTGATGTGCTGGACACTAAGAAGTTTTTCAACCTTCTCAGTGATGTACCCAGGACCCAGTTGCTGGAGCTTCTCTTTGGTAAAACGTACCATGCGTTTAGCCCGGCCGTTAGCCGAAGAGTGCCCAGGGGCAGTAAGGGCGTGTCTGATACCCTGTTGTGCTAGATAGGATTCAAAAAGGTTGGATGTAAATTGAGGGCCATTGTCAGAGACAAGAACATCAGGTAACCCGTGGGTTACAAACAGTTTTCTGAGTTGCTTGATGACAGCATCAGTTGTGGTGGATGCCATGGGAAACACCACTAGCCATTTGGAATATGCATCTACTATAATAAGAAAAGTGTGCCCTCTAGTAGGACCTGCGAAATCAATGTGGATCCTAGACCACGGGCCCCTAGGACATTCCCATTCCTGTGTAGGGGCGTGAGGTGGGGCAGGCCTGACTACCTGGCAATTGGGACAAGATGCAAACCAGTTTTCAACCATTTTGTCAATACCTGGCCACCATACATAACTCCTGGCCAATCCCTTCATCCTTACAATACCAGGATGACCCTCATGTAACATTTCCAAAAGCTCTCTTTGCAGTTTTGCAGAATAACCACCCTGTTACCCCACAAAATACATCCTCTTAATACAGATAATTCAGTTTGCCTGGTCTTAAAAGGTTGGGCAAGGTGAGGTAGATCTTGAAGAGGCCAACCTTTCTTAATCCAGCCTATAACAGGAGCCAACACAGTGTCTTTGGCAGTCTCTCTGGCAATTTCAGCAGCATGAACTGGAAGCTTGGCAACAGTTTCTAGGAAAAAGGTGTGTGTTTCAGGTTCAAAGTCCTCCTTGTGGCAATGTCCAATGTCCTTGCCAGGCCTGTGAATCAGTTTGTATGAATAAGCTGCAAGAAATTCAGTCCACCTCAGCATTCTTGGTGACAGGATAGTAGGTGTAGGTTTGTCTCCTGCCACAATGCCTAACAAAGGTTTGTGATCTGTAACAATAGTAAATGTCCTGCCATACAGATATTCATGAAATTTCTTGACAGCTGCAACAACTGCCAATGCCTCTTTGTCCAGTTGGCTATAATTCCTCTCTGCTTTGGTCAAGGTGCGAGAGTAAAATGCAATAGGGGCTTCTCTCCCACTGGGAAGTCTGTGGCTCAAACCCCTCCCACTCCAAAGGGGATGCATCACAAGTCAGTACAACAGGCAAATTCTCAGAGAACTGTATCAGTACAGCATCAGATGTGATTAGTCTCTTAATACTGTTAAATGCTGATTGTTCCTTCCTTCCCCAGTTCCAAACAGACTTCTTATTAAGTAATCTGTGCAAAGGTTCAGCAATGGTTGCCTTTTGAGGTAGAAACATGTGATAAAAGTTAATAAGTCCAAGGAAGGCTTGCAAATCTTTTTTGCATTTAGGTCTAGGGGGGGCCTTGGGGTCTGACGGGGTGAGGGCGGGGTTGTCCATCGACAGAGTGATCGGTTATGGCAGGGGAGGGACAGGGGCCAAATTATGTGCTGGGAGCCGCCCCGATGTTTACGTCGTGGTGGCTCCGACCCCCAGGTCGCTTCCCGCTCCCCTGGGGTCTTGGGAGACGTGGTCTCTGGGCTCAGACTGGTATATTTGAATGCCAGGTCCGTAGTCAATAAGTCATCCCTCCTCCGTGAGCTCATAGAGGAGGAGGCTGCGGACCTGGCGTGCATTACGGAGACCTGGGTGGCCCGGAGGGGGTGTCCCTCTGTGTGATTTGTGCCCCGGGCTTCCAGGTGCTGTACGGTCTCGGGCCCAGGGACGGGCGGAGGGGTAGCCATAATTATTAGAGACCCTGTTTCCAAGGGAGGTCACTGTCCCCGCAGATGGGCGGGTGAGACCCTCCTCGTGAGATTGGCCGGGTGGTCGGTTGGGTTTGCTGCTAGCGCCTATCCCCCAGCTGCGTGGCGGCTGCCCTGCCTGGGCTGCTCGACGCCCTCGGAGGTGGCGGTGGAGTTCCCTAGGCTTATAGTTCTGGGGACTTTAACCTGCCGTCACTGGGGGGGCGTCGGGTTTAGCTCAGGAGTTCATGGCATCCATGGCAGCCATGAACCTGACCCAGGTGATCCATGGACCCACCCACGAGGGGGAACACACTTGACCTGGTTTTATCTCGGGGCAGTGGTGTAGTGATCTGGGGAGGGTTCTCCATCTACCCTCCCTTTATCGTGGACTGATCACTATCTCCTGCGGCTGGTTTTCAATTGGCTGTCCTCGCTGCTGGGATGAGGAGCCTATACGATGGTTCCGCCCAGGCTAATGGACCCGGATAGGTTTCAGACGGCGCTGGGGTCCTTGCCCGCCTCCCTTGACCACAGCTCGGCCGAGACGCTGACGGCCGCCTGGCAAGGGCGGCGCGAGGCGCGACCGGGTTGTCCCCTTGCGGCCTCTTCCCCGCCGTAGATCCTGATGGGCTCCCTGGTTCTCCGGGAGCTCCGGGGGATGAGCGGCGGAGAAGATGCCTGGAGAGCAGATGGAGGGCCAGCCACTTCGAATTCGACCGTGTCCAGTTGCGATCCTATATTAGGACCTATCTGGAAGCAATCAGGACGGCGAGGCGTGCTTACTTCTCCGCTCTGATTGCGTCTGCGATGATCGCCTGCTGCCCTGTTTGGTGACCCGCTCCCTCCTTCAATTGAGGGGGATGACCCGTTGCAGGGCAGGGCGGAGGAATTTAGCTTACATCTGGCGGATAAAGTCGCTCGAATTCGTGCTGGCTTGGACTCTGATTGGCAGTGGTCTGATGATGGGGTGGCGGTGAGTCTGGTGGATTCTATCTGGGTTGAGTTTGACCTGGTCTCCCTCGATGAGGTGGACAGGATCATGGGAGGCTGTCTTCCACACGTGTTTATTGGACCCGTGCCCTTCCTGGTTGGTATATGCCTCCGGGAGGTTACGTCGGCTGGCTCCAGGCAGTTGTTAATGCTTCTCTGAGTGAGGGAGTCTTTCCTGCCGCCTTGAAAGAGGCGGTGGTGAGGCCCCTCCTCAAGAGCCTGCCTTGACCCGGCCATTTTGAACAACTATCGTCCTGTCTCCAACCTCCGCTTTTTAGCGAAGGTTGTTGGAGCGTGGTGGTTCAGCAGCTTCCCTTGTTCCTGGAGGAAACTGAGTATTTAGATCCGTATCAGTCGGGCTTCAGGCCGGACACAGCACGAGACAGCATTGTCGCACTGATGGATGATCTCTGGAGGGGGCTGGGACAGGGGTTTTCCTCTGTCCCTAGTCCTTTTAGATCTCTCAGGCTTTTCGATACCATCGACCATGGTATCCTTCTGCAGCGCTTAGAGGTTTGGGGTGGGGGGACCGTTTGCGTTGGTTCTCCTCCTTCCTTTTCGGGCATTGCAGTCGGTGTTGGCAGGGGGCAGAGGTCGCCCCGAGACCCCTCACTGTGGGGTGCGCAGGGGTCTGTCCTTTCGCCCCTCCTGTTCAATATCTACATGAAACCGCTGGGTGAGATCATCCGAGGTTTTGGGTGATATCATCAGTATGCTGATGATACCCAGCTCTATATCTCCACCCCAGGCCAGATCAGTGACGCTCTCTCCGTGATGTCCCGGTGTCTGGAGGCTGATGCGGGTCTGGATGGGTAGTAACAGGCTTCAGCTCAACCCCACCAAGACGGAGTGGCTGTTCTTACCGGCATCTCGGTCCTTTATTGGATGTACCATCTTTGGTCATGGGGAGAGGTGTTGCCCCCGTGGATAGGGCGAGAACCCTGGGTGTCCTCCTGGATTCACAGCTCGGTTTGGAGGAGCACGTGGGAGCTGTGGCCAGGGGGCTTTTGCCCAGGTTGGCTGGTTCGCCAGCTTCGCCCTTATTTGGACCGAGATGCCCTTGACGGTTACTCATGCTTGTCACCTCTAGGATTGACTACTGCAATGCTCTACATGGGGCTTCCCTAAGGACGTTCCGGAGGGCTTCAGCTGGTGCAGAATGCAGCGCGCGGGTTGTGATGGGGGTATCCCGATACTCCCATGTTACACCCTCCTGCGCGTCTTGCATTGGTTGCCGGTTGCCTCCCGGTGCGCCTTCAAGGTATTAGTTACAACTTATAAAGCCCTTAATGGCTTGGGTCCAGGGTACTTGGGGAACGCCTCCTGCCAGCATCACTTTCCGATCGCCCTGTTCGCTCTCATAGGAGGGCCTCCTTGGGGTGCCGTCCAGTCAGATATTGTAGGCTGGCGGTCCCCAGGGCTAGGGCCTTCTCTGTGGGAGCACCTGCCCTTTGGAATCAGCTCCCCGTCGATCTCCGTTTTCCCCTGACCTCCGCTCCTTCCGCCGGGACCTGAAGACTTGGTTGTTCCAACAGGCCGGCCTTGAACCTTTTATTTTAATTTTGGGCCTCTGCAGTGGCATCATCAACTGTTAGTTGTTGATATGCCTGGGCCAAATCCAATGTTGGCAAAGACTGTACCCTGCCAAGTGAATGTAACAGATGATGCAAACTTATTGATTGATGCTCTGCTGCAGCGCATGGTTCAGTGTCCCCTTATAGTCTCCACAGATTCTTACTGACCCATCAGCCTTGACTGGGTGACTTGGGTCCCATCTGGAGTGATCAGTGGGTTCTAAAACCCCTGCATTTTTTTTTTGCATCAATTTTTCCTTTAATGGGAACCCTCCTGGGCTTTAAACGGATTGCACCTTGGGTCTTTGAAAGTGATAGGGATATACCCAGTCCTCTGGAAACTCAGACTTCAAGGCCTCCTCCATTCAGAGTTGCTCATGTGATTGATGCCATCAACACTCAAGTCCCAGCAAGCTTGGGCGATCCTTGTCCACGATGGTCAGGGGCAAGCTTGAGTGTCTGCAAAATGTTGAAATCTCTTGCTCCAACTACTGGAATCTTGTTCCCTTGGTAGTCTTTAAGAGTTAGTGCTTGATTCTGGAAATGCTTCTTCTGAATGTTGGGAAGTAGCCTGTGAATAGTGTCCCATGACACCATAGATAAATAAGAGCCTGAGTCCACTTCCATTTGGCAAGGTCTCCCTTCAATGAACACCTTCACATGTACTTTTCTGCTTCTCAAGGGTGAAGAATGACCAATGGCGATTGTTTGATGAGTTTCATTCTTCCCATTTGCTTCTGAATTGCGCCCCCATCTTTTCAATGAGTTGTTGGGCTTAAAATCCTTTTCAGGAAATTTCTTCCTACTAGGTGGAGTTCTGGATGATTTGCAGACTCTGGCTAGGTGACCCCTTTTCTCACAACATAGGCAGATGGTGTCTAACAACTTGCATTCAGTGCGGGGTGCCCCCCAGCCTCTGCAATAAAATTCTTGCCTCTTTTTCCAGGGTCTTTCCCTTTCTTCTCCATTCTGAGTCTAAAAATTCCTTCCTCCACCTCACTGCAATCTGAATCAGAGTCTATTTGCTCGCAATGGGTTGTTGTGGATTTTTCCACATCAGAATGGCTTGAGGCCTGGCTTGAGGCCTTGTTAATCTTTTTCATGGCCGCTGCTGAGGACTTGGTGGCTTCCGCTGAAACAGCTTCTTCAATGGCCTCTTTAAACGTGATCTTAGGTTTCATTAAAAGTTTGCTTTGTAAGACCTTATCTTTCAGGCCTAAAACAAACCGATCACGCATGGCCTCTTCTAAGTTGGTAAAGTCACAAGCACCCCCAATGTCCCTTAAACTTGCCACGAAATCATTAACATTTTTGCTTTCCCCTTGATCCCGACGGTAAAACTCGTGTCTCTTAATGAGGCACGATACTTGTGGGGCGTAATGGGCTCTTAAAAGCTTTTCCAAATCAGGCCATTCCATTACCTTCAATTCTGCATCTCCCACCAACGCCTTCGCCATTTTGAAGACTGCCGGACTGCAGTGCGTGAGAAATACCGCCCTCTTCCGCTTCTGGGAATATCGGCGAGGTCGTTTCCTTCCAAGTACATCTGGAAGCAATCCGCGTACGATTCCCAGTCTTCCGCCGCCAGATCGAACGGGGCTGGGGGGGTGTTCAGTGCAGCCATCTCGCTCTTCTGCTCGCCTTCCGCATTGTCTCTTCTTCAGGGCAATCCCACCTTTGTCGCCAGTGTTAAGTTTGCATGAAGAGTCAGACGGGAAGAGCTTCAGTGAAGAGTTTATTAAGTGACTACAGCTCGAATGGACCCGACTTGGCTGGGCTACGGCTGCTTCTTATAGCCAGCAGCCATTGTTGCCAGCCAATGGGAGTGCAGGGTTTTTCCCGCACTATTTAAACCAATACCATTTGACATTTTACAAGAACAGTTCAAATAAACCAATAACATTTAAACCTACATACATAACAAGGACTATAAATTTTTTGTTCTTGTTTTCAAGATGTAGAATGCTATGATAAATAACAAATCCATTCTTCTGAGATATGACTCTGGATGCATGAAGCACACATACTTGGCCCAGCATATTCCATCCACACCCAGTCCCATTGGGCAAGGTCAGTTTTTAAGATGTCTGGTTCTGCTGTAGGCAGAAGAAGCTGCTGACTGAAAGATGTGGGTGTAAACAAATCAGGCCCAAATGTCGGAATCATTTTGGAAAGCTTTTCAATCTTCTAAGTTTTGTGCACAATGAGACACAATTTTGCTTGCACAAGTCCAAATATCAGTCTCAACTACACATAACTTCTTTTAGATATGACAGCAGCTGTTAAACAGCTAAGATAGCACACAACTGTAATTTCAATTATTTAAGAAAATGAACATGGTATGTGCCATTACTTCAGATGAATAGTCTTGTCCAAACAATTTGAAAACTAACAAGATTCTGTAGGCTCAGAAAAGGAACAAACATGCTAAGATGTGATTCTCTCTAGATTCTCTGAAGTAACTGGCACATAATAATAATTTTGCTTTAAGCAGACGTCATGGCTGGTTAGTCCCTCGGGAGAGAGGGCGGCTTATAAGTCCAAATAAACCTAAACCTAGTGGATATTCCATTCATATTCAGCTGTTTACTCCAAAATACATTCTTTGAAGAATGTAGCTCAAAAGATTTCCAGTAGATTGAGAATAATGCTGTTCCTCAACATCTGTTTTAGTTTGTTAAAATGATATAGCTATATACAATTCCTGTTAAATTGCTCTCAAAAATATAATCTGTCCTATCATAGTAAATCTATGACATATTAATAGCTGGGAGAAATAGATATCATATATAGAGACACCAGCATCAGAAGCTATTTCTGGCAGGGGTTCAGCCTATTAAAATAAAAGGAGGTGTTTGTTTGGGATTAGCAGAAAATATATTTAGAACTAAGAAGACAAGGTCTATCCCCATATAGCCAATCAATCAATCAGTCAATCAGTGGCAGTGGCAGGGACAATCTAGCATGTGAAGAACATTCTTTCTGTATCCCAAAGGTGCTTTTTCAAGAGGCAACTGGACTTTTTGGTTTTTCTTTGAAGACATTTCACTTTTCATCCAAGAAGCTTCTTCAGCTCTGCATAGTTAAATGTCTACGGAGATTCTCAGTCATCCAGGTCATGGTTGTCCCAAAAATGCTTTTCAAGAAGCAACTAGACTTTCTCATTTTTCTTTGAAGATGTTTCCATAGAGATTCTTTCCCTATGTTCCAATATCTGGTTTGTAATTAGCCAGTCTTCTACACCAGCCTAATGTTTCAGGCTGATCCTTTCAGTTCAAATAAAGTTAACTTGATGCCCTCATATCCAGGCAGTATGATCAATGGCAAGGGCCTTGGTGGTGCAGGCTGTTAATAGCCTAGCACTTAGTTCCAGCTGCCTGTAATTATTGCAGGCTCAAATCCCACCAGGCTCAAGGTTAACTCAGCCTTCCATCCTCTCGGGGTAGGTAAACTGAGGACCCAAGATTGTTGGGGGCAATAAGCTGACTTTGTAAAAATGCCGCTTAGTAATAAGCAGGCATATACAATGGAATGAAGGCTATTGCTGAGCACACTGGGTTGTATCCCAAAAATTGTAAGCCGCCCTGAGTCTCCGGAGAAGAGCGGGATATAAATATGAATTTTAAAAAAAAGATCTGCCATAGTTGCATTTGGACATTTTTGAAAGATAAATATACCATCTTTCAAGATGCTTCAAGAGCTCAACACTATATACATTGTACTTCTCCTGGTTCTCCTATAAAAACTCTATGAAAAGGTTGCTCTGGAAGAGAATGACTGGCTGAAAGTCACCTAGTGACCTTCTATGCTAAAGCTATACTAGAACATAAGTCTCCCAATCCTGGGCCAGCTCCATAACTGCTGCAATTGCTTTAAAGATGCTTCTAAAATCTGGAAGATATCTAAATACATCAGAAAAACCAATTTTAATAAGCCCTCACATGTGAGAAGAGACAGAGAGGTATGACATTTCTAGTGACATTCCCCCAATAGAGTGAAAATCATGCATGACAGTTCAGCACTGGTAGTAATCCGCATTCAGATGACATAAGACTATAAATAACACGAAGTTTTGCCTGTAAAAATAATGCTATCTTGAATAAGAAGGATAAAGAGATGGCATTATATTTTATAAATGGTAAAGTTAAGGAGAAATGAGACCCAAGCTAATAAGTTACTTATTCATAATCTAATGTGCAAGAAGATTTATGTACTGAAAGTTTGATGGTTGGTTTATAATGCTGAAGCAATTATAATGCTGATGCTTCAAGAGCTGTTATGCTGTTATGTTTCGAAAATGCTTTTATTTTATTTCTGACAAGTTTTACAATTCTAGTTGTTATGTTAACAAGCAATCAAAAATCAAAATCCTCCTAATTGTATTTATTCAGCATTAAGCCACAATTATTTTAAAGATATGATTTCCTCTACCAGCTTAAATTTTGTTATGGAGAACTTATTCAGTGGGATGTAAAGTTCTTTCACATTTCAATGACACTGTAAAGGAAGTGTAACAGTTTTTGAATGACTACAATGACTTTGAATGGCTTTTCTATGCATTCCTTTAATTTTTAATTTTATCATTTTGGTGATGGAATTATTCTAAACTTGCAAGTATAATTGATACTTTGGGTGAATTATTGAAGAAGTTGTTTTAAAGTGACAGTTTTAAAGTTCCCATTTTATTCAGAGCAGAGAGACATAAGCAAATATTGTAGCACAAATCATTTCTTTGTACACAGTAAAGGCAGAACAGAGCCTCAGCTTTTCTCTTAAACTGATTGAAAAGCAGCCAACCCAAGAATAATTACTGTGCCCCCCTCCATGGGATAAAACTACTCTATATGGGTATCCAGAGCAACATTACTATGGTAACCAAACCTAACAGATTTAACTAAGAACATTTTTCAGAAGACTAGCAGGAGCAAAAAAGCATTTTCTAAAGCCTATTCATACATTTATACAACTCATCCCCTCACACCGCAGATACAATCACAACAATTTCAAAGAGATTTTTTACCAATGGCTGTGATTTGTTAACCCTGCAGAAGGAAAAAAATCACTCCTATAATACAGCTGCAAGAGATCCATCATAGTACTGATGTTTATAATTGTGCCTTATTAAAATTGATAAGTCCTCACCAGTGTGAGAAGGGACAGAGAGCTATAAGACATTTCTAGTGTCATTCTCCCAATAAAATGAAAATCATACATGACAGTTCAGCACTGGGAGTAATTTGCATTCAGATGACATGAGACCACAACTAATATGGGAGTTTTGCCTGTAAAAATAATGAGAGTTTGGTCTTGGAAAAGGACAGAGGTGGTATTCAGCAGGTTCTGACCAGTTCTGGAGAATGGGTAGTGGAAATTTTTAGTAGTTCGGAGAACCAGCAAATACCACCTCTGACTGGCCCCACCCCATCTATTCTCTGCCTCCTGAGTCCCAGATGATCGACTGGGTCTTCTTTTGTTACCCTGCGCAGGAGAATGGAGCTGGAAAGCTGGTTAATGGGGTGGGGAAGGAATGGGGATTTTGCAGTATCCTTCCCCTGCCACGCCATGCCCACCAAGCCACGCCCACAGAACCAGTAGTAACAAAATTTGAATCCCACCACTGGAGGAGGATCAAGAAATAGCATTATAGTTTATTGACCATCAACTGAAGGAGCAATGAAAATTTTATGTTAATAGTAATCAAGTTCTTTTTTATTGTTTGTTTGCTTGCTTTTGCTTTTTAGGATAAATTAATAAACATTTATCTAAAAGGAAGTGAATTGATAAACTATTTTCTGAAACTATTTTTTAAAATCCTCTCAGTAAAATGAGGAAATAAGTGAGAAATGAAAGATCCCATGCATACCTTCAATTCAAAGTATTGTATAAGAATATAAACTGACTTTTATATTGATTAATCTTTGTACTAGATATGCTGTTCAATACATAAACCATTTTCTATTCAAGAATGAAGATAGCAAAACTTTGGGCACTAATGTATAATCAGCATATTGCACTATAATTTAGTTTAGATTACACTTCAGCACATTACATTATAATTTAGTTTAGGTTAACTAAGTTCCCTTAAAAATAGGCATGTCAGGTTATATACTTTGGGGACAATACTGTCGCTCTTTAATGGGAAAGAAAACTATACTGTTCACAATTACATAAAGTAATTGGAAAAAATGTACAAAATACATTTCTGTTTATCATACTACTGTCAAAGACCTAAAAGGAAAAGAGTGGACTGTATTGCAAAATAATAATTTCATATCCTTTCTGAAGATTGAAACTACTGATAATAAGATAGAATTGTCTTGTTTTTGCTTTTTCATTAATTTTTTATTTACATCCTACCTTTTTTAGTTTTACAAATAGCTCAAGGCAGTGAACCTTCCTCCTCCTATTTTCCTCACAACAACAACCCTGTGAGGTGGGATGAACTGAGAGAGAGTGACTGACCCAAAGTCATGGTTTTCAAGACTAAGGCAGGATTTGAACTCATTGCCTCTTGCATTCTAGCCTGATGTCTTAACCACTGACCAAACTGGTTCTCAGCTGTTCAGAGAAATATTTATCCAGCTGTTCTGAATTTCTGGAACACTGAAATATAGAATATATAATTTGTCATCAAGGACAGTCTTCCCTTCTTGGCTAAAATGGTTTTATTTAACTTAGAGATCAATATAGTATAAAACTTCTATACAAATTTCCAAAAAAGATGTTTCATACATCATGTTGATGTATAAAGACCTAAGACATTTTAAAGGGAAGTAATAAAAATAATGTCAATGATAAAAATACATGTACTGTAGAAAACATAATTCCATTTCCCATTTTAAAAAAACTAAATTTGTTGTTTAAATTTTCTAATTTGCCTAAATGACAACATGGTACTACTTGCAATGAATTCAAGCAAGTTCATGAAATGAGCTGCATTAGATATGGAGTAATCAAATATTCTAATCTATATAAAGAGGTTTGGAATGGGTTCTGTCTCCCAACTAGATGTATCTGCTAAACATCAATGCTTTTTATCCATGGAACATCTCAATAGAAGCACTGACAAAGTTAAACTTGCCAAAACTCTAACTTAAAACTGGATGGATATTACAGGAATTGATTCTCTTAAATTCCCTTGAAATGTGCCAGACAATTTGTACAGATTCTTCTGTTAGTTCTAGTTCCAGTCATAACATAAATTGCATGTTTTTGTCCAGTTGTATTTTCTGCATTTTTCAACATGTTGACAGGACATTTTCTGCAGATTTCTTGGTGAGTAAACAAAACTACATACAAATGACTGAGGCTGTTCTCTAATCAGTAAAGTAAATTGTCTTGCATCCATTGGAATTTGTTCTATAGGATCAGGCTGAAAATTGGAAGCAAGCAGCAGCATAGGGCAACTTAATGGAATATGCCAACAGCTAGCATAAACCACAGGATACACCATAAAACAGGATATACTTGACTAACACCACTTTCAGAGCTAATGTTGAAATGTTCTGTTAACCTCTAAGTAATTATTATATGCAAGATAGATCTGTGACTCAGTTCATGAAATTCAGCAATGCCCTAACACCTAAACACAAAATTTATTGCATCTCAGAGGTGTTTACAAATGTATGCATAACTTGAAAACAAAGTTTAGTTATACATGCTTAAATGCCAAGAAAAATGCTTAGGATATGTATATAAAAGTAAAACATTGTATCAAAACAATACATGAAATCATTTGCATATTGAATTATTTGAATGAATCAAAATATTCTGACAGTTATTTTCCATAGTTACCCTCTAGAACTACAAATTTAAAAAATATATTTATGAAAAATAACATAAAAGACACCCCCCCAAAAAAGCATGTGATTATTTATGTTAACAACTGGGAATTTATATTTGGAGTGTCATTCATATCTATAGCCTTATAATATCAAGCTCTAGCAATTAAGATTTGAAACCATTTAGAAAAAAAAAGTTTTAAAACTTCTTACCTTGAAGAAACTCCGGAGAAAATACATTATGCTAAGCATTTTTGGAATAAGTAATAAGGAGCTGTTCAATCTTTGGAACATCCAAGGCCTGTGAGAATTCCTACAACCCCTGCTGTGTCTTTAGTTACATGCTTTCTTGTTGCTATTTTGGACAGACTTAGTACAAGAGAATCATATGAGCCATGCCAGGAGCTTATGCTAAGGAGTTGCATAACAATTAGGGCTTATCTGAGCTAGCTGCATAGTGCAAACAGGTTTGTTCACAGTTTGCTGGTCCCACAGAACTTCTACTGGGCATGCTCAGAATACTAACCATTGTATTTGCTGAATGTAAAATAAGAAGGACCATTTGTAAACTCATCCAAAAGAACCAGTCGATCGTCAATAAGACTCAAAGAGAAACTACATTGTTGGTCATTTACATCCTGTCTTCCTCTGCCTCTCCCCTTCCACATTTTATTTTTGCCAAGAGTTACCTCAATTAGAAAAGATTTAACTCCTTGCTTCATTTCTCCTCATCTGAATCCTTAGCTCAGGGCACATAATAACTGTAAATGACATTTACAGTAGTGAAACCAACCACAAAAACAGCTTGAAGAACCCAAAAGTATGCTTTTATGCATTTAGTTGTTATTTTACCCTTTCTCCAAATAATTACAGGTGGTTTTGCCTTTAGAAGAATCTTATGAAGTAAGGTAAGCTGAAGAAGAATATGATGTAGTTATTTCGGTATTTAGATAGGAGCAGATTCAAATCATCTCAGCTATGTGACTTCTCAGCTGAAGTATCACCTCCTTTACCCAAGCATGAGCAGAAATGCTTCTAAATTCCAGCATCAACTTTTCAAAATGTTCTTCCAGGCTGGATTCCTATTCATTCCATTTGTGCTTGAGAGGCAGGGCTTTTAGGGGAGGGGTTTGGGGAGGATGCTGAATAATGCATCTGCTATTTTATTGTATAGAGAGAACCTTGCTTTCCTGCTCTTGGTTTTGTCTTTCTTAAGATTGAGGAATCTCTATTTTGGAGGCAGAATTAAAGCAAGTGAATTTGACTTGACAGAGATAAAATTACTTTGAGGCATTCCTGGGCTATTAAATATTAGGTCACTCAGGTCCTTCAGTTTTTCCATCTGGAAAGGTGAAATGAGTGATAAACTTTGAGGGTTATCATTTTTAGATACTGGGAATTCCTTGAAATGGCCCTTCCTAGAGGTACCATCTATCATCCCTCACATTTCCTGTTTGGTTCTTTGTGGGACATATGATGTTGGTAGACATGCTTTCTGGGAATGGCTTTTTCTCCTTACTTAAATTATGTAGCCTTTGAAGGGTTTCTCAGGTATTACCCAGTCCCTGCATCAGAGGAAGCTTTCCTTCCTTCCTTCCTTCCTTCCTTCTTTCCTTCCTTCCTTCCTTCCTTCCTTCCTTTTTCTTTCTTTCTCTTTTTTCCTTCCATTCATCCTTCCTTACTTCCTTCTCCATGTTGATTTTTTAATATAGGAAAATAATTGTACAAGCATCTCTCAGAGATTAATAGCAATAGCACTTAGCACTTAGACTCATGTACCACTTCACAGTGCTTTTACAGCCCTCTCTAAGCAGTTTACAGAGTACAGCCCCCAACAATCTGGGTCCTCAGTTTACCAACCTCAGAAGGTTGGAAGGATGAGTCAACCTTGAGCCTAGTGAGATTTGAACTGCCAAATTGCAGGCAGCTGGCAATCAGCAGAAGTAGCCTGTAGTACTGCACTCTAACCACTGCACCACCAGAGCACAGGGTCTGGTGGGTAAATTAAGATAAGGGACATGTCAATTCAACCCTCCTTTCAACTTTCAACAAATCAAGATCATCAGATTCATCCACAGTAAAATCCAACCATCTTCTCCAAGATTTTTCCTAAAGATGGAAGGTTTAAGATTGCACAAAAGTTGCATTACATCATGGTGCTAAGACATGATGCCTTCAAGAGAGAGCATCACTGATGGTCCCCATATCTTGTTGATCATTTCCTAGGACTTTTTTCTTATTATTATTTTCAGTGTCTCTTCTCCTCATCCTTCAAGGCATTCTCACATACTACAGTAGACCAAATTAAGATAGAACTATTTTTATTGTTAATAGCTATGGTTACAGAATTATGTGGGTCTGAATGTGCTTCCCCATTCCTCTCTACCTTCATGTAAACTAGGGAGGGACTTGTCTGAGACATTTTCTCAAATTATCTTCTTGATCTCGGCTCAAGTCTCACTTATCTGAGTGTTACCTTGGTAGCAGCTTTTTCTCCAGCCCTTCAAGGCCACTCCTTGTGCATTCTATGTTTACCCCAATTACCTTATTCAGTATTGTTAATGTAATGTTTAATTCTCAACTATCACAGATGACTTTATCAGTAAAATCTTTCCAAACTTATCACAGCAATCTAAAAGAAATTCTACTGACCTGCCCTGTCTCAATTAAGTCTCTTAAACAAGACTGTTGGATAGCATTCCATCATTCACTATGCAATAATGCCAGAGAAATACTGACATTTCACTGCCCTTATCAGCACAATTTAGGCCTGAACATGAACAAGTATCTGTGCTTGAAGATATTTGCTCTATATTTTCCAGTATCTTTTTTTTGTTGCTTCATCTCCTGGAACACCCCCAAAAAGCAAGTAACCCTTGTCCTGGGATCTTTAATTCAGAAGAAGCAGTAAGGGCATGCAATCCTATCCTAGCAACTTCTATATTTATAAGAAGTAAAATCCATAAGATGTTTGAGGTGGGCAACCTACCAGTCCTGCAGAGGATACATCCTCTATAAAAGCTAAATGTCTCAGAGCTGAGGCTGTGACCAAATAAAGAGATGGAAGAATAGAGAATAGGAACAGATGTAAGTCTACCTAAAACTGCATTTTAAAAAAGACCTTTATGTGTCTGCATATATTTTCCTTGCTGGTTTTCTGAACATCGGACCTGAATTTCTACTGTATGTGCAATTTAAACTTATAAATTTCTTGTGGTCCTTATTTCTTATTTCATCCAGAACTGTCCAAGGTCAAACATCTAACTTCCTCCTTCTCTGATTCTCACCTCAGCTCAATCATGTTTTGTAATTTCAAGTACTTCATCCTTGTCCTTTTCTCAGTTTCTCCTTCTCTTGCACATTTTAGTTTTTGAAGATAATCTCCCCAATCTTCTCTTTTGAAAGCTAAACATATCTAGCTCTTTTAACTGTCTGTCACAGTCCCTTTTTCGTATTGTTAGTTTTCTGAATTCATCCCAACTTTTTCCTGTCCTTTTTAAAGTTTGGCTGCCAGAACCAGACACATATTCTCAGAGCAATGTAAGCAATGCAGTATATAACAGAAATATTGTCTACCAGAAAGCACTTTATTGAACATGTACTCCACATAAGTGAGCAACGTCCAGCAAAGACCACAATCAATTGGATACCACCAGATGGTCAGAGAAAAGAGGAAGACCAAAGAAAACTTGGTGCTAAACATTTCAGGAAGATATGAAAAACATCAACCTTAAATGGAAGGATGCAGAGACTGTAGCTGCAGACCCAAGAACTGTGGAATACTCTTGTAGCCCAATGTGCTTAGCATAGGATGTGAAAATAATAATAATTATAGACCATCTTCTGGTAGCAATTTCTATGTTAACACCTAAAACATGTTGGTTTTTATTTGCCTTATCTTATAATATCCGCCTCAAAGCCATCCAAAAATTTCATGGCTAATCTGAAATTTAAATCCTATCAATGTGGAAAGTTCCAAAACTTCCAACTGTCATCATAGTGACCCAAGATCATTACTACTAAGTGTTGAATACTATGTTACCTGGGCAATAACTAGAATGTATAAATGCTAGAGTGACATAAAGAGTATGACCAACTCTGGATTGCTTACTATTACCAATTTCCATGTTCAGGGATAGAGAATATAGGAGTTAAGCAGAC
The DNA here is from genome assembly GCA_009733165.1 of Naja naja. Lineage (NCBI taxonomy): Eukaryota > Metazoa > Chordata > Lepidosauria > Squamata > Elapidae > Naja > Naja naja. The sequence continues at coordinate 140,585,800 of CM019151.1, read as the reverse complement.
CAAGGAAGCAGCCAGAAAGTCATTGTGGGGGAGGAGGGAGTGAAAAAGAAAGAAAAAGTCCTATGTGAAGGAGAAATTAGAAGCAAGAAATGAAATAACCTGGTGGTATGCAAAAGATTCTTGCTCAGCCTGAATGTGATGGTAACTTGCTGCTACTGCTGCGACCATTAACAGATTGGTAAGTGGAGGGGAGTGGAGGGAAGAGCAGGTATTGTGATGATTATGCTTGGTCTTGGGGAAGAGAGCTGGATAGATTATGAAAACATCAAGGAAGACAGTTATAGAGAGTTGTACAGCTGAAGAGTAAAAAATGAACAATTTTATATGTGAGACTGAACTTATCTATCCTTGCTTTGCTCAGCACACAGCTGAATGTGGTTTTGCAACTAATACACTAGTCTGACTGTTACAGGACCATTGAAATTTGATGCAATGCCTTGCCAAAATGTTTTGTCCATTACCATGATTTTACCATTACCATGATTCCATCATGGAGAGAAGCCATCATAAATGAAGAGTTGATTTAGACTCAGTCAGTGTGGCTCTTTGAGCACTGCTGGCTCATACTACTGCTAAATATGAAAGGATTTTGAAGGAGTATATTAGTTTTATAAATGGGAAACAAGTTGACCCAATATCAGAGTAAGGGTGCAAGGCAGCCTTTGTGAGAAGAAGGCTGAGAGCAGGCTGGGGCTTCTTGAGCTGTGCATGACATGTGCTGTGTGGATTTTGATTGTAAGACACACATTTTGTTATTTTATTTTTGTCTGGTAAAGCATCTACTTGGGTTTTATGGGTGGAGATTGGTATGTGAGGGGCGGGTATAAAATTACCTTCTTAGGCAGAACTTTTTCACCTCTGGAAATAGCCTCACCCAGACACCTCAAAATCCAGTTCGAGGCAGTGGATGGGTGGAGAACCCTGAAAGTGATTTGACAGGTTTTTATGATGTTTATGAATGACACTCCAGCTCATCCCTGCTACAGTCCTCTCAACATATCAAAGGGAGCCACTAGGAAAAGTTATGCTATTCCTGGACCCAAATAGGTTTCTGGAAGTGTGTCTTTTAATAGTGGGCACTTAAAAGTATGTACAATTAATAGTGGAGTATTTGTTTCAGGTTTTGCTATTTTCTTTATGTTTAACTGGAATGACAGTTAAGATAATTTTCTTTACCATGATCAAAAAAAGGGGCAGAGTGTTCCTAACACCATAAGATAGTAGCAGTTAAAAAAACTCCATTTATTTTAGTAATTCTTGTTCCACAATTAATAAGGTAGCAATTAAAAATATGAATATTTCTTTGAAGAGGGAGGAAAGAAATTTATACCAGCTCTGCATTGATACTGCTTTTGGGTACCACTTGGTCCCAGAGGTCCCAGGATTAATGATACCCTTATTATCTCCCTTGAGTTTTAGGAATTGTATTTGTTGTATATATCATGGTCAATGAGTACACCAGAATATAGTGTTATCTATATTGCACCGCAGGAAATTTGGCAATATTAAATCAGTTTTTCACTTAAGGGGTTTAATAAAAGCTGAAACCAAAGGAAAGTAAAATTATTATACCAGTGTTTTGATGAGCGGCATATAAATTTGATTAGATATTGTTTGGGAGATGTCAATTCATGCAACATCAAGGCAGAACACTTGTGGTTGCCCATTGGGCTCTTTTCCTCCCATTCATGCTCTTGATTCACCAAACTCATTACTTGATTTCTCATTGCTTGATTTATGAGTGAAGAGATGTTATGACTCACTTGTTTTAAACAGGCACTTGGCACTGTCAAAGCTGACTACTGTCGAGATCTTGACACTCTAAAGTACGAATAGAAAAAAGGGTGCCTCAGCTGAGCTTTCTCCCATCATTCATTAGTGGTAGGAAATATGGAACTTGATTATGATGTGGCACGTGGTACATGAGCAAACCATGGCCTGACCACACTGCCTATGTTGTTGGGAACAGCAATTCTTAAGGGTATAATTTTCTTGCTACTTAAATCAAACACATGCTTATATATCCAATTTGACTGTTCCTGTGTGGGGGAAGAAATAATTCCCAACAATCATTAGAAGTGATATGTAAAGCAGCTTGAGAACTTAGTATATAAATATCTTGATCACTAGATGGATGTTGGTACATTGTGGGAAATGGGCAGTTTAGAAACATGAGAGAGCTAGAGAGACTTGAATACATGTATGCAGACATGCATAGCATTTTTATTATTTATTAAATTTATAGGCCGCTATCTCATTGTTGAAGACCCTGCCTGCAGTTCTTGGTATGCATATAAGGATCCAAACTTGTGCAGATTACTTCTGTAGGGTTGATCTCTCTCTCTCTCTCTCTCTCTCTCTCACACACACACACACACACACACACACACAATGTGCTGTGAGTAAATATAGCTTTGTTTAATATTTTTAACATATTAAAAGGTTACAGATGAAATACATTTAGCTTTTAATCAACTGATAAGCTATTAAAGGCTACGTCTTCAACAACTTGAGCCATTAACAAGGTGACATTTAAATTCTGCTCATATGACTGGAGACTGGTGAATTTTTAAGCACAATTATCAAGTCACTTTGCACAATTAAATAAAATGGAAATAACTTCCAGAGCTTTTCAAAACGTGACTCTAAAAATATAGGAACACTGCTTTATATAGTTCATGTGTTTAGTCTAATAAGAACTGCCTCCTCAGATTAGCAGAAACTCTCCAGGCACAGCTTTCCTCTCATTTAATTCCCCCACATACCCTTTTTTTTTTAAAGCTGGGGATGCTAAAGACTGAAACTGGTACTTTTTCATCCAAAGTAGGGACTGTTCTACTGAACTGTGTTTCCTTCTTCTTGTCTATAAGTAGATCCTTAAATATGAATTAGAAGATGAAAAAGTCTTTTATTTTCATTCATACCATTCCATCATTGGAGTTTAATCCTTAGAACTGCAACCCAAATATTGTGCTGAAGTCAGTAACTGCCTTGTTTTAAAGATCTCAGGCTGATCTGCTTTGTTTAGCAGAAAGGACAGCTCTGATCATTGCACATGCCTCTTTTTCACATGCATCTTAAGGAGCCTATAAGAGGACCTGAGAGAGCATTCACAAGTGTAAAGGAAAGACGGGACAGTTGCCAAGTGTGACAAAAATCACCCTCAAAAGGTTCTGAAAGGTTCAAGACCTCTTGTTTCCAAGGAGACACCATTAAGCAGAGAATAATTAAGCAACCATTATTTTATTTCACAGATAAATCAGAAGCCAGTACTTGTCTACTCTAAACAGCAGAGTGCTTGAAAACAACAACCCAAAAGGTTACCATAGCCTATGAAACGAGATAGTCATTCTTGGGACATAACTTTTAAGACTGAATTAGGTTGGTTCTGTAAGAAAATAAAGTAAGAAAACTGAAGATTAGTGCTGGTCTTGTGTGAATTTCAGTGGGTGATAATGCTGAAGAAAGACTCATAGAAGGACAAAGTTCTGGGAACCTTCACTCTGGCACCAAAAGCTATTCTGAAAGGGCACAATGAATGAAGGAGGGAGGGAGCCATTTCCATTCTCGAGAAAGATGCATGAGCATGACCTTTTATTTTCCCTTTCACATGCATGCAGTCCAGTTTGCACGTTCATTAATTTTCTAGTGACGTAGCCCTAGCAGTACACAGAAGAAAAACTTCCTAGGTTTCTAATCAAAACGAGGACAGTTAAATGAAAACTCTGAGACTCCAAGCTTATAATTATTTATTCAGGATGAGGGTGCACTTTTAAGTAGACTTTACAGGGCTATGCTGTTAAAGCGTTTATCCAGTTGACATTTTAGTGAAAATAACTGAAATCCATTTTGAAATTTAGCTCAAATGGGAGGGCGTCTATTTAAAATGTACATGCAGAAAATATGCATTAGGAAAAAATGCAATATAAACATTTATATATTTAATTTTGTTCCACATTCATTCCTAAATACACCTTTTATAAATTTTCAAAATTCAACAACATATTAAAAATAATAAAAATAATTTGTTTGCCAACAACTTTCTGTCCTCTAAGAGAATGAAATTTTATTTCAAATGAAAATTTCTTTTGAACATACTCCAATCCAGATTTTGATAAACCTTGAAAGTAACAGAAATCAGAAGCTGTGGAAGCTACTAAATTTATTTCCATATGGTACTACTCTTCACTACTGATTGATGTTTGGTGATGATTTTGATAGGAAATTGATTGTTTCATAATTCTATACAGATCAATCTACAGGTGCTGGTGAACAAAAGTTCAATTAACATTAACTTGCCACAAAATTTTATATTGTGGTTTCAACAACAATAAAAAATGTTTTCAACAAAAATACCAAATATGATCCAATTTAATTCGTGGTGTATAAGAAATATTTCCATCTGAATTTATTTTCTTTTTTATAGTTTATCAAAATATAAAATACAGAAAAAAATGAAAATAATGGGAAAGTAAGGGAGGAAAAAGTGTAGGGGAAAGGGGAAAAAAAAAAAAAGTATTGACTTCCGGCTCTTTTTAGCACAGTAGAATAGAACAATCAGCCTCAACTTTTTAACTTTTACATAGTAATATATACTAGCCATTTCTACAAGAACAAATCTATCTAATCAGCAAAAATGTCTGAATTCCTTAAATGACTTTGGGGATTCCAAATAATCACATCTTGTTTAGATTGGAAGACATGCAGAACAGTGTGGGAAAGATCCCTGTAAAAATTTGTTGTCTGAAATTAAGTTAAATGTTGACTCTGTTAGAGCTCTAAATCCAGTGGCACTGAAACTTTATTACCTACTCATGACTTACTGACCATAAAGAGCAATGGGATATAGATAGAGATTAATTATACACTTTGTCTCTGTCCACCGCTCTGCCTGATCTTTGTCTAAAAGATTGTTAATTGAGGTCACCTCATTTAGCATTTCTTCCCATGCATACACACACAGAGTACACTGTATCTGACTTTCCTAGTAGGACGGAACTCCTAGTAGGATGGAACTAGCTAGATCCTAGGTATTGCCTATCCTTTTAATGCATTTCCAGCAAATCTCTTTTCTATTACAATTTAAATCCTTCAAGACCATATTGAAACATATTGTCCCATCTTTTCCTTTCTGAAATATAAAGATATTTCAAAAGATGAATAACAAACATTAACCAGTTCCTAACCATTTGGAAGAATTTCTTTCCATTTTTATATGATTACTCTCTTTGTTGAGCTCCAGGCTCAACAAAGCCAAACTTCACAAAATGACAAATTCTGCATTTTGGGAATCCTATTTACCTACAATATTTTACACAACTTTCATCATTTCAACCGGAAAATTCAGTAATGAATTTTCTATCAGAAAGTTCTATCAGAGTATTGTTCATGAACTATTTACCAAACAACTAGTCCCCAGTGATGAAAGGTTTCAAACAAAACTCTTTTTCTAAGATGTTAAGCACTTCCCCTGCCAAGCATTCCCAAGAAAATGCCAAATAATTATTCATAATAATAATAAATGCAAAAGCTCCTCTAGGCAACAAACTAGCTGAAGTGGACACAGTCCGTTCTTCAACATTTTTTGATTTTTTTTAAATAATCACTGATTAGGCTTGTATTTGTTTAATGGTTTTTTTTATTGTAATTTGTATTGGGTTTTTTATTGTTTGCCACCCTGAGTCCTTAGGGAGAGAGAGCGGCATACAAGTCTAATAAAATAAATAAATAATATTTTAGCTTTCTGGAAGAGCGCAGAAACAGGGTCAGAAAATCATTGTCTCCTTCTATATAATCCCGTATGTGACTTTATATTGCTGGCCAGTGAAAATGTCAGTTGCTGCTCTCTCGTTGGAGCTCTGCCATCTACTGTTTATTGCCAGGCAGCTGAACTCACACTTTCTGCTCATCATTCATTGCTTTCTTTCAAGTCTGCATTTAATAGACTGGGCATCAGATTCTAGAAGTTACAAAGGCCTATTCTGGCAAAGCTTTATAAACCCATCTGTAAAAGCTATTCAGATCAACTCTGTGTGATATATTTTAGACATATGACTCAAAATAGTATGTTATGCATACATTCTTCTTTGCTTCACCCTCCCACTCCATCACAATTAGTGCTGTGCTCTTTTTAAAAAATTGTATTCTACAGGTGTAGCATTATAATTTCTTGCTTCTTATTTGGTTTTTGGTAAAAGAAGAAAGTGTCAAGAAATGAAATTTCTTTCTATTTGTTCATCACGGGATAGAAATTCAGTTAGAATCAAATCTTTGGCCGTATTATTGTAACCCAATGAATGCAACAGATTAGGAAGAATGAGTGGGATAAAGAATATATTATGTTGGAAATGTTTCAGTCCTTCTGGGAAACACTCCAAGTCCTCAATACTGTGCCTCACAAAACACACAAACATACAGTGTGTTTACTAGTATCCTGCTATAAACCAGACTACAGTTTGGAGATGCTGGCACAGTTTATCATTGGTAGTTTCAAAATCTTTCTACCTAAGATAGCAACATTTTTTTCTTCTTTTGGAGAACAAATCTGTAGGTTCTGTATTGCCCACTGTTAAGTTTGCATGAAGAGACAGACGCGGAGTGCTTCAAGCTCTTTGTTTATTAGTGACTACAGCTCAGAACGAACCCACTTTGGCTGGGCTGCGGCTGCTACTTATAGCCAGCAGCCGCAGTTGCCAGCCAATCAGAATGCAGGGTTTTCCCGCACTTTTTAAACCAATCATTTCTTACATTTTACAAGAACAGTTCAAACTAAACCAATGACTTTAAACCTGCATACATAACACCCCTCCCCACTAGGTTCAGTCCATACTCAAACCCCAGCCTATCTAATGTATTCTTTTAAATAGGTGGGGCTCTTACGTGTACATTGAGACCTACGTGGTTCAGGTGTTTTAAGGTTCTCACCTTGTGAGGGAGGAAATGTGTCTGCTGACATTTCCTTACTAGGACTTGTAGTAATGGTAGAACCTGTTTGGTTACTACAACCTGGTCTCTCCTCCCAATCCATCTCCAACCCAATGTCAGCACCTAAATCAGGTAATGATGTGCAATCTTCCATTTGTGAAAATGGTTGTTGGTATTGTGACAGGTTTTGGGATGGTTCCTGTCGTGTTAGCTCATTACACATGGGGTTGATTCTTGCTTGTTCATTACACTCATGATCCTCCCTTCCCCTAGAAGAGGCAGTAGGTATGGGAACCAGAGAGGAGCAAAAGCGATGCTCCTGAGGCAATCTGGATCTTAACTGATCAATGTGCCTGCTCCAGAGGACACCATCCTCCGTTTGTACCCTGTAAGACCTGGGACCTGTGATTTGGGTTATCTCAGCAGGAATCCATAATGGTTCACCCATAAGGTTCTTAGCATAAACAGAATCACCCACAGTGAATGTGCAATTTTGCTAGTGGAATCTAGTGGTGCGTTGGGTGCGTAAGTGGGATGAAGGCGATCAAGGGGAGACCTGAGTTTCCTACACATCAACAATTCAGCTGGGGACAAATTAGTTGAGGGGTTGGGAGTGATATGCTGAACACTGAGAAGTTTTTCAACTCTCTCAGTGATATCCCTGGACCCAATTGCTGAAGTTTTTCCTTGGTAAATTGTACCATACGTTCAGCCCAGCCGTTAGCCGAAGGATGCCCAGGGGCTGTCAGGGCTTGTCTGATACCCTGTTGTGCTAGATATGATTCAAAAAGGTTGGATGTAAATTGAGGGCCATTGTCAGAAACAAGCACATCAGGTAACCCGTGAGTTACAAAAGCTTTTAAGCTGTTTGATGACAGCTTCAGTTGTGGTGGATGCCATAGGGATAACCTCTAGCCATTTGGAATATGCATCAACTATAATAAGGAAAGTGTGCCCTCTGGTAGGGCCAGCAAAATCAATGTGAATCCTGGACCATGGGCCCCTAGGACATTCCCATTCCTGTGTGGGGGCGAGAGGTGGGGCAGGCCTGACTACCTGACTGTTGGGACAAGGTGCAACCCAGTTTTCAACCATTTTGTCAATACCTGGCCACCATACATAACTCCTGGCCAATCCCTTCATTCTGACAATACCTGGATGACCCTCATGTAACATTTCCAAAACCTCTTTTTGCAGTTTTGTAGGAATAACCACCCTGTTACCCCACAAAATACATCCTCTTAATACAGATAATTCAGTTTGCCTGGATTTAAAAGGTTGGGCAAGTTGAGGTAGATCTTGAAGAGGCCAACCTTTCTTAATCCAGCCTATAACAGGAGCCAATACAGTGTCTTTGGCAGTCTCTCTGGCAATTTCAGCACGTGTACTGGAAGCTTGGCAACAGTTTCTAGGAAAAGGTGTAAGTCTCAGGAGCAAAGTCCTCAGTGTGAGAAGGAAGTGGGCAGCGACTCAAAGCATCTGCATGCCCAATGTCTTTGCCAGGCCTGTGGATGAGTTTGCATGAATAAGCAGCAAGAAATTCAGTCCACCTCAGCATTCTTGGTGACAGGATAGTGGGTAGGTTTGTCTCCTGCCACAATGCCTAACAGAGGTTTGTGATCTGTGACAATGGTAAATGTTCTCCCATATAATACTCATGGAATTTCTTGACAGCTGCAACAATTGCCAAGGCTTCCTTGTCCAGTTGGCTGTAGTTCCTCTCTGCTTTGGTCAAGGTGTGAGAGTAAAATGCAATAGGGGCTTCCCTCCCACTGGGAAGCCTGTGGCTCAACCCCCACTCCAAAGGGGATGCATCACAAGTCACAACAGGCAAATTCTCAGAGAACTGTATCAGTACAGCATCAGACGTGATTAGTCTTTTAATATTGTTAAATGCAGATTGTTCTTTTCTGCCCCAGACCCATGCAGACTTTTTGTCTAATAATCTGTGCAGTGGTTCTGCAATGGTTGCCTTCTGAGGTAGGAACATGTGATAAAAGTTAATGAGTCCAAGGAAGGCTTGCAAATCTGTTTTACATTTTGGTCTAGGGGCTTCTTTGATTGCCTGAACCTTGGCATCTGTGGGGTGGATACCATGCTTGTCAATCATATAGCCTAAGAACTCAACCTTGTCAGTTCTAAGAGTGCATTTTTCTTCCTTGACTTTTAACCCCGCTTTCCTGAATCTGGTAAGGACTTCCCTGAGTCTCTCTTGTAACTGAGTGTCATTTTCAGCAGAGATTAACACATCATCAAAGTAAGGTACTACCCCTGGCAGTCCTTGGAGCATCCTTTCCATAAGGCTTTGGAAGATGCCTGGTGCCACACTTACTCCAAACTGTAACCTTTTAAATTTGAAAGCACCTCTATGAGTCACAATGGTTTGGGCCTCTGCAGTGGCATCATCAACTGTTAATTGTTGATATGCCTGGGCCAGATCCAATTTGGCAAAGACTGTACCCTGCCAAGTGAATGTAGTAAATGATGCACCACTGGAACTGGATATGCTCTGTTGAAGCGCATGGTTCAATGTCCCCTTATAGTCTCCACAGATTCTCACTGACCCATCAGTCTTGACTGGTGTGACTATGGGTGTCTTCCACCTGGAGTGGTCAGTGGGCTCTAAAACTCCTTGAGCTATTAGTTTATCTAATTGTGCATCAATTTTTTCCTTTAAGGCAAATGGGACCCTTCTGGGCTTTAAGCGAATTGGTGGCACCTTGGGATCTAGATTGAAAGTGATAGGGGTCCCCATATACTTGCCCAATCCGTCGCTGAAGACCTCTGGAAACTCAGACTTCAAGGCCTCCTCCCATTCAGTGTTGCTCACGTGATTGATGCCAGTCACCTCGATGCCTAGGATTGAACACTCAAGTCCCAGCAAGCTTGGGCGATCCTTGTCCACGATGGTCAGGGGCAAGCGTTTGGTGTGGCCTTTGAACTTCATGTTGAATTCTCTTGTTCCAACTACTGGAATCTTGTTCCCTTGGTAGTCTTTAAGAGTCAGTGCTTGCTTCTTGAAATGCTTCTTCTGAATGTTTGGGAGTAGTCTGTGAATAGTGTCCCATGACACCATAGATAAATATGAGCCTGAGTCCACTTCCATTTGGCAAGGCCTTCCTTCAATTAGTACCTTGACATGCACTTTTCTGTTATTGATAGAAGAAGAATGACCAATAGTTACTGTCTGATGAGTTTCATTCTTCCCCTTTGCTTCTGTGCTGCGCCCATTTTCTCACTGAGGTTGTTGGGCTTGAATTCTTTGTCAGGAAACTTCCTTCTGTTGGGTGGAGTTCTGGATGATTTGCAGACTCTTGCTAGGTGTCCTCTTTTTTCACAACGGAGGCAGATGGTATCTAGGAACTTGCATTCAGTGCAGGGGTGGCTTCCCCACAACCTCTGCAGTAGAAATCTTGCCTCTTTCTTCCCAGGTCTTTCTTTTTCCGCTCCATTCTGATTCTATAAATTCCTTCCTCCACCTCACTACAGTCTGACTCAGAATCTATTTGCTCACAATGAGTTATTGTGGACTTTTCCACATCAGGATGGCTTGTGGCCTTGTTAATTTTCTTCATGGCTGCTGCTGAGGACTTGGTAGCTTCTGCTGAAGAGGCCTCTTCTATTGCTTCCTTCAGCGTGATCTTAGGTCTTAGTAATAACTTGCTCTGAAGCACCTTGTCTTTAAGGCCCAGAACAAATCGATCGCATGGCCTCTTCTAAATTGTTAAATTCACATGCACCCCAATGTCTCTTAAACTTGCCACGAAGTCGTTTACGTTTTCTTTCCCTTGATCCCGACGGTAAAACTCGTGTCTCTTAATGAGGCACGATACTTGTGGGGCGTAATGGGCTCTTAACAACTTTTCTAAGTCAGGCCATTCCATTACCTTCACGTCTGCAGCTCCCGCCAATGCCTTCGCCATCTTAAAAACTGCCGGACCGCAGTGCGTGAGAAAGACCGCCCTCTTCCGCTTCACGGAAATATCGTCAAGATCATTTCCTTCCAGATACATTTGGAAACGATCTGCATACATCTCCCAGTCTTCTGCCGTCGGATTGAGCAGGGCTGGGGGGGTGTTCAGTGCAGCCATCTCTCTCTTCTTCTGTTCCGCATTGCCTTCTTCAGGGAGATCTCACCTTCATCGCCAGTGTTAAGTTTGCATGAAGAGACAGACGTGGAGTGCTTCAAGCTCTTTGTTTATTAGTGACTACAGCTCAGAACGAACCCACTTTGGCTGGGCTGCGGCTGCTACTTATAGCCAGCAGCCGCAGTTGCCAGCCAATCAGAGTGCAGGGTTTTCCTGCACTTTTTAAACCAATCATCTTACATTTTGCAAGAACAGTTCAAACTAAACCAATGACTTTAAACCTGCATACATAATACACACTTTAAGTGAGTCTGACAAGATGGAATACTGTAAAGATGTTGATTTAGACAAAATGACAGTTATCAAATCAGAAATAAAAATAAAATAACAAAATGAAGGAATAAATACAAATGAATGAATACAAATAAAACACCAAATTTAGTAATAATGGAAAATTGAAAAAGTGCAGAACTTAACTAGAGACAAGAAACATAAAGCTGAACTTTAAGTAAGCAACTCTTAGAAAATATCATGGAAATAATATAAAATATTAATCAAATTAGGCATAGAAAGAATATGTGCCTATAACACCTGCGCATAGTCTTAATATTTTAGACATACATACATTTATACATGCATATATACATAAATAGCAACAGAATACTATAAACAAACATAGGACACATATGAAGACTAAGTACAAAGGGCTTAAAAATAAATGAAAGAATCATTGTATAAAAATAAAACAGTTTCCTGAAAGCTGCATATCAAAAGGCATATACTATGGTTAGATAAATAATATTTTTATACATGCAGATAGTCACAGAATGTAGAACATAGAACAATAGAGTTGGAACAGTGACATTGGAGTACTTCTAGTCTGTTCAGGCAGGAGATCTTATACTATTTCAGACAAGTGGTTGTCCAGTCTCTTTTTGAAAGCCTCTAGTGAATGGGGCACCCACAGCTTTTGAAGGCAAACTATTTCATTGGCTGATTGTTCTAACCATTAGGAATTTTCTCCTTTGTTCTGGGTTATTTCTCTCCTTAGTTTCCATCATTGTTTCTTGTCTTGTATTTTTTTACAACCACAACTGAGCCCAAAATATCCATTGCTAAGCAAGACAGTTGTTAAGTGATTTGTGTCCCATTCTATGACTTTTTTTGCCACAGTTGTTAAATGACTCACTTCAGTTGTTAGGTGAATCGTGCAGTTTTAAGTGAATCTGGCTTTCCCCATTGATTTTGCTTGTCAGAAACCAGCTGGGAAGGTTACAAATGGTGAACACATAACACATAACCCGAGTACAGTGTAACTGTCATAAATACATGTCAGTTGCCAAGCACCTGACTTTTGATCACATGACCATCGATCAAATGGGAGATAATACCAGTGTTTCTATTCAAATGGTTCAAGGATATAAAGTAATTTTGTTGAAAAATAAACATGGAAACCAGATTAGTTAAACTCATGATAAGAGATTAAAAATCAAATACCATGGGAAAGCTTCAGATTTAAGCATTTTAGCATAACAATCTAGGTTGATTGAATTTACATTTTTTTAATTTTAAAGCAAGATGTGTCATGTTTATTCAGAAAGGCTGGGTAAAAATATGACTCTGTGTAATATACATTCCTTGTTGTAACAATTGAAGACAGGAGTTGACAGTTTATGCTTAATTTATCCAACAAGCTGATGCATGGAAAATGTTTGCATGAAGAAAATAATTTATTTTAGCTACTAGAATTAGAAATAATTGAACATAATATTGTTTAAACTAGTTTTACTTGAAATTCCACAGTTCAGATTTGATTATAATTTCTTTCTCATCAGACAGGAAAAACTTACCATTTCATTCAATGGGTTTCCATACTTTTAGGAACAATAATATTGTAGACATTCTCCAAATTTTGCATAAAATCTTTTCATTTGAGAGGATTATTTACTTCATTACTGATTGTTTGTGCAATGAAAAGAAATTTTAATGAAAATTTGCATTCTTTTTTTTAATTAATGAACAATTTAAAAAACCCAGCACATCACACAATACATTATTTGGTAATATTTGCATTTGAAACACTTGCATTTGCTTTCATTATAGAAGATGCAGGGCAAACTTAAATTTGTTCAGCAAACTGTTTGGCAGCTACCTGAGAGCTTTTAAAAAACTAAAATGTGCAATTGCAAAATTATGTACTATATATTTAAAACTATGTATCCATCAGTGACTTAATAGGGTTCGTTGAGAACATAGGCCATATTGAAATGCTATCCTCCACAATTCAGTTGACAGAGAAGCATGTCAGTATAGATTACATTACCCATCCCTATCAAAGAATGCTATTCTACCATAAGAATGAAGGAAGCAAGTGCTGCTAGCCTTATCATTTGAATACAGGACAAATTAAGGAAAGGTTCCCTGGCTTTGTTTCCCCTCTCACCAAGTACCAATCATAGTGAGAGAAAAAACCCCAACAGTTATTGTGTTTAATGTTTTGAGCACAATTGAATAATTGCAGGCTGCGATGAAAAATTTAGGATTTTTCATGCTGCTTGAGGGACAGATCACAGGCACATATCTATGACCTCTCATAGATAATTTTTAGTGTACCTTAGCTATCACAGTAATATTAAGGCGATTTTCATAGTAACTGTTATATCATCACACAATGATTGGATAACTCAAGAAGAAAGTGATGAAACATACTGGAGGTAAGAAAGGAGGTCCCTTAATGCACTGAGCAAGAGTGCATCCTTTGGCTTCCTGCCACAATCCTCTTCTACACCTATTATACGAACTGTCAGCCAGGTTATAGTTGGACATGGATTTAGCACTTTTTCAAAAGAATAATTTCTGAATTCAATATGATAGATTCCAAAAGGATTGTAATGCAGGTTATAATCAAGCCTTGGTCCATCAACATCATAAGAAATTGCAACCCTAGACAAACTTGGTTGAACTCAAAAAGCTATTAGGGTTGGCCCTGGCAAATATTTAGATAGGAGACCACTAAGAAATCTGTGATATATAGGCCAACATGTACAGACACCAGAAGGCAGCATGGTAAAGTGCTGCATATTGTTACCAAGAAATCCATGTGAATATGTGGGAAAACATGTGAACATGTCCATATCAAGTTAATCTTAACTAGGCTAGTCATCCCCCCCTACCCTCCCTTAACTGTCTGGTACTCTGATTATCATGTTTGCTAAAACAATTCTGAGAATTGTTGTAGTTGTCTTACATTTTACAAAAATGTCGGTCTCCATTGTGGAAATTAATATAGGATAGCCAGGATATTTCCAGTCACATTTTAAAAAGTCTCAACAGCTCTAAACTAAACTAAACTAACAGCTTTGATTAGGAATATTGATTTTAACTGGGTGCATTTTTGTCAGCCAGCAGATGGCATTGTGGTCATATTTTTTACAAACACAGTTCTGATTATTTATAATATTGGTAAATTTCAATAACTATATACTTTATCTAGTACTTCTGAAATCTGTAGGGCTAACTGCTATTACTGATGTACACTTTCAATTTAAGAATTGGTGAATTGTTTTGTTTGCTTATTAAGAAATGATAAGTATAAATAACTTTGCAGGATACTATCTTTCCTTCTTGGATTGGGGAAAACCATTCCATATATTGAAAAAGTCTCAAAGAATTGGAACAGCAGCATCTAAAAGGATCTGAGTAACAAGGTAGGAGACAAAAGTCTTTTTCTTTTAGCATGAGAGACATATGACATTCGTAGAGCATGGAAAACTGCTTTTATCCTACCAAGTAACTATTGACCTGAGTCTATTTTCTACAGCCTATCCTCCCATAATTATTGAAAACATCAGCACTGTTAACTGACATGTTGAGATGGGAAATACATGAAAATTGCAGTGTCCCTCTAAACAGAAACATCAGAGTTAAAAGAACACAGACAACTCAAAGCTCACACACACACATAAAACCTAGTCCCATCTATATATGTAACATCCTTGCAACCACTTTCACAGCCCTCACCACTATGTCATAATGAAGTGACTCTTAGTCACAAAAATGTATGTGCTTCTGTTCTAAACTTGTCAAGAGCGTTCTTAAATAAAGTTCTACTTCCAACAATTAAGAACCCTATACAAACAGGAGACGAGCTGTAAATAAATATATCTTGCTTGTACACAGTATATACTACCAAAAAAGAAAGGACTAGTAACGTATTATAGAAACAATCTGATTGTTTTTTACAGGAAATTTGTTTTTTGTTATATTTATCAAGATGCAAACATCTCTTGACCAAGTTATGGTTGTGAACAATGTAGGAAACTGCTCTCTGAAACTGAATTAGCATAGCACAGCACTATAGGAAGCAAAGTGGAAGCCATTTACTTTTAACTGCTTAATAAATGGCATACTATATTTATGTACTAGGTCACTGTTTAATATTCTGACCAATCTTTAGCTGTCGACTGCAGGGTTAGTGGACAATCAAAGCAGGAGCACAGAAATAGAATACTTGTGTATCTGGAATCTGCTAAAGCTTGCCTCAACAGATATATCAGCTGCCCCTTGTTTTCCCTCTTTAGCATGCAAACTATGCCCTAGTGGTGATAAGAAAAGTAATTGTGTGATTCAGGCCAGCCACATGATTCACTCAAAATATCAGGGACATGGAGACTGACATTTGAAAAACACTTGGAATTTATTGCAGCTTCTATTGTTCAATGGAGATCCAACTCTTTTCATTTACTTAGGGCTTGAGTTCACACTGACTTTTAGACACTGCCATTTCAGAGATTATCTCTTTCTCAGAAAAAAAAAACAATAAATCAATTTGTTGTCAGTGAGAATTGTCCAATGTCCCACTGCATTCTTTGAAATTAAAAAAAATACATTAGTTTCAAATCCAAATTAGTCTATCAATAGTAGGAACAGCCCTGACATTTTTATGATCAGAATTAACGATGAAATTTCACAGGACAAAAATATTGTTTCCTAGTATTGTTATCAACACTTTCTTTGTGCCACATGTAGCTATTATGTTTAATCTATGACAGTGAGGAGCCCAGGATCCTGGCTTCCAGAGAAACCATACAGAGACTGAAAGCTGTGTGGAGCACAAAACAGGTTAAGGTTGAATAATTTTGCTCCCAGTAATATCTGAAATAAGTGATCTGCTAGAACAGATAAGTTGTGTGCAATGCCTAGTTCTCTTATCATTCCTCATTTTTAAAAAGAAAGTCAGAATTAGTGTTGGATGTTTGTTTCCTATCTCATGCACGTTCTCATTCTGTCTCTTTCTGTGGTATTAAAGTAGGCTATTTTTGCATTGGGATGGCTTTACCCCCAACTTTCCTTTGTTGCTGGAACAACATACCAATCTCTGGCCTCAGTGAGCTACAGCTGAATGGAGTTTGCTACAAGTTTTGTTTTCATGCTGAACAGAAAATGCCTCGTGGGAGGTACATTTGTGTGCGTACATGCGCAGTAATGCATGTGATTAGAAGAGAAGAGTAAAGAATGAGAAGTGCACAGTGAGCAACTTCTAGAAGCATTCAATGACTGCATAATGAGCAACCATCCCTACTGAATATTGATTAGTCAATTCTGGCAAGGTCTTGCTTTTGGGGGGTCAGGCTCCTGCCAGCTGCTTTGTGTAAAGGCAAAGCAGAAAAAATATGTAAACTCCAGAATGCTTGTTGACTTATTGTTTCTGTTTTTCTAATTGGAGAGGGACATTTGGGGCCCATGTTACATGAGACAGAAAAGTGTGGATTCTAAGTTGCAAATATAATTGGAACATTGACTGCTAATGTATTTGCCAATTTGTTATTATCATTTTCTTTTTTAAAAATTATACTGTCATTCTCAAAACTTTTTTTTTGTTTGGAAATACAATCATCAAATGGAAAACAATTGACAGTTACTATGGATTTCATAGAATATTAATTTTGTGAATTTAAATAATAAAATATTTAACCATGCATATATACTCAGAAGTAATTTGAATGAATTTAGTAGAGTTTACTCAAATAAGTATGTAGAGGCTGACAGTGAAGCCTCATTAATGACTTTTTCTTTCTAAACTCTATTCAGTCTAGTGCTGCAACCAGTATTGTGTAGTAGCTTTCTCTATCCCCTGTGCCTTAATAACTACAAAGTATATTGATGATTTCTGGTTAAGCAGCACATGCTAAAACCAAGTAACCTAAAAATGTTTTCAATAAACTATGTGTTTAGATTGTTGTTATCTATTAGTCATACTTAAGGAATAATGTTGAAATGGGTTAATAGTTAATGAATAATTATTGGATGTCATTTGGTAATTGATGTGAAATCCTACCTTTTGAATGGCTGAGTATCTTTTCTCCCAGGCTGCCTGTCAAAATACAAATACCAAAAGTTAGAAAGGGAGAAAGGAACCAGCACAAACAACTCATCCAGCCCATTCATCTCTGGTGCTCTGTGTTTTCTGACTTCACTACAATCACCCCTGGAATAAACCTGTCCCTCTGTATGTTTGCCAGATGAGAACAACAGAAAATTCTTTAAAGCATGCTGGTTTTGCATTTATTTTTTTCAAACAATTTCTCCATTTGAGGATGGAGGTTGTATACAAAGGCCCTTCATTCAAACCCATTGTGTGAGAAATAATTATGCTGCATGTTCTTTGTAACCATACATATTTGAAGTCACATTGCAAGAGGCTCCTTCTCACTGCCTACTTATTTTTTTAACAGAATAGAAAGAGATGGAAGAGATACGGATGCTTGGGACAGAAAAATAAATCTCCTACAGTTTCTCCTGAAGTAGGCCTCAAGGGCATGGGATGCTGATAATGGGGAAATGCAAAACATTTTCTATGTGTTATTGGTAAAGTGCATAGGCACAACTAAGACTGAATATCTTCCACAGTATAGTTGTGACTTCTCCTCTAACTCTCTGAACCCCTGAACTGTGGCATATTTTAACAACTACTTTAGCCTGAACTCTGTTACCAAGTTTTGGTAGCATATATCCTATTTTGGTCTCTCTCCACTTATGCTCCCCACTTATGCTCCCCACTTATGCTTAATGGACAGAGAATATAGTCTGCTGCATTCTAGATTCAAAAATTGATGCTGGCCAGGCAAAAGACATGAGGTGAGTGTACTGAGAGAGGGAATTTGAATGAACTATCTTTGGAGAGGTAAAGGAGTTGATTGAGTGAAGAAGAGAGCATACAACAGGTTCTGTCATCCTTATGGAGTTTGGATTAATCAAATAACAAGACACCAGTGCCTGTGTGAATGCCTGTGTGAACTGCCTGTGGCTGGTCAGATTGGGAAAGGTTATTGAATAGCAAATACAGAATAAAAAATATATTTGTAGCTCTTATAAATGGTGATTGGATGCAAAGAGGTCCTAGAAGGTCTGATAAATTTTCAAGTATGATTTAAGAACTGCTGTATTTCTTGCCATTCATAATAGAATCTATTCATAACACTCAGCCCAGACTTACTTGTTTTTTACAAGCAAACCTGTTAATGAGATCCTGTCATCTTTTTAAAGCATCTAGCATAGGTCCATTAGTCAGCAATATTTCTCCCAGTTCAAGATGGGAGAACAATGAGAATTCAATCCGATATGCTTTAAAATGAAAGAATGTCTGTATACTCTCTCTTAAATATATCCTCCTATGGTGAGAAATCCATCATTGAAGAGAATCCATTTTGTCCTAATATAAATCATATCTGAATGATATAAGGAATATGAATGGAATGGTCTGTAATATGTTGTATGTGTGTGTGTGTGTGTATATGTAATATGAAACATCTGTTTCTAATTTTGTTATTCCTGAAAATGTGGTAGTATCTATAATTTTCACATACTGGTAATTTGGCTAAAGGGGAATTACACTAAACAATTGTTCTTGAATTGAACTTTCAGGATGAAAGATGCCAATTCTAGTAACCATTTAGTGCTGCAGATAATGTTCATGCACAGGCAAAACTGCTTCTTTGAGCAAATACACAATTTTATATACTTTAAATTTGCTGGCCTACATATCTCATCACTTCAATTTTGAATAAAATTCATATGACTGTGGTACTTATAAATATCACTTAATAAATAATTATGTTTATCCTTACTTTAGAATGATAGAAAAGACTTGCAGATTGTGAAAAAGTAACATTTCTGATTATTGTCAGTTTTTCTACATGTCAAAGAAATTAAACCACTATTAGAATTTTCCAACCAATGAAATATGTTAAACTAAATTAGCTTTACAACATAAATTATTGTAGACATCTTTTTTAAATTTAACCCTTTCAACCAAACCTCTCACACCCATCTCAAAAACGGAAAAATATAAGTTATACAGACATTTGTTCAAATGTTCTATAAAATGTGGCTACATTATATTATGTTGCTGTTTCAAATCAGTTTCAGTAAGTGCATTTTGATTTTTTAACTTGTTAGTTGAAATAGATGCATCTTTTTAAAATAAATGTGTATATCCTTAAGCACATATATTTAGAAATGTCACTAAATTCCAAAGAGCCTTCTCCCAGTTGTTACAGGAAGACAAATTAATGCCCCTATTTCATAATCATTTTGCCTTTTCATATTTATATCCCTCTGTTCCAATTAGTTTAGGGATTAGAGAAACATGGTTTAAACTAGAAATGTTTTAAGAAGTTAGTGTCAAGTTATATTCCAGATCAACCAAAAATGTTGCACTATTATTAGTGCTTTGCTAATTTTCCTCACTGTTTTAAATAAACAAAAGCATATTTGTCACTCCTACAAGTAGTCTTCTTCAGTGTCAACTGGTAAGAAAGTTGGTGGGGAAGAAGTGTGAATTAGTGCGAGAGGCAGATCTAAGGAAACAGAAGTGCTGTCTCCCAATGTTAGTATTTGAATGCTTCTCCATCTGTCACTGAAAGAAGGAGAAGGTACTTTTAGACTCTGGATTTAATGGTTTTGCGGGAGGCTGAGGAGAAGCATTTTAGATGATCATGTGCCTTATTTGCCAGGGGAAAATCCAACTAATATTTCTTTTATCCCCATTCCTTGAAACCATATTTTACAATTGTTTCTACATTCCTGAAATGTTAGACCAGCAAATAAAACAAATCTAAAACATGTTTGGCTGCTCAGTCTTATAAAAAACAAAAACAAAGAAAAAATATTCTGCATATATGTAGCATCATATTTGAAATAATTACACTATAATGTTTCCAAGAACAAAATATATCCTGCTTCTGGTGATCTGATGCCACATGGAATTATTTAGCAATAAACATTCCAGGAAAAGGGATGCTCTATTGCCAACAGCATGGCCATCCACAGTCGTGCTGTGCCTGTGCCAGTCTAGAAGCTGACACAATCTCTGATGCTATCTTCCTCACCTAGCAACATTCCTCATGTTGCCTTTGCTACTGTGGACTTTCCTCCTAGCTGAATTACTGAAATCAATCTCTTACCTTACAGAGTTTCAAGATTAGCCAACACACCAGATATGCTGTCAGGGTAAATTTTGCCTTCATATATCTCTCAGGTAAACAGCTAAGATACATTTGTACAAAATTCACATCATCGTCCACCCTGGCTTCACTGCTGCCTGCACCAGCAAAAGCCTCCTCTTGCCTTCTTTGATGTCCCCCTGATGCATTCAGAAACTTGTTGAGCTCCATCTTATCAACTATTCTTCAGTCTTTCACAAAGCCACCCGCAAGAGAGAGACTCCTTTGTTTCGAGGCAGCAGTTAACTCTTCCTGGCTATTGCACGATTTGGCCTCTGTGATCAACACAGTGCTGATGATGCTGGAACAAAACTTCTAAGGTTAAAACTGCTTTGGCTTGTTGCCTTTCTGTTATTGAAAAACCTCTTGGAAATGTGCGTTCAGCTACAAGATAAATATAGCACTGCCCAGAGAGTGTCAGCACAAGAATACTTCTGTGGTTGCCAAGAGTGAAAAGAAAGATTCCATTTAGTCAAAGTGCAAGCCCCAGTTCCCCTCCGCCCCACATCACTGCCCCCTTGTTCTTATTAGGAAGTGAATAAAAGAAAATGTGATGATCTATCAAAACTCTCTGGACCAGTTTTGTTTCTTCAAATGAAGTCCCAGTTAGGGAAAGAATAAAATCCTTGTGGGGAGGGATGCATTTTTGTGCTGCAAGGGTTTTGTTGTTGTTGTTCTTATTTCTCCCCAACTGCAATAATTTCTTGTTTGTTATGGGAACACTTGCTACAGATTTCAAAAGAACGTAATATTGATGCTCTACATTCTGAACACTAGTAGATAGACAATGAAGGCCAAATCTTTGAAGCTCATTTTTTCCTAATTTTTCATATAGTTTATAGTTTAACAGGCTGTGTTTCAACATTCTCACTTCCTTCTACAATGCCCAAGTTCTTACCTGAAATTTATATTTCCAAATTTCTAACTCCAAACACCGAAGAATTGAAGTTAAAATTCTCATGATCATGTGCTGTCTTTGGTCAAACATGTATTTACCAGTTTTGTGAAGTTCTCGATAGCAATTCCATAAATCTAATTTATCCTGCCATTTGCTTATCCAGTTCTTGACTTTGTGTATTCTCTCTCTTTCATGGTTTTTTCTTTGAACTGTAAATATAGAGCAAAACACCCAAGCTACCAAAGGTTTGAACTTCTTTCCTAGACCTTCAAAGACCATAGATATATGATTATACTGTAGCTATTCCTAACATCATTTGCTCCATATGAATTAAGGGGAAAGAATAATTATTAGATTTAATAAGAATTTGGAAGTTCTCATATCTTTGATTCCTATACCTGAAAGAGAACACATTTCATAAGCCAACAAGTCTAGCTGTTTTGATTCATCATAATAGAGGATTACCAATTACACAGGTTTTCACTTTACTACATCATTCTGGCCTTTAAGAGTCTAGTACCTTCTTTACTTTTACTTATTTGTTCTCTTGAAGGCTCACAGCCTATTTTTTCTGTGAGAACTTGGAAGCTGTTTAGTTCTTTATTTATCTGATTCTTTTCCTTAAGGAGAATCCCTTCTTTGTCAATTCCTCTTTGATAGGATAAATTATATAGCTCTTGTTGTTGTGATCCTTTATTTTTTTTTTCTCTGAAGAATACCAGAAGCTTGCACATATTTGGAAATATATGGCCAGGACTTCTTGGCATAAATACAGATATGCCATAAGCATTGCAATCTTTGATTCTCTTTTCTTCTTTGTTTTGGTTGCTCCAGATTTGATTGCTCCAGATTCTCTCACTAGGTGCCTTTTTTGCAGATACATTATCAAGTTTTCTGGTTAAACAAATACTCACTGTTTCAGTCCAGCAGAAAATTTGTCACATTCCCACACTGAATTACAGAGGCACACTCTTCTTTGTTCCATTTATTATCTTCTCCAGTGATACCTCTTTTTTTATAATGAGGTTATAATGATGCAAATAATAGATTACATTCCTCTCTCATTCCTTTCAACTGGTTACCATCAACTGATTGCTTGAATGTGATTTTCTTTTCAAGTGAATGCCATCTTCCACACCAATTGCATGGAATTGTGGGACAGAATTGCTGCAACCATTATTACCAAGCTAGATGAGGATATAAACAAAACACAAAGGAGGAGTTGCAGTTACAGGCTCCAAGTTTCTGATATTTTAATTTCCATGATAGCATCCTCATTTTATATATATATATATAACCAAATATATATATAAATCTTACTATAACTATAACTATAACTATGTGTATATATATATATGCAAGTCTTGGTATATTCGGGTCTTATCCCGTGTAAGATTGAGAGTATCTTGCCGACGTTTCGATGAGATCCCACTCGCCACCTTCAGGCTGTGGGATCTCATCGAAACATCGCCAAGATACTCTCAATCTTACATGGGATAAGACCCGAATACACCAAGACCTGCATACCTTTACCCATGAAAATCTATGAAAACAAATATATATGTATATGTATATGTATATGTATATGTATATGTATGTATATGTATGGTATTCAGCTTTGTTCGGGTATTTTCCCACATCATTATAGTTGTGCTTTTAAAGTTGTAGTGACATTTTGGCAGAATCTCATCTGCCATCATCAGGCTTGTGTATTGAGTTTGTCTGTGTGTCAGGCTTTCACAGCCATTTCAGTTTTAAATTTGGTGCTAGCCTTGTGCTGTGTCAGAATGGTTTTTTCTTCATCCTGATTGGTTGGGAGTCTTGGTCTGTGTTTATTGGTCTTGGAATTTGCTGTGTTCTGCTTGATTGGTGTTTCTAATGTCTTTTGTCTGTTTTGTAGCATTTTTTTGTCTTGCTTGACTGGCAACATTGTGTTTCCTGTATTGGGTTTTTTAGTGTGGCTTGGCTTCGGGTGAATGGCTGGCTATCATTTATTAGGAAGCTAGGTTTCATCTGGGTGGCTGGTTGGGGTGTGTTTGCACTGGAGGTATCAGGGGGTCTGTTTGTGCACATGTGTTTCCTTGGCTTGTGGTGTGGAGATTTTTTTGTTTGTGAGTACAGGCTTCCATATACATACATACATACATACATACATACATACATACGCAGGTCTTGGTGTGTTTGGGTCTTTTCCCGTGTAAGGTTGAGAGTATCTTGGCGACATATTAAGGGTACTTGGCATAAGCAAATCAAAGGCAGATATAAATATAGATATGTGTATTATTTGAACCATAAACTAGATTCCCACTTTGTGCTAAACCATAATTTGTTGAATAAACTACAGTTATCTAGATTCACACAATATTCTTAACTATAAACCACATCATAAAAGACTCTGGATTCACACATTATACAAATTCAAAGTCAAAAAGTAACATTTAGACACCAAATTTAGACATCTTAAGGAAAGTTATGAAATTTAAGTTCATACTTCTTGTTAACACATTATTTGGTGTCCTTGTTTTTTAATTAAAATTGGTTGAAACTTTATAGTTTGTATTAAATTTAAATTTACTGACAAAGAAATAAAGAGAGACTAGTATAGTTATTTCAAGCTTTTTAGCTCTCATCAGCTAGCCATATCCTTCTAGAATTCCAGAAGGGTTTAGCTAACTGATGAGAGGTAAAAAGCTTGAAGTAGCTATACTAATCTCTCTTTACTTCTTTGTCAGTAAATTTAAATTTAATACAAAATAGTTTGTCGTGGGAGCAACTGCTTGCAAAGGCACCTGGATTGGGGCTGAAAAGCAAAAGTGGAAGCAGTATGCTCCATCCCATATTTGGGTAGACCAGGTTGCCCTGATAGGCTGGTCTCTCCGAAAAAACATTTTTGTAGTTTGTAAATCATGATTTATGGCTTAATAGTAATCATTCATGGATGATTTACACAAACAACCATTGGTAAAAGAAAACAAGAATTAATATGTTGTAAACCCAGCCATTGTATGTGACATTTTATATTCCCTATTTCTCCAACATGGTGTCATCAAAATGTTATCAACATTCCAAATAAGCATAGCCAGATGAGCAGCCTGGAATGTTAGGATAGGAAAAATAATCCAACAAACTTGGCAAGGATCAAGTTATTAGAAAAGTTATTCTATTCAGTGGTGAAGAAAGGTAGTACTAAGCAAGTGTGACAAAAAAGCCACAGATACACTGAGAAAATGAATCATCAATTTATTTGTTAAAAACATATCATAAAAAACATATTCAAACATAGTTGAAAAATTATAAAATAATACAGGCCTTCAAATTATTGCTACAAATGTACCAATGAATTTATTGTGTAGATACTTATATACATAATACAGTACATTGTGTACATATAGAGACAAAGATTCAAGTATGAAGTCTTCAAAATATTTGTTTTGGTTTTTTTATGTTAGAATTAATTAAATGCAAGGCAAATCTAATATCATAAGCAACTGTAAAACATTTAATTTAATTAGTGATATGATTCAACATACATCAAATGTCATTTAAATAAAATGTTTTGTTAAGATTATGCTGGGAGATAATATAGAATAATGTCTACCATGCATATAAAATCATGCTGGTTCATGCAAATAAACACATTCAGCCCATCCCTTATTTATTTTATCATTGGTCTGACCTTAAAAGCAAAACAGATTCACATCATCCCTATCAACTCTCCTTTTTTCAAACACAGTTCATTCTAAAGCTAAACTCCTTTGTATTCCTTTTGCTGGACATTCATTATGGCTATTTTTATTATGCTGACATTTGAACCAAATATTTGTGAAAACTTGAGTTTGCTAAATCAAAGCAATGCAAAATTGTTATCTTTTATTTGAGCACATGCCATCAGAGCAGAATTTGGAACCAAAAATCAAGTATTTCACCTAACAGAAAAAGCAGAAGACTCCTTAAATACTGCAGGCGTGATTTGTCACATTTTGAAGCATGTTAAGTAATACAGTTTGCCAACTAAACATATAGTATTACAACCAAAATTTAAAGGTATTGAATTGTATCATTTGATTCTTATTATTGAATGACTAATAAGAGATATAACAGTTATTACAGGAGAGTGAGTTTTGCAAGCAAAACATGTAAGATTTAAAGGGTAGCTCAGAGTTTACTAATGAGCATCTTGACTTGACACATTTGCTAACAACTGAAGCAAGAAGTGCTAGAATAAAGTACCTACTAATGAACAATATTTAAAATAACTATTAATTTTTATATAAATATCCATACATTTAAGAATATTGTTTGATGAAATATGCACACAACTTATAACACACATTCTTAGTCCTTTGTACTTTATTATGGCTAAAGTTGTGGCTATGATGATGGGCTTTGAAAATCTGGGAGAGATTATTTACATAATTTATGTTGACAAATTCAAGTTCATGCAGAAAATGTGAACACACTATAATATAATCTATAACTTCAAAAGGTAATAACAACAGCTCAACAATTCTCATTCTTTCCCATATATGTGTGTGTGTGTGTGTGTGTGTGTACACACCATGTATTCTTGTTCTTCATATGGAAATGGCAAACCCAATTCTAATATTGCTATGCTATCTTTATATCTCATATCTCTTATGTCCTACCTATACCTCATTTTACTTTTGAAACTGCACAAATTTTGGTATTATCAAAATACAGATTATACTATTATAAAAAAAAACAGAATTATTTAATTATTGGTGATATACATAGCAAAAGGGCTGGACTTTTGTGACATCAGTCAAGCCCTTCTTTATAGATGGTACCAATAATTAACTTACATCACAATGTTGTGAACCTGACAGCAAATCTACTTATGTAAATCTTTTCAATTCTCATGGCCTCCGTAGATACTCTGTGTGAGGAGAAGGAGGGAGGGAGAGAAATAATTGCAGTTCCTCCCAAAAATGTCTGTTGTTAAAAATTGTATTGGAGTAAGGAAGAACTTCTCAATAATAATTTGGAAAGGCCAATCAGTGACAAAATTAACAGTATAGATTCAGAATGAAAGTTTGGCTAAATTTAAGCAAAAAAGGGTACTTTATATATCATACGTCATACAAGGAAAACTTAGAATATGGTTTTTAAGAGGGAACTAATTAACAATAACTAGGAAAATTTAAGTGTTTCTAACGATGTTAATGCATCAGGTTCAATGAAAGAAATTTAAAACTATCTAGTTTAGGAACATTATTTTTACTTATTGTTCTTTCTTTTTTATTTTATATTATTCCTTTAAATGATTATATGCATCTACTTTTATAATAATGACAAATAGTGATGATCTAAATATTAATATCATGTTTACAATTATATAGATATTTCTTTTTATTTCTCAAAATGATATAAAGAACTTAAGTTTATATATTGAATGAAACAGTACATTTTAAATTTTATGATACTTGTAAATTCTTTAGGTATTTATTGATATTTTATATTTTAGCCATTATGTTGCTTTTAATTTTTTATTTAGCTATTTATTCTACCCTTTTAAATGTTTTAATAAAGAATAAATATATAAATTTAAAAAAATAATGTAGGTGCCTTATCATGCCTCTCAGTGGTTTTGACCATAAATTATTTAATACTTTAATATAAACTAATTTCATCCTGTCATAGCCAAAGTTGTTTGGAATAATAGTTAGAAGTGAATTAGGATTAGGATGATTCAAATTCAAGTCTCTACTTAGTAAAAATCCCTCAGCCTATCCTACATTATCATATGGGCTTTTTTTGGAGATAAAACTGAAGAAGACAGTATCACTTTGGGCTTCTGAGAAAAATGTTCCTTTCTTACTACATTTTTCAAGATTGGTTATATACATATAGAAATAAATATGGTACAGATAATGAAAGTTGATTCATAAATGTGTATGAATGCAAGAAAGCATATTTGCTCTCCATTCATATTGTGGACTGTTCAAACAATATTGTTTCCTTGATCAAAGGAATTTTGAATATGGATATTTGTGTCAACCATTCTAAAAATTTATGAGATACAATGTTTGTAGTGCCAAAAAAAAAGACTATATACAACAACCAGCAAATATGAAGATTCCCAACTGAAATTGTTCATTCATGCTCATATGCAGGCTGATGGTGATGATGACTGATATATCCACTGTCCAGGCAATATTCAAGATATTAGCTTGAAGAGCCGTGTTGGTGCAGTGGTTAGAATTAGAATGCATTATCCAGGCTAACACTGCTGACTGCCAATTGCCAGCAGTTTGGCAGTTCGAATCTCACCAGCTCAAGGTTGATTCAGCTTTCCATTCTTCTGAGATTGGTAAAATGAAACCCAGATTGTTGGGTGCAATATGCTGACTCTGTAAACCACTTAGAGAAGGCTGTAAAGCACTGTGAAGCGGCATATAAGTCTAAGTGCTATTGCTATTGCTACACATTCACTGCCAGAAAGAAGAAACTCTACAACTCTGTATGGGAGCTGTAGTGCTGAAATGCCAATTGCCTCCTCTATGTTATCACATGAAAAAACACAGTTACCATTATTACCACTATTTATATTTATTCCTATGTTTTGCTTTGCAATCATGTTACTGCATTCATCTACAATTTGTTTCTTCATTTGTCATAATGGCAGAAATAAATAGGCCCAATAGTTATTTCAACATAAAATGGATATCTTCATGAAATAATAATACTAAGAATAATTAGTAGCACTGGCAGTTATTGAATAATGACAGAGACAAAGGCACATTATAAATAATCAAAACAAATATCAAAATCATCTTAAAATAAATATCAAGTAATGTGGCTATGCAATTAAGTAACCACTGTAATACAGCATATATAATTGTATACATCTGATACAACATGAAGAGAATAGTTCAAATGTTATATAGACATTCTGAGATAAAATTGTATTTATTTACATAGTGCTTAAGCCAATTGACAACATTTTTGTAGAGTGCAATACTAATTAAGCATAACATACACAGTTAACTTCAGAACATCATCTTTATTCTTAATATGCTATGCAAAAAAAATTTACTGAAGAAGTTATTAGTGATTCCTTGGGATGATGGTAGCCCAGATTTGTTACTGTATTCATATTTTAGTTGGGTTATCCAGACTGAGAGAGACCAGTAAACATGCCAACAGCAGAAAAGTCAGAGAATTCCTCGAAGCCTGGCACTGAAAGAAAGGAGCCATCAACAAATGGATGGAATTGGATTCACTTTACTCCATTCAGATAATTCAATAACCACATTGATATGATAGACCAATTAGAATAAAGCTAATACCTTTTTCAATCACCAATCAGCTGATACTTTCCAAGAAGCATCCAATGAACAACTAATCCACAGAATTCAAATTCTGTATAGACTACAAATATTGTTAAGAAATCACTATGAGTTATTGTACTGAGGAAGCCATGCTGGAATATGAGGTAGAATACTCGGAAAAAAATGATCTCTATTTTGGCTCTAATTTTTCTAAGTCTGGAGAAACCCAACTAAAAGTACTAAGTTCCTGGTTTAGGAAAGAGGCTCCTAGATAATATATACTGTAAAAATTAATCAAATGAAGTGAAGCGAAGCAGAAGCAGATTAAAAAAAGATATTTGCAAGCACTAGGAGAAAACGTTTGTGCCTCAAAAGAAATATTTATCCAAGCTATAACTTGCAACTTTTTAAACTTTAGTTTGGAAATAGACTAATTTAACACAGTCGAGAAAAAGATTAGTGTCCTGAGAATGGATTCCTTCCAGTGCAAAATACATTGCAACATTAAGTGAACATTCAGATATTGTAGCCTTGGCATGCATTTTCTTCTATATTCAGAGAAAATCTGGCACATGAATTAGAACAGAGTCATCATTGTTGCCGAGCTCCAAAGCAGCATTTGTCTGTGCACATATCTTTTTATTGCTGCTGTTTCACGTGTAATTTCTTCAATCATGTTAGCATTGGCTGATATTATAGGAAGAAAAATTATATCCTGTATGATTGGAACTAATACAACACTGTACATCCTATGCTGGAAATGAAACCTCTTGCAGAACATTCTCCTTCCACTTGAAGAAAGGTTTTATGGCAACATAGATTCTATTTACAATTCATCATATTTAACAAGTCAGATCATATCCAAAGAGGGTCCTGATGAACAAAAAGATTGCCAAGTCTGAAACACAAAACTAAACTCACTCACAGCTTACCTCTCAGGAGACACTTATTTCCCAGCTATTGAGGCATCTAGATAATCTTAGACTTTTACAATAAACTCCTCTAGACAGCAATAGATGTAATTTTAGCTATAAGATCAAACTCTCTTGGAAATAGGGACCATGTTCTTGTATGTAAAGAATGATATTTTCAAAGAAAAATACTAAGAAAATCATGATCTTGCTCAGCTGACCAAACTTTGACTACAATGTGCTTTTAAAATAAGAAATGAGAACCCGTCTGTAGCTGCCTCCAGTCCTCCTGATGTTCACTGCTGTGTCATTTGCTCCCATAACATGATATAGTGCTCTGGCATTTGTTTTTCAAATCCAACTATGGTAACCCAACTCTTCCCAACTGATATTCTGATATGGGAAGTGAGATAGATGGAAATAAAAATAGGCAGGGGATGACACCAAGAAACTTCAAGAACATATATAGGAGGGAAGTTTTCACATCTATAATGTTTGCTGTTTGTATCTCATTCTCCATCCCATTTTTCCTATCAAATTCAGGAGATGGGTTTTGAAATACTTCTAAGGGCTGATATTATTTATACAGTAGTTTGGCCTGAATAGGGCACATCAGCTCTATTGTAGATGAAAACACATGAGCTCAAATGATTAAAATCAGGCACAATGGTGAATCATGGTACAACCAATAGTATTAATCTGTATTTCAATGGACGATGGTCTTTAATCCAGTGTTACATACATATCGTCATGGCTCTTTAGGAGTTGTTCCCTGATCTGAAAAAAGACTCATTGTGAGCTGAAGTACAATCAAGAACTGTATCAGCCATTTGTGATGGATGGGAAAGGAAAGTGAAAGCTGGATGCAGATCCATTGCTGATTATCATCATATTAGCACTTGTTTTTCAGCAAGGTTTCCAGCTATGTGAAAAAGTTATGAAGCCCCCATTTGCATACAGAAATCCTTAAACATTTAGGAATACATTCATTTGCATCCTTTTTATGCAAACAACAAGCTTAGATGGGCTGGGGCACTGTTTTTAATAGGTATCATGGCATACATCCTTACACTTTCTGAAATCCCTTAAAATTGCCCGCATTAAAGAGAATTATGAGGAAAGGTATACCTATATACTAAAAATAAAAGGTATTTATATTTGACTCAGCAGGACCAGTTCCTGAGTCTGGGTTGTCCCCTTTCATTTGTCAGATGCATTCAATGAATAAAATAATGTGTTAAGAATATATTATGATAATTTAAACCCAAATTCTTCTGGTAGGAGATTAAGAACACGATTGTCCACAGCTGCATCTTCATTAGTTCTCTGTCATTGGTGACACCAGTTTCTTACCTCACTTGATGAGAAATTCATTTTTATACAATGGAGAGGAAAGCCAGATTTCTCTAGAGTTGTACCTGGAATATGAAGAACATATTTCTTTATTATATGGTGTTTTAATGGACACCTTTTCCAGCTTGGAATTTGTCAGGGGTTATTATATTATGAGGGCAAGTGATAGAGGAACTCAGCTCTACAATTGTTTAGTTTCAGTGAAGAATATTTAATTGATCAATATCTATTTTATTGTAACATTTTTAGAATATACTGTTTACCACATAAATAACTGAACTGAAAAAATGGTCCAATAGTATAAATGATGAAGGTCTGTGCTCTAACAAATATACCCCATTTGTATACTAGAGAACATACAATACCAACTTCTTCCTCAAGTTGAGCTATAGCTGTGGTGGCTACTTATACTTGTTTATGTAGTTGTAGCCTTTCAAAAAAAAAGAAGGGACAAGCAACTTCTGCCATTACATTCCACGATTTCTAATATTGTCAAATACACAATACGGATAAAAAATAATACATTTAGAAACCAGAATGAGAAATGAAGTTAAGCAATTCATTATGGCTATGATTTCTCTGCACCTTTTCTCTAACATTAAAAGGAAGAAAATAATCATTTTTGTATGAATTTGGCATATCCTGTAAAACTTCTTATTGCTTCAACACATACCCAGCTCAAATAGTTTGAATTATAATATGACTAACTATATGCAAGCACTCATCTGCAATGTATGGCAGGAAAGATGAAGGATGGGTTATCATATGCAAAACTGGACAATGTTTCCTCAAATAAATGCAGTTGTTTATAAAAATCAATATATTATCAGGGTTTGTGGTCACAAGAGCTTGAAAATAAAATTCAGATGAATATGCTAACAAATTTAAATATTTATTTTAAATTAAGAAAGATCTTCAAGAGCAGCCAGATTGTTCAGAGTATTGGCAAAAAGGCTTTGCTGTAGGCCTGCCTCCCTTCCACAAGTTAGCCTACAACATGTAATATGCAAAACCTTAATGCAAAGTGCCTGGGTTCATCATAACTAAGTCATGGTCTGCCTTATCCTTGATTTATTGGTCACATCAGTGGTAGAAGTTATATATAAGCCAAATGACTGGGTTCATGCTAAGCCAAATCAAACACATATGATACATAAGGGTACCAGTCCTTGTAGCAGCTAGTCTGAAGCAATCCCACAAAGCTCTAGTTCACATAAAGCAAATTTTATATACAGAGCAAATTCCTTTTAGAATAGTTTGCCAGCTGTTGAACACATTCTTGATCATGTCTGCAAAACAAAGGAAGTCCAAAGTAAGATCTTAAACACAGTCATGATTTCCTTTACCAACAGCTTTGCTTAACAACCAAGTTGTCTGTCCCAATTGTGGTCACTAAATAAGGAAAATTATTTCTTATATAATTATTAAATTATTTAGTGCATCTGTTCTTGATCATGGTTAGCCTTTTTAAATCCTCCCTTTCAATTTTTTCTAATGCTAGTTTCTGAACGTTCTTCTGTTCTTATTTCTCTGTTGTATTTGGGCAGAATACTTTGTTCCACAATTGTTTTTAATTCATTATGTAGGAGTTGCTATTTGTTCTAGTGTTTCTCTAGGGTTAAATGTTTTTTAAAACTGCATCAAAAACTGGAAAAAATGTATGTAAACAATATTACAATTTTAAAAATAAAAGTAAATATTTAAAATGTATTAAATGTATTAAATTTAAAATTGTATATTTATATGTAAATAAGTAAATAAAGAAAAATGTCACTAAGTTTATATAATCTGAAGCACTGCTTTACAGATCAAATTGCAAAATACAAAAAAGGAAGAGGTTTGTAGATTTGATTGGTGTTGCTGTTGTTATTTAGTGCTACTTTTTCTATTATCTTCTTTGCCACTCCTTTGCTTTGATTATGACTTTATTGCCACTAATGAATTACATTCAAATAATGCTAGAGATACTCTGCCCTCTGCTGATAGATAAATTGTAATTGCTTTGTTGTCCATGAGCAATTTGCAATATAAAAATATGGCCCTTCTGAAAGTGATGCTCATTTGTATCGCAAATCAAATTAAAGTATCTATGATGATTCTCCAGCTTTGCATGAACATGCTCTTGGGAAGGTATGGTGAGGCTCATTATGTTTTTTAGTAATTAATCTTCTCTCTTAACTCTTAAGGATTTTTTTCCTAACACTCAATAGAATTTTGTATTCTTACAACCTAGATCTTGTAACTGAAATTTCATCTTCTGTGCTCTAGAGCAGAGGTCCCCAACCCATGGGTCATGGCCCACTTCTGGGCTGTGAGCCATTTGGAACAGCAGAAATGGCTGGCAAGCATGCACACATCCCCATTTGTGCAAACAGCAGGTGAGCAGGTGTGTGTGCATGCTCCATTTGCATGAGCCCACCCACACAAATGGAGTTGCACACATGCACACTTGCTGGCCAGTCACATGGAACCATTCCCTCTCCCCCCACTCACCAATCTGCAAAGCTGAAAAGGTTAGGGAACTCTCCTGTACAGTAATAAAGAATAAGTCGTCTTGTTCTTCTATGTGACTCAGAAACATAAATAATGATGTTGTATTCTCCCTGTCTTTTGGAAAAACAGTTTTTCCAAAGATGTGTTTCTCCATTAGTAATGAGAATACCAACAGAACAAAAAAAAGTCCATGACAAGAGTTTTCTTTTAAAAACTCTTGGGATTTAATTCTAATATGGAAAGATTGCTTACCAGTGCAGCTTATGTTTATTTATTCATTATTTATTTATTATTTAGACTTGTATGCCACCCCATCTCCGAGGACTTGGGGCGGCTCACAATTAAAACCAAAACACAACAATAAATTAATTTAAAACAATATTAAACAGTAACAAGTCTAATTTAAGTTAAAACCCCAGTATACCATTTAAAATCTCCTCCCCAGGAGATCAGCCCAGCCCAGCCTGTTCGAATAACCAGGTTTTCAGGTCATGGCGGAAGGTGCGAAGGTCAGGGGCCAGGTGGAGCCCCAGGGGTAGTTGATTCCATAGGGCGGGAACCGCCACAGAGTAGGCCCATCCCTGGGGCACCACCAGCCAGCATTGACTCACCAATGGCACCCGGAGAAGCCCCTGTCTGTGTGCTCGAACAGGGCGGTTGGTACTCGATATCGGCAGGAGACGCTCCCTCAAATATCCTGGACCCATGCCTTGTAGGACTTTGAATGTTAATACTAAAACTTTGAATCTCACCCGGAGGGCAACCGGCAGCCAATGCAAGTCGCACAGGAGGGGTGTAACATGGGAGTATCGGGAAACCCCCATCACCACCCTCGCGGCTGCATTCTGCACCAGCTGCAATCTCCGGATGACATGCAAGGGCAGCATTGCAGTAATCGAGTCAGGAGGTCACAAGAGCATGAATGACTGTGCGCAGGGCATCTCGGTCCAGAAACGGGCGTAGCTGGTGAACCAGCCAGACCTGGGCAAAGGCTCCCCTGGCCACGGCTCCCACCGAGCCCTTTCCATAGGGGGCAACACCTCTCCCCCCATGACCAATGGTGGAATCTCCTGACTGGACCGAGATGCCGGTATGAACAGCCACTCAGTCTTGGCCGGGTTGAGTCGAAGCATGTTTCCATTCATCCAGGTCCGTACCGCATCCAGACAACGGGATATCACAGAGAGGGCATCACTAACGTGGAGATGTAGAGCTGGGTATCATCAGCATACTGATGATACCTCACCCCAAAACCACGGATGATCTCACCCAACGGCTTCATATAGATGTTGAACAAGAGGGGTGAGAGGACCGACACCTGGGGGACCCCACAGGTGAGAGCCCTCGGAGTCGACCTCTGCCCTCCCGCCAACACTGATTGCGAGCGCCCCAAGCGATAGGAGGACAACCACTGCAAAACAATGCCCCCCACTCCCAATCCCCCGAGGCGCCGCAACAGGATACCATGGTCAATGGTATTGAAAGCCGCTGAGAGGTCTAACAGGACCAGGACAGAGGAAAAACCCCTGTCCCGAGCCCTCCAGAGATCATCCATCAGCGCGACCAATGCCGTCTCCATGCTAAACCCGGGTCAGAAGCCTGATTGGTAAGGATCTAGGTAGTCCGCTTCATCCAGGAAAAGCGGAAACTGCGGAGCCACCACACTCTCAACAACCTTCGCCAAAAAGCGAAGGTTGGAGACCGGACAGAAGTTATCTAACACGGCTGGGTCCAGGGCAGGCTTCTTCAGGAGGGGTCTCACCACTGCCTCTTTCAAGGCGGCAGGGAAAATCCCCTCCCTTAATGAAGCATTGACCACTGCCCGGAGCCAGCTGCAGGTGACCTCCCTGGAGGCGTAAACCAACCAGGAAGGGCATGGGTCCAATAAACATGTGGTGGAACTCAGTCATCGCATAATCCTGTCCACTTCATCCTCAGAAACAGGATCAAACTCAGCCCAGGTCACATTAGCCAGACTACTTGCACCCCCTTCGTCAGACCACTGCAAACCAGAGCTCAACCCGGCCTGAATCTGAGCGATCTTATCTGACAGATATTGACCAAACTCCTCAGCCCTACCCCGCAGTGGGTCCACCGCCTCCCCCAGATGTAGGAGAGAACAGGTGACCCTAAACAGGGTGGCTGGGCAGTTATCTGCAGATGCTATGAGAGCGGAGAGATAAGACCTTCTCGCCGCTCCCACAGCTACCAGGTAAGTCCTAATGTAGGCTCTTAGCTGGGCTCGGTCAGAGTCAGATCGGGTGGACCTCCATCTGCTCTCTAAGCCCCTCCGACGGCGCTTCATCTCCCGGAGCTCCTCGGTATACCAGGGAGCCGACCGGGATCCACGTCGAATGAGGGGGCGCATGGGGACAACTCTGTCGAGGGTCCCCGTAGCAGCCCATTGCCAGGCTGCCGTCAGGTCCTTGACAGAGTTGTGGCTAAGGGAAGTGGGAAAAAACCCCAGTTCCATCTGGAACCTCTCAGGGTCCATCAGACGCCTGGGGTGGAACCATCTAGGTGGCTCCTCATCCCAGCGGTGTGCAGTGGTTTGTTGGAAGACCAGCTGTAGGAGATAATGATCTGACCATGGTACAGGTAGGGCAATAACATTACCCTTCCCCAGATCATTACGCCACTGTTCCGAGACAAAAACTAGGTCAAGCGTGTTACCCCCCTCATGAGTCGGGCTTTGAACCAACTGGGTCAGACCCATGGCCGCCATGGAGGCCATGAACTCCTGGGCCAGACTCGACGCCCCCCACAGGGAAGACAAGTTGAAATCACCCAGGACCATAAGCCCTGGGAATTCCACCACCACCCCCGAGAGGACATCGAGAAGCCCAGGCAGGGCCGCTGCTGCATAGCTGGGGGAGAGGTATGCAAGCAGCAAGGCCATCCAACCTCCAGGCCCCCACCTCAGGAGAAGGGATTCACACCTGCCTATCTCAGGAACAGTGACCTCCCTTGGAATCAGGGTCTCCCAAATAATAACCACCACCCCACCACCCCTCCCCTGGGCTCAAGACCGGTGCAACACCCGAAAACCCAGGGGGCATAAATCAACCAGAGGGACTCCCCCCTCTGGCCCCAGCCAGATCTCGGTGATGCAGGCCAGGTCCGCAGCCTCCTCCTCTATCGTCTCCTGGAGGAGTGGAGCCTAATAAGGACCTGGCATTAAGGTAAGCCATGGACCTGGCATTAAGGTACACCAGTCGGAGCCCAGGGGTCCCAGTTCCTGAAACCCCAGGAGCTTGGGAGGAGGCAAGAGGGTCGGAGCGCACCACCGCTTGAAGATAGCGGGGACAAACTCCCTGTACATGATATGGCCCTCTGCCTCGCCATCCCCTGCCAATCCCCACCACCCTGGAGATCGCGATTCCCACCCCATTCCCTGGGGCCCCGCCGGCCCCCTCCCCCCACACCCCCTGCCACGATTCGGCACCGGGCTGCGCTGTAACTCCTTACATACATTAACATTAACATTACCCCCCTCCCTAGCCTTCTTAAAAAACCATCTAAAAATTTAACTAATGAGGTCCTGGTAACCCTCTTTTTCCCTTTCCCAGAACCCCGAACCCTACCCCTCACCGCGCTGTGCCATCTCTGTGCTGTGCCATCTCCACACTGTGCCATATCACAAGGACATCCCCCTCATTGTTCATCTGGACTTGCTGCTCTTTCTGGATGGTCTTCAAGAATAGCTCCATACAGTGACTCTGAGGAGATTCTTTCACTCCAGGACAGAGTACAATTGGCACACCAAGAGCAGTAGCAATAGCACTCTCTGGTCCTCATTTTACCAATGTTGGAAGGATGGAAGGTTAAGTCAACCTTGAGCCCTCTCAGGATCAAACTCCAGACTGTGGGCAAAATTTGCCTGCAATACTGCATTCTAACCATTGTGCCACCTAGCTGAACCTGTGCTGAACATGTGCAAAGACTACAGCTGCCACCTGTTCATTGAGCAGAAGCTGAGGGTCCAGCTAGGTTGCACACAGATCCCAAATACAACACGGTCCCATTTAAACCTTAAAAATAACAAAGTCCTGAAACTAAGAGAATCAAATCTCCAAAGCCATTCTATCTTGCTATGGATGAACCTGACATTCCTCCTTACCCCAGCCAGATCCCAACAACCCAATCAGGAGCAGGTGGGAGCTGTGGCCAGGGGGGGCTTTCACCCAGGTCCGGCTGGTTCACCAGTTATGCCCATACCTGGACCAAGATGCCCTGCGCACTGTCACTCAGGCACTTGTCACCTCTCGGCTCGACTACTGCAACGCTCTCTATGTAGGACTGCCCTTGCATACCATCCGGAGGCTTCAGTTGGCACAGAATGCGGCCACGCAGGTTGTGACGGGAGCCTCCTGGTACTCCCATGTTACACCCCTCCTGCATGGCCTGCATTGGCTACCGGTTGCCTCTGAATGGGATTCAAGGTTTTGGTGTTGACATTCAAAGTCCTACGAGACGTGGGTCTGGGCTATTTATGGGAGCGTCTACTGCCGGCATCGAATACCAACCGCCCTGTACGAGCACACAGGCAGGGACTCCTTGGCATGCCGTCTGCAACCCAGTGTCATTTGGCGGTATCGTGGGGAGGGCCTACGCTGTGGTGGCTCATGCTCTGTGGAACCAGCTACCTCTGGGGCTCTGCCTGGCCCCTGACCTCCACACCTTCCGCCACTATTTAAAAACCTGGTTGTTTGAACAGGCTGTGCTGTGCTGACTCCTCGGGGGGGGGGGTTGATTTTATCATATAAATTATAAATGGGTTTTTAGCTGAATTTGGCTTGGTTAATTTAATTCTATTTTAGATCATTAATTTATTGGGTTGGTTTTAGTTGTGAGCCGCCCCGAGTCCTTTTTGGAGAGGGAGCGGCATACAAGTCAAATAAATAAATAAATAAATTGCAATTTTTACCCTGGTTTTAATTGTTTACATGTTTATTTAATCCCATTTCTTTTTATCCATCGTTATTAGTTTATTAGAATATAAAATACAAATACAAAAGAAAATAAAAATAATGTGAAACTAGGGGAAGCAAAAAGGGAAGAGAAGAGAGTGTGGGGTAGAAGGGGAAACAGAAAAAAAAGTATTGACTTCTGTCTCTTTTTAGCAAAGTAGAAGGCAATAACATTACAGCCTCAACTTTTTATTTTTACACAGTAATACTAGCCATTTCTATAACAATGAACCAAT
Source organism: Naja naja (assembly GCA_009733165.1). NCBI lineage: Eukaryota > Metazoa > Chordata > Lepidosauria > Squamata > Elapidae > Naja > Naja naja. The sequence goes on along the minus strand of CM019151.1, from coordinate 140,547,132 downwards.
CTAAAACCAACATAAAAGTTTCATTTTTTCCATCACAAGCACGAAATCCATAAGTCATTCCCAAATCGAATCAAAATTAGATACATTCCTTTCCTTAAATAAAGAAATCAAGTTAATGTATTTAATCCTATTTCTATAAAGATCTACAGTTTCTTAAAAGTTATTATGAAGATTAATAAATTCTGAGATAATGGCAGGGAATAACGAGGCAAGACAAGCTAATTGGTTGCCAACGGTTTATTAACGCTAACAGTGAACAGCTCAACTGACCATACGGCAACAACGAACAGGGCGTTTGACAGCTCTTATATACTAGCTGCTTCAGCCAGGCAGCCAATCAGCTTTCAGGATAGAGTCCTCTGTCTGCTCCAAACTGGAGTGAAGACTTCCACCTTGATTGCCTTGAAATGTGCAGGCCTGCTCCAGACTCTGATCGCATGCTGTCAGAGGACTCTGTGATGCTTCATGGGCGACAGGTACAGTTGGTTCCGTCAGCGGCCAGAGCAGCATTGGTTCAGTTGGTTCATGTGCGTCTGGTGTGCTTACGGCCAACCAGGCTTGTGGTTTGGCGATCATGGGTTGTCGTCTAGCTGGTATGGTCTGGAAAATCTCCTCCTTCATAATTGATCTATACGCCGCCTCCATATTCAGCCATCCTCTAATTTGGCCTTATAAGAGCACGGCCCAGTTACCTCTACAATGGTGGCATGTAGCCACAAGAATTCCCTGTGAAATTCCTTGCATATACCCAGTCCCCCTCCTGAAACTCTCTTGTGGTTCTTGCAGAGTCTAAGACCGTCCTTAACTGCCTGCCCATCAATGCTTCAGCAGGGCTAACATTAGTGGAGGGACAGGGTGTGGTATGCTGTGCTAAGAGATATTGGTCCACCTTGGTAAACCAGTCCCCCGGTCCCATTCTAGCCAGTGCCTCTTTGGCAGAGTGCACCATTCCTTCTGCCATACCATTACTAGAAGGGTGAGTAGGAGCTATCAGGGCGTGGCAAATACCTTGCTCTGCTAGGAACAGCTCAAAGTGTTTTGAGGTCAGTTGTGGGCCATTATCTGAGACCACTAGATCAGGTAGCCCATGAGTAGTGAACAACTTCCTTAAGGCTTCTGCTGTAGTAGATGGCATTAAGATTACCTCCAACCATTTTTTTTAAAATTACATTTATATGCCGCCCTTCTCTGGAGACTCAGGGTGGCTTACAATTTTTGGGATACAACCCAGTGTGCTCAGCAATAGCCTTCATTCCATTGTATATGCCTGCTTATTACTAAGCGGCATTTTTACAAGGTCAGCTAATTGCCCCCAACAATCTTGGGTCCTCAATTTACCTACCCCGAGAGGATGGAAGGCTGAGTCAACCTTGAGCCTGGTGGGATTCGAGCCTACAGCAGTTGTAGGCAGCTGGAACTTAAGTGCAGGCAATTAACAGCCTGAGCCACCAAGGCCCTTAGAAAAGGCATCAATAACAATTAAGAAACTCTGGCCCTGGCCTGCAAAATCCACATGAATGTGAGACCAGGGGCCTTTTGGCTTTTCCCACTCTTGAACAGGGCCTGGAGTGGAGCAGCCCTAGATTCCTGGCAGCGATTGCACCCAGCCACCCATTCCACAATGGCCTGATCCATGCCTGGCAAGCATAGCTCCGCCCCAATGCCTTCATACTCATGATCCCTGGGTGCCTAATATTCAGGGCTTCTAGATTCCTGTAACCTGGGAGGAATAACAACCCTATTTCCCCATAGTAAACACCCCCTTAATGTGGAAAGTTTGTGCTGTCTCATCTTAAATGGCCTGAACCTTGGGCTTCTGAACCTTGGGCTTTCTAATTCAATCTGCCTTTAGATTATGGATTTCCTGTCTGGCCACTCACAGAGGGTCAGATTAGGTAATCATACCTCTTCAGCTCTTATTCTTAACACTGGTACACCACAGGGTTGCATGTTGAGTCCCTTCCTCTATACTCTTTATGTGCATGACTGCATTCCCATTCACATTAGTAATACTATTGCTAAATTTGCAGATGATACAACAGTGGTGAGACTTATCTCCGGGGGGGATGAGTCTGCCTACTCAGATGAGGTAGACCGGTTGCTTTCAACACCAATAAGACCAAGGAGCCTATAGTAGATTATAGAAGGAACAGATCAGACATCCAGCTATTGCTTATCATTGGAGACTGAGTGGAGCAAGTGGCCAGTTTTAAGTTTCTGGGTGTTACCCTAAAAGAGGACCTGACTGGGTTGCCCACATTGCAGTCAAAAGGGCCCAGCAGAGATTATTTATTTATTATTTTATTTATTAGTTGGATTTCTAAGCCGCCCCATCTCCCTGAGGACTTGGGGCGGCGTACAATCATAAAAACAGTGCAGAATATACAATTAAAAAGGAATTAAATAAGAAACCCAATTTGCAGTCTAAAACAATAAAAACAAACCATTAAAACTTCCATCCCCCCCCTCAGTCCGGGTCAATGAGTTGGAACAACCATGTTTTTAAGCCCCGACGGAAAGAGCGGAGGTCAGGGGCCACCCAAAGCTCCAGGGGCAGTTGGTTCCATAGGGTGGGCACACCCACAGAGAAGGCCCTACCCCTAGGGGTCGCCAGCCAACATTGTCTGGCTGACAGAACCCCAAGGAGGCCCTGTCTGTGAGAGCATACAGGACAATGGGAAACAGTTGCTGGCAGCAGGGTCTCCCGTAAGTATCCCAGTCCTAAGCCATGATTATACTACCTGTGACTTCTCAGAAAACAACTGAATGAAAAACTGCTGGTGACCTTCTACCGCTGCACCATAGAGAGCATTTTAACATACTGCACCTCTGTATGGTTTGCCAATTGCACAGTGGCAGATAGGAAAGCACTCCAGAGGGTTAATGTCATTGCCCAGATCATTGGTTGCCCTCTCCCTCTTTGGAAGAGCTTTATAGCTCCCACTGCCTTAAGAAAGTTCAAAACATTCTCAAAGATCCATCTCATCCTGGGAACCCTTTTTTTGAACTATTACCATCTGGCAGAGGGTACAGAATAATAAAAACAAGGACAAATAGGCTGAAAAACAGCTTCTATCCCAGGGCAGTAGCTCTTTTGAATTCTGCTGTATACTGCAGTGTTGGTGTGGTGTCGGGGGTTTCCGGTTCAATGTGTGAAGGGTGAAGGATGTGTGTTTGTGTTTATTTTCATGGTCATGGTCATGATGTGCACTGTTACAGTCTAAAAGTCTGTGTAAGGGTTCGGCTTGAAGATTTGTGTGGAATAAATATTGCATAGAAATTCACAAGTCCCAAAAATGCTTGCAGCTGTGTTTTGTTGGTAGGGTCAGGTGCTTCTCGTATAGCTTGGACTTTAGATGGTGTAGGATGAATGCTGTCAGCGTCTATCAAAAATCCTAAAAATTCTACCTGAGGTACAGCAAAAGGCATTTCTCCTTTTTTAATTTGAGCCCTGCTTTTTGGAATTGTCCTAGTACTGCTCTAAGTCTATCCATCAATTCATTTATGTTTACAGCAGATACCAGAACATCATCAAAATAAGGGATAACCCCTGGTATACCCTGCAGAAGATGCTCCATTAAGCTTTGGAATATTCCAGAGGCAGCACTGATGCCAAATTGCAGGCATTTACTCTTAAATGCTCCCCTATGGGTCACTATCATCTGAGTCTCAGCAGAGGCCTTATCTACAGGCAGTTGCTGGTAGGCCTGAGCCAGATCCAGCTTGGCAAAAATTGACCCCCTGCCCAAAGAATGTGAAATGTGCTGAACCACTGGCACTGGGTAAGCACTCTGTTGTAAAGCTAAATTCAGCATACTTTTGTAGTCCCCACATAGACAAATTGAACCATCATGTTTAATGGGAGTCATTATTGGGGTTTCCCAACATGCATGGTCCACTGGTTCAAGAATCCCTTTACAAATTTACTTCCTAAAATGCATTTTGTATATAAATTATCTTCAATTCAAATGCATATACTAGAAAAAAAATAAAAATTAATTAAAATAATTCAGAAATCTCTCAATAGCAAAATGTAATAATGCTTTTGTTGAATTTGGCATCTCCTATTAAACTAGAAGAGCAGGCAATTTGCTTTTTCCACCATTCCCGTTTTCATGGATTGTACAATCAACCACAAAACAGTAAATCTCCTCCATGCCCCTCTGTAAGTAAATGCTATGGCAGAAATTCATTAAAAATATTTAATTTGAATGAAGAGAAAGTGTGTGGAGTATCAGCCTATAGCTAAGATCTACTCTTTTGCTCAATTCTCAATTATGTTAATATAAAGATAACTCTGTTTCTGCTATTTGTGTCCCCATTCCTTAAATAAAATTTCCACATACCCTTTTGAAAGCATATTTTCCAAGAGACAGAGAAGGGTATAACATACCCTGATTTCAAATCCGTGGCAACTGTTTAGTGAAGTACTGCCAGAGTTTGCCAAACCAGCTCTCTAAACTTGTCACCATGGAAACCTGCCTCTGCATAGAGATGTAAGGAGTTATTTTGAGAAAGGACTGCAATAATGCATTTCTTTTTCTTTCTGTCTTTGATCGCTATAAACGTTATAAGAGGCTATAATAATCTCCATAATATGTAGTTGAGCCAATTGTGGAGAAATCCTATTTTAAACCTTAATATATGGATAATAAACATCCTTTAGCCAGGTTAGGGAGATGAAATATTGCACGAATGGCAAGCAGTGAGCAGGTTAGATGCTGGCAGTACGATGAGTCAAAACCACAGCTGAAAGAGTGATGTTTAATGAAGTATAACATTGTTTAATCTAGCATCTGTTTTTTTCTTCCTGGGCAGATGCTAGATGACACTCAAACTAGTGTCAGAGCCTTGGGCCTACCACTAATCAATATAGATTCTCTAGTCAGAAGATAATAACTGAGGCTTATAACAGAGATGTGTATCCTGCATCAAATCATTATCAGGCAAAGCATTTGACGTCAGATACAATGTTCAAATACGGAATCCCCACCCTCAATATTGTTTTAAATACCAGCTGTACCCCTCTATCCACAGCTGCGCCTATACTTGGATATGAATAGAATTCTCTGCATCATCAGGGACTTTGGTTTATCAGAAACTTCCTACATTGAAGCAAATCTTCAACCTGAGGGGACCTATGTGAATGGACCTGACTATCTTATGTGTCTCTGTATATATGAACTGAACTATACTCTCCAGAAAATGCTATTAGAAAGTGTAGTTACCATTTTTTAAAACGGACCCTTGCCCCTATGTTTTAGCAGCTGCTTGAAACATAGGCATTACCTCAGTGTTTCTCAAGCTTAATAACTTTGAGTTGTGTGGAATTCATCCTCCAGAATTCCCCAGCAAGAAACTTACAATCCACACATCTTAAAGTTGTGAATGTTGCATTAGCTGAAAAAATAAAAGCCTTGTCCTACTGACCAGGAAACTATATTTTTTTCCTTCAAAGAATAACCAAGTAGTATCAACAATATAGAAATAAATGTTTTTTGTTTCCTAAGTATCTAGAACTCTTCCATATATTTTTGCTACTTTATTGTAATTTTATTGGGTTTTAAAATAGTACACATCTTGACAATTGAGAACAAAATTTACTTTCAATCTGAATTTTAGAGGAAAAATATATTAAAACTACATTAAAAATTATATTTAAAGTTAAATTTTATTTTAAAAACTATATTAAAAGCAAATTAAAAGCTGTTTAATAAATTCACTAAAGAAAAAAAATATATCTGGAGAAGAACTAGGCATAGTGGACCACTACATATAACTTGGCCAATGGATCTCAATGGAAGCTGATACAATAAAGGAAATTGAATGGCATGTAAATGTGGTTGGCAGGCATTCGGCAAGCTAAGCATAATTTTCAAGAACAACCTCCCCCCATGCCTGAAGAGAAAAGTTTTCGATCAGTGTGTGCTACCTGCCCTCACATATGCCAGTGAAACATGTACACTAACCTCACAATCGATATGAAAACTATGAGTAGTGCAAACAGCCATGGCAAGGTACATGCTTGGCATTACAAGACAAGATAGAAAGACCTGCACATGGATTACAGAACAAATGAAAATATATTATATAACCAAGAGAATAAAAGAATTGAAATGGAAATAGGCTGGTCACATAGCAAGAAGAATTGATGGCAGGTAGACCAAGGCAGTCATAGAATAGATCCCACTTGATAAAAAGTGTCCACAAAAGAGACTAAAACAAGATGGATCGATGACATCAGCAAGTATTGAGGCCCAATTTGGCAAAAGAAAGCTCAGGACCATATAGGTTGGAAAAATGCAGAAGAGGCCTTCATCCTGCAATGGATAGACAATGGCTAAAATCAGGGGTGGGTTTCAAATTTTTAAACAATCGGTTCTGTGGATATGGTTAGGTGGGCGTGGCTAGGTGGTTGTGGCCATGTGATTGGGTGGGCGTGGCTTCTTCTTCTTCTTCTTCTTCTTCTTCTTCTTCTTCTTCTTCTTCTTCTTCTTCTTCTTCTTCTTCTTCTTTAGCAGACCCCCCCCCCAGTGCTCCATTTCTGGGCCTCCTAAGCCTAAGAGAAGCCACCTGGGAGGGCATTTTTGCTCCCAGGAAGCTTCCCTGAGGTCCAGGAAGAGGGGACGTGTGCAGCACCCCCCCCCCACATGCCCCTTTTTGCCTCCTGGGCCTCAAGGAAGCCTCCTGGGCAAAGCAGAAGACAGCGAGGCGGATCCTGGCACAACTGATCGTTGGAAAACCTGATTGTCAAAAAAAAAAAAGGAAACACCTTAGAGAGTGACTGGATGGGGGAGAATGCAGTCAGCGATGTCGGGCATGCACGCGATGTCACACATGCGTGATAAGGACTGACTGGGTGAGGAGGGGAGGGGCAGGCGGAAAGGGGTGGAACCAGCCAGGGGCATGATTTGCCTATTCTCTGAACTGTGCAGAATTGCAACTGGTTCTATAGAACCAGTCCAAACCGGTAGAATCCCACCCCTGGTGGTTGTGGTGGTGGTGGTGATGGTGATGATGAAGAAGAAGAAGAAAATCTGTATTACTGCATTTCTATAGTGGCTCACAGAAAGAATAATAGTTCTATGCAATGTCATGTCTTAATATTAGCTATCTTTCAACCTGCTTTGCTTCTACACTTCATGCTACAGCATCATCTTGGTGCAGTTTAGGAAAAAACACAACTTTTCTTGGCTAGTGAGCAAATTTGGTGTACTAGGAATCTATTGTACATCTTTTCGCAAAATAATTGCCATTATGGTGGATTTCCTTATTTACAAAATGGTTGCATTAGTTGGTAGTCAGTCAAAAATCTTCAAATTTACCAGAAGGAAAATTGGTAAGATTGCTCCCTAGTCTTTTCTCTATTCCCAGTATACCTCTATGAATAAGTACATAATAAAAACAACTTACAAAATACAGGAAAAGTCTTAATATACGTACTTAAAGTTAAACATGCTCAGACATCCAAAACATGGTAAATGAAAAGCCTATATATGAAGTGAGCCAAAAAGTAAGCTCTATATGAGTTGAAATCTGGATATATCACAATTTTCTCTGAAATATTTCAAGTAACTAAGTGTTTAGCAGGCAACCAAAAGCAATTAGTCAGAGATGTGCTAAAATTACTAATAGATTAAATGATGGTGTAACCAGAGATTACATCAACATTTTAAATCTGCATTTATGATAAATTTTAATGTACACAGTATCCTTTTTCAGAAAGCAAAACTTGGTGAGAGGGGAAAGAAACATTAAAACTGTCGTCCTATACACAGTTACGAGCTTCACTGGCATTTAATTTGGCATAGCTACTCATAGGATTGCACTGACTGACAGGCAACTTTATTGACAACTGGTGGCATGCTACAGCTGCTAGAAACGAGCATATTAGAAAATGCCTCAAGTTCTATAATGTCTGTTTGCAGTACATCTCATGAACTACTGTTGCAGGCTGCAATAGAAACATTGAAACATAAAAAAATGGATGGCAGAAAAAGAGTGGTTCATCAAGTTTGCCCTTTGAGTTTATTTGTTTTTTTTATTTTTAATTAATTAATTTATTATTTTAATATTTTATTTTTTAAAATTTTTCATTTTTGTTGCAAGATGGACATGTGTTTATCCCATGCAAGTTTAAACTCAGTTACTGATGGTTGACTCACTACTTCTGCTGGAAGTTGGTTCCAAGTTTCCACTATTCTTTCTGTAAAGTAATACTTTTTAATATTACTTTTGAACTTTGCTCCTCTCCGTTTGTGGTTATGCCCCTGTGTTCTTTGTTTTTGCTTAATATTGAAAATACAGCCTTCTAGAATGTTTTTCACACCCTTAATATACATTATTTAAAGATTTCAATCATGTCACCCCTTTCCCTCCTGTGCTCCAGGCTGTACATATTCAGTTCCTCCAATCTCTTCTGATATGTTTATATAGGTTTGTATTTATCTCATAAAAATATGACATCAGGACATTATATATTTATGAGATCCTCATAACTGTTTCAGTGGCCTACAGATATTAGTGTAATAAAATAAAATAATTACTTGATGTTAATAAAAATGTTGTATAATTAAATCAATCATGATTTAGTTCAACATTTTATTCCCTTCCCATCTGTATTGAGCATTTATTTTTCTTTAAAACAAATACAGTATATTTCCCATTGCTACTTGTTAAATAAACATTCTTATTTCTAAAATTATTTAATATCCTTTCCACCTATGAAATAGCTTTTTCTCTACTCTTCTATGAAAGTTGCTGACTGGTTGGTCACTGAGCATGCTCCTTGATATTCTGTATTTGTATTCAGGAGACATAAACCAGGAAATAGCCAGAAAAGAATCTTCATCTGGCCGTACAACTACTACCCCTATTCTCCCCACCCTCGCTTCTCCCTCCCTCACTTTGCACAAGTTGTTTGTCTATGATGTAGTGAGTCATGAGAGATACTTGATACTTGATCTCACATTCTCAGTCAGGTCATGTGTCCCTTCGTGCATGTTTGAATAATTAGTAATTAAAATCACAAATATGAGCAACAATTGCTTTTTTCCAGAGTTTTTCACAAAAGATATATTTGCTGTGAAATAGTATCAGTAAACATTGAATTATACAGAATGCATATTTCATTTTAGATCACAGTAATGCTTTGGACTAAGGATATTGATGTGTAGTAAGCCAGAAAAGTTGCACACTGGGAGAAATGTTTATGTAAAGAAAGTTAGGATAACACTTTACCCATGTGAATTTAGCCAAAATTCTTTCTTCTTTAAAAAAATTTCAAAAAGCAATTTAATTTTTATCCAGCTAAATGGGAACTGATTAAAATATGAGAACTTGTGTATGTGTGCGTGTAAAATACAATCTTAGTTTCAACATTAATTATAGAAATATAATTGCATGTGTCAAATTACTTCTTTATGTATTTATGTATTCCACAAATGGTTAACATAAGTCATTGTTTTAATGGTTTTAGTTTATTATATTTGGACTTGTATTTAAATTTAATAGTTTTTTAAGTATTTATTGTATTATATTTTAATTGTGAGCCGCTCCGAGTCTTCGGAGATGGGGCGGCATACAAGTGCAAATAATAAATAAATAATAAATAATAATTTCCACACAAGTAAGCAAAACATAATTACAGAAGAATGACTTTTCTTATATGCCATAAATGTCTAATGTGCGGGTAACAAAACACCTAGATTACAGATTGCTTGTTTTTGCAAATAAATACATTTCTTGTGGTTTATTTCTCTATCTCATTTTAACCATGTAATGTAGGGAGAGGAATAAAGTTTCAGAAAGGGAGTAAAGAATTAAAGGCATAATAATAATAATAGAATACCTAAAAATATTTGGCTAGCCAAGATAAAGGGAAAGGAAATAACTTTGTATTTTTTCCTCAATGCAGCATTGGTTTTACTTCAAAACTCACCTTATTTCAACCAGTTACTCCTGGTTTTTCTCCATTATTGTCCTCTCTTTGACATCATCCTTTGAAAGTGAAAGTGAAGCAACCTGTGGTGATACTTTACACTGTAATTTTGAATAGCCATCAAAAGGCAGGTCAGGTTGTATAATCCCTTGATTGTATGAATGCTTCCCCAATGAATGGAACCTTTTGCAGAAAGATTGTGAAAATTGATTGGCTGGATCTGAGCAAATGGAACTGAAGAATGGTAAAAATGTAGGTCTGCAAATGTCTGATATTGCAGAAGACTTCTGAGAATTAAGTTCAACTCTGAAATCTTTGATATAAGACAAAGCTTGACTATTCAGTTGAGCATATTCGAACATTAGTTTATTCTTTGTAATTTGACCCACATGATCTAAGATACTTAAGTTTTTTTCATCTTCAGAACAAATGATATTTTCTTTCTGACTCATAAAATATGAAGACCTGGCATCAATTGTTGTTTGAACCTTATATTGATTTGCCTGATGGCCAAGAACATTCTTTGGCTTTGGGGTTATGTCACTATGTTCATTTTGCAACTGAGGTTGTTTTTTAAATTGAGTTGTTGCAGCTATTTCATTGCTCACTTCATTGCCAGTCCCTTTATCTTTGAAAGGCTTGTTTTTAGAATCATAACCAATCTTTAAAGAAGCAGCTTGAGTAACACAATGTTCTAAAAGCTGCATTATGTTAGTATTATTCTCCTTTGAAGTCTCACTAATGGAACCTTGAGAATGACAGAAGCTCAATGGCTCCATTGGATTCTTACATTCAACAGACCAGGATTGCTTGTTTGATTCACTGTCATCTTCAGGCTCTAGAGAATCTGGAGAAGTTGCTGCAGTCATGTAAGAAGAACATGATTCTGCATCATGATTATCCATAACAATGTGACAAACTGAATCTTCATTTGAGACTTCTAGTGGCAGAGATTCAGTGCTAATATCTGTACATTCTTCTGAGAGAGACAACTTCATTTCAGATGAATTTACTAATAGTTCATCCCAATTGTTCTCTACTCTTTGTCTGTCACCTGGTAAACCATTGTTAATTATGATCTCAGACATGGTACTCACATTTTCTTCTCTTTCTAGAAAGCATGCATGGATATCATTTTCATCATGTTCAATTCTTTCTGCTGAATATGTCTGGATTTCACTTTTGCTATCAGTTGAAAATGCCCTGGATTGCTTTTATTTTCCTTAAAATCTCGGATGGATTGAGACACTGGCTCATCTTCTTTTCTCATTTGTGTCTGGGGATTATTAGGAAAGTCTTGGGGGGAAAACAGTCCTGGTTTTTTTCTCAGCCAATTGATAATCCCCATGGTCAGGGAAAGCTCAGTATCACATAGCTTAAGCAAGCATTCTTTGCCCTTCCATGTGCTGTGAAGGAATCCCTGACTGATTATATCAATGGTTGGCTGGGAAGCCATATTTTCTTCTGACCCTACGTGAAAGCTGTAAATTGATAAAGGTATATCGACTGCCTTTTCTGAAATGCTTTCAGAGAAGCATAAATCATCATCTAGAACTGGACTGATTTGATCTTCATTAGGATCATAGAATAGTTCATATAGGGCATCTCCACTGTAACTGTCTCTTGGAAACTGAGTTGGTGTTCCAGGGGATTGAACCTCCTTTATTTCGTCATCATGCCCAGGAGTAAATGAATCATAGTATCCTTCATCACTAGTGGACATAGATTCCTGGTTGTCACTCTTTGGGGTCCCTGTATCTATGGAACTTTCTTTAGAAGAATCAGGGGAAGAAACCAAGTCAGTCACTGAGCCTTTGGCTTCCTTCTTTGCTTTTTCCAACTCACTGCTAGGTATTGTCAGCAAACTCCTATCAAACAGTGTCTTCTGGTGCAATTGCACAGATTTATTGATGTTGTCCCAAAGTTTTGAAAAATCAGCTGCTTCATTTTGAGCTGGGGAAGCAAGCTGCTCTACTCCTCCTTGAAAGGAACCCATGGCAGGATTCTCTTTATGGTGAGATTGCCTAAACAAAATTTCTTTGCTGACCTCCAGTTCCATATGAGCAGAACTTTCATCTGCAAAGATTTCACCACATCCCATGAGCGAATCAAAGCTTTTCAGGGAAGCAACATCTTCACACAAAGCACTTGAATATTCATATGAAGATTCAGACTGAAGCTCACCATCAGATAAATCTTGTGTCAAGCAATCAGTAGAAAAGGTTTCACCAGCTTTGAATAAATATTTACCAAATTTTCCTGCCAATTCTGACTTGTAGCCTGGAAATGCCCTTTTTTGCTTTTCTGAAAACAAGGCAATATTCTCAGGCTTATTTTTTTTAATATGAAAGATATCTCGGAAACCTTTTTTGGATCGTTTCAGGGAAATTCTCTTCCTAGGTATACTTTTGGCAACAGCTGGCACAAAGGGCATTTGGGGTACAAAGTTGCGGTAATCAATCATTTGTTGAGGGCTGTTCAAAAAATGGCTTGAGTTGACCACAGTTTTTTTCTTGCCACTAGATTGTTGGGTGTTTCCAAGCCCAGAAAAGCTGGCACTGTTGATGAGTCTCCCTTTGTTTTTTTCAGAAGCTAAATGTTCCTCTTCAGAATTTTCATTATTGTAACTGCATGGTTCAGTTTTGTTTATTCCTCCTAGAACACAGTCATGGGTTTTGCTTTTCTTAACAGGCTTGTAGAAAGATTGGGGTAGCAACAGTATACTCTCGCTAGAGCCAGTTTTTGTTAATCTGTTGGAAAAACTGCCATTTTTATCTGCAGAAAAAGTTGCTTTTTGAATGTCAGCATCAGGCTGGCTCTTCTCTTTTATGTCTGCTTTGACATTATCCTTTTCTCTAGGATTTATGTGCACTAAAGGTAGCTTCTCGTGAGTCAGATGCATACTAGATTTTATGAAGGTTTTTCCTCTTTTGAACTCCATCACAGCTGGTCCTATAATTAGAAAAATAGAATAAAACTTAAAGGGTATCCACCACATTACCTTTGATGGAAACCTAACAACATTACTTTTCTATGATATTTTATCTACAAAGGGAATTTCAGATTTGTAAAAACAAACTTAAGTAAAGAAGCAAAATACTTAAGTTTCTCAAGTAAAACTAAGCAAAAGAAAATAAGCCCTTTCTTTTGACCTCACATCTAAAATGTCAAGGGTTTAAGAATAACAATTGTTCATACATTATTTCCAAATCCAATCCAGATATTAACAGTGACTTAGCAGGATCAAGTGGAATTGATCAAATGTTTCTCCTAATTCTCTTGTCTCTGCTGATATATTTACTACATACTTTAAAATTTGTGATTGCAATATTTTAGTGTTGCTTTGTAGAACACCTGAGTTTTTTGTGCAATGTATTTCCATCAGTGCAGCATGCTAGACTCAATAAAGGTTGTCAGGTCACTAAACTCTTAAATGTGTCATTTTAAAAAGTTCATGTTAGCCACCCATTGATAATCCAAAATCCCTTCTACTTCAGCTTGATTTTCTCAAAACCAGATGGCTACTCTAGCTGAAATATGTTCTTGAAAATAGCACTGTTCTTTTTTTAGAGTAGTTAGGCCCATGTATAAATGTACATTAGCTATTATTTATGAACACTCATTTCATTTTGGAAACCATAATTAAGTCCACAATTTTCAACTTAATTCACAACATATTAGACTAAAGGTAGGTATTGGATTCAAACTGACTTATGCTTATGCTTATGTAATTCCCTTTGAAATCACTAGTGATTTCAAATTCATATTCAAATTACAGTGGTAATTGTAACTGGGTAATTGTGACTCCAATCATTCCCACTGATTTCAACTAAACAAATGAATACTTGTGATTGTTATTTATTCTAAGTTTAATACATACTACAGTTCAATATAATATTCTCTATAGCAGCTTCCCTCCTCTGAAATAGCTTGTTTTCTGAAGCATGGATACTCCCTCCCCTTGGTCCTTCCACAGGACCCTCAGAGATGCTTTATATTAAGTGATGTTTATATTTCTACAATTCCTTAGCTTTGCATTCTTAGTTTTTCAATCAAATAAAGGAGTGGTATGTTTGGGTATGTGTGCATATCTACTAAACAAACTTTGTCAGTACAACTTCCCACACATTTAAAAACAATTATCCTTCCATGAAGCAGAAGTTCTTTTTAATTTCATTGGTCTTATCATTTTTTCTCTTTGGTAAATCAACATTTTCATTTCAACTGCTATAGGACAGCCCCTGATTTTCTCACAGATGGATCAAAACATCTGAAATCCCTTTGGATCATTTTCAAGCAAACAGAATATCCATTTTTAAAAAACCAATTCTTAAACTGTTAAGCTTTCATGTTTGTACAAGTATTAATCTTCGTAGAAATGTAAAAAGATCTAAACAACTATTTAATTAAATGATTGTGGTTATGTAATTTGAAAAAAACCTTTGTTGCAACATCTTCACTTCTCTCCTTGAAAAGTAAAATACGTAATAGCAGCACCTGCATTGCTCTTTCCCTCTTTTCTTTCTTTACATGCATGGCACTGTTTCTAGATGATCAGCACAATGGATAGTGCCTTATCTGGTACCCTGACCAGCCATCTAAAGAAGAGTTGCTGTAAATTACTCATTTGCTGCAGTTGTGAAAATGGCCAATTGAAAAGGAACTGTACACTGGAATGTGGGGGAGGGATTAATTGATTTCACATCAAGATGCCTCTTGTGTGAAAATTCTGCACCAATTATTTATGAATGTCTCTGCCTCTCCTCCCCCATGTCTAAAGCTGGGGGATGTGTTGTTCTTGTTTTCCTTCACACCTTAAGGAAACTTGCATGGCATGCAACATAGAATATAGCATCCAATCTCTAGCTTGTCTACAGAGGGAAAAGCCTCCCCCCCACCCCATGACTTGTTTGCATTCACCTGAGAGAAAATCAGCATTTCATTACTGGTTAGATATAGCAATCTGTTGTACAAGGGCACAGAGTATTTAACCTACCAGATCTCATCATCTTGCTGTTCAGTTTCTGCACAAAGAATGTGTGCATGTTGAAAATATGAAAAAGGAACAGTGGCAAGCAATTCATTCAAAATAATCCTAAACACTCTAGCACTGACAAAGAAAAATAAATACACCACACCCCTGCACCAAAATGTAGCAATCCGCTAAAGCAACAAAAGATCACACTCACCATGTCTTATTATGCCAGCTGCAGAAATCCTTATTACTACATTCTTTTTACTGAGGCTGTTGTCTTTATATAGAAGCTCATGAAATATATTCAAGACTCGTAAGAGCTGATTTCTTCTCTTTACTGGGATTTGCTCCTCCCCCCCTCTCTCTTTTGCCCTCCCTCTCTCCCCTTCTTCCTTTTTTTAACCAATCTTTCAGTCTCTTCAGGTATTAGATGTCACCCTCTGCATGGATTTCAAATGTTTACATGTATCCAATTTTAGAACAGTGAGGTTTTTATAAGCTATTTGTGTAGTAGCTGATGAATATTGACTGCTATAATAAAATATAGTGTTGTTCTCTGATAATTACACACACACAGAGTTTGTAAGACTGATTTTCAAAGGCAATAACTAATAGTGTTTTTAATATATTTTATTAACTAATGCTGTTTAAGGATAAAAGCTGATTATTATGTTCCTTGTTAAGATGTGCTTCAATCTGTTGATTAGGGTTTTTTAAAAGAAATAATTGCTATTGTTTATACAAATAACATTTATAATGCAAGAAATGTAATATCAACCATGACATGGACTAAACTGCATGCAACTATCAATAACTTTGGGGGTTTTTGTCAATTGCAAAACTTTAAGAGGGGGTAGACATATTTTTCTATATTTAAATAATTGCATATTTGCTAATTTAATAAGATTCAAATTAATTATCATTAACCTGAAACAAACTATTCTAAATAATCTAAAAGTATTTTCAAATGTTTAAGGGCATAGTTCAAATATGCACAAAATTGTTTCCTGATACATAATCTGTTTAGGCATAAATGTTGTTCAGTTCAAAGGGAGTCAAGTACCATAAATACAAGTTTTTATAATAATTATTTCTAGTATTAATTACATTGATTTTCCAGCTTGAATTACAAAAGTGTTTTGACCACAGAGACCATTTATAAATCTAGCTGAAAACATATTTAAATGTAGTGTCTATTGCTCAAAATCCAGACACATATGAAAGAAAGGATTTACAGAGTTTTGAGGCCAGCACTGAGACAGTAATCTGTTGAATACATCAACCTTAATATTTCTTAATATCAGGAATGCATAAAATACTTAACATAAATTAAATACATGAGCAGAATTGCATGAGTAGGAGGATATTAGTCTTTAAATATAGCAGTTTCAACTTGTGTTTGCACTTGGAACTGGAAATGGAACAATAACCCTCCATTTGTTTACATTTTGCACCAATTTACTTCAGAAATTCAACCAGGTCAGCATAGTCTCTTATGGAAGCAAAACATCTTTCTAATTAAATAGCCAGGCTAATGGCAGCAAAATGAAAGATACAAAGTATTTTTTTAAATGTACTGAACACCTTCTTTCTCTACTAATATAATTGTTCCAAAACAGCTATAGGCCAATTTACAGGGAGACAATCATGGGGTAATGGAACAAAATCAAGCTGCATCCTTGCAAATACATTTTTCATTTGAAAACATTTCTATTCAATAGTTACTGTAGTCTGGGAGGGTGTCCCCATCTCCCTTTGTTGCAAAATCAATAGTATGTTCTCATTTTCTCTTAAGCAACACAAAGAAAAAAAATACAATAAAGGCTTGGGGATGGACCTTACTGATGGAAAATCTTAGAAAAACTATTGGAATCATCTTAGAAAAACAATTGAAATCCTCTACTTCTATTTTATGAATATCCTATCTCATCCTGGCTAATAAGAGTCACATATCACATAGCTGTTACACTTGCCCACCATAAAACATGAGCCAGTAACCTCTTTTTTTCTACCACATTCAATCCAAAGCTGAAACTAATTGCAGATATTTCTCATACTTCAGGGTTAAAGTAGTGTTTTTTCTCTTAAAGAGGTAACAACATATTTGCTATGGATGCAATTTGATGTGCTCCCATATTCCTGTGTGTGACACGTCTCTGTGCTGCTCCCCATCTTAAAGACATTGATCAGCCAGAACAGCTGCTGACCAGGGATGGTGATTGCATGGAAAAGTAAGACTCAACACCCCCTCTTCTGCTTTATAATATAACTTGCTGCATACTTGTCAGCTGCTAGTTGGGCACCAATTTAAGGTTATTCCAGAATATAAAGGTTTGATCCTTTGGCCTAGGGCTGTCAAACTCCCAGTCAAACTCTCAGTCATGTGATGGCACCATGACAATGTGAATTTGACACCCCTGCTCTAACCATACTTGCCTGCTTCCCAGCCTCAGACCCATCCCGCATTAAAAGATTGGTAGATGTTTTCCCACATCTTGTGATGTTTGGTTGGAGGAAAAGGAAACAAGGCCAAGGGACTCCACCAATCTGGTCAATCTGGGGAAGGATGAGATTCACAATCAGGGCAGCAATTTTTTTTTCTGCCTGTATTGTTTTCTACCAAAGCCTGATGACAATTATTTTAATAGAACATCCCAAAGGATAATGATAAAATTAGTAATGAGGTTTTTTAAAAAAACAAAAGGCTCAAACATTAAATATAAGAAGCTTTATTAAAATTATGGAAATGAAGAAAACTCACAAGTACCTAATAAATAGTAAAATCGAATTCATATGTCTCCCCAAGAATAGTGCATTGCACATATGAAAAAGTAAAACAATAACTTCACTAAAATGGTCACCTTATCACAGATACTAATGAAAATTCATTCTGTTAGTACTACATGGTGAGTTTGTCTTCTAAATTATGCAAAATGAGGCCAGTCTCAGTTAGAAAATGTGCAGATGATGGACCTTTCAGTGGACTGAATGAGGCATTTTGTCCCCACTCCTAGTGCTACATATTTTTTAAAACCCACCATACTCTTTCTTATCTTCTCTCTATAAAAATGGATGTGTGTGTGTGTGTTTGTGTGTATGTTCCAGCATAACTCTGGAACACCATGAGCAATTTCAACCAAACATGGTACACAGATGACTTACCCTCTGCAAAAAGAAAATACTGTGGGGTAAGACACCCCTAACACCCCTCAAGGGGAGGGGTGTGCTTTAAAATGGCTTCTACTATACAGCACAGTGGAGTTGCCATGGTAACAGCTTCACAGTACTCCATAAGGGGGCTCCTTCTGTCTGGTAAGGGGGATTGGTTCTAAAAAAAACCAAGGGGGCTCCCTCTAGTAAGGGGCCCTCAGCTTCAAGCAAAGAAGGCAAATTGTCAGGGGAGGTGCCTGCTAATGCAGATAATCACCTCAAAGACTGTTCCCTGTAGATTTTTTCCAAGGCTGTTGGCCAGAGCAATTAGGTCTCTAATTCTCACCACAGTGGTTGAAGTAATAGGGCCATGCCCAAGATGCCTTCAAGGAAACATCAGACGATTAGCCAAGTACAATCAAAGGCTACAAAAATGAAATACCAACATAGACAAGAAACTTCCTAGGAGAGGAATAGAAGATTTGTGATGCTGTGAGAGAGAGCTACTACATCTAGAACTTCAGAGACAGTACAACAGTGTGAGTCCCATCTACAGGATAAGAGAGATAGAGCTGCTACATCTAGATATTCAGAGACAGTACAACACTGTGAGGCCTAACTACACTATAGGAGAGATAGAGCTGTTACATCTACAACCTCCTTTATAATTTGTATACTCTACTTATACTTTTAAAACCCTGTAAATAAAGTTACTTTGATTTGACACTATAGTTATAATTCATTCCTTTTCCTGTCTAATATAGGCTTGGGATAAATAAATACCTGGGCAACACCGGGTAGCACTATATAAAATAGCAGTTCATAGCAGTCATTAATTCAATTTTTTGTAGCAAAATATTTTTTTCTCTCTCTATAACATCAAGACTCCAGAATGGCTGTGGAAACTAACTATGTTTAGTCTAGCAAAGAGAAGGGCTAGAGATAGTAGGATAGCAATCTTCCAATACTTGAAGAGCTGTCACAGGGAAGACTGGTCAACCTATTCTCCAAAGCACTTGAGGGCAGGAGAAGAAGTAATGGATGGAAGATTATCAAAGAGGGATCCAACATAGAATTAAGGAGAAATTTCCTAACAATGAGAACAATTTACCAATAGAATGGCTTGCTTCCAGAATGTGGATGCTCTGTTATTGGAAGATTTCAAGAAAAGATTGGATAACCATTCGTCTGGAATGGTTTAGGGTGTCCTGCTCAACTAGAATATCTCCAAGGTCCCTTCCAACTCTGTTATTCTGTTCTTATGAAAGAGATTCCATTGTGTTTCTCATTAGAAAACCCATTGTCTGTCTGTAAGATTGGTGACAAATCTCAGTCAAAAATCATAACCCTGAAGCCTTCTCCCTTGTGTGGCATTTCCTCATCTGCTGGTCAGGATGACTGAGACAATCTCTCATCAGCTTTACAAATCACAACATGGAAGCCATTTCAGATGACAACATGTGATCCTGAATTCGTTTGTTTTTTATGTAAGTGCTATTCTTTGAATTTCCTCTTGAGTCACTGAAAGCTCCTTGTCATAATGCTTCTCAGTTATAAATCATAAAAGCCCAGCCTCCTCAGTTCAGCTCACTTCTTCATGTATTGTTATTTGATTAAGTTCTTGATATTTCAGGATGCAGCTGAAATCTACTGAACACTGGAAGCCACTGTGAAAAAGAAATTACTGTGGACATTGCATGAACAATAGCAGCAAAAGCTTCCAAATGTAGTTTGTGAAACAGTTATGTGTAGAACCATTGATTACATTATCCTCTGCATTGTGACAGTTGCAGAAGTATCAAACAATGGTATGGAACAGGCCTACCCTTATTCATCTGATAAAGCAGTGAAGAAACCTAGATACAAAATTCTTGACACAGTTGCTTTTTGCAACAGATTCTAATTGTAGGCCACAATAAGGAGTTTTAGCAGAGGTAGTATGCAGCAGGTTCTGACCAGTTCTGGAGAAATGGTAGTGGAAATTTTTAGTAGTTTGGAGAACTGGCAAATACCACCTCTGACTGGCCCCACCCATCTATTCTCTGCCTCCCAAGTCCCAGCTGATCGGCTGGGTCTTTTTTTGTTGCCCCACACAGGAGAACAGAGCTGGAAAGCAGGTTAGTGGGATGGAGAGGGAATGGGGATTTTGCAGTATCCTTCCCCTGCCACGCCCACCAAGCCATGCCCACAGAACCGGTAGTAAATTTTTTTGAATCCCACCACTGAGTTTTAGCTAACACAGGTTATCTAATCATTTTGAAATAACAAATACAGAAAATATATAGAACCTTTTTCCATAGCCAGCACCACACCACAATATACAATAGACATTATGGCACCGAATAATCAGACATAGTTGTTACTCAGCAAGCAGAAGGCAATCAGGGAGCCAGGGATACAGAAACTGCTCTTTAAATACTGTTAAATAGCAAAGTGGAAAACTGAAGTACTTACTGTGAGAGTAGAAACAAAGAGATAGATCTATTTTAGTGAACCCATATGAAGATATTTGTTTTACATAAATTTTAGATTGCGTTGCCTTCAGTTTTGAGATTGTGAGCACTTTCAAAAACACATGAATATAGTTAGTGATATATTTGTTATAGTTATATAAGTGCCTATATATCATCCATTATATGGAATAGTTCAAGGATAGAAAACTTTGTATGCATTGAGCAGGACAACACAAAGAAAGCAAGAACAAATTGTGCAAACTGAATTGCTGTTTTGTACATACACCTACTCATACACTACATACATCCTGATGGAAACACAAATGCATCCATTCATTATTCACACAAGACATAAAGGAGCTCTGGAATATTGTATCCATCTGAAATAAAGATAAACCTGAATTTAAGATTATTCCCATTCCCAAAAAGAGAGTAGATTGCACAGGAATGGTGTTTATACATTCTTTCTAATGTGTGCAATGCCAAGCGTTACTATTTAACAGAACAGAACTGAACTGAACTGAACAGAACAGAATAACCAAATTGGAAGGGACCTTAGAGGTCTTCTAATCCAACCCTCTGCTTAAGTAGGAAAAACTAAAGCCATGATGGCGAACCTATGGCACGCGTGCTGGAAGTGGCAAGCAAAGCCACTTCTGCTGGCACGTGAGAGGTTGCCTGGAAGAGCCCCACTGCACATGTGCGTGCACGCCGCCACCCGACAGCTGATTGTCGGGTATCTGGTGCGCATGCATGGAGGGTGGGGGTGTGTGGGAAATGCGTGCACATGCGCAGAGATGCGCAGCACATGGGGGTCTCACGTGCATGCGCAGAGACGTGCTGCACATGTGGGGGGTCACGTGCACATGCGCAGGGGGCCTGGGGAAGGCCAGCACACATTGCCTTCTGGGTGCTGGTGTGCAAGCATGTGTGCAAGCATGCACACAATTTTCAGCACGGGAGCCAAAAAAGATTAGCCACCACTAGCCTAAACCATTCAAGACAAGTGGCTGTATAGTCTCTTTATCAAGATTGCCAGCCTCTGCTAAATCCAGTCCTGGAGATTTCTTCTCACCAATAAATATGGGCATGTGATAAAATTGCATCTGTATATACATTTCCCTATCTGTATTTAAGTATCTTAAATACTGAAGCTACGCTTCAAAAAGGCACATAAGAGAATAAATACATATTAGTTGAATTAATAACTACTAATTAAAATGTGTTACCTGTAAACTAATCTTTTTCCCTCTGAATAACTAGTCTCTGCACATTCTTTTTCCCTCTAATAGAAGCAATAACAAGGTAACAAATAGGATGAAGATGATATAAAAGGAAGGAATAGCTGCACTGGGAAGAGAAGGAAAAAGAAAGAAAATTCAAAAGAAAATTGAATGAAGACAGGAAAGAAGGGAGGGGGAGAGGAAAAGAAACCCTGCTTTTCAGGGGAAAAGGGACTGTTCTCCTGGCAAACAAGCCTCCCATCTTCAGGCTTAATCTTCAAAAGCATCCTTGTTTTGTAGGAAGGAGGTCTGTAATCATTTTCACCTAGACCCATTGAATGTGCTGAAGTCACAAATGTAAAATGATTCACAGACAACTATTTGAGGAAAGCATCTTATGTTTCCGTAAGGATAAATAGTAGATATTTGCTCCTTGATGAGCTGTTCAATATGCAGCTTGAATACAGGTTATTAAATGGAGTCTCCAGTGTATCAGATGTAGGGGAAAAATACTTCTAAGCTGCCACCTGTACATGTGTGCACTGACAATGTTTGTAATTTAGTTGTAACTAAACGCAGTAAGTTTAAGCAAGCAGAAGAGGTTGAACAGCCAGCATACCATCTGGTGCATCATGAATACAACATTCTTTGTATGTTAATAAATAATGACATGTTAGTTATTGAGAAGTTAATTATCATGAAATTGTTTATTAACATTTCCATGGTGTTCATGCATCTTGATGTTCTTCCTCACCATTCAGTTCAATCCTTCTCAACCATGTATCCATGCTTTCTCCTTCCATAATGCTTTCACAGACTGATAAACATTAGCAATGATTTCCAATAGTTTTAAAAAGTTTTGCTTCCTAAAAAACATTTGGTGATTATGATAGACCCCTTCAAACTGAACACAATTATAATTTCAGAATGACTGTATCAGGTAGGAATCTTGAGAAATAGGAAATTGACTATAATGTATTTAATAGCATAATGTTTCCAACATGATGCATAAGTTCAACTGAGCTAAAAGTGGTTCTGATGCATCTCACTGAAGTGTCCAATAATAGTCAGCCAGCACTGATGGATTCCAGTTACCCTAATTCCATTTTTCTATTCTGGTAATGTCTTAGTGAAACTTTTCACATTGTTTGTTACTGGTTGCAGCTAGATTTTCAGGAAAAAAATGTCCAAGTCTGAATACAGAAAATACATCTTCAATGGTATGTTGCATTTTATGGCTTTGTGTGCTGTAAGAAGTTTGTCAACTAGTTGTGATGCTCTGCAGTTGCCAAGAAAATTCTCAACAGTGTCCTTGAATGCTTTCCTAGTGATTTTCTCTGTCCCCACTAATAGATCTTCGAATCACTTGTTGATGATGTATCTGACCCAAGGACCAATATAAATGCTTTCCTTAATCTTGGCATCAGTTGTTCTTGGATAGATCTGTCTCAAATAATGAAAACCTTCACCTTCCTTGTTCATCACTTTCACAAAATTTTTCCTCAATCCAAGTGTTATATGAAGCAGAGGCAACTATATCTTTATTGGGTCAACAAGTCTTTTGTGTTCTACATTTTTCTGTCCTGGAACCAAATTCTTTTGGAATGGTCATTCCTTTATTTTCAATGTAAAGTAACTCTCTTGCACAGCTGTCCCATTCTCATATATAACAACAGTACTTCGTACATCCAAGCTGCATTCTAAGCAGCAGAGCCAATACTTTTGACTTATCCACAACATTCAAGTTGTACTTGGTGTACTGGATGATTTGTATGTTTCTTTCATGTGTGCAGCATAGCCAACAGGTGCTGGAAAGTGTGCCTTGCCATTGTATAAAAACAGAAGATTTCTATAAAATGGTACATAGGTTAAATTCCTGCTTATTTTATGATTAGCTGCCAAAAATCTATAAGATATATTCAAAAGTGTTCAGGAAGCAAAATCTTTGTTGTCCAGCTTTCAAAGATGGCTGAAAGCGAGTGAGTGCACCCCACAGTCAGCAATTATGAACAGTTGAAAAAGTGATATAGGAGTGATAGGGAAAATGGGAAATAACACTATAAGTTTAAAAATGTATGAAACTCTACAAAAGAAACTAAAGTGAGAATGATCCAAATTCCAATGATTCATCATGTGAGCTTTAGCTAATTATCCCATCCTGGACTTATTTAGCAGAAATAAGGAATAGGAACAAATTTTGTTATATTTTTCACAATAGAACTAAAAATTTCCCCCTCCTCTTTTTCTTTCTCTTCTTCCTTCTTAAGCAAAGCATTTTTCAGAATTATTTCCAAATCAGAATTGTAGAAATAAAAATATAAGAACAGCAAATTGAATCTTTTTAGTGAGGCCATGTGGTACAGACTGAGAATTGTTTAAGTAGTCACTGCTACTATTTCAACAATAAAGTTTTTCTATAAATTTCTAAAATTATTTTACTTTTTTTCTCTGAACATTTTGAGTTTGATCAATTTTTTTTAGTTCCCTATCCTAAGTTAGACAGCTGGGTGACCTTGGGCCAGTCACTTTCTCTCAAGCCAATTCACCTCACAGGATTGTTGTTGTGGGGAAAATAGGAGGAAAGTGTGTTGGATATGGTTGCTGCTTTGAGATATTTGTAAAAGTAATAAAGGTGGGGAAAAGGAAGGAAGGAAGATTGCTGCCACATGTCACATTGCTGCTATAATTATATTTGGGGTAATTACTTCAAACAGCTTATCTATTTGCATGTATATGTGTGACTGATTTGAAGGTTGGATACTTATTGCCACTGGAAACAGGCAAGTTGAGAAAATCCAAAATGAAGCTGTGCAGAGCATTGTTTAGAGCTGTGTTCCCCAATTTGGCAACATTCAAATGAGTAGACTTCAACTCCCAGAATTCTGGCTGGGAAATTCTGGGCGTTAAAAGCCACACATATGTTCCAAGGTTGAGAAAGACCTATTTAGAGGCTGGTTGAGAGAAATGCTAGCTCCAATGAAAATGCATTCAAATGCAACAGAAACAGAGCTCATGTACATTAAGACCCTTTCATATTGTGCAATGGGAAATAGCACTTTTTCTGCCCTCTTAATGCTTCAGCCATCTTGGCATTAGAATTGTTTGAGCGTTCCATCATTGTAAAGTCCAGCTGAACTTTGGGATACTTTTGCCCAACTCTTAAGGATTAAATGGAAATGTACAAGTGCAGTCTTCAGATAATCATAAAGATTATGAGGCAGTTGTATTTCATGAGCTAATAGCACAGTTCTTATCGATTACATTGGTTTAATACATTTATTGCACTTAAGCATAGCAACCATGTCTTTTGCATTCATTTACAACTTGATTACACTGGCATATTTAGAATGTACTTTTTTATATCATCACATCTGTTTAATCATGCTAATGGTCCATCTGCTTTTCTTGTGTGATGATGATTCTGTGAAGACAAAAGCAACATTTTCATGATGAGCAACCCATTTATTTCCTTCCTCAAGTGCTTGCTCCATAGTTCATACTTTTTAAGTCTTGTGAGGAAATTTCTTATATATTACATTCTTTATTTTCAGAAAAAGATATATTCAATTTTTCAGGAGTTTTCACTTTTGAAGTCTTGTAGAATAATATGTGTTTGTCTTCAGATATTGTTTTGCAGTTGGCTACAAATAGTTTTCAAAACAAACATTTCTACAAAATGTTTGTTACTTGCTATCACAAATGTGCAACATTAAAGAACTCATTTTCTTGTTATTGAAGAACCTGTGTTTGTTGATACTCTGAATTTCTTGGAGAAATGAGCTATTCTCTATGTGAATCAGCAAGGATTTTGCACGAGAACATCTCCTTCTATAGAGAATTGCGCTTAAATGATTCCTTCTCTGAGGATAACCCCTCTTTGAAAAGCCTGCAAGAATGGATTGTCTACCCTCCATACTTCAAACTGAAGATGTTTTTGATTCCACCAATAATTTGTCTTCTGGCAGCCATCCTGGTCATTCCTTTCATCTTATTTGTGATTTTTTCTCATGTCAACATACGTCAGGAAACAAGGTACCTTTTATTGGGCAATGCTTTGGTTAGTGACTTGATGTATCTGCTGCTCTACACTCTGTCTGCAGTTTTCAGTATGTCCGCCTTCAACCTCTCAAAAGTGGTTGTATCATGCTGTTGTTTTTGCTAGCAATGACTTACTGTGGAGGCTTATTAACATCTGCAGCAATGGTCCTGGACACTTATTTGGCCATATT
Organism: Naja naja; assembly: GCA_009733165.1. Classification (NCBI taxonomy): domain Eukaryota; kingdom Metazoa; phylum Chordata; class Lepidosauria; order Squamata; family Elapidae; genus Naja; species Naja naja. Next base: position 140,521,162 of record CM019151.1, on the reverse strand, counting down.
GTGGCCTTTGCATTATATTTCCATTCTGCCTTATTCCCGAGCAAAAAAAATGATTCTGTTTCTATGGATCTGCTCTGGGATTTTCCCTGGGATTGTTTTCCTAATACTACACATCACTCAAGACTCTGGGGAATGTCCAGTAGAAAACTGTTCTGTTCCAATAATACTGGCAATGACTTTACAAGGAAAGGGTGCCATGAAATTCTGCTACATACTCTCTGTGTCTGCCCTTTTTATCTGTCTGAGCCTCATTCTTTGTGGTTACATGGTTTTGTATTTTAAAACAAAGCAATCAGGAATATGGAGAAGCATTTTCTCTCGAGCCAGTGTGACATTCATAATGCATCACATTATCCTATTCTTTCATTTCTCTCCTCTTCTGGCTGTTGTAGTGGAGTCACTCCTTTATGTCAATGCTGTAATTGGGCCAAAGACAGAAATTTGGGTGTCTATGATAGTTTGTAATGTCCTGATTACTTTGCCGAAGGCTTTGTTACCTTATCTGTGTGGGCTTCGATACAGAGAGATATCATCATCACTCAAGCTCTGCATCAAAAGGAAACGTTCTACAGTAGTAGCTCCTACTACATTTACTTGAGCAGAAACAAGGGCATTAGAGTAACTGTGACCAAAAGCTGTGTTATGCATCCCATTAACTGAAATTATTCATCATTTTATTCATCTGTTGACTAAATTGTTTGTATTTCTCCTAATTTGTTCCTAATATCATCATGATGCTTTTATACTAGATATTTAGACTAATAATTTTATTGCTATGGTTGAAATGTTCTGATGCATGTCTTTACTCTTCAGATAAAAAAATTAGGACCTAAATCTGCTAATATATCAACCGTACCAACCTCATTCTCAGACTGAATGTTTGTACATTTGACTTTATAAAATTCCAGAGTATGAATCTTTTCACTTCTAAGAGGGCTCAGTACTAATGTTTTGTATCATCCAAGTTTTCTCTTTTTTGTATAATACTGAGCCAAAATCTATCCTACATTTTTTTGCTTTTCCCATTTTTTTCTACCATGGGAGAGAATTTTTTTATGGCAAAAATCTACATTCCATGGCAATGTTTTTTAGTTTCTTTATTGTTGAAGTTGGTGCAGGCTGGTAACAGCTGGTCTTTTTGTTTTATGCTATTTTTCTTTCCAATTTGCTGGCTGAAAAAAAACAACTGCTTAATAAAAGCACTTCCCTTATGACCTGTTCCCCTGGGATTTAATGGAAGTGTAGGAGGCCAGACCATTGGAGAAGTGAAAAATAGGAATTAATAACTGCTCCTTGTAACTAAGTGTGCTCAAGAACTTCATAGTTGACCAATGAAGATTTCTGTAAAGTTCTCTCCCTTTATAGAAAACCTTGAAGCAATTCAATAAGTTAAGAACAAATGCAGGATAATTTTTCTGTATGAGATTAATTTTCTATATTTATATGTCCCATTTCTTTTTAAATACATATATGGGAAAAGATAGATTTCTCTCTCTAAATCTTATTCAGGAATCCATGGTATGGATTTCCACATTGTGTTTTTCTTTCCAGTTTCTTTGTCATATTCCACTTTGTCATATTCCACTTTAGGGAACAGAGAATTTATTGTTCCAGTCTGGCAGGCTAAACCAGCCAGCAGCAGGGTCTCAATTGAGGTTGTTGTTATTATTATTATTATTATTATTATTATTATTATTATTATTATTATTATATTCGACTTGTATGCCCTACTCCCTAAGGACTCAGGGTGGCGAACATTAAAACAGAAGAAATTTACAATAAAAAAGAATTAAACAGATAAACAAGCCGAATACAGTTAAGAATTAAAATTTAAAACCTCAACCCACCCCCAGGGTCATTCCAGGCCGGCCTGTTGAAACAACCAAGTCTTCAGGTCCCAGCGGAAGGAGTGGAGGTCAGGGGCCAAACGGAGATCCACGGGGAGCTGATTCCAAAGGGCAGGCGCTCCCACAGAGAAGGCCCTAACCCTGGGAACCGCCAGCCGACAATGCCTGACCGACGGCACCCCAAGGAGGCCCCTCCTATGAGAGCGAACAGGGCGATCGGAAAATGAGGTTGTTCCCCTTTCCCCAAATCCTAGTTCCTCTCAGTAACGTGGCTTATGCCTGCAGGTGTTTTATAGTTGAAGAGGGATAAAGACACATTTGCTCTAGTTCAGGAGATATGAAGGTTGAATGCTGTGATGGTCACAAGTGGAAAGACCAGCCATTAACTGTAAGGACTGGCATTTTTCAGCCCCCTTGTAACTTTGGTTGCTAAACAACCGGTTGTAAGTTGAGGACTTCCTGTATTAAGTCCTCAACTTGAATTTCAAACTGTCTACCATGGACTTCAGGCCATTCCTAAGAGGTTCTTAAAGGGAGCGTGCATAAGTGCACCAGCATGCCTAGCATCCCTGTCCTACTGTCCCCATTTATCTGTATTTACATCCTTTGTTCATGTTTATGTTCATACCTATACTTGTTATCTTGTACATGTGTGATGACCCAGGGCATGACACAAAGGCAACACAGTCAAATAAGCAAGTAGAGTCTATTATCTCCAACTTTGCCCCCAATGTCCAGGTTGCCTTTGGCTGGAGAAAAACTCTCCCAGGAATAGCCTTTAAGTGGAGGAAATTCAGTCCGAAAACAAAGTACATACAAACTGCAAATAAAAATCCACACAAACCACACTGCAGCAATTAACTTGACAGAGCAGGAGAAGGAATTGCAGACTTGAAAGCACAGCCAAACACACACAGTTGGGAAGACACTGGGAATCCAGATAAGCCTTGATGATACCAGATAATTCACAATTTGCTCCCAACAAGTTGCTGTGCGCAGCTTCCCTTTTTAAACACTGTGTTCCCAGCTGCAGGTAATGAAGGGAATCAGGGCCCTTTCCTCCCCCGTAAGCCATGCAACCCACATTGCTCTCTTCTCCATTCCTCCCTGCGTGCCCTAGGATGAAGACGGGGTGGGCCTGGGTCTTCCTCTGAATTCCCTCTCCCTTATTCTGCCTCTCCTCTGCTCTGCCCAGCCGGCCTTTGCCCTTCCCCAGTTTCTTCCACAGCCAATGGAGCCACACTCCCACTCCCTGTCAGCTGCTTGGCCTCCCCCTCTGAATCAGATTCCGACAGGGGCATGACAACATGTTTGACAAACAAATAAAATAAAAATAAAATAAATTAATAAATTATCCCTTGTTACCTACAGAATGGAGAACTTCTGTCTCTTCAGAGCTAGTTCCTCTTCACTTCAGAGTGGAGAAGAGAGAAACATAGATTGGATTCTTCTCCTGATTAATGAAATACAGATTAAGGAAAACAAATTAATCAGCTCAAGGATTTTAATGTCTTCCCAAACCTTTTACTGGGTGAACAAAAGCCCCACTGAATTAAGGCTGACTTCACCCAACTCTAATTGGCAGAGACAATCCAGAAATGTAGGAAACAGACTACATTAAACTTCAGGAGAGCTCAGTGTAGCAGCTGTCAATTATTATTTCTTTTTGACACTGCAATCTGAAAATGTTGGCAGCTGTGCTGAAATAGCACCCAATTCTTTTTTTTAATTAAAAAAACAGTGTTTGATACATTGTAACAGACAAAGCAAGGAAATTGTTCCTTGCCAGGAAGTCTAAAATATGCATTTTTTAAAAATCCGCATGGCTTTGGGCACATAGGCGTCTTTCTGAAAGGTGTACATATGTAGAATGTAAACAGGCTCCAAACATTTTGAGTTCAATTGAATGTGTACTTAGGATGGACACACATGAACTAGGACACAGGTTAAAATGAGAAAGTTTTATAGACTCTTTGATCATTTACTTAAATGCAGGTGGGTGGGTGGGTGTATGGGAAAACTTTTGCCAATTATCTGCACCATCTTTTCCCATTAAAAAATGCTTATTGAGGAATTAAATATTGATCTGGCAAAACAATTGCCTAATTGTGTTATGGGATTTGTAAGCACCATGGACCTCCAGAGATGCATTTCTATCAGAAAGTATAACCTTGGCATTTATGCTTCCTTTCTCCTGTTGGAAATCGGCTCTAGAAAAATCTATTTCTGATATTGTTTTGGGAACTGACATTTGTTGTGAAAATGTTCTCTTTTTACCTCCCCTCACTTTTCATAGGAGCTGTCTGCTGTTATCTAGTAATACTGAGATAATGGGTTCTTTCATAGCTGTGATTTTTTTTTCTTTGTCAGGTTTATTATACACAGAACTGTTTTAATAAAATCAGGAAACCTCATTTCAAGTCGGACCCCCCACAGAAAATGTCCAAACTAAATATAGATTATAAATAAAAACCAACACAAACCACCACTGCAGCAATTAAGGAGACAAGGCAGGATAAGGAATTGCAAACTTCCAAAAGATAACGAAACACACACAGTTGGGAGGACGCCAGAACCCAGATAAGCCTCAACAAACAAAAATAATGCACACTTTGCTTCAAGCAACTTTGCAGTGCGTAATTTGCCTTTTTAAACAGTTTTCCCAGCTGCAGCCAATAAAGGGGATCAAGGCCCTTTCCTCCCCTGTAAACTACCTGCGTGCCCTAGGATGAAGAGGGAGTGGCCCTGGGTCTTCCTCTGAATGTCCAGCTGGACTGTGCCCTTCCCCAGTTTCTTCCACAGTGACCGGAGCCACACTCCCACCCCCTGTCAGCTGCTCAACCTCCCCCTTAAAATCAGATTCCAACACAGGCATGACAGTGACCATTTGAAGTTACGGCACTGGGAAAAGGGACTTTATGACTGTTTTTTCACACTTACAATCATTGTAGCCTCTCCCATGGTCATGTGATCAAAATCCGGACACTTGGTGAACAGTTTGTATTTATGATGGCTGCCGTGTCCCATGTGATCCCCTTCTGACAAGCTAAGTCAATAGGGAAGCCAGATTCATTTAACAACCGTGTTACTAACTTAACCACCTGCAGCAATTCACTTAACAAGTGTGGCAAGAAAGGTTGTAAAATGGGACAAAACTCACTTAAAAACTGTCTCACTTAGCGACTGAAATTTTGGTCTCTGAGGGGTCCTTTGCGCTCTCTAAACTTGCTTGTTTTCATCATCCTAACTAGGTTACATCATCAGATGATCACTAGCACTGATGATGTTCCCTAGTTTGGTCATAAAATGTCTGCAGGAAAACCACCAACCTCAGAGAGCACCAAGGACCCCTCATTTCAACCCTGAGCTACAAATATTCTCCTTTATTTTGGATTCTATTGTAGTCATAAGTTGAGGACAACCTCTAGTCCAGCTTCCCAGGAGGGAGGGACTGCATTCCAAAGGACCAAGAGACAGTGAGGTTTAGAGGGTTTAGATGAGAGAAAGAGAGTTAAGATTAATTCCTCCTTAGGAGTTCTCAAAATATCTCTTTAACTATGCAAGTAGTTTGCTTTAATTTGGCAAGATTCCTGTCTTTGGGTGAGGAATAATTTAAAAAAAATACTGTCCAGAAGAGCCTCAGCACATCTTTCTTGGTTTTTGCAGCTTGACAGAATTACATAATAGTCATAAAAAGTATAATACCTTTTCAATAAATGGATGCAAATCATCTGCAGCCAAGAGATTTGGGGGTGTGATTGATCATCTTTCCGCAAACTTAAAGGGCAAGGGTTACATTTGTAGGAGTTAATCAAAGACTCGATGCCTTCCATATACTCCTTTCTCTCATTTCCATTCATTTATTCCAGGTTTCCCCCAGCTACAACACTGATGTCCTCCCTGCTGCATTTCTGTCCAATAAAAGCATCGCTTGGAATACATAATTGTTATGTGAGCTAAATTACATTCTGACAGCTTTATAGTAGTTTGAAGATTAGAATTGGCAAATGTTCTGATTATTGGTGGAACAAATCCAAGCAAATGGATTCCTGACAACAGGAAGAACAGAAAATGAATGTCTTCGATAGCATATAACTTACTGGGAGCATCTTCACTTTTGGAATTGAGTTAGTAGATTTGATTGTTTTCGTAGTCTGGAAATCCAGGAGGTATTTATTATATTGGTTTGGAGCCTGTTCATTAGCCACTTTCCTTGTGACTGTGTTTAAGCAGCCCATCAATCTCTAAACTAACAGAAGGTTTGTGTGTATGGTCAGTTTCTAAATTATTGACTTAGTGAAAGGGCTAATCAGATTAATGGAATGAAAAGAAGAAAGTTTAAGAGAGAGGTTCTGCAATAAGGAAGCCAGTTTGGTGTAGTAGTTAAGGTGCTAGTCTAGAAACCAGGGGTAGAGGGGTAGTCCAGCATTAGGTATGAAAGTTGACTGGGTGACTTTGGGCCAATCACCAGGAGACAGTGAGTTCTAGTGCCACCTTGGGCCAACTAGGTGATTTTGGACGAGTCACTCTCTGTTAGTCCAGCTCCCCTTCATAGGGTTGTTCGGTGGTGAAAATAGGAGAAAAGTATTATGATTGCCATCTTGACTTACAAAGTAATAAAAGGTGGGATTAAAAATAATAATAAATAGTATGAAAACTTGCAAACAGAAACAATTGCTGTTGAGTTTCAAAATGCCCTAATGCTAGAGCTTTGGAGTTTATGTGTGGAAGACCTCAATCCTTGTTTTCACAGCTTTGAAAGAGTCAAAAGCAGGTGATATGACCAACATCTCCCTGGAAACCTGGACAGTTAGGTAGGAAATTATTTGCTATCTGGCCAGATAATCATTTGAACTCAGATGAGGCAGCTTCACATAACTAAGGTGGTATCCTTTCCAGCAGGTCTCCATGGGCAACCTGCTGGAGTGGTCCGCCATTTTTGCTTAACAGTGACAGCCACAGCCAGCAGTGGTAAGGAGGCAGATGTTTAGTTTCTATTCAACTGCACATGTTATGATTGGTACCTAGAAGAACTATATAAATAGGTTTGACCATGTGTCTGGCTCTTATATGCTCTGTGCTCATAGTAGACACATGGTAATAAAACATGTATTTACTCATAGGAGAATGCAGTCATCTGGCTGCTTACAACTCGTGGCCTAGAGTGCTTCACATTTGCCCAGGTCATCAATCTGAAATGGGTTAAGAGCAAGATCAATCAGAATAGAGATTGTTATTTGTATCAAAATGAATGATACCCAGATGCCACACTGTTCATGTATTGATGTTGATGTATATTTTAAAAATAATAATAATAAAAAGAAAGAATAGAGATGGAAAGGACCCTGGAGGTCTTCTAGTCCAACCCTCTGTTCAAGCAGGAGAACCTATTCAGCAGGGCTCTTCAAACTTGACAGCTTTAAGACTTCTGGATTTCAACTGTCAGAATTCCTCCTCTAGTCATGTTAGCTCAGGAATCCACAAGTGTTAAACTTGCCAAGTTTGAAGACCCTTCCTATACAATTTGAGACAAATGGCTGTCGGTGAAGGAAGGATCCCCAGGTGCGGCGAAGCCTGGAGGAGGAGGAGGCCTTGCACACTCACACACACGTGCACAGACCGCGTGCTTGCCTGCCTCCAATCGCCCTCACCTGGGCGGCCGAGGCCCACCTGGCCATGATGAGCCGCCTCGCATGCCCGTTTCCATGGCAACCTTGGCTCGGCCGAAGTGGTTCCACCTGTGGCTCACGCGCGCCTTTCCCTCCCGGCGCTCTCGGACCGCCCACCTCGGCTGTTGATTGGCTGCTTCCGGAAACCCGTTCCCTCGGATTGGCTGATTGGCTTCGAGGGGGTGGGGGCAGTTTAAAAAGGCGGCGGGCTCCTCAGGTTAAGGCAATAATGGTAAGCGCGCTGCAGAAAGAAGCAGCAGCAGCTGCTGCTGCTGCGTCTCTCGGAGAAAACGAAACGCCTCACAAGGGGGGGGGACATCCAGTTGCCCTCTTGAGAGGCAAAAAAGACAAACTTCCAGGTCATGGGACAACCCTGACCTGGGTGACCGAGACTCTCCAGAGACGCTGCGTCTTTTTCTTGTTCCTTCGAAAGAGACTTTGCTGCAAGGGTGCGAGAGAGGGGAAGAACAAACCCCGCTCCCCATTGCACTTCCGCAGCCGAAGACTTCGTTCCTCGGACAGCCCGTGCCGCAGCCTCTTACCTGAGGTAATTCAGCGCCTGCGGTAATTTTAATTCTTGGGAGTTAATTCTTAGGAATAAATATAAAATATAAATATAAAACCCGCTTAGGAGTAAAACGAAAACGACAGTGGTGGCGGAGGTAGCGTCTTATTTAATAGTACAGCTCACCTGTGGTAACTTACCTCAGTCAGTCCCACGAAAGGGAATGAGGCAAACTGCTGGGTCCTGAATAGTTTTAGCCGGTTTTTTTTTTTTTTAGGGAGTAAAATGTTGGTGGAGGCTGAGGTAATCTCAGCCATGCCTTGTTTTTTTTTTAAAAAAGGACCAAATCACCACAGGTGGATAAGAGTAAAAATTAGCTTGGGGGAAGGAAGCTGAGGCCATTTTAGGCATGCGCAGTCGTTAAAAAAAGGGCTAAACTGCCACAGGTGAATTAAGTATTAAAAAGCAGCTTAAAGGCAACATGGCTTCAGTCTCTGGAATTCACCTTTTTCTCTTGAATAAAGTGAACTCTTGGCAATTTTAGCCAAGGTTCAGAGTTCTTAAAAGAAGGACCCAGCTATACTTTTAAGTAACTAAAAGCAAAATTGCTTCATGTCCATGCGTTGACCTTACTTTCTTGAAATAAAGCCAAGCCTTGGCTAAAATTACCTTGGTTAAGTTTTAGAGTTAGAATACTGGTGGAACCTGAGGTAATCTCACCCATGTCCTGTTGAAAGGACCAAACCAACACAGGCAAGTCAGAATTAAAAAGCAACTTTAAAGGTAAAATTACCCCAGGAACTGACCTTGGTCTCTGGCATAAAGGGAATTCTTGGGACCTGAGGTAGTTTTAGGCAAGGTTCAAGGTCTTAAAAACAAAAGTCTGTGTCTGATCATCCTTGGCCAACAAAGCCTAATGCTAGGCTCCCCTCCCTTCCATTGTCCACTCTAAACTAAAAAGCAAAACATGCAGAGGACTAGCTACTTCAGCTAAGGCAAAAATTAAGCCAAAAATTTCATCGTACTATGTGCAATGACAGTAAAATTAATTAAACTAAACTAAAATGACTTCAAGTCAGGAGCTGAACTTGTTTTCTGGAATAAAGTCAATTTTTGGACCTGAGGTAATTCTAGCCAAGGCTCAAGTCCTTAAAAAAACGAAAATGTGTAGGAGACTAGCTTCTTCAATGTACTAAAGCAGAGGTATTCAAACTTGGAAACTTTAAAACTTGTGGATTTCAACTCCTAGAATTCTCCAGCCAGCATAGCTTGCTGGAGAATTCTGGGGGTTGAATTCCACAAGTCTTAAAGTTGCCAAGTTTGGAGACCTCTGAACTAAAGGCAAAGGTTAATTAAAATTGCTTCAAGGCTGGAGGCCATATCTTTGGGAACAGTAGAAACCTGTGGGTCTGAGGTATACTCAAGGGCACAATATTCCAATTCGCTGTATCTTGCTTTTCGTTCCTGGTAGGATAAATCACATAAAAGCCCCTTTGTGAAATTGTTGACTTGGTTTTCTAGTCTTTGAAAATGAGGTGGACATTTGGTGATGCTGATTTTTTTTATTTTTTTATTTCAGAGACACTGAGTAAAATCAGTCAAAACTGAAGACATCAAAAGTAAGTCACTGGTTTCATTAACTATCCAGCACCACAGTTAGCCAAGAAGCCTGACAGGTACTATTGGCAACACCCCTTCAGTACTCCGACTGGAAGGCAATCCTTTTGGATTACCTCCATCCCACGTTTACTCCCTTAGAAAGAATGCCAGTACCAGCCAGACTTCTTAGCACTGAAAGTAAACATGGTGATACATTTTAATACAATGTTGTATACAGTACAGGACAACATTCGTGGCTCAGGTTTGAAAAGAGGGGTTCTTGGTACTCTCTGAGCTTAGTGTTTTTCTTGCAGATGTTTCAGCAAGTGAAGTGTTAGGAGGAAAAGAGTTTGCTCTCAACTTCTGTTTTAGTGGCTTGTTGTGTTGGTAGGAGTAGTCTTGAGGTCCTTTGGTTGAAAAGAGGGGTTCTTGGTACCCTCTGAGCTTAGTGTTTTTCTTGCAGATGTTTCAGCAAGTGAAGTGCTAGGAGGAAAAGAGTTTGCTCTCAACTTCTGTTTTAGTGGCTTGTTGTGTTGGTAGGAGTAGTCTTGAGGTCCTTTGGTTGAGCTATTTGTTGTTTACATGTTTGGAACTTCTTTGGGCATTATTTACTGCGTGTTGGTCTGATGTTACTCTTGAATCAATCTGTTAGATTTTGGGCTTGTTGATTATCACTTGTGGAAAGAGCTCAATGGCCCATTTAAGGCTACACTTGGCTGTTTGCTGAAAATAGATATCAGAGTTTTGCTGCCTGGCGTACCTTTCACCATGGCGATGGTGCTTATAACCAGAAAACAGAGCTCAGTGGCCCATTTTCAGGCTAGATGTGGTTGCTAGCTGAAAATAGATGTTAGAGCTTTGCTGCTTTGCGTAACTTTGGCAATGGCGATGGTTCCTAGAACCAGAAAACAGTTCAATGGCCCATTTTAAGGCTAGATGTGGCTGTTGGCTGAAAATAGATATTAGAGTTTTGCTGCCTGGTGTACCTTTGGACATGGCGGTTCTTAGAACCAAAAAGCAGAGCTCAGCATCCCAGTTTAAGGCTAGACGTGGCTGTTGGCTGAAACTAGATGTTAGAGTTTTGCTGCCTGGCGTACCTTTGGCCATGGCAATGGTTCTTAGAACCAGAAAACAGCTCAACAGCCCATTTTAAGGCTAGGCGTGGCTGTTGGCTGAAAATAGATATTAGAGTTTTGCTGCCTGGCGTAACTTTGGCCATGGCAATGGTTCTGAGAACCAGAAAACACCTCAATGGCCCACTTTAAGGCTAGGCAGGGCTGTTGGCTGAAAATAGATGTTAGAGTTTTGCTGCCTGGCGTACCTTTGGCCATGGCAATGGTTCTGAGAACCAGAAAACACCTCAATGGCCCACTTTAAAGCTAGGTGTGGCTGTTGGCTGAAAATAGATATGACAGTTTTGCTGCCTGGCGTAACTTTGGCCATGGCAATGGTTCTCAGAACCAGAAAACAGCTCAACAGCCCATTTTAAGGCTAGGCGTGGCTGTTGGCTGAAAATAGATGTTAGAGTTTTGCTGCCTGGCGTAAATTTGGCCATGGCAATGGTTCTCAGAACCAGAAAACAGCTGAATGGCCCACTTTAAGGCTAGGCGTGGCTGTTGGCTGATAATTAATATTAGAGTTTTGCTGCCTGGTGTATCTTTGGCCATGGCAATGGTTCTTAGAACCAGAAAATAGCTCAATGGCCAACTTTAAGGCTAGGCGTGGCTGTTGGCTGATAGATAATATTAGAGTTTTGCTGCCTGGGGTAACTTTGGCCATGGCAATGGTTCTTAGAACCAGAAAACAGCTCAATGGCCCACTTTAAGGCTAGGCGTGGCTGTTGGCTGAAAATAGATATGAGAGTTTTGCTGCCTGGCGTAACTTTGGCCATGGCAATGGTTCTTACAACCAGAAAACAGCTCAATGCCCCACTTTAAGGCTAGATGTGGCTGTTGGATGGAAATAGGTGTTAGAGTTTTGCAGCCTGGCGTAACTTTGGCCATGGCAATGGTCCTTAGAACCAGAAAACAGCTCAATGGCCCACTATAAGGCTAGACGTGGCTGTTGGCTGAAAATAGATATTAGAGTTTTGCTGCCTGGCGTAACTTTGGCCATGGCAATGGTTCTCAGAACCAGAAAACGGCTTAATGGCCCATTTTAAGTCTAGGTGTGGCTGTTGGCTGAAAATAAATATGAGAGTTTTGCTGCCTGGCGTAACTTTGGCCATGGCAATGGTTCTTACAACCAGAAAACAGCTCAATGCCCCACTTTAAGGCTAGACGTGGCTGTTGGATGGAAATAGGTGTTAGAGTTTTGGTGCCTGGTGTAAATTTGGCCATGGCAATGGTTCTTAGAACCAGAAAACAGCTCAATGGCCCACTTTAAGGCTAGGCGTGGCTGTTGGCTGAAAATAGATATGACAATTTTGCTGCCTGGCGTAACTTTGGCCATGGCAATGGTTCTTAGAACCAGAAAATGGCTTAATGGCCCATTTTAAGTCTAGGTGTAGCTGTTGGCTAGAAATAGATGTTAGAGTTTTGCAGCCTGGCGTAACTTTGGCCATGGCAATGGTTCTTAGAACCAGAAAACTGCTTAATGGCCCATTTTAAGTCTAGGTGTAGCTGTTGGCTAGAAATAGATTTTAGAGTTTTGCAGCCTGGCGTAACTTTGGCCATGGCAATGGTTCTTAGAACCAGAAAACAGCTCAATGCCCCACTTTAAGGCTAGACGTGGCTGTTGGATGGAAATAGATGTTAGAGTTTTGCTGTCTGGCGTAACTTTGGCCATGGAGATGGTTCTTACAACCAGAAAACAGCTCAATGGCCCACTTTAAGGCTAGGCGTGGCTGTTGGCTGAAAATAGATGTTAGAGTTTTGCTGCCTGGTGTACCCTGTGCCATGGCAATGGTTCTTACAACCAGAAAACAGCTCAATGGCCCATTTTAAGTCTAGGTGTGGCTGTTGGCTGAAAATAAATATGAGAGTTTTGCTGCCTGGCGTAACTTTGGCCATGGCAATGGTTCTTTCAACCAGAAAACAGCTCAATGCCCCACTTTAAGGCTAGACGTGGCTGCTGGATGGAAATAGATGTTAGAGTTTTGCTGCCTGGTGTACCCTGTGCCATGGCAATGGTTCTTAGAACCAGAAAACAGCTCAATGGCCCACTTTAAGGCTAGGCGTGGTTGTTGGCTGATAGATAACATTAGAGTTTTGCAGCCTGGCATAACTTTGGCCATGGAGATGGTTTTAGAACCAGAAAACAGCTCAACAGCCCATTTTAAGGCTAGGCGTGGCTGTTGGCTGAAAATAGATGTTAGAGTTTTGCTGCCTGGTGTACCTTTGGCCATGGCAATGGTTCTTAGAACCAGAAAACAGCTCAATTGCCCACTTTAAGGCTAGGCATGGCTGTTGGCTGAAAATAGATGTTAGAGTTTTGCTGCCTGGCGTAACTTTGGCCATGGCAATGGTTCTTAGAACCAGAAAACTGCTTAATGGCCCATTTTAAGTCTAGGTGTGCTGTTGGCTGAAATAGATGTTAGAGTTTTGCAGCCTGGCATAACTTTGGCCATGGCAATGGTTCTTAGAACCAGAAAACAGCTCAATGCCCCACTTTAAGGCTAGACGTGGCTGTTGGATGGAAATAGATGTTAGAGTTTTGCTGCCTGGCGTAACTTTGGCCATGGCAATGGTTCTGAGAACCAGAAAACAGCTCAATGGCCCACTTTAAGGCTAGGCGTGGCTGTTGGCTGAAAATAGATGTTAGAGTTTTGCTGCCTGGCGTAACTTTGGCCATGGCAATGGTTCTTAGAACCAGAAAACTGCTTAATGGCCCATTTTAAGTCTAGGTGTAGCTGTTGGCTAGAAATAGATGTTAGAGTTTTGCAGCCTGGCATAACTTTGGCCATGGCAATGGTTCTTAGAACCAGAAAACAGCTCAATGCCCCACTTTAAGGCTAGACGTGGCTGTTGGCTGAAAATAGATGTGAGAGTTTTGCTGCCTGGCGTAACTTTGGCCATGGAGATGGTTCTTACAACCAGAAAACAGCTCAATGGCCCACTTTAAGGCTAGGCAGGGCTATTGCCTGAAAGTAGATGTTAGAGTTTTGGTGCCTGGCTTAAATTTGGCCATGGCAATGGTTCTTAGAACCAGAAAACAGCTCAATGCCCCACTTTAAGGCTAGACGTGGCTGTTGGCTGAAAATAGGTGTTAGAGTTTTGCTGCCTGGCGTAACTTTGGCCATGGCAATGGTTCTTAGAACCAGAAAACAGCTCAATGGCCCACTTTAAGGCTAGACGTGGCTGTTGGATGGAAATAGATGTTAGAGTTTTGCTGCCTGGCGTAACTTTGGCCATGGCAGATGGTTCTTAGAACCAGAAAACAGCTCAATGGCCCACTTTAAGGCTAGGCGTGGCTGTTGGCTGAAAATAGATGTTAGAGTTTTGCTGCCTGGTGTACCTGTGCCATGGCAATGGTTCTTACAACCAGAAAACAGCTCAATGGCCCATTTTAAGTCTAGGTGTGGCTGTTGGCTGAAAATAGATATGAGAGTTTTGCTGCCTGGCGTAACTTTGGCCATGGCAATGGTTCTTTCAACCAGAAAACAGCTCAATGCCCACTTTAAGGCTAGGCGTGGCTGTTGGATGGAAATAGATGTTAGAGTTTTGCTGCCTGGTGTACCCTGTGCCATGGCAATGGTTCTTAGAACCAGAAAACAGCTCAATGGCCCACTTTAAGGCTAGGCGTGGCTGTTGGCTGATAGATAACATTAGAGTTTTGCAGCCTGGCATAACTTTGGCCATGGAATGGTTCTTAGAACCAGAAAACAGCTCAACAGCCCATTTAATGCTAGGCATGGCTGTTGGCTGAAAATAGATGTTAGAGTTTTGCTGCCTGGCGTAACTTTGGCCATGGCAATGGTTCTTAGAACCAGAAAACAGCTCAATGCCCACTTTAAGGCTAGGCATGGCTGTTGGCTGAAAATAGATGTTAGAGTTTTGCTGCCTGGCGTAACTTTGGCCATGGCAATGGTTCTTAGAACCAGAAAACTGCTTAATGGCCCATTTAAGTCTAGGTGTGCTGTTGGCTGAAAATAGATGTTAGAGTTTTGCAGCCTGGCATAACTTTGGCCATGGCAATGGTTCTTAGAACCAGAAAACAGCTCAATGCCCCACTTTAAGGCTAGACGTGGCTGTTGGATGGAAATAGATGTTAGAGTTTTGCTGTCTGGCGTAACTTTGGCCATGGAGATGGTTCTTACAACCAGAAAACAGCTCAATGGCCCACTTTAAGGCTAGGCGTGGCTGTTGGCTGAAAATAGATGTTAGAGTTTTGCTGCCTGGCATAACTTTGGCCATGGCAATGGTTCTTAGAACCAGAAAACACTAATGGCCCATTTTAAGTCTAGGTGTAGCTGTTGGCTGGAAATAGATGTTAGAGTTTTGCTGCCTGGCGTAACTTTGGCCATGGCAATGGTTCTTAGAACCAGAAAACAGCTAATGGCCCATTTTAAGTCTAGGTGTAGCTGTTGGCTGAAAATAGATGTTAGAGTTTTGCAGCCTGGCATAACTTTGGCCATGGCAATGGTTCTTAGAACCAGAAAACAGCTCAATGCCCCACTTTAAGGCTAGACGTGGCTGTTGGCTGGAAATAGATGTTAGAGTTTTGCTGTCTGGCGTAACTTTGGCCATGGAGATGGTTCTTACAACCAGAAAACAGCTCAATGGCCCACTTTAAGGCTAGGCGTGGCTGTTGGCTGAAAATAGATGTTAGAGTTTTGCTGCCTGGCATAACTTTGGCCATGGCAATGGTTCTTAGAACCAGAAAACTGCTTAATGGCCCATTTTAAGTCTAGGTGTAGCTGTTGGCTGGAAATAGATGTTAGAGTTTTGCAGCCTGGCATAACTTTGGCCATGGCAATGGTTCTTAGAACCAGAAAACAGCTCAATGCCCACTTTAAGGCTAGGCGTGGCTGTTGGCTGAAAATAGATGTGAGAGTTTTGCTGCCTGGCGTAACTTTGGCCATGGAATGGTTCTTAGAACCAGAAAACAGCTCAATGGCCCACTTTAAGGCTAGGCAGGGCTGTTGGCTGAAAGTAGATGTTAGAGTTTTGGTGCCTGGCTTAAATTTGGCCATGGCAATGGTTCTTAGAACCAGAAAACAGCTCAATGCCCACTTTAAGGCTAGGCGTGGCTGTTGGCTGAAAATAGATGTTAGAGTTTTGCTGCCTGGCGTAACTTTGGCCATGGCAATGGTTCTTAGAACCAGAAAACAGCTCAATGCCCCACTTTAAGGCTAGGCGTGGCTGTTGGCTGAAAATAGGTGTTAGAGTTTTGCTGCCTGGCGTAACTTTGGCCATGGCAATGGTTCTTAGAACCAGAAAACAGCTCAATGGCCCACTTTAAGGCTAGGCGTGGCTGTTGGCTGAAAATAGATATGAGAGTTTTGCTGCCTGGCGTAACTTTGGCCATGGAGATGGTTCTTAGAGCCAGAAAACAGAGCTCAACAGCCCATTTTAAGGCTAGGCATGGCTGTTGGCTGAAAATAGATGTTAGAGTTTTGCTGCCTGGCGTACCTTTGGCCATGGCAATGGTTCTGAGAAGCAGAAAACAGCTCAATCGCCCACTTTAAGGCTAGGCATGGCTGTTGGATGGAAATAGATGTTAGAGTTTTGCTGCCTGGCGTAACTTTGGCCATGGCAATGGTTCTTAGAACCAGAAAACAGCTCAATGGCCCACTTTAAGGCTAGGCGTGGCTGTTGGCTGAAAATAGATATGACAGTTTTGCTGCCTGGCATAACTTTGGCCATGGAGATGGTTCTTAGAACCAGAAAACGGCTTAATGGCCCATTTTAAGTCTAGGTGTGGCTGTTGCCTAGAAATAGATGTTAGAGTTTTGCAGCCGGGCTTAAATTTGGCCATGGCAATGGTTCTTAGAACCAGAAAACAGCTGAATGGCCCACTATAAGGCTAGACGTGGCTGTTGGCTGAAAATAGATATTAGAGTTTTGCTGCCTGGCGTAACTTTGGCCATGGCAATGGTTCTTAGAACCAGAAAACAGCTCAATGGCCCATTTTAAGTCTAGGTGTGGCTGTTGGCTGAAAATAAATATGAGAGTTTTGCTGCCTGGCGTAACTTTGGCCATGGCAATGGTTCTTTCAACCAGAAAACAGCTCAATGCCCCACTTTAAGGCTAGACGTGGCTGCTGGATGGAAATAGATGTTAGAGTTTTGCTGCCTGGTGTACCCTGTGCCATGGCAATGGTTCTTAGAACCAGAAAACAGCTCAATGGCCCACTTTAAGGCTAGGCGTGGTTGTTGGCTGATAGATAACATTAGAGTTTTGCAGCCTGGCATAACTTTGGCCATGGAGATGGTTTTTAGAGCCAGAAAACAGAGCTCAACAGCCCATTTTAAGGCTAGGCGTGGCTGTTGGCTGAAAATAGATGTTAGAGTTTTGCTGCCTGGTGTACCTTTGGCCATGGCAATGGTTCTGAGAACCAGAAAACAGCTCAATTGCCCACTTTAAGGCTAGGCATGGCTGTTGGCTGAAAATAGATATTAGAGTTTTGCTGCCTGGCGTACCTTTGGCCATGGCAATGGTTCTTAGAACCAGAAAAAGGCTTAATGGCCCATTTTAAGTCTAGGTGTGGCTGTTGGCTAGAAATAGATGTTAGAGTTTTGCAGCCTGGCGTAACTTTGGCCATGGCAATGGTTCTTAGAACCAGAAAACAGCTCAATGCCCCACTTTAAGGGTACACGTGGCTGTTGGATGGAAATAGATGTTAGAGTTTTGCAGCCTGGCGTAACTTTGGCCATGGAGATGGTTCTTACAACCAGAAAACAGCTTAATGGCCCACTTTAAGGCTAGGCAGGGCTATTGGCTGAAAGTAGATGTTAGAGTTTTGGAGCCTGGCTTAAATTGGGCCATGGCAATGGTTCTTAGAACCAGAAAACAGCTCAATGGCCCACTTTAAGGCTAGGCGTGGCTGTTGGCTGAAAATAGATGTGACAGTTTTGCTGCCTGACGTACCTTTGGCCATGGCAATGCTTCTTAGAACCAGAAAACAGCTCAATAGCCCACTTTACGGCTAGGTGTGGCTGTTGGCTGAAAATAGATATGACAGTTTTGCTGCCTGGCATAAGTTTGGCCATGGCGATCATTCTTAGAGCCAGAAAACAGAGCTCAACAGCCCATTTTAAGGCTAGGCGTGGCTGTTGGCTGAAAATAGATGTTAGAGTTTTGCTGCCTGGCGTACCTTTGGCCATGGCAATGGTTCTTAGAACCAGAAAACAGCTCAATGGCCCACTTTAAGGCTAGGCGTGGCTGTTGGCTGGAAATAGATGTTAGAGTTTTGCTGCCTGGCGTAACTTTGGCCATGGCAATGGTTCTTAGAACCAGAAAACAGCTCAATGCCCCACTTTAAGGCTACACGTGGCTGTTGGATGGAAATAGATGTTAGAGTTTTGCTGCCTGGCGTAACTTTGGCCATGGAGATGGTTCTTAGAACCAGAAAACAGCTCAACGGCCCACTTTAAGGCTAGGCAGGGCTATTGGCTGAAAGTAGATGTTAGAGTTTTGCTGCCTGGCGTACCTTTGGCCATGGCAATGGTTCTTAGAACCAGAAAACAGTTCAATGGCCCACTTTAAGGCTAGACGTGGCTGTTGGCTGGAAATAGATGTTAGAGTTTTGCTGCCTGGCGTAACTTTGGCCATGGCAATGGTCCTTAGAACCAGAAAACAGCTCAACGGCCCACTTTAAGGCTAGGCAGGGCTATTGGCTGAAAGTAGATGTTAGAGTTTTGGTGCCTGGCTTAAATTTGGCCATGGCAATGGTTCTTAGAACCAGAAAACAGCTCAATGGCCCACTTTAAGGCTAGGCGTGGCTGTTGGCTGAAAATAGATGTGACAGTTTTGCTGCCTGGTGTACCCTGTGCAATGGCAATGGTTCTTAGAACCAGAAAACAGCTCAATGGCCCACTTTAAGGCTAGGCGTGGCTGTTGGCTGAAAATAGATATGACAGTTTTGCTTCCTGGCGTAACTTTGGCCATGGCAATGGTTCTCAGAACCAGAAAACAGCTCAATGGCCCACTTTAAGGCTAGACGTGGCTGTTGGCTGGAAATAGATGTTAGAGTTTTGCTGCCTGGCGTAACTTTGGCCATGGCAATGGTTCTGAGAACCAGAAAACAGCTGAATGGCCCATTTTAAGTCTAGGTGTGGCTGTTGGCTGAAAATAGATATGATAGTTTTGCTGCCTGGTGTATCTTTGGCCATGGCAATGGTTCTTAGAACCAGAAAACAGCTCAATGCCCCACTTTAAGGCTAGACATGGCTGTTGGATGGAAATAGATGTTAGAGTTTTGGTGCCTGGCATAAATTTGGCCATGGCAATGGTTCTTAGAACCAGAAAACAGCTCAATGGCCCACTTTAAGGCTAGGCGTGGCTGTTGGCTGATAATTAATATTAGAGTTTTGCTGCCTGGTGTACCCTGTGCCATGGCAATGGTTCTTAGAACCAGAAAATAGCTCAATGGCCCACTTTAAGGCTAGGCGTGGCTGTTGGCTGAAAATAGATATTAGAGGTTTGCTGCCTGGCGTACCTTTGGGCATGGCAATGGTTCTTAGAACCAGAAAACAGCTGAATGGCCCACTTTAAGGCTAGGCGTGGCTGTTGGCTGAAAATAGATATTAGAGGTTTGCTGCCTGGCGTACCTTGGCCATGGCAATGCTTCTTAGAACCAGAAAACAGCTCAATGGCCCACTTTAAGGCTAGGCGTGGCTGTTGGCTGAAAATAGATATGACAGTTTTGCTGCCTGGCGTAACTTTGGCCATGGCAATGGTTCTCAGAACCAGAAAACAGCTCAATGGCCCACTTTAAGGCTAGACGTGGCTGTTGGCTGGAAATAGATGTTAGAGTTTTGCTGCCTGGCATAAGTTTGGCCATGGCGATCATTCTTAGAGCCAGAAAACAGAGCTCAACAGCCCATTTTAAGGCTAGGCGTGGCTGTTGGCTGAAAATAGATGTTAGAGTTTTGCTGCCTGGCGTAACTTTGACCATGGCAATGGTTCTTAGAACCAGAAAACAGCTCAATGGGCCATTTTAAGTCTAGGTGTGGCTGTTGGCTGAAAATAGATATGATAGTTTTGCTGCCTGGTGTATCTTTGGCCATGGCAATGGTTCTTAGAACCAGAAAACAGCTCAATGCCCCACTTTAAGGCTAGACGTGGCTGTTGGATGGAAATAGATGTGAGCGTTTTGCAGCCTGGCGTAACTTTGGCCATGGAGATGGTTCTTAGAACCAGAAAACAGCTCAATTGCCCACTTTAAGGCTAGGCAGGGCTGTTGGCTGAAAATAGATGTTAGAGTTTTGGTGCCTGGCCTAAATTTGGCCATGGCAATGGTTCTTAGAACCAGAAAACAGCTGAATGGCCCACTTTAAGGCTAGGCGTGGCTGTTGGCTGATAATTAATATTAGAGTTTTGCTGCCTGGTGTACCCTGTGCCATGGCAATGGTTCTTAGAACCAGAAAACAGCTCAATGGCCCACTTTAAGGCTAGGCGTAGCTGTTGGCTGAAAATAGATATTAGAGGTTTGCTGCCTGGCGTAACTTTGGCCATGGCAATGGTTCTTAGAACCAGAAAATAGCTCAATGGCCCACTTTAAGGCTAGACGTGGCTGTTGGCTGAAAATAGATATGAGAGTTTTGCTTCCTGGCGTAACTTTGGCCATGGCAATGGTTCTTAGAACCAGAAAACGGCTTAATGGCCCATTTTAAGTCTAGGTGTGGCTGTTGGCTGGAAATAGATGTTAGTGTTTTGCAGCCTGGCATAAGTTTGGCCATGGCAATGGTTCTTAGAACCAGAAAACAGCTCAATGGCCCACTTTAAGGCTAGGAGCGGCTGTTGGCTGAAAATAGATATGAGAGTTTTGCTGCCTGGCATAACTTTGGCCATGGCAATGGTTCTTAGAACCAGAAAACAGCTCAATGGCCCACTTTAAGGCTAGACGTGGCTGTTGGCTGATAATAGAGTGTAGAGTTTTGCTGCCTGACATAACTTGGCCATAGCGATGATTCTTAGAACCAAAGAATAGAGCTAAAACTGGCTTAGTTTAAGGCTGCGTAGCTGAAGACTTCATGCCTTGGACCTTCTTGGACTCTATTCTGAGGTAATTCTAGCAGAGACTCTTTGACATTGTTGGATGGGGTCACTATTCTCGGGAAGTAAGGATAGCACCTGTGGTAACTATGGGAACAATAGAAACCTGTGAGTCTGAGGTATGCTCAAGGGCACAACATTCCAATTCGCTGTATCTTGCTTTTCTTTCCTGGTAGGACAAATCACATAAAAGCTCCTTTGAGAAATTGTTGACTTGGTTTTCTAGTCTTTGAAAATGTGGTGGACATTTGGTGATGCTGATTTTTTTTATTTTTTTATTTCAGAGACACTGAGTAAAATCAGTCAAAACTGAAGACATCAAAAGTAAGTCACTGGTTTCATTAACTATCCAGCACCAGTTAGCCAAGAAGCCTGACAGGTACTATTGGCAACACCCCTTCAGTACTCCGGCTGGAAGGCAATCCTTTTGGATTACCTCCATCCCACATTTACTCTCTTAGAAAGAATGCCAGTACCAGCCAGACTTCTTAGCACTGAAAGTAAACATGGTGATACATTTTAATACAATGTTGTATACAGTACAGGACAACATTCGTGGCTCAGGTTTGAAAAGAGGGTTCTTGGTGCTCTCTGAGCTTAGTGTTTTTCTTGCAGATGTTTCAGCAAGTGAAATGCTAGGAGGAAAAGAGTTTGCTCTCAACTTCTGTTTTAGTGGCTTGTTGTGTTGGTAGGAGTAGTCTTGAGGTCCTTTGGTTGAGCTATTTGTTGTTTACATGTTTGGAACTTCTTTGGGCATTATTTACTGCGTGTTGGTCTGATGTTACTCTTGAATCAATCTGTTAGATTTTGGGCTTGTTGATTGTCACTTGTGGAAAGAGCTCAATGTCCCATTTAAGGCTACACTTGGCTGTTTGCTGAAAATAGATATCAGAGTTTTGCTGCCCGGCATACCTTTCACCATGGCGATGGTGCTTATAACCAGAAAACAGTTCAATTGCCCATTGTAGGGCTAGGTGTCGCTGTTGGTTGATAATAGAGTTTAGAGTTTTGCTGCCTGGCGTAACTTTGGCCATGGCAATGGTTCTTAGAACCAGAAAATGGCTTAATGGCCCATTTTAAGTCTAGGTGTGGCTGTTGGCTGAAAATAGATATGAGACTTTTGCTGCCTGGCGTAACTTTGGCCATGGCAGTGGTTCTTAGAACCAGAAAACGGCTTAATGGCCCATATTAAAGCTAGGTGTGGCTGTTGGCTGAAAATAGATATGAGAGTTTTGCTGCCTGGCGTACCTTTGGCCATGGCGATGGTTCTTAGAACGGAAAACAGCTCAATGGCCCACTTTAAGGCTAGGCGTGGCTGTTGGCTGGAAATAGATGTTAGAGTTTTGCAGCCTGGCGCAAGTTTGGCTATGGCGATGGTTCTTAGAACCAGAAAACAGCTCAATGGCCCATTTTAAGACAAGGCATGGCTTTTGGCTGATAATAGATATGACAGTTTTGCTGCCTGGCGTAAGTTTGGCCATGGCCTTGGTTCTTAGAGCCAGAAAAGAGAGCTCAACAGCCCATTTTAAGGCTAGGCGTGGCTGTTGGCTGAAAATAGATGTTAGAGTTTTGCTGCCTGGCGTACCTTTGGCCATGGCAATGGTTCTTAGAACCAGAAAACGGCTTAATGGCCCATTTTAAATCTAGGTGTGGCTGTTGGCTGAAAATAGATATGAGAGTTTTGCTGCCTGGCATAACTTTGGCCATGGCAATGGTTCTTAGAACCAGAAAACAGCTGAATGGCCCACTTTAAGGCTAGGCGTGGCTGTTGGCTGAAAATAGTTATGACATTTTTGCTGCATGGTGTACCCTATGCCATGGCAATGGTTCTTAGAACCAGAAAACAGCTCAATGGCCCATTTTAAGACAAGGCATGGCTGTTGGCTGATAATAGAGGTTAGGTGGCGGGAGTAACTATGACTTTCTTAATTGAAGCATAGTTGCATGGCTTGGGCGCCTCCCCGTGGCGACCGCTGGAGAAGGTATGGATGGTGTTTCTGACCCTTCATACTGGAGCTAAGATCCAAGCCACCCCCCTGTAAGGCCAACCACCTTGTAGAGGGTTTGCTGCTGGTTGCTTGATGTTACTAATGTGTCCTATTCCCCCTGGACTTTGGGACTCCAGTAATAGAGATGGGAGCGTGAGTTTAAGCACGAATTCAATAGTGTAGGAAGCCTCCCCCAACCAGCCAACTCCTCCTCCTCCTCCTCCTTAGCCATAGAGAACAAACAGGCAGAGAAGGAGGGGAGTAGCTGGCCGATAGCACTGAAAAAGGGGCAGCTGGAGACCAGAAAAATGTTGCCTCCAGCTGCCTCTTTCAGAGTACTGCACCACTGCGCTCGAACTTGCTTGGGTATGTCCCTTCGGTGCAGCAGGCTCAATGGGGTGGACCTGCATGGACAGTGCCTAGAACATGGCAGCGGCACATTGAGGAAGCGCAGCAAAGCCGTTGCAAGAAGCCTATAGCCACTGCATGGTTTTTTCAGTGTGGGAGGAAGGTACGTAAATTCAGGCAGTCGGGAAATCTGCCTATCCCAGAGCTGCCAGTGGGGGTGTGGGGGGGCTGCAGCACATGCCTCATTTGAATTTCCCAGCCCCAAAAGTGGGAGGGGAGGAAGTCCTGCCCACCGCCCCTTTGTTGGACCTGGAAGCCTTGCCTGCCAGCTTTTTCAGGCAACACGGGACCGGAGACTGGCCGGGAAGAACCCTTGTAACAAGAGACGCTGCCGGGCGCTTAGAAGCATGTGTGTGTGTTTGTTTCAGGTGGATCTCCTCTCCTAGCTTTAGAAGGAGAGAGGGAAGAAGGAAGGGAAGGTATAGAAATAGAGGGAAAGAATGAGAGAGAGAGGAAGAGAGTGAAAGAGAGAGAGAGAGGAGAGAAGAGAAGAGAAAAGAAAGGAAAGAGAAAAGGGAAAGAAAGAGAAAGAGAAAGGAAGAAAAGGGATAGACAAAGAAAAACAGGAGGGAAGGGAGAGAAAGAAAGAGGGAGGGAGGATAAAGTGAATGAGATATATGAATGAATGGATGGATAGATAGATACATGGAGGGAGGGAGGAGGAGAGAAAAAAGGGAGAGGAAGGAAGGAGACAAACTCTGGCTTCACTCTTTTTCAAAGACTCTTTGAAACAGCACAGCAATCTAGGGCTGGAAGGGATCTCAGAGGTCATCTTCAAGTCCAAGAGTCTTCAAACTTGGCAAGTTTAAGACTTATGGACTTCAACTCCCAGAATTCCTGAGCTAACATGACTGGAGGAGGAATTCTGGGAATTGAAGTCCACAATTCTTAAAGCTGCCAAGTTTGAAGACCTCTGTTCTAGTCCAACCCCCCCGCTCCAGCAAGAGATCCTTACAGAATCATCAAACAGCAGAGTTAGAAGGAACCTTGGAAGCCATCTAGTCCAACCCCCTGCTCCAGCAGGACACCTTATGTCATCTGGAATCTTGATTATTTTTGTGCTGAAGGGGATATTAATAAATAAAGAAATGTAGTAAAATACATTATAGCATTAAGTAGAGAGTTACTCTATAGGCATTTGTTATCTCCCTGTTGTAAAAAAGATTTCCTTAACCTTTCACTTGTAAAACAATTATAAACACATGCCTGCAATCAGTTACACCCCTCTCCAATTAAGACACATGATTGTCCCATCTAAATCAATCTGAATCCATTTGTTTTCCTGGATTGATACATTTCACATCAGCATCACCCCCTGGGAATGAAATGTACGTCTCTGGGAATGTAACTACCACCATTCGGAGGTCCACACCTTTGAAGTATGCTGTAAATATCCTCCTTAAGTGGTCAATTGTGATCAATTAGATGGACAAAGGAGAAGAGATAATGAAAAGTAAACATTGCAGGGAGAGATTTGTCTTTTGCAGGAAAGATGTAAATCTAAGTTAGAGAGTTTTCCAATGCAGTTACTTACAGTGCCTCTTGCAGAGAGGAAAATTGGCAGTTTATTAGGACAAGGCTGCCATGCAGAAGAAGGCAGAGATAGGCTTCCACTTATGACCACAATTGAGCCCAAAATTTTGGTTGCTAAGCAAGAACGTTGTTAACTGAGTTTCACCACATTTTACTCAATCCATAACATATCCTGGGTCTAACAGTCATGTGCAGGCTAGGGAAGTAAATCTGAAGGTGTGTGCAATGTTCTAATATACAGAACTTACAGTTAAATGTGTGGCAGAAAGTGGACTATGGGTGTGTTTTTCCAAACGCAGTGAGGTTGAATGTGTATAGTTTTAGAAGAGCTGTGTGTGTGTGTGTGTGTGTGTGTGTGTACATACACATACAGTATATATAGTAGATAAAGTATCTTTTTGTGTGCCTATACAAACACTGTACTATGTAATATGTATGTACACCTGTGGCATATATACATAGGATTAAATAGTGTATTTTGGATGTTCAGTTGTAGTAAATAAATAGGGAAATTGTATCTCTTTGAGGTGAGGAAAGGTCAGGCAAGGCATCACTTGAGGTGAGTGACGTCAAGTTGGCCACTCCCACCCAATCATATGACCACCCAGCATGCCCACCCAGTCACATAACCATCAAGCCATGCCCACCCAGCACATGACCACCAAGCCATGCCCACAAAATAAGCCACGCCCACAGAACCAGTAGTAAAAAAATTTGAATCCCACCACTGGTTGAAATCTTAGACAACTGGAAGTATCAAGTTGGAAAAAACCTAATCACCTCTGCTTTGAGAGAGGAAGACCTCTAGAATACAAGTCTTTTTGATGCCTCCATCACTGGCTCAAATCAATAATGAAACTGTGTGGGAAAGAAAATAAACACTTAACAGTACATCCTGTTATCCTTTATGAGACAACTGTGTTTTCTCAGCAACATTTAGAGATATTTTCTACCAGGAGCACATCAATAATATTCCATTGCTAGAGAAAGATAGGTTGCTAGCCAAATCTACTACCTATGTATGGATATAAACCAGATCCTGTCAGGCACATGTTTTGGAAAGACCCTTCCCCCTGACAAAGTACTTGCTATTATGTTAAGAACAGCTTTATAAGAATCCTTGAAATGAAGAATAGTGGCTAAGCAATATATTCTAATATAATCTTATCTTTCATTTACTTAATACATCTTTAAGCTAACAACTTTGCTCCCTCAATGACCTCTCTACTACAAAGACAATAAAAACAAGGCCAATCTCTTAGATGGGACATAGAGTTTTCTGCTTCTCTTTGGTGCCATCTACTGATCCAAGTATTAGCAGCCAATATGTCATTCTTACTTTGTATCTTAACTGACCAGGAAGGAAGGGAGAAAGAGAGTAGCCTGAAACAATACATCTGCCAGTACTTCTAAAGCCCTTCTTAAAGTTCCTGCTGCTGTTACTGAGCCAGCCAAGAGCAGCAACCAAGGAAGAGTGGCAACAATGGTATTAGCTAGCCTTCATCTCTCTCCATTACTTGTCCCCCTCAGGCTTTTACTGGAATTCTTCCCTCAAGAATATTTTCCGTTTCAGAAGTTCCTATGTTTCTGGAACTTCTGGACAGCCAGTTAGAAAAGGCCTATGGAAGATCGGTTTGACGTGGTCTCTGCAGTGAGACTATTATATGCACAAAGATGGAAAAATATTGAAATACCCACAATAGAGAAATGGATTATGAAGATGATGGAAAGAATGGAAATGAAAAAACTGACTTGTTTGATTGAGAATATGACAAGTACTTTTATTAAACACTAGAAACATCTTATGGATTTTTTGCTGAAAATGGAAAAAAATAAACTGGTGGTTTATGGATTTGCTGATTAAACAGTTGATTTTGAAAAGAAGGAAACTATGATGTAACTTCAAAAGAGGGACTAGAAATAATGAATTTGTAACTGTTCTGAAGAAGATAGAAAGTCGTATGTATACTGTACTACATTTCACACTTTTCCTTTTTTAATGCTACTTTATATCATTTCATGTATACCTTTTACTTCTGTAAAGTATTTAATAAAAGTTATATATATATATATTTTTTTTTTTTCGTAGATTTTCACCGGTAAAGGTATGTAGGTCTTGGTGTATTCGGGTCTTGTCACATGTAAGATTGAGAATACCTTGGCAACGTTTCGACGAAATCTCATCCGTCATCTTCAGGCTGGTGTCTTCAGCCGTTCTTCTGGGAGAAGTGTGTGATAGTGGCTGTTTTCCTTTTAAACTCCAGAGTTGGCTGTGTTGTTACTTCTTGATTGGTTGATGGAGTTGATGTATGCAGATTGGATGGCTTTTTCCTGAGACCCTGTGTGGCTGAGGTGCTGGCTGTGTGTCTCTCAGCCTTTTGTGTTGTAACGACCTGGGTAATGGGCTGTGTGATGACCTTCTGAGTTCTATTGTTGTGACGTCCTGGGTGTGCTGCTGTAATCTCCTGGGTCACTGTCTGTGTTGCAACCTCCTGATGTTTTGTGTTGTAATCTCTTGAGTTCTGTGATGTAGTGTCCTGGGTGGAAGGCTGTGATGTGACATTCCGGGCCTTGGTTTGGCTTCGAGTTTGAGGTCTGGCTATGTGTTTATAGCGTGTGTCAGTTTGCTTAGTTTGGGGGTCGGAGGGGGGTGTAGCAGCTGGTGTTGCAGCCATGGTCTGGTTGGTGGTTGCCTTTCATCTGTGGCGTGGGCTTGGGTTTGAGTCTGGTGAAGGAGATTGGTGGTGGCATCATGTGTTATTTTGGGTCCGGTGTTGGTTTTCGTGGCTGGGACTCATTTGTTGATTAGGGCTAGTTTCCAGATGTCTGGTAGGCGGGAAGTATCATCCCGTTTATTCATGTTATGGGGGTGTTTATCTATTTCGATGGCTTCCCTAATTATTCTCTTGTTGAAGTGTTCAGTATTGGAGATAAGTTTGGATCCCTCAAAATCAATTTCATGTCCTGTGGCTTTAAGGTGCTGGAAAAGGGAGGAAGTTTTTCTTCTTTTCTGACTGCATTCTTGTGTTCTGCGATCGTGCATTTATTCTCCTGTTGGTTTGTAAAGCGTTGCCAAAGTATTCTCAATCTTACACGGACAAGACCGAATACACCAAGACCTACATACCTTTACCCGGGAAAATCTCAAACAAATATATATATATATATATATATATATATATATATATATATATGAAACTCCTATATCTCCCCCTTCCTTAATTGGGGTAGCACCGAGAGGGTTTTTTCTGATTATCTCAGGAAATTTCTTAATTCAATTGTGTAGAGATATCTGGCAAGAAGCCAGACCTCAAGAAGTGATGGAGTAGGGATGCTTCCTGAAAACAGTTCTGCAGAACACTTGTAGAATCTTTTAGAGCATTTCAGTTGATCCTTAAAGAGGGGCTGAGTTGATTGAAGCTTCTAGAGAAAAAAAGGAAACCTCTCAAGTGGTGAAGACCAGGAAGCATTCAGTAGCAGGCATTGTTCAGTAGTCTTAGATGGTCAGGAATATCCATATCAGAGTGGAGGTCCATGATCCAGGTTTTTACAACTGAACCCAGTCAAGCTAATTAGATTAGATGGTAATTTACATAGCAACAAAATCAATTCTATAAAGTGGAACTCATTTTCTTCATTTCTCCATCCGACTGTAGATTTTGGGAGAAGAATAAGTGGTTCTTAAGTAAGCTGAAATAACAAGGAATAAATAATTTCCAGAGGAAATTAATAGGTTTTAAAAGAAAAAAATAATCATTAACTAACTTTCCTGGCCAATTACAAAAAGAAACATAAAATAAAATGATACTGAAATTATAAGGAGACATTGTAATAACAGATAATGTTTATTTCATCACTATTATGCAAATTTATATAAAGGACAAGAAATGTCCCTGGAGAAAAATATATTAATATTTACATGAACTAAGTTTACTGAAGATTACAGAGAAGTAGAAATAGATTATTAATGGGCTACAGTATAACAGTAAGGGAAGTTTAGTTTGCGAAACTATACAGAAGAAATAGAAAAGGTGCCTTGATGGCCACTTACTATAAACATTTTGTTTCCAACTTTTACAAAATACAATGAGCCAGTGGTGGTATTCAGCCGGTTCGCACCGCTTCGAGTAAACCAGTAGCAAGGATTTGGCATGGGTTGCTGAACCAATAGTAAGTTCTGGCTGGCCACGCCCCTGACCCGGTCACCCGGTCACTAGTGGTTCACTTGCCCCGCCCACCTGATGCTCCCTCACCCCGCCCACCTGGCGCTCGCCTCTTAAGGCATTTCTTTTGTTCCCCTCCCGACAATCAGCTGTTCATACAATCAGCTGTGCTGGGATTTCCCTTCTGAGGCCCAGAAGGCCCCAAAACGGATCAAAGGGGGGTGCTATGTTCCCCCTCCTGGCTCCATTTTTTTTTCTTCCTGAGCCCCAGAGGAGCTTTCTGGGAGCAAAACACCTCCCCAGGAGGCTTGCCTAAGGCCCAAAAGGCCCCAAAATGGAGTGAGGTGGTGCTGTATGCTCCCTCCAGGCTCCTTTTTCTTCTTCCTGAGCCCCAGGGGAGCCTTCTGGGAGCAAAAATGTCCTCCCCCAGGAGGCTTGCCGGAGGCACAGAAGATCCAAAAAACCGGGGGGGATGGCTGCAAAAAAGCAAAAAAAAAAGCCACGCCCACCCAGTCACATTGCCATGCCCACTTAAACCACGCCCACCAAGCCAGGCTCACAGAACTGGTAATAAAAAATTTTGAATCCCACCACTGCAATTAGAGCTAATTTAAAGAGGAGAAGGAGGGCTGGAAAAAGGGAAATAATATAGCATTAATACCTAAGGGGGAACATGATTTGACTAATACTATCAGCCGATATCATTGTTGAATAAACACTACAAGCTGTTTGCAATGATTTTGGCTGAGAGATTGAAAATAATTTTGCAAGAATTTATTCATTAAAATAGAGGACCAAACAGAATTGATGAAACAGATGGATTTTATGATTGAAAAGAAAGTAATATATTTGGATATGACCATGATAACTGTAAATTGTATGTTATTTCAAAATAATTATGTTAAGACATGGAAAGAAGTTGAACAGAACTTGTGAAGGTGAAAGAAACTGGGGATAAAGATGAATGTTTTGCCCAGAATTTTTGTTTTGCTTTTGATTGTACCTGTTTTGGCAACTGATGTATGATTTAGACAGTGGCAAAAAGATACCTCTAATTTTGTGTGGCAAGAGAAAAGCCACAAGTTACCTATAAGGTGTTACATAATGTAAAGGAAAGAGAAGGATTCGATCTATCTTATCTGAAACTGCATTTCTCAGCTTGTTGTTTGGTTTGATAGGTATTGCTGATATATAGAAGAGTTTTAGAGTTAGAAGGACATGATCTAAGATTTGGATAGCGGAGATACTTGTAGTATGATTATCTTTCTTTTGATAGAGATTGTGGATTTTTGTAAGACAGAATTGTGCACAAATGGTAAACATGTAATTGCTAAAACGTATAAACTTTAAAATTGAATTGAAAGTGAATTGAAATTTGAAATAGAACAAGTTAAGGAATGTGTAATAAAGCAGATTAAAACTTATAATCAACAGGTGGAACAAAATGACAAGTAGTTGAAAGGACTGAATTCTACTTTGCTATAATCTTAAAGATAACTTTAATAAAATTATATACCATTGCTTTACAACACCAGAAAATATACCTAGTATGTTTAAAGGTTCTTCACATTTATTTTGGAAATGAACAAGAGGGATCATTTTATCACGTTTCGCAATTGTGCAAAAAATTTAGAAAATGTTGGGTTTGAATACATACAAGTGATTCAGAGGGTTTTAAAATTAACATTCAATTGAAATAAAAACTTTTCCTTTTGGAACTGATGGATAAACAGTTGGAAAAATAGTCATAGAACATTGTATTTATACCTATAATGTAGGACTAGTTGGTGAAGATGGCATTGAAAATACCCAATCTACTTGTTTGATTAAAGGCAATATTTACATTTATTTGCTTGTTTGTTAAATTTATTTGCAACCTATCTTGCCATGGGACTACAATATGTGGCTTACAACAGTAAACAGAGAAATGAAAAGAAATACAAACATAACAGTAGCAAGATAATGAAACAATAAAATAAAGAAAATGCAGTAATATGGGATCAAAAGATGGGCGGAGGGAAGCAGGGAATGCAGGGGGAAAGGAAGTGGGGTTAGTAATAAATCTAGTAGCCATATCCAGTGTGGTTTCCCCACCCCAAAAAACATTGAGTCCCCAGACTAATTGGCTGAGCCAGGTGTTCAGGCTCTTGTGGGAGAATAGAAGGGTGGGGGTCGATCTCGCCCTGAGGGTTAGGATGCTCCAGAGGGTGGGAGCCATGGCAGAGAAGGTTCTTCTGGATCCCAACAGCCAGAGTTCTTTAACTGCCAATATAAGTGGGATGGGATGGACTTAGTAAGACGAGAGTTTATTGGTGACTGGAGACACCTTGGTACATTTTTGCATAAAAGAAAAAAACCAAACTTAATATTTATGGTTTTGATTATTTGTATGGTTGTTTTTTGAAAGAAGAGCATCATAATGTAACTTTAGAAAGGTCACTTTATAATTGCACTGTATTTAAACTGCTCTAAAAAATAGAAGCCACTGCTTTTTTCTTTATCTTTTTCCTTTCTTTTTTATCTTTTTTCTCTTTTCTATTTTTCTGTTACTCTTTTTGCACAATTAGGTTTTTTTTCATTTTTACTCTATATTGTTGTGTTTAAATTTTTTAATAAAATTATTTTTTTAAAGCAAACTATTCTGACAAAATATAAGTTGGACAAAAAAGAAAAGGGGCCCCAGTGTTGAGAGACAAAAAGAGAGCTCTTGCATAATGTAATTAAATTTTGAGCTATGCTGTTTAGTATAATTTTGTTGAAATTGTAATATATTTCTTGGAAATGATGTTGCAATAGCATTTAAAAAAAACGTTATTCAAGGAATTGTTTTGTGCCTTTCTTCCTGGAAAGCAAAATTTGACCTAAAAAATAGTATAATAGTGCCACCTATTGGGCTTCATGTGAACGTACAAAAACAAAATGGTCTTGTATGTGAAGACAAACGAAGCTGCAGACATAAACAATTCATCAATACATTTTCTTGGGTTTAATGAGGGGTGGGATAGGAAAATAAGATCCTATCCTGCTTATGATACCAATGAATAAAAATAAGGTTTCATTAATCCAGGTAAATGGAATAAAGATCACAAGCTTTCCAAAGCATTTGCAAGTGAAAAGAGTTTGTGATGAATGGGAAGGAACTTAGACAATGCAAAATTTTATGGCCTTTATGACATCTCTGCATATTAATTTTTTTATTTATTGTAGTCTTTCTCTGATAGCATCTCAAGCAAACCATTGGCAAGGGGGAAATGGTACTAGATTAAAAGGACACAGCTCCCTTTTATACTGCAGCAACTTTTAATTTGATCTATTTTACTTCCTTTCTCTACTTTTCTTACTTCCAAGAAAGCCCAGAGTAATTTTCAAGACAAGAAAAAAATATTAAGTAAACCATCACAATAAAAACAACTGTGTTTAAAATCAATAAATATCAATATTAGAACAAAATATAATGCAGTGTTCTCCTGAAGCAGGCACTCCATAAAGAGTATGGGATATGACTGGCTGTTCATTCTCTAGGAAAGCTAGAGTTTCACAAAGAAATTAGATACTATTCCAGTGGCAACTTGGTAATCTATAACTAGAGTATCCCAGGAAGCCCACTTATACTTGAGTAATGGAAAAGCTGGTTGTTTGGAAGTGCTTTTAATATATTTGGGGGGGGGGGTATCATGGGATGCTCCAGATGGGGTTATGATGTAAACCAGCAAGGCCATATTATGCCTATCATAAATTGGCAAGGCTTTACCGCTGCCCCTTTACACTTATTATTTCTGTTCCTCTATCCTTTTATCTTATTTATTTATTTATTTATTTATTTATTTATTTATTTGTTGGACATGTATGCCGCCCTATCTCCAAAGACTCGGGGCGGCTCACAACTAAAAACAACAACAATAAATAATTAAAAAGAAATTAAACCAATTCACAAGCCCACAAAGTTACAAAACTAAAATTTACAATTAAAATAATCTGATGAAGAAGCAAGTATGTTTATTTAATTGGTTTTAATCTTAAAAAGATACTCACATTTTACGCTATTACCAAATGACAGGAACATCTTAAAATGGCAAATGTTAATTTCAATTTATTTGAAATATTATCACATCTTTTAGCAAAAAAAAATTAGTGCTGCTGACAAAAGAACAATTAAAACAAATATTCAAAGTTTGGAATCACAACTCATAGAGTTTAGCCTTGTCCTGGGCATTCCAGGTAAATTTCACATGGTTTGTTTATTGTTTGACTTATCTTTATTATAATCAAAAGAGATTCTTCACAATTTACAGTAGATCCATAAAAATATAATAAAACAATCATAGTATAACTGCAAAAATAAACTATTCCCAATCAATTGCATCCATTCATATTCCTCTCTGAAATAACTTTTGTGGATCTTGGATCTTGAAGTTGTGGAGCTTCATCACTGGAGGCTTTCAAGAAGAGATTGGACTTCCATTTGTCAAAAATTGTGTAGGGTCTCCTGCTAGGGTGGGGGGTTGGACTAGATGACCTACAAGGTCCCTTCCAACTCTGTTAATCTGTAATCTTTCTTTCCCATAACTAGTCATTATATTGACAATTTAGCATGTATAGGAGGAAACTGAGAAAATATGCTACACCAACATGATTGTTCCATCCCAATAGTCTCTTTATAACTTTTGGGAAAATGAGGTATTTCACAAGCATTTATTCTTCATTTATCTTTAATCTTCCTTCAAAGTTACACTGAGATTGCTCCAGGTACTACCTTACGGATGTATGTATATGATTTCCTCAGGGTGACACTCCCATGATGCGAGACCCCACGAGGGAGGATGCACTCCTCGGTCAATTTCTGGGTCTCAGCATCCCAACACAGCACTGTGGCAATGACATCATTCTTCTCATCCCGTCCTCCAGTAATGAACAGTTTGTTGTTGCAAGGAGCAATCCCACAACTAGCACATTCATGGTTTAACTGAGTCACAAGGCACCATATATCTTTGAATGGGCTGTAAGAATAGACTGCTTTCATTGCCCCTCCTGGAAAAGGAAGGTGGAAAATTATTATTTTCTAGAAGTGACTGGTTCTTTAATGCATAAAGTGAAACCTCAATTTAACAGACTCCCATTAATTTGGATGCAACAGATATTTGTTTCCAGATATTCCCCCCAAATTGTAGACAACAACACTGCATCTGAAACAGACAATCTACATAAGGCAGTTAAAATTTTTGGTTTTTTTATGGCATGTGCAATGATTTTCATCATTTGTGAAATGACATCGTTTTGCAACCTATGTAAATCATTGCAAATGATGTACCATAGTTTGTGGTTTAATGGACATTTAGGAGTCCATTACATTCAGTGTTGATTGCACTAAGGTTCAGAGCAGTGTATTTATGTCAGAGTCAAGTTACTTCTCCCCACACACCACAATATGTAAAAAAATGGACAATAAAAAGTTATTCTACTGTGAGATTAAGGCTGATGCTGCCATAATCTAAAGTAAGTGGAGAAGACAAAAGCCAGGAAACTTGTCTCAAAGATCCTTTTCAGGGAGGTAGACGAGACAGAACAAATCATTATGAAATCAAAGAAGAAATATTATCTGAAGCAAAGACTTCAGAAAATGTAGCTGCTGGGACTTGTGAATTAACAATCTGGGGGAATAAAAGAGGTGCTGAAGCCCTCCAATTCTTTGAGCCCTCCAACTCTTTTGTCTTCTGAACCAAGACATGAACCTCTAACTAATGTCTGGTAGCTTGGGTGTATGTGAAAGGTGCGGGGAGAGGGAGAGAGAACATATAAATGTACATAAACATAATTTACTACTACTTTAAATTCATTGGGCCTTTATGTATTCCTAAGTAGCTGATATGCTTCACTGTTCTATTGAAACTGATTGGTGTTTGCTCCTAAGTATTTCCTGGCTGTTTATGACCAGGGATGTGTGTCTTGTCTTCTCTAGCCACACTGACATGGAAAATCCAGGCAGAAAACATGAGGGACTTACAAGATCAATGTATCTCAACAGACTGTAAGTGAATGACCATAAGCCCATAGGTAACACTACACTAGGGTTTATGATTGCAGTGCATACTGGCTCCAGGATGTCTATTGCTCAACTCCCTACCTACATCCTGGTATAAAATGGAATACAAAAACTCCTTGTCCTCTTTTGTGCAAGATATTTAACCACTGATAATTGTTTGGATTTGATCTATTCAAATCAAAATGATATCTGGAAGCATATTAAATACACAACAACTTTTTGGCACATCCTACTAGACTGTACATCAATTATGTCCTTGTCTGTGATTTAGTGAAAATGTGTATGAAATTATTGTCAAAGAATCGTGATTTGTATATAGGAAATGAGAGGAGACACATATGTCACAGACTCACTGAAAAGAAAGCAAAATATTCTATTTTCTTACATTCAAAAATTCATCTAAAACATTGCATTTTTGTATATACATACACACACATGCACACGCACCTCATGTTGTGCATTCACAGTAATACATATATAAGCAAGCATCATACTATTACATTACTTTTAAATGATATCGGTAATACCAATATATTCAGTCTCCTATAGGAGAACCTGCTAATAATAAATACTCTAATATCCTAATGTATCATTAGTACTAACTTTACTATTGTACATTAGCTAACACTAAAATACACTCTCTATCTCTAGAAGTATCTGCATGATCTAATTAAAAAGAGTATCACAAGTCTGCAGTAAACGAAAATAAGTATAACTATAAAAAGAGTTCTGAGTTAAAGAAAATATGCAAAATTATTAAGCATGTTAAAGCAGATATTAAACCTACCCACAACATAGATGTGATCATGAAAAGTTGTAGCATTGATACACTTTGCTTCAACAGGCATAGGTGTTTTCAAGCACCAGTTGTTTGTTGTTGGATCATAACATTGTGTATTGTCAGTAGCCAACTTTCCATTGGGTCCTCCTCCAATCACATAGAGTTTATTTTTGTAACTGGCTGCTCCAAATGAGCTCACACAGATCATGAGAGGAGTTGCCTTTATTAACATCAAACAAATAAATTAATTTAGGAATGTGTTAGAATTAATTTTGATTTTATGTGTCTTATTATATTAGGGAAATGGAATATGCAATTGAGTTGAAGTCCAAAGTTGAAACATGCTATAGATGATTAGGAAGAAGAATATTACAATGATAGAGAAAGAGAATGAAAAGTTGATTCAAATTTGTGGGTCAGGAAAAAATAATGCAAAACTTGCTGCAGTGTTCATGGGATAAGGAGTCAAAGAAGAAGTAGCATAGATACGAATCTGTGGAATAGGAATTCAAGTCTATGCTTGCCAATGGAATGGCAGAGTGGCTTTGGGCTAATCATTTCTGAACCCATTTTTTTTCCACAGAAGTAAAATAAAGTAATTCTCAACAGTGTACCAATATGGAAGTTTTTAAAAAGATGTTGGATAACCATTTGTCTGAAGTGGTGTAGGGTTTCCTGCCTAAGCAGGGGGTTGGACTAGAAGACCTCCAAGGTCCCTTCCAACTCTGTTATCTATTCCATTATTATAATGGTTAGAATAACAAGAATTGTTATTTTTCAACAGAATTGGACTAATTCCGCAGGAGTGAATTATATTGCAAAGCATAATAAGAGCTCAGGAGGAATCTAACATAGAATTCTAGAAAATATTTCTTACATACAATGGAAATACCATTTTAAAAGGAAACAACAGAAAGTTTTTTGCTCATAAATGGAAAATGAGTTTCTTAGGAAACATTTAGCTAAATGTATACGTCTTTTTTTTAATTTAGACCCATGAAAATTGGCACATGAAGTAAAATACATGCACATCTATTTTTGCATTCTCGGTTTTGTGAATTCATACTAACATAAAAGTGGGAAACAGGAATTGAGAGTAATGGTACAACATTACAACACTGTCTATGAGCAGTGCTTTGCTCAGACTTGTGCATCCTCTATGTAGGCTGCATCTAAAAATAGCCTGGGATTTCTGATTTGCTTTGAAGATCTTCACCTGCAAGAGCTGCTACATGGGCGTGAAAACAGATGTGCTAAGTTCTGTATGTTTCTCTTGTCTAATCTACATTCATACTGCACAGCTGATAATGGAGGATAAAATTAATGTTGTTTTAATACTCCATGTATCTGTTGGCTAGTTCTACTCTGTATTATAGATGCAGGCTTAAAACCCATTTCTGGTGTTGTGTGTGAAAACTGTCTGTTTACTTACATTAAATAGCAACAACATTGTGGTATTTTTGTCCTGTTTTCTATTTCACTAATACTGAAAGTGCAGCTGTACTTTACCTCAGACCAACAGTTGTGAAAGGAATCATAAATCTCCACACTGTTAAGTCTTTGTACACCATCAAAACCACCAAGCACATACACTTTGCCACCCAAAACAGCCATTTTGTGCCTCCATCTTCCAACATTCAAATATTCAATTTGGATCCATTTGTTGATGGATGAATTATACTTCCAGACTTCATGCTGTGTTTCTTTTCCTCCTGCAGCAAATAAAAATCAAATTCCACTTTTTTCCCAGATCCAGGACATATTCTAAAAGTTTTTTGTTCATATGCTCTCATTAGACTCTTGACCATGATGCTGTTGTCTGGTTTTTTTGTTTTGTTTTGTTCATTAAAATTTTAGTCCTCATGCTTAAGAGACAAACAGAACTAATCTCAAAAAGGTCTGATACTTTTTTCATTTGTAGAATTTAAGTACATCATTATGTTTTTAACTGGAATGAAACAATAACATATTTGAAAAACAGAAGCCTTTTTTATCTATATAGTTCGTTAGATTTATACCTTGCCATTTCTTCAAGAGCCCAAGTATATATATAGTACTCAAAATATTCAATATTTTTCCACCAAAAAGTATTCTTCCCTTGGTTAAGTGTGTGACTAAAAGATGTCCAGTAAAAGTTTGTGGGAGAGAGTGGATTTAAACCTCAGTTTCAGTTTGCCATATTATTTACATGCCTGCACTTACAAATAGACAAACTTTTTGATCCAGGACGCTGTACTGTCTTATATAAATTTTTCCAACATCTGAAAGGTGCAGATGTGACATAGAAGTGACGTCACCAGGGAGGACACAATATCGGTTCCTTCTTTTTTTTTTTAATTACATTTATATGCCGCCCTTCTCCGAAGACTCAGGGCCGCTTACAATTTTTTGGGATACAACCCAGTGTGCTCAGCAATAGCCTTCATTCCATTGTATATGCCTGCTAGGCTGAGTCAACCTTGAGCCTGGTGGGATTCGAGCCTACAGTGATTGTAGACAGCTGGATCTTAAGTGCAGGCATTTAACAGCCTGAGCCACCAAGGCTGGGAGAGGATCTGGGAGAGGATCTGGGAGCTTTAAGATGCTAAATGGATACATCTATTTTGCACTCAAACTTCAAAAAATGGGGCTACAAAATAAGTGGCTGATGACCCACAGGTTGTCCATCCATTGCCATCACCTCAACAATCTACACTGCATAAGAAGCAAAAGATTTGTTTCATGCTGTTTTTGTTTGCCCTTATAATTTTATCTATTATTGCTACATAATGTTTTGGAACTCATTTCCAAAACATACTTAGGATTAATGAGAACCCAAGTGTAGCTACTGTGTACTTCAAAATAAAAGTGGCCAGATGAAATATTTGCAGATGCTAAAACATATTTTGGAGATCAAATTAACATCTATGCCCCATAGACCCACGGCATACAATAACACTCCTTCTTGCTATTCTACTCATCTGACATTTTTAATAAACCTGAATAAATGTGGGGTCTGAATAGGAACTATACCAAAGGAGGGAGGGAGGGAGGGAGGGAGGGAGGGAGGGAGGAAGGAAGGAAGGAAGGAAGGAGGAGGAGGGAGGAGGAAGGAAGGAAGGAAGGAAGGAAGGAAGGAAGGAAGGAAGGGGAGAGAGATGCCACCAACGCTGCTGCAACATCTCCTTTCCAACTGCTTCAAATCAGCCTTGCTCCAGCAGCAGGGCCCCTGTACAAAGTGCCAGGACACAGGAGAACCAAATGACAGCCCAATGCCCGTTACAGGGCACCAGGTTGTGGGAAGAAGTCTATCCAGTTACAACTTCATGAAACTATGAATGTAGCAGAATAAAGCCCTAGAAAACTGCAGCTGCCATGTGGCCTGTCTTGACACACTGAAAGCAAAAATATTTACATAAAGGCACCTTATAGGTCAGCAGCACGCCTGTTAAACAGTATGGTTTCTTCTGAAAGTAAAGCCTTTGGAATCTCTGATGGCTTCCCCAGAGATGCTACCCTGGGGAAGTGGATCAGAGAGTTCAGCTTGCATCTGTTTGCTTGCTTACTTGTTAGTTCACTATTTAGTTCTATGACTCTTCTTTTAAAAAAAAAAAGGCAGGGGAGGAGGAAGAGCGAGAACAAATTATTTCATTCCTTACCTGATATGTAGACTTCATTTCCTAGTGTAATACAAGCAAACTCCACCCACTTTTTATTTTCACTTTCTAATTCTTGTTCTGTGTTTGGCAGTTTTGCCACTTCCAAACGACTGCGTCTCAGAGGATCAAGGCAAGTTACTTCTGATACAAATTTTTCATCCTTTGTGCAACCGCCTATGATCATAAAAACCTCAGACTGGAATTCATGCATTCTGGGCTTTGTTCTTCCTGAAATCATCTAAACAAAAACAAAATTATTATTATTATTGTTTGATGATGTTGTTAAAATCTAGCAACCAACAATCACTTTCTCCATCTTCAAATGTGTATTCAGTTCATGGATGCACATGTTTGTAGACACTAGAAGGGGACATTTGGTCCTGAGGTCAAGTGACAGAACTCTATAAGTGGGTGGGGTTAATTTACTTACAATTTCCCCTTTATGATGTATAATAAATATAATTTGTTAGCAATTTTTGAAGATGCTCTGAGCCCTCTGACCGGCACCATTATTCTAGGCTTTAAACACATCATACATCAAAGAGGTGATGAATTCATTCATAAATATAATTAATAACAGATTTTTCAGGTAGAATTGTAAATAATAACCAAAAAATCCTATGACAGTTTAATAACAAATTACTGTCAGCAATTGTACAATTTTAGGGAGAAATATAAAATTGTGTGGTTACAAAATATTTTAATGTTCCAGGAGCTATGTAAGCTTCTGAATATATGAATATATCTGTGACTTAGAACAAAAAAGTTTGTTGAAGGTCATGAAGCCATTATCCATGGAATTGATCGAAGTTGCATTTAGCAGTCAACTTTCTTACCACAAATAAGATCTAGATAATCTTTGTATTGTAGTTCCTTTAATATTACTACATTTTTACTCACCTCATTTCCTGATAGATGGTACATTCTGGCTTCCTGAAGCAGAGGAAAGACATCAGGACATTGTCTGATGAGTGGATCTGCTTCAACAGTGTCTACAAAATACCAAGGATCCAGAAGAGGTAAACGCACACTCTCGAGGATATGTGGGAGAAGTGGGAGCCTGTCCACTGTTTTGTAACGCACCCACTTCATAACTATCTGAAATACTTGAGCTTCTTCAGTGACACAGAGGTCATCACTTTTTAGCATGCTATTTAGAATGTCTGCAGGCAACTCACAGACCTCATCATAATTCACCACTTGTGTAAAATTCTGGACAATATAATTCTCGACTTGCTGCTTCAATGTATCAAGGGAATGAGCATCGGCCAGCCTGAGAATCCCAACACAGTTTTCTGGGTGTAAAGCTTCTTTAAGAAAACGGGAACATGCTTCTATCATGCGCAAAAACTGAAAGCATAGGAGAAAAATATCATATAGACCTTTTTTCTTGTCTTTTTTCACTGCTCTTGAAAAACCCTAAGAACATGAGGAACAACATAGGTTGATGTGAAAAATGCCCAAATTCTTATCTTACGATTTCTGCCCATTGTTTCTTTTAAGTACAGTAATTCAAGTTTGTGCATGTTTCTTTATATTGACTGAAACATTTTCTTCTCACTGTTGACCTTGACAATATTTTGATACAGTTCAAGGGCAACTGGATAATCAGCAGCCAGGCAAGTCTTCGCAACCATCTGGAAACCCTGAAGCAGAGTCCTATATCTAAGAATATAAGAAGAGTGCCTATAGATCAGGCCAAAAGCTTATTCTTTGTAAAGCAATAGCCAACCAGATATATCATAGAACTTCACAAGTTCTAGTGAACAAGCACTAGAGGACAAGGGTCTTCTTCCACAGTTATTCCTTAAATGCAACTGATACAATGCCTTTGATTCTGGCCATACCTCAAAACAGTTAATGATTGCATATCACTCTGCCAAATAACAAGCTATATGTTTTGCATTCAATGGTAATTGCTACTTTTCAACAAACATTTAGTCTTTTATATTATTATAATGAATGCATGCAAATTCATCTCAATAAAATACCACAACAGACAAGAAATGACTGTGCTGAAGGTAAATTAAGATCTACTGACAATCCTCTGAACTAGCAAGTGTTTTGACTCCCAGGTGTTTAATGAGGGCAACAATTATGTTGCTATAAAAGATACTCTCTCTATGTACTCCTGAAATTAAAAGAGTGGGAGTAATTTATTTTAATTATTTTCCAAATAAATATTCTGCTGATAACCCTCAGTAACATTACTGAAATGCATATTTAAGGGGTTAGAATAAATAATTAACAATCCTACTTACCCAATATTATTAGTGCAATAAGATTAATAATACTATTGTTTGGGATATATATTATCATTAAAATAAGCAATCCAAAAGTAATAATAGTACAGAGGTTAATTTGTTTACATTATACTGAATTCATAATTTAACACAACAATTTAAAACATTGTGGAAGCTATCAAATTATACAAAAAGAAAAAAATTTACCAAATGAAGGTGAATATAAATGTCCTAGGATAGTGTTGCAGGGACACCAGGACCAACACATATTGCCCCCAACAATATGGATTCTCATTTTAACCACCTTGGAAGGATGGAGGGCTGAGTCTTGAGCTTGAGCTCACCTTGAGCCTGGTGAAATTTGATCTGCCAAATTGCAGGCAGCCTTCAGTACTGCATTCTAACCATCTGCACCATCTGCGCCATCAGCTAAATATCCATCCTGTTACCCTAAAAGCTATCAGCATTGGAATCAGCCTGGCTATAAGGCTGAACTATACAACCATGTCAAGTATAAATGTTGGAAGATAGTACTGGCGGCTTGCTGGCCATTTCTTAATACCTTCCGCCAAATGTCCTCCACTGAGGTACCAAGTTGTATGTATCACACACTATTTGTAATATTATGGTAAGATTCAACCATCAATATAGTAAGGTTATATGCACATGTTGAGTCTAGTG
Source organism: Naja naja (assembly GCA_009733165.1). NCBI lineage: Eukaryota > Metazoa > Chordata > Lepidosauria > Squamata > Elapidae > Naja > Naja naja. The sequence goes on along the minus strand of CM019151.1, from coordinate 140,478,908 downwards.
TTGGTTCAAGTGGTTTTGAAGTGTTTGATGATGCTTCTTCACATTTCATGCAAGTAAAACTTGGGGAGAGGACAGTTACCTTCAGTGATCCATTAAGGGAAGAGCTGTTCTGTCTTCCCACTTCCCCCTTTTCTCAGGTTGCACTTCATGAAGCAACTGCTTAATTCTGCTTAATAATAAAAGTGTCCTCTTGTGCTTTAGGCATCAAAACATGTTAAGCAAATCCTCGTAATACTACATCAGTTTCTCCCTAACAGCTGATGAAATCTCAAAACAGTTTTTGGTTTGCTGCACATAAACTGGTTACGTGTTTAAAACCAGCATGATTTTTAAAAGTAATTAAAAGTAAAAGAGAGAAGTGAAAAACCAGAAACAGTTTAATAGGGTATGTAGATTTTTTAAATTATTCACAGGAGAATCTTATGTTCTGAACCATGTCGTGTTGACACATTTACATTGCTTACACAAACTGAAAATTAACAGACTCCATCTATAAACCACTTGTTTCCTGTTTTTTGAGATACATGTATGGAAATATTTAACTTAGTATTTCCAATGAACATTCATCTGATGTTGCATAATTGATCATATCAGATACATTTGTCAAATAAATAGTAATGATTTTAGCTAGACTACTACTTAATGAGACAAGAATTACATAGTTGTTCTGTTCAATTCTGCAAGAGAAAGCACTGATGCACTTTCTTCCACTGTGAGGTAGGAAATTCAAAAAATCTGGAATAGACTTACTAAAGGAGTCTTGTCATCTGAAAACAAGTAAAAGTAAATGTCTTTCCCAAAGTGGCTCTCTAAAAGAAAAATCTGTAGCCTCAGCCTAGTTATGGCCTCATTTACTATTCCCATAAAAATGTTATACTGTATGTGTCCCCTGGCTACTTGAAGTGTGCCCTCATATGTACTGTGATACAAAGATACACAGCTCCCATGTGATACACTGTTGTATATCTTGTGTACCTTGTGATACACTGCTCCCGTCCTAAGTTTGCAAGTTTTGTGTGTTGAAGGCCAAAAGAGAGTTTATTTTTATTCACTTTTTACTCTTTAATTTATATCTTCCTTCCCAGATAGTATGTACATTACTTTTTCCAACAATTTTCCTCACAACAAGCCTTTGACATTGTGATCAGAGAATGTGACTGATCCAAAATCAGTCATGAGTTTCCCTGACTGAGAATGGACTTCCAGTCAGGACACCACCAAATGTTCATGTTAGAGGCCTAATGCTTCACACACACACACACACACACACACACACACACACGGCATTGATCTATTACCTCAAAAGGTTCTAGTCTGTCTTCTATGCTTTATAACATTTACACCTACCACTTATAATTTATTTCCAGAGGAGTATGTTTTCAGTATGCTGATAACATTCAGCTGTACCATTCAGTACTCTGCTGACAATCAGTGACCTTGAAGCTTAAATGGGCTGGATGGGAGAGAAGAATTGACACATCCCAGACAAAGCAGAGGTCCCTACTAGGAAAGAAAAAGCTGAATACTGGAATTTAAATACTGTTGGTTCTGGGTGTGATCATGCCAACAGACTATGTTACCTGTGGTCTTGCTATCTCCTGTTATCTCATGTAGTCACAGTTAATAAATATAGTATGGGCATAATTTGTTTATACAGCATATAAGCAGTTTCTTTTGTTTTGGAACAAAGTTCAGTTCTGTCCTCCTGTTTTTCATATGTGCAATTCATATCCAGATTCCACCCTAATGTTTCCTAGCAATCCTATAAATTTGTAGCATTCTGGCCCTTCATGTTATTGTGTCACTGCATATAGTTTCTTTCACAGTGAAAATAAACTAGAAAATATACAATGTAAAAGTGCTAAATCTGAGATGGGAGATACCCTTATTTCGGTTTTTTTTTACTACTTCATTTTGGTGATTTGGAGAAGGAGTTTGGGGGTTATTTTCAAAAGCTCTACAGCCCACCATAATTATACACATAATTATACACATAATTTACCCATGATTATGCACTGGAACATAATATTCAGATACAGAGGTCCATCCCCATCCTCCAGAAGGACAGTTTCATAATTAATTTTTTTTTATCTATCACTATCACTAGATTTTCAGGCACAGTGAAAATGTTCTCCCAATTATGGCTAATGAGTCTGTTGTGATCCTTCCTCAGTAATCCAGACTTAGCAACATTTAAATATACTTTGGTTGCAACTTGTAACATCATTTCAATGTGCTTGAAAAGCTTCCAGAAAGTGCAATACAGTTGCACAATACACAATTCAACAGTTAAGCTGATGACCTCTGCAAGGTATAGAAATCACACAATTGGTACTGATCTTTAAAGCCCTTAGGACAGAAATGTCTCTCTCACTATGAACATGCCCAGTTACTCAAATCAACAGGGGGGCCCCTTTTGAAGGTTCCTGCATGATACAAAGCTACAACTGAACTTCTCAGGGAGATTCAACAGCTTGAGCTTTTCCACAAGACTTCCTTTTTCCACTCCCAGGAGATATTCTTGATATGGTGAGAAATGTTAAGGGGTTGGACTAGGAGTTAAAAGTTTCAGGTTTAAGTCCAACATCAAACGTTCACTGGATGATTTGGGGTAAATTATTTTGCCTTAGCTTAATTTATGGCACAATGTAATAGTTATGGGGAAAACTAGGTCTTCAACTACATTTAGATATAAGCACATGCCAAGTAACAGATTAACAGAGTTGGAAGGGACCTTGTAGGTCATCTGGTCCAACCTCCTGGCCAAGCAGGGGACACTACACCATTTCTGACAGATGGCAGTCCAGTCTCTTCTTGAACGCTTCCAGTGATGAAGCTCCCACAACTTCTAAAGGCAAGCTGTTCCTTTGGTTGATTGCTCTGTCAGAAAATTTCTCCTTATTTCCTGGTTGAATCTCTCCTTGTTCAGTGTCCATTGATTATTCCTTGTCTGGCCTCCAGGTGCTTTGGAAAATAGTTTGATCCCCCTTCCTCTCTGTGACAGCTCCTCAAATATTGGAACACTGCTATCATGTCTCCCCGGTCCTTCTCTTCACTAGACTAGCCATGCCCAATTCCTGTAACCATCATGTTTTAGCCTCCAGTCCCTAATCATCTTGGTTGCTCTTCTCTGCACTTTTATACTCAAAATAAAAATAATGTTCACAGTATTTGAGAAGCTGGTAAAAACATCCCTCTTCTACCAGGCTTTTGTTATTTTAATATAATATTTGTTTTACCAATAAGTTAATTGGATTAATGCAGTTTTAGTTTAAAGTTTATATTTTTGCTGCTGCAAACTGCCTTAATTGCCCAGTGGATGAAAAACCAGGATATAAATACCATAACAAATAGTTAATGCCATAAATACTATTACTTCCCTCTAAGGATCTTTTACTTCTAAGAATTTTTGATACAATTACTTGTATTAATCCCAAAGGTAAAATTAATAGAATACTAGTGCTAATTAATTCTGTTTGAGAGGAGAAAACTTTAGCCAGCTTCACATAGGTCATCAGTTAGTACACCACAGGAAGAAACTGGAAAGCTGTACAGGACAGCTTCCAGGGACTTTTTCCAGAGAATCTCACCTCCTCCCCCCTCCATATCCCAAAACTGGAATTATTGTTTTATTCAATAAACAACTACCTATACGGCAATATTTTAAAGAATGTATAGTAAACAGCCATCATTTGGCTATGCTTATAAAGGCTATGGATTAAATGCAGCTGTTAAATAAAATTAACTCATAGCTTAATATGTGTTTTGGCCCTACATATATTTTCCATTAACTGCATGCATTCACTAACCTGAAAAAGGCTGGCAGCTTCAAGGACTTTCTGCACATTTTCCTTGGTAATCAGCATTTTACTGGTATATGTATAGTCCAAAAGAATCTGCATTATTTCTGCATCAACTCCCTTAATAACTATTTTTTCTTCATACTTTTCTTTTAAGTCATTGCAAAACATTGCCCTAAAGGAGAAAAATTGACTGTTCAGTAAATCTGGAAACTCCAGTCAGTCTGCAAAAAGTTCTGGAAATAAGTGTTCAATACCACTTAAACTATTTCACTTATTATACCGGAGCAGGACATCAGTGGAACACATGGAATTTTAATTTCTGTGTAACCAAACAAATATTCTACTAATTAGCCAAAGCAATAGTTCACTAATATCTCAGAGCAAAGATACATTGTGCTTTTATTTTGATTGAACAAAAAATTAATAGTTATACCAATCTAGGTGATTTTATTTTGATTTTCATAATGACTTTCCCAAAGGAGTGGGCATTGCAGCAGCAGTGTAAGGGGGTTTTCATTTTGGTTTGACAAAATAACTATATTATAAACATTAATAACAGAATAAGAGAGGTGGAAGATATCTTGAAGATCTCTAGTCCAAATCACTGCTCCATCAGGAAACCCCATTCCATTTCAAACAAATGGTTCCAATCTCTTCTTAAAAGGATAGGAACAAATGTAGGAACACAAATTTAGGCTCACCTGTTGCAACTAATAGATGATCTGGAAAAAACACTAAGAAGAAAACAAAAAACTCAAAGCACATTCAGCTGTATTACTCTGATGGCTTCAATATTTTATTCAAAAAATGGGGCATTTGTTCCTCAAAAATGCAAAATATTATATCTCAAATTTTATGTGGAACATCAGATTGAGTTACATTTACCAATAATAACATAGCCCAACTGCAAGTAAAACTTTTAATACCTCCTTTAGATGTTCCAAGTAGAATTCCAGAGATTCTGTTGTTCTCTGGAAACTGGGCAATGTTGATTGAAACAAAGGCTTTGCTAAGTTTTGATTACATTAAGTTTTGATTACAAACATACTTTTTAAAAACAAGAAAGGAATGCTTCATGAAATCCCAAATGATTAGATAGCGGTTGAACAGGTGACCTACAAGTTTAGTCAGATTGGCATTGATCCTGATGATTTATTTTCCAGAGGTCCATCAGCATATAATTATATTAAACAAAAAATTATGGAATAATTCAATACATAAATTAATGGCTAAACCAAAGTTCCATGTTCACTTGTAACTTTTAGAATTAATGAAAGATATAGATTCAGCTCCTTATATAACTTAATAATTTATGTTTAAGTAAATACAGAATTGTCTTTTCAAAAGCCAGATTATATATAATACATGTTGCCATCAAATATGCTACACGTTAAATTTCAAAAAAGCCCTTCTCTCAAAGATTTTGCCTCTGTAATGGATTGGTTTTGAAACAGTGAAACATATTTTATTGTACTGTGAATTTCATGAGAACCTTTTCCAGGATGTTATGTGGTCTATTTATAAAATCAAGCCCAGGAAGAGATACTGATGTGATAAAATGTTACCTGCAGATAAAAATTCTAAAATTGCAGAGGCAACTATATGATTTTTAATCAAGACTACAAAAACATGGTTTTAAACCACACTTCAGTGTTGGAATTATAGGTGTTTCATGTAATACACATATTTTATTTGTTAAACGGTTTTATCTAATGCCCAAATTTTAGATTACATTCATAACTTGCCTTTGGGCCATAAATAAATAATATTAACAATAACATTTTATATCAATGCTACACTTTAACACCAAGTTTACAATAAGCTTATTATAAATATTATACCAATAATGAAAAGGAGCAAGAGCTTTATCTTCTGCTAGATTCTTTAATGTGGAATTTGCATATGATTATTTTTCCGAAGTATTTCTATGTGGAAGTCAATAAATATTCAAGCAGAAATGATTGAGTATATTGAGTTCCTGCTTTTGTTCATATCCTAAAGTTTTAAAAGTTATTTTGAGAAATTATAGAATGTCTGGGAGGAAGAGATACCTACTTTTTAAGTTGTGATCTATATTTTGTGGCAGATAAATTCCATTTAAAAAAGAAAATTTAAAATATTACAGGCAATCCTGGATAAGTCTTCCCCAAACGTGTTTTACAGCTTTTAGATCTTTGTATGGTCTAACTCAGCATTTTATTGAACATGATACAAAGACATTTCAGTTTTTCTCAAGTTCGTTTTGTCAAAAATATTACCATACATCTTTTATTCACAAATGAAGCTTTTCCCTAAATAGAACAAGGAATTGGAATACATAGATTATGACCAACAGCACTTTAAATTTTGATGATTCTATAACACCAGAACTATTTTCTCTAGATAAAAAATAAAACAAAGGGAGGAAATCCAGCAAATTTTCTGAGAGGAATTTCATTGAATGTATACTTTGAAAGTCCTACCTTATTAACAGAGAATAATTATTGTTAGCATCTAATACAAAGTCATTCCTGTCAGTGATTCTACATTAGGGATTTGCAGCCTGCATATTTATTAGGCTAGGCTTTTAAATGATAAAAATGAGTAATGCTGATAATTTAACTGCTATATCTAAAACAAACAAATAAAAACTCCACAGATAATTTCATTACCAGGAAAGGAATAATAATGACACTATATGTTGGAAACGCTTGTAAGTTTTTTATTTCCTTTTCCTTTTTGAGTCTTGCGTAGGACTCTGTTAGATTTAATACTGAGCCAGTTTGATGTTGTGGTTAAAGAGATCAGAGTAGAAATCAGGAGACTATGTGTTCTAGTTCCATTTTAGGCACAAAGTCAGCAGGATGACTTGGGTTAATCGCTTTCTTTCAGCCCTAGGAAGGAGGCAATGGCAAACCACTTCTGAAAAATCTTGCCAAAGATTTAAACTGCAGAGACCAGTCCAGGCAGTCACCAGGATTCACCAGGACTTTGATTCAAGGCACACACACAAAAAGATCTGGGTTGCAAACATACAATACAACATTCGCTATAAATGTGTTCTAGCACCATCGCAAATACAAAATTTTGGGAAACATATAGAATACAGGTAGATTTAAATCAAGGATGTGAAAATGTAGTTTTATCCTCCTATTTGCTAAGTTGATAGAGGTTTGTACAATCCAGTGAAGAGGTCTTATTTTAAATATCTACCTTACCTAAAATAATTGCTTGCTGCTGCAAGGACCACACGGTGGCACGAAAAATGCATGTTGCCAACACACAGGGTAACGTCTGTGAGAGAGTTTTCTAGACGGAGATTCTCCAAGCCATTCTGTAGGACCATGGATAAGCCTGTGTCATTAAATTTTACCCTTTCATTCAGAGAAACTTCTACAAATTCTCCCATGTCCCTGGTACATTCATTTTCCAACGGCAATACAGTTTCATCCTCCAAGTCCTTCTTCACCATGTCCCCCATGTTTGATCACTTAGCACCATGTCATGCCATTGATACTTCAATTAGAGATATTCTCTCAGCCTTAGACAAGTCATGCTGCAGATGTAAGACGGATTTCCTGTGAGGGCCTCCCCACTTATCTACAGCTGTCACACTCACATAACAGGAAGCCTTGCACTTTCTCATCCTGTTAACACAAACAAAGTCACTTGTTTTCTAAATCTTATATATTTCAAGTATTCATATACTTAAAGACGACTTTCATATGCCTTTGAATATGAGGAGACTGTAATTTATAGCAAATAGTATTAAAATTGTTTTCACTTTTTTTGCAGGTTATTGAAATTTATTGTCTGGATATACTGTATTAAACCTTTTAAACATCAAACTTCACCACATGTATAAGGAAATGTACAGTGAAAATAAATTTTGTATTTATCAGTGTTTTAAATTCAAATAACCAGAAATGAAATACAATGTTTCTCATTAGTGTGTGAATGTCAAGAGTATCATATTCAGGAAATCTATGTATTAACTTTTAAGAGATAATAAATTACTTAAAACATTATAAAGGGAAGTCATTTCTTTGTTTTACTTTTTATATTATACTCTTTTTTCTTTCCTCATTTTTCTTTTCTGCATTTTCTATTTTTTCTTTTTATTCTTGTTTTTAGTTTGTATTAATTTTTATCTTTCAATTGTAATTTTAATAAGAGTATAAAAAGGATATCTATATATTAAATACAGCTGGATTTTTCAGTACATATTTATTTTATATATTGGTAACCATCTAAACATTTTTCATTTAAAGTAATCCTAGTATTATACTGGTAATATATATCTTTGCCAGCCATAATATCAATGCAATACATAAAGTACATTGAAATAATATTGGCAATATTAAAAAGAAAACGCAATCTATGTTCATTCTATGCTAATGTGCTTTCCACAACTGAGGAATCATCTGCATGTCTTGCTAGCCCCAGTAAAAGAAACATATCAATCTTTTTTTTTTGAGGAATAGACTCATATAGGCATCCTCAAACTACCCATTGTTCACCTCAAAGTGACCTTCACTTTGTTATTTTTCACTGCCCTTCAAAAGTGTGTGTTTTTTCACCTCTGTTATTACAAACAGTGGCAAGTGGTCAGTTTATGACATCATTTGGTAAGTCTGAAGAACATCACAGGCCTTAGCCACTGGTTTTAGGAATATTGCCTTTTGGCTGTAGAACAGTCAGAGCTCTGTCATTGTGCCAAAAAGCCATGGGATTAGAAAGGGAGCCTTGCCCATAACTTTTCCTTTCCTTTTCCTGTCTTCCATTGGCGGGAAGGGGAAGAGAAGGATGATCCTTTGAATTTCCATGGCCATAAACTGCTACCAAAGGAGGTATTATCGAGGTCCAATCGCCCGGTACGCTCCCACAGGCAGGCCCTCCTGGGGGTGCCGTCGGCCAGACAATGTCGGTTGGCGGTCCCCCAGGGGAGGGCCTTCTCTGTGGGGGCGCCCACCCTTTGGAATCAGCTATGTCTAGAGCTGCGTTTGGCCCCGGACCTGCGCTCCTTCCACTGTGATCTCAAGACTTGGCTGTTTGTACAGGCTGGCCTGGACTGAGCAGGGTTGGGAATTTTAATTTAAGGGTATTTTAATTAGATTTTATAATTGGATTAGATAATTTGATAAAGGTGTATTTATTGTTTATACATTTCTGTGTAAGTCGCCCCAAGTCCCCTCAGAGATGGGGTGGCATATAAATCCAATTAAATAGATAAATAAATAAATAAATTATCTGCCCTACTTCTTTTTTCACCTATTTTTGGTGTGGACAGAAGTTCTACTGAAGCAGAGTAAGGTTGAAAGTATGGTCCAAACTTAACTTTAACTGTCATAGTGCTACACTGAATACCTGAACTTTAGCATTACTGTAGCATTACTGTATAGAAGAACAGTGAGTCATTCTTTTTATGTCTTAGGACCTGAGGCTTCTTTAAGATAATAACTACTTTCTCGTCAAGGCCGTTACATCAAATGGAGACTGCCAATCTGAACCTCAGACTGCATGGAGATTTCCTTGCCTTTGTTTTTTTACCTGCAATCATCCCTTGTACTACTGGTGTAGAAACTTTCCACATGATTCAAAGGCTCCAGAAGGCAAATCACACAAGCTGCAACTACAACACTTAGGAGAAGTCTATAGCAGGTAATGTCATTTATAATCCACTCATCACAGTATGGATTTATTGAAAAAGACATGCTTCTGAAAATATTTGCCTGGTGACAGGTATTTTTGACATCACAGCAGATAAATTGGAATCAGATCTAATTTTTGGGATACTGATCCAGATGGAATTTATGAAGTAGGTTCTAAGAATATAGGTATTTCTACCATCTTTTGTTTACTGAATTACAATTTTGTGTCTTCACCCAATATTGCTTTTTGTTTTGTTTTGGTGCCTTCGAGTCAATTAGGACTCCTAATGATTGCCTGGACAAGTTCTAGCCTGGTGCTTTACACCGAACTAGCTTTCTTCACTCATTGTCTAGAGTTACTAGAACTAGATTTATTTCTTCATCTATTATTATTATTATTCCAACAAGGATACCTCTTATCTGTATAAATCTCCAATTTGGTTCTTGAATCATCAACCTCTTTTATTAAGAGAATCTCAAACTATTAAGAATGCAGTGATGCTCAACAGTGTGCTTATATACTGATTGTATGTCTATCCTTAATCATGCACTACATTAAAAAGCTTATTGAAATTGTAAAGCAATATGGTTTAACGTTAACTCTCAAAGAATGGTTAAAAAGGGATAGACATAAAGATGTTTATGTCAGTGTAAGAAACTGAACATTTCTTTAACTCATCAGATCTGGTCTTCTCCAGCTACAGGCTTGGTTTCGTTTTAAATCATTGTGTATGTCAATATAATATTGGAAAGAAATACTAAAGGATATAGAATTTGCCATTTCATGAAGAGCTTTGTCTCTCCAGTGTGTGGTACAACAAAAAGGAACATTTTATGTAAATAGAAAGCAGCTTTCCCTACTGATTTCAAGGATCCAGAATATAAGTTTATCTATTTTTTGAAAGTCTCTTTATTCTAACAATGAGAAGATGCAATGTGTCTCTCAGGTGTTGATTTAATAATAAGTTAAGGAGTGAATTTATTTTGTTTCATCATCTGTATTAGATTTTTTCCTGTTAATTAGTTTTCTTCTTTGGACACTATTTAGCTTATTTTAATCATTACATTATGGTAGATTTTCTTTTTTCACTATATAATCAGTTATTTTATAGCGCTTTTTTATAGTTTAACAGAAACAAACGTTAAGAAATTAAAGCTGCCACTGTCTGCCTATACAGATATTACCATGCAATTTCGCCTCGACAGCAATAAAGTTATACATCTCTCAATCTTGTAAGAGGAAATTTACTTCTTTCGATGTCTGAAATTGCGTCGCAAACCATTCGATTAGAGAACTACATTTCCCAAGACACCTTTCAGCCGGCCCTGCTGAGATTGGCTAGTAAGTGCGTGACATCATCTGTTTTGACTCTGAGAGGTCACATGTTTGGGGTCTTCTTTGTTTAGAGTTGAGCTCGAACTTGAAAAAGACAAAAAGGGCGAGCGGGCTAAGGAGAAGGAAGCAGGAGGCTTGCTGCTGGCTACTCTTTAATTCCAGGAAAAAGCGTCAGACAGGTAAACGTCTTAACTGTGAACTCAGTCGTTGAGAACTGAGCTGAATTCCCCGAGGCCAAAAATATCACTGGGGGCCGGGTCATTATTTCTATTTCAGCAGAAACACATTCAAAACAACAATACTAATGCCATTAATCTTGAACAGCTTGATGTTAGTGTTGACACTCCTTGCCTGATGATAAAATAGACGAACCCCCCCCCCAGCATTGCTCCATCCTTTCGCGTTTCGCGAAAAAGTGTTAAATGCAATTTAAGGAAGTTTTAAATGCATACGGAATCTTTGTAAAATCTGCCATTACGAGGAAGGAAAAATCCTTTGACATTATGTGGCCAGAGAAAATGATACTAGCTTGATTTCTTTCTTCTGTTGGTAGCGCGAGAAAGGCACATAGTACAAATCAGAACACCGTTAGTGCTGTTGAACGCTTTGTTTATGCAAAGGAAGTGGGATCCATCAGAAGGTGGAAAACAATATGCGTGGCGGCGGTGGCGGGTGAGGCGCGTAAAGCGGCTTTCCTTCTCGACCACTTCTTTAAAATGCGTAAAGATGGATTTGCACTGTTGGCGACGCAGATCTCGACGACTTGTAAAGTGCTGGATTGCGTTTTCTTTTAAGGGACCTTTCCTACTTAAAAACCTAAATAGATCTACCATGTACAAATTTGTCTTTTCCCTTCCTTTTTCTCGCTTCCAAGTACTTCGGCTAGTGGTTGGACTTCTATTTCTGTTTGGACCGATTAGAAAGTTTTGGCCAGCAGATTTGTGTTATTTCTGAGAACAGCGGGAAGTTCGCCCATTGTTTCCCCCCGCCCCCAACTGCTTTACAGTATCTAGAAGTTCCGTTTGGTGACTCTTTACGTTTAGTGGCAAGTGCACAGCCTATAAGAAGCAGTCTGTGTAGTCGCCCCTTTCCCGGGGTCAACGACACATTCCCCGGAGATCAATCTTCCGGCGCGAAGAAAGCCTCCCCCTCCCCCAGCCCCGTATGAGGCGGTTGGCGAAGTGGCTGTTGGCTGGTCTCTCCACTGGACTAGACCATTTTTCCGGGAGGACAGCAATAGCCCCAAAAACCATTAAGCCGTCGGCATTTTTTTAAAGGAGTTAGGCATTACTGCTATGAGCTATATGAGGGAAAAGAAAAGAAAAAGAAGAGTGGATGAAAAGTAGGTACCCGTCCCAAACGAGTCTTTTCCAAGTTGATTCTCCCTCCCCAAAATATAGCAGCTTCCTTCTCCATCTTGAGAACAGAAGGAAAGGGTGAGAAAGATCGCTGCTGATTGGAGCATACCGCAGCTGAAGACGAAGGAAGAAGTGAGCGTGCTTGAAAAATTGCATTCTGTAATTGGACATAAAATGCGGGGAGGCGGGCCTTCTCTCCTGCTCTGTGCGGGTGAAGGTGAAGTGTAGGATGGACTTGTGTTCGTGCGAGCTCGCCTGGCGGCTGCTCGGATTCCACTCGAGGCCAGTTGTGTAACAGCTGGTGGCGCTGATTTGGAGTTACGAGACGGTCCTGCTCCGTTTAAGGTTTCTAAGAACTCCGTCTGTTAGGTCAGCGGGATGCTGGCGTAACCGCGAAAGGTTTTTTTTATCTCTGTATAAACCCGACTGCCCTAACGCTCTGGCAACCTGAGCCTCTTTCCAGATGCCCCGCAGGGAAACAACGTGAAATTTCAGTTATCAAGCCACATACACGCTCGATCCTTAGAAACACGAACGCAAAAGTGTAACTTAATGGCCACCGAAATGATACGTGGGTCCACGTACACTGTTTACATGTGCAGAGCTACAGTTTTCTAAGGCGGAAACCCTGTATATGAACCTGACTTAGGAAAAAGTGGTGACTTAATGTCCGCTGCTTGATTTTGGAAATCCCTTCAAATAATACATTAAATTGCGATAGAATTGTTTGGAAGCTTCTTGCAAACCAACAGAATATGAATCTGCTTTCCCAAAATAGTATAAAAGTAGCAAAGCTTGATGTTATAAAACATAGAAGATTTTTTCTTCCATTCAATCATGTCAAATTCTCACGTCTGGATGAAAGGTGCAGATCTTTTGGCAAGGTTTTTCAGAACTTGTTTGCCTCCCTCTTTCCCAGGATTGAGAGAAAGTGACTGCTCAAGGTCACCTAGCTGATTTAGTACCCAAGGTGAGAGTAGAATTCACAATCTCACAGTTTGTAGCCCCATGCTTTGACCACTACATCAAACTGGCTCTCCAGTTGAAATTAAAGAGCCATAAAATGTATGTTTTTATAGTTGGAATAATTTATCTTTAGATATTTTTTATCCTGCCTTTATTATTTTTATAAAAACTCCAGGCAGCAAACATGCCCAATATTTCTTCTGCCGCCTATTTTCCCCACAACCCTGTGAGGTGAGTCACTGGCCCAAAAATCATCCAGCTGGTTCAAATGCCTGAGGCATGAAAAGGACTAGATCTCATTGTTTCCTGGTTTTTAGCCAGGTGCCTTAACCACTACATTAGATTACTTATCAGTTATTTTATTTGACTCATGGTGAAATACACAGCAGTAAATATTGCACTACTAATTATCCATTATTTTGTTATTTTATATAATACCAGTTTTCATAATGGATCTGTTCAATGTTTGTATGAGAAATCAATGAGAAATTCTAGCACTATAGATTAGATTGGGGAACTGAAAACAGCTGTAGTGAGGCAAGAACTCACTAGAGCTTTGATACCAAGAAAACTACATGTATACTGCATGTCCATGAAGTCACAAGAGTTGAGCTCTATTTGAAAAAGACTTTACTTTTTTTTTCTTTTTTAGAGCAACAAAGAAGAAAATACAGTTGCTTCATCTTAAGGAGTTATAATTTCAATTTTATGTTCCAGGAAAGAAGGGATCAGAGTTCCAGGGCTAACTTGAGATGAATATGAAGAAGTAGAATTAGACAAACTTAAAAGAAGTAAACATCTTTTGTTCCTGTATTATTACCTAATCTGGTTAATGATTATAAGAGGACTACTAATTCTGTGTAATTTTGGTAGGTAAAATCAAACTACCTAAAGTAATGTTTTCACAAAAACTACAGTGGGGATAAAGAGGCATGGAATTGATAAGTGAGATTTATCATTTTAATTCTATGGTAAAGTAATTTAGAATGCTTTAGGCTATCCACATTCTTTCTACCATAATCATTAAACTGAAACATTTAATTTGCTTGCCATGAAGGGAATGCAACAACCAGCAAACTGAATTAAGCACACGAAATCTACTGGCAATCAGTACAATGATTTCAGGAATAGTAGTATTCTTACTTGAAAGGTACAAGACAACTGGTTTGGAAAAGGAAGTCATCTACCCAGATATGCTTGCATTACCAGTGGCATACACAGCTAGAAAAACGCTGATCTATTTCAACCATCACTTTAACATAATAAATAGGTGCTTTGGGTGTTTTGTTAGCCAGTGGTTTATTCAATAACTAGTTTTGAAAATAATTGGTAAATATTATGTCTAAACCCTGTCTATGCACATTTAGGATAGAAAACTTTTAAATAAAGATTACTTCTTTTTTTAACTTCATGAAAGTTCTACAACTGGGGGTAATGGTTATCATGTCTTCCAGAAAGAAACACACTTCTCTACTTCAGTCTGTTGATTACTGAAATAAAACATCATGTCTAATATATTCACATTGTTTCAGATTCAAATGATTTAGTGGTGTTCAAGTTAATGCAGCAAGCGTGTTAAACTGAGAATTTCCATTTTGATAATTCAGAAATTACAGGAATGAATATTTGTTAACCTAAATAGAATTGTTAAAATTTGCATGAGTTGATGAGGATAAGACTGAATTAAAAGACTTTTGATCTTTCCACTTATGCTTATCTACCTTGCCTCAATTATTGGATGGCTGCCAGTGATCATTAATGCATCAACAGTCCAACTATAGGCTTCTAAAATATTCTGAATTAATATTCTGAATTACTATTTAATATTTTCCCTCAGATCATGATTTTAATCACAAATAAGTAAGCACAATTAACCTGATGTCTAAATCCATGAATTTAGAAAATCTTCAAAATGCTACAACACAAATGTTTCTCATGTATCTTCACTAATTCTATTGATAAATAGTTTTCTACAATACCAAATAGAATTAAAATGAATTATTTGTAATTGTTATCTTATGCTGCCCAGGGTGGTCAGTAACTAGGCATTTTTCCCAAGAGAATTCTGTAGGTTTTCTTTGTCTTTCTCTCTCCCAGTTTTCCCTCCAGAAATCTATAAGGAAAAATTACTAGTGTCACTAAATACTGGGTCCAGTGTAAGAATGGAGATGTTCCATCATTACAAGATCCGGACCTATCCTTTGACAGAGCTGCAGGCCTTAAGGGAGTGCCCTCTCTCCTGGATCTGGCCTGCTGGACTTTCGATGGCCTATCTCAAGGATGGGTTATGGAACCCTGAGAGATGGCACAGCGCGGGGAGGGGTTGGGGTCCTGGGGGGCCAGTAAGAGGGCTGCCGGGGCATCGTTGATTCGGTTTTTAGACCGTTTCTTAAGGGGTTAGGGAGGGGTGGGTTGTGAGGAGGGGACTCAGCGCAGCCCAGGTCAGGGTGGTGGGGCGGTGGAGCCGGCGGGTGGCGGCGATCTCCAGGGTGGTTGGGTTTGGCAGGGGACGGCAGGCGTGGGGCCAGATCAAGTTAAGGGAGCACGCCCGATGTCTTTATCGGTGGCGCGCTCCGACCCCTCCTCCCAATGCCCTGGGGACCCGGGATCTAGGGCCCTGGACTCCGGCTGGTGTACTTTAATGCCAGGTCCGTGGCTAATAAGGCAACCCTCCTCCGTGAGGTAATTGAGGAGGAGGCCACGGACCTGGCCTGTATCACTGAGACCTGGGTGGGCCCAGAGGGAGGAGTCCCTCTAGTCGATCTATGCCCCCCAGGTTTTCGGGTGTTGCACCGGCCTCGAGCCCAGGGAAGGGGTGGGGGGGTGGCTGTTATTCGAGAAGCCCTGATTCCAAGGGAGGTCCCTGTTCCCAAGATAGGCGGGTGTGAAGCTCTCCTTTTGAGGTGCGGGTCTGAGAGTCAGAGGGGCTTACCGCTCACATACATTTCCCCCAGCTATGTGGCAGCCGCCCTGCCTGGGCTGCTTGACGCCGTCTCGGGTGTGGCGGTGGAGTTCCCAGGACTTATCGTTCTGGGTGACTTTAACTTGCCCTCTCTCGGGGTGGCGGCGGCTTTGGCCCAGGAATTCATGGCGGCCATGGGTCTGACTCAGGTGATCGATGGCCCGACTCATGAGGGGGGCAACATGCTCGACCTGGTTTTGTCTCGAGCAGTGGCGTAATGATCTGGGGGGTGGTGATCCTATTATCCACCCCGTACCATGGTCAGATCATTATCTCCTACAGTTGGCTTTTTGACAAGCTGCCCCACACTGCTGGGATGAGGAGCCCTAGGTGGTTCCGCCCTGATGACCTGGAGAGGTTCCAGGCAGAACTGGGTTTTTTTTCCTACATCCCTGGTCCACAGCTCTGCCGAGACCCTGGCGCCTGGCCGGGGGCCGTGGAGGCCCTCGACAGAGTTGTCCCCATCGTTACCCGTCGCAGATCCCGTGTGGCTCCCTGGTATACCAAGGAGCTCCAGGAGATGAAGCGACGGAGAAGGGGTCTAGAGAGCAGGTGGAGATCGACCCGTTCCGAGTCTGACCGAGCCCAGTTGAGAGCCTATATCAGGACCTATCTGGTAGCTGTGAGAGCGGCGAGAAGGGTTTATTTCTCCACTCTCATAACATCCGCAGGAAACCGCCCAGCCGCCCTGTTTGGGGTCACCCGCTCCCTCCTTCAGCCGGGGGCTGCGGTGGATCCCTTGCGGGGTCGAGCTGAGGAATTTGGTCAGTTCCTGCAGGACAAGATCGCTCGGATCCGGGAGGGGTTGAACTCCAATTTGCAGTGGTCTGATGCCGAGGGTGCAAGTGGTCTAGCTAATGCAATCTGGACTGAGTTCGATCCTGTTTCTGAGGATAAAGTGGACAAGATTATGCGACGACTGAGTTCCACCACATGTTTGTTGGACCCATGCCCTTCCTGGTTGGTTTATGCCTCCAGGGAGGTGACATGCGGCTGGCTCTGGACAGTGGTTAACGCTTCTCTGGGGGAGGGTACCTTTCCCACTGCCTTGAAGGAGGTGGTGGTGAGGCCTCTCCTGAAGAAGCCTGCCTTGGACCCAGCCGAATTGAACAACTTTCGTCCGTCTCCAACCTTCGCTTTTAGCGAAGGTTGTCGAGTGTGGTGGCTCAGCAGTTTCCGCTTTTCCTGGAGGAAACAGACTACCTGGATCCGTACCAATCGGGCTTCCGACCCGGCATAGCACAGAGACAGCATTGGTCGCACTGATTGATGATCTCCTGAGGGCTCGACAGGGTTTTCCTCTGTCCTGGTCCTGTTAGATCTCTCAGCTGCTTTCGATACCATCAACCATGGTATCTTATTGCGGCATCTCGGGGGGTTGGGAGTGAGAGGCACTGTGTTGCAGTGGTTCGCCTCCTGTCCTCTCCAGGGGTCAGTCCTCTCGCCCCTCCTGTTCAACATCTATATGAAACTGCTGGGTGAGATCATCCGTGCCTTTGGGGTGAAGTATCATCAGTACGCTGATGATACACAGTTATACATCACCCCAGGCCACATCAGTGATGCCCTCTTCGTGATGTCCCGTTGTTTGGATGCGACGGATCTGGATGGACAGTAACATGCTTCGCTCAATCCGCTAAGACAGAGTGGCTGTGCATACAGACATCTCGGCCCAGTCAGGAGATTCCATCTTTGGTCATGGGGGGAGAGGTGTTGCCCCCCGTGGACAGGGCATGGAATCTGGGTGTCCTCCTGGATTCACGGCTCAGGTTGGAGGAGCAGGTGGGAGCCGTGGCCAGGGGGCCTTTGCCCAGGTCCAGCTGGTTCGCCAGTTATGCCCATACCTGGACCGAGATGCCCTGCGCACGGTCACTCAGGCACTTGTCACCTCTCGGCTGGACTACTGCAATGCTCTCTATCTAGGACTGCCCTTGCATACCATCCGGAGGCTTCAGCTGGTGCAAAATGTGGCCGCGGGTTGTGATGGGAGCTTCCGGTTCTCCCATGTTACACCCCTCCTCGTGGCCTGCATTGGTTGCGGTTGCCCTCGAATGAGATTCAAGGTCTTGGTATTGACATTCAAAGTCCTACGAGACATGGGTCCAGGCTATCTACGGGAATGTCTACTGCCGGCATTGAATACCAGCCGCCCTGTACGAGCTCACAGACAGGGACTCCTCGGCGTGCCGTCTGCGACCCAGTGTCGTTTGGCGGTGACGCGGGGGAGGGCCTATTCTGTGGCGGCTCCCGCCCTGTGGAATCAACTACCTCTGGGGCTCTGCCTAGCCCCTGACCTCCGCACTTTCCGCCACGACTTGAAAACCTGGTTATTTGAGCAGGCTGTGCTGAGCTGACTCCTCTTGGGGGGGGGTTGTTTTTATAATTTGTTTTACTCTAATTTGGCTTGGTTGGTTTAATTCTATTTTAGGTAATTAATTTATTGTATTGGTTTTAACTGTGAGCCACCCGAGTCCTTTGGGAGAGGGAGCGGCATACAAGTCAAATAAATAAATAAATAAATATACAAAAAGCTTTTATAGCTAAAGTGAAAGTGATTTTGTGAGGATGAAGTTGCAAGCAATTCTCCCTCCCCAAAATATCTCTTTGTGTAATGGTATTTAATCTCCCTTCAAAGGTTTTTCATTTATTCATTCAATATAGTCTGTAAAGTTTTCCTGTGTTAAATATCAGGATTGGTTAGTTCAGCAAAATAGCTGTAAGACAGAAGAGTTTAGTTTTTAGAAATTGTTTGCTCCTTTTGACTAAACGTAGTCCTATTGCATGGATGACTCAGTGTTTTACTTAGTGTATTAATGTCCTTTGTAGTCTGAAATATTTTTAAAATATCTATTTTTAGCACCAAGATATTCATCACATCTATTCTCCATGATTCCATGAACAGTTGATGTAATCATGGTACTAATACTGGGGCGCAGATTGAACAGAGGTGATGGTCGGGTCCAAGAATCCCCAGTTACCAAGCGTAAAGTTTTTGAAATGGACCCTAAGTCTTTATCAGGCCATGAGTTCTTCGATTTTTCTTCTGGATCATCCCATGCCGAAAGCATACTTCAGATCTTCAATGAATTTCGTGACAGTCGCTTGTTCACAGATGTAATAATCTGTGTTGAAGGTAAAGAATTTCCCTGTCATCGTGCTGTTCTTTCAGCTTGCAGCAGCTACTTCAGAGCTATGTTTTGCAATGATCACAGAGAAAGTCGGGAGATGTTGGTAGAAATTAATGGAATTTTTGCTGAAGCCATGGATTGCTTTTTACAATATGTATATACAGGCAAAGTAAAAATCACCACAGATAACGTGCAGTACCTGTTTGAAACATCAAGTCTCTTTCAAATCAGTGTTTTGCGTGATGCATGTGCTAAGTTCCTAGAAGAGCAGCTAGATCCTTGTAACTGTCTAGGAATTCAACGTTTTGCTGATACACACTCTCTGAAAACACTCTTTACAAAATGCAAAACTTTTGCACTGCAAAATTTTGAGGATGTGGCCCAGCATGAAGAATTTCTTGAGCTTGGAAAAGATGAACTTATTGATTACATTTGCAGTGATGAACTGGTAATAAGCAAAGAGGAGATGGTGTTTGAAGCAGTTATGCACTGGGTTTACCGGGCTGTGGAATCCAGGCGCTCAGTTCTACAAGAAATTCTCACACATGTGAGATTGCCTTTGTTACATCCTAACTACTTCGTTCAGACAGTGGAAGTAGATCAGTTGATCCAAAACTCACCTGAATGTTACCAATTGTTGCATGAAGCAAGAAGGTACCATGTCCTTGGAAATGAAATGATGTCTCCAAGAACTAGACCACGAAGGTAAGATGATCTGCAGAGTAGCTATCTGTTGCATTCCAGAATAATTTCTCCACTATACTATTCAGTATGTGATTTGCACATTGGAAATAGCAAGTATGTATGCTGCTCAGTCACTACCACTTAACTCCCTGTGCTGAAGGGAGTAATTAAGTAAACCTAGAACATACGTTCATGGTTTGTCTGATGTTATGTGTGAATTGAAAAACTATTTGTTCTCTTTATCAAATCATATATCAAGACAGCCCCATTTTAGGAGTGTAACCAGTTAATAGATCCTGGTTTGCAGATCTTGCACAATGGGGCGCGGGAGGGTATGCAACCTGATCATTCAGGCTACAAGTCTCATGGTTCCTGTTTGCTGGTCATGTTGTGCTATGTGAGCCGCAATCCAAAAAATTTAGAGTATAGCTTGAATGGAGTGTACAGATTTAGTTCACTATTATCACTGGTGGAAGGAATCAAGCTGGTGTGCTTGGTTGCTCAATTCTATTCTCATTCAAATACTGACTTAAATTCATTCTGTTTAATTGTTTACTTGTGAACTGAGCCAGTACCATCAATCAGTAAAGGTGTGTATCTGGAAACCATCAGGTTGCTTAATACTGTTTTCAAATGTGTATGTAGATTGGGAAGAGTTTTTTTGTCTCACTGCTTGGTTAATGTGAGAATCTTTTCCAGGTGTTTATTTTAGTGGGCAAGACTTGAGATCTTATTCTTAAAATATAATGTTTCAGTCAATTTTAAGTACTGTTGCTAAAATTTTAAAGTCTTTAAAGTATAAATATATTTTGTGTTTATAGATCAACTGGCTACTCTGAAGTTATAATTGTTGTTGGAGGTTGTGAACGTGTTGGGGGATTTAATTTGCCATATACAGAATGTTACGACCCAATGACAGGAGAGTGGAAATCCCTGGCAAAATTACCAGAATTTACAAAATCTGAGTATGCAGTTTGTACTTTGAGGAATGATATCCTTGTTTCAGGTAATAATTTTATAGTATTTATGGGTGGGGGTGTAATAGAAAAATTACTGTTATTTTAAAGAACATATCTTTTTAAATTAATATCTATTTTACTATCCCTTTGTGCATTGGGGAGTAGCTTAATCAAGTGAACATAGAGGTGACTTATGTATCCATTTCTAAATAACTCTGAAAAGTCATCTTCATTTATATATGTTGATTTCAATTATAGGGAATGTCCAACTTACCGTGTGGGAACCTGTATATATGGTCTGGTTTCCACTGAAATACC
The DNA here is from genome assembly GCA_009733165.1 of Naja naja. NCBI lineage: Eukaryota > Metazoa > Chordata > Lepidosauria > Squamata > Elapidae > Naja > Naja naja. The sequence continues at coordinate 140,457,764 of CM019151.1, read as the reverse complement.
ATTCCAGAAAATGTTCTTTGATTGGAAAAGTTTTATATCCATTATTCTATGGTCAATAAGTTTTTAAAGTATATAACTGTTCTGCATTTTATTTTTAGTAGTATAAACTAGAGGTTTACAAAGCATTTCACATTGAAACATTTTGAATTTTAGGTAGTCATTTTGAATACTGTGGCAGCATTTTGTATTCAAAACAGATGTTTTAAGTTTTCTGAACCTGAAATACTTCCAAAATGGTCAAAGCAACATATCTAGCTTGAAAGAACTATTTCAGATTCATAGCAGAGCATTTCAAACTTCAAACATTTGATACTTAGAAAAAAGTTTTATACACTTCTACCTGTAACATAGTAATGCATTTTCCACAATGAGACCCAACAGTGACAATACTTATATAATAATAATCAATTCTATTTTTTCAATAAGGTGGAAGAATCAATAGCCGTGATGTATGGATTTATAATTCTCAACTTAATATTTGGATCAGAGTCGCTTCTCTAAATAAAGGGAGGTGGCGTCATAAAATGGCTGTCCTCCTTGGTAAGGTAAGGAATCTTTATATAGATACTTGATTTCTGAAGTATGGTTGCAATAAAACACTAAACCAAAATCACATTGAATTCTCTGTCTTAAAGATGAGGCTTGCTGTTGAAACATGTCTGTCATTTTAACATTCTGATTGGTGGATATATACTGTATACATTACATTTGATGCAGTTGCTATAGAAAAAGGATTTCTCAAAGTCAGGCTTTTCTTATTTATAACAAGCAGCCTAACATATCTTATTATGGGGAGGGGAGGGGGAGAGAGAGGGGGAGGGACTTTTTAATAGCCAAAAGGCAGAAACAAAACTATTGCTAAAGGTAATGAAATAAAACAACATATTGAATAACCTCAAGATAGTCAGCAAGTAAATTAAATTATAAATATGGAATAAATTATATGTACATGCTCTGGTAATGGCCACCAGCAATGTGTAGAGCTCTGTGATGGGGGAGCAATGGACTTGGCTTGTTGAGGGGGTAGGGGGCTCGGTTTTCGCCCCCTGACCCTGGCAGTGGAACTCGGGGTCCGGAGGATACCAGCTGTGCCGGCCCCTGCCAGTAAGCAATGGTTCGCTTGCTGTTAGCGGCGACAATGGTGGCGGTCGACGGAGGATGCAGCGGTGGCCGGAACTCGTGCCAGAAGCGAAGCCGGCATGGGAACCGATGCTACTGTTCACTGTTTTGGTTGCTGCTCTTGTTCTGTTGCCGTCCTATTGCCATGACTGGACCTAGGGTCAGAGTCGGTGTTATTGGAAGGCACGCCGACTGGCGTGAAGATCTATCTCCGATTTGGGGTTGCCGGCGTGGTGAATGGAAGGTGCACAGGGCGGCGTGAAGATCTACCTCCAGTTTGAGGGTTGGCGGGCGTGGTGAATGGGTGCCGCTGCCCTAACGGGAGATGGGCCTGCCGGTCTGACGTAGGCCAGCTGGGTGGCCTAATCCACATTGTTGGTATCTGGCAGCGGTGGGGCTGGGGTCTGCTGGGGTGGCCCCTGGGCTTGTCCTGGGGGCTGCTGGAGCCAGAGCTGGGATGGCTTTGGACCTTGGCCCTGGGCGGACAGTGGCAGAGTTTTGGCTTGGACAACCATGGTTTCTTGGAGCCTGGCTTGGAGATGGGGCGACCACCGGCCGGCATTAGCTGATGTGGGGGTGGCCTGGTTGCCCCAGCTGGCATTGGCTGGTGCAGGGGTTGCCGGGTTGCCAGCCTCTGCTCTGCCGGCCTGGGACCATGGCTGCCTTGAGACTTGAGCCGGGGATGCCTCCCCTCCCTTCTCTTCAGTTCCAGTGTTTGGCCTGTCGGGATGGATGGTGCCCACCGCCGTGAGAGGGCGGTGGTGAACTCTCTTAGAGCACACCCTGCTAACCTGTTGTGAGAGGACAGTGAAGGCTGGGTGTGTCATCCTGTTGGCTTCAGCCTCGACCTTGGATGGAGGAGTATTGGAGCGCCACCGGCGGTGAGAGCGCGGTGGCTGGTCCTTTTATTTGGTCATTTTCATCGGGACTTCCCCGTTACTGTGAGAGGGTTCCCGGGATTGGACTGCCCCAAAATGCTTGGATTATACCTGGACCAACTGTTTTCCTCTGGCCATTTCCATCATTTCCATTGTATTTATTATTATTCTCCCCATCATTTGAGATCTATGACCATACGGACCTATTCAGCTGCGGAGCTACAGGCCCTCAGGGATTCCCCTCTGTCCCTGGTGTGGCTTGTCGGACTATCTGAGGCCTACCTTGATGACGGATCTTGGGATCCTGAGAGGTGGAATCGCGCAGATAGGGGTAGGGGTCTTAGGTTGGGTAGTAAGAGGCGTTCTAAATGCCCTTCGTTAAATTGTTAGCCAAATTTTCAAGGGAGTTAGGGAGGAGGGTGGGAAGTAAGGCCCGGCTGGAGCCTTGGGGGGCTCTGCTGGGTCATCCTCAGTCCAGGTCAGAAATGGGTCACGGCGAGGAGGGGATGGAGTTGGGGCTGTCCGGGGCTCTAGGGGAGAGGGTGGGGTTTGTGATCCCCACGGTGATTGGGAATGGCAGTAGAGGTATGAACGGGGCGCCATATCGGATTTTGGGAGCGCGCTCCCGCTGTCTTCGAGCATGGCGTGCTCCGACCCTCCTGTTCTTGCCTGCTTCCCTGGAGGTTTAGGGGACCAGGGTCCTGGGCTCAGGTTGGTTTATTTGAATGCCAGGTCCGTGATGAACAAAGCTCCCCTCATCCGGGAACTGATCGAGGAGGAAGACGCGGACCTGGCTTGCATCACGGAGACCTGGTTGGGCCCAGAGGAAGGGGTCCCTCTGGTGGAGTTATGCCCACCGGGTTTCTGTGTGTGGCACCAACCTCAGGCCCAGGCTAGGGGCGGGGGGGGTGGCTGTTGTGATCAGGGAGGCACTTTGTCCAAGGGAGACCACTGTCCCGCAGATAGGCGAGTGTGAGTCTCTCCTGAGGTGGAGCCCTGGGGGTCAGTTGGGCCTGTTACTTGCGTACCTTTCTCCCAGCTGCGTGGCAACGGCCCTGCTTGACCGACGTCCTATCTGGGGTGGCGGTTGAGTTCCCCAAACTTATTGTGTTGGGGGATTTCAACTTGCCCTCTCTGGGTGGGGCGTCAAGGATGGAGCAGGAGGTCATGGCTTCCATGATGGCCATGGACCTGACTCAAATAATACGGGGTCCAACCTACAGGGGGGGCACAAGCTCGACCTTGTTTTTATCTCGGGGCAGTGGCTTAATGCCCTGGGTGGGAGATTTCCAACTATTCAACCCCTGTCATGGACCGACCATTATCTCCTACGGTTGGCCTTCCAATATGCCACCCCTCATCGCTGGAAGGCGGAACCGACTAGATGGCTCCGCCCCAGGCGCCTAATGGACCCAGAGAGGTTCCAGTTGGCGCTTGGGTTGATTCCTGCTTCCCTTATCCACAGCCCGGTTGAGACCCTGGTGGACACCTGGCATAGGGCTGCCTCCAGGGCACTTGACTGAGTTGTTCCTTTGCAGCCTCTGACCCGATGCAGATCCCGGTTGGCTCCCTGGTTTTCCGTGGAGCTCTGGGAAATGAAGCACCGGAGGAGAGGCCTAGAGAGCTGTTGGTCCAGCAGGTCCGAATCTGACCGATCGCAGTAAAGAACCTATACTAGGTCTTATCTTGCTGCGATGGGAGCGGTGAAGTATGCGTACTTCTCTGCTCTCATTGCGTCCGCAGATAATCGCCCGGCCACCCTGTTCAGGGTCACCCGTTCCCTCATTAATCAGGGTGGGGAAGACCTTCTGTAGGGATGGGCTGAGGAGTTTAGTCAACATCTGATGGACAAGATCACTCAGATCCGGCCCGGCCTGGACTCTGACTGGTCAGACTCTGATGGGAATGGGATGACGGGTCTTATGGATTCCATCTGGGAAGGGTTTGATTCTGTGACTCCAGATGAGGTGGACAGGATCATGGGGAAGCTGAGTGCTGCCATGTGTTTATTGGACCCGTGTCCCTCCTGGCTGGTTTATGCTGCCCGGGACGTTACGTGAGGCTGGCTCCAGGCAGTGGTCAATGCTTCTTTGAGTGAGCGATCCTTTCCCCCCGCCTTGAAGGAGGCGGTGGTGAGGCCCCTCCTCAAGAAGCCTGCCTTGGACCCCGCTATTTTGAACAACTTTCGTCCTGTCTCCAACCTTTGCTTTGTTGCGAGGGTTGTTGACAGCATGATAGCCCGACAGCTCCCGGTGTTCCTGGAGGAAACTGACTATCTGGACCCGTGCCAATCGGGTTTCAGGCCCGGATACAGCACAGAGATGGCGTTGGTTGCACTGGTGGATGATCTCTGGAGGGCTTGGGATGGGGTCATTCCTCTGTCCTGGTCCTATTAGATCTCTCAGCAGCTTTTGATACCATTGACCATTGTATCCTACTGCGACGCCTTGAGGGGTTGGGGTGAGGGACACTGTTTTACGGTGGTTCTCCTCCTACCTCTCGGGACATATGCAGGTGGTGTTGGCAGGGGGGCGTAGATCGGCCCCAAGGCCCCTCCTTTGTGGGGTGCCCCAGGGGTCAGTTCTCTCGCTCCTCCTGTTCAACATCTACATGAAACTGCTGGGCGAGATCATCCGTGGTTTTGGGATGAAGTATCATCAGTACACTGATGATACCCAGCTTTTTATCTCCACCCCAAACCAACTCAGTGATGCCCTCGACGTGATGTCCAGGTGCCTGGAAGCGGTATGGGGAGGAATAGGCTCCAGCTCAACCCGGCTAAGACCGAGTGGCTGTATGTACCGGCATCTTGAGTTAGCCAGGATGTTCCATCTCTAGCTATGAGGGGAGAGGTGTTGCCCCCCCATAGATAGGGCTCGCAACTTGGGTGTCCTCCTGGACGCACGGCTCAGTTTAGAGGAGCAGATGGGAGCCGTGGCCAGGTGGGCATTTGCCCAGGTTCACCTGCTGCACCAGTTGTGACCCTTCCTGGATCGAGATGCTCTACGTATGGTCACTCATGCGCTCGTCATTTCCCGTCTGGACTACTGCAACGCTCTCTACATGGGGCTGCCCTTGAGGACCACCCGGAGGCTTCAACTTGTCCAGAATGCAGCAGCGTGGGTTGTGATGGGAGGTTCCCGATACTTCCATGTTACACCCCTCCTGCGTGAGCTGCACTGGGTACCGGTTGCCCTCCGGGTGAGATTCAAGGTGCTGGTGTTAACCTGTAAAGCCCTTCATGGCATTGGACCGAGGTATTTGCAGGAAACCCTGATGCCGATAACAGCTTCCTGACGACCCATGCACTCCCACCGGCAGGGCTTGCTCAGGGTGCCGTCAGTCAGGCAATGCCAGCTGGCGGCCACCAGGGGTAGGGCCTTCTCTGTGGGGGCACCCACCCTTTGGAACCAGCTACCCCTGGAGCTCCGGGTGGCCCCTGACCTCCGATCCATCTGCCGTGGCCTAAAAACTTGGGCTGTTCCAACTAGCCTACCCAGACTAAAGGAGGGGGGGAGGGTCTTTTTAGTGGTTTTTAGTGGGTTTTTTTTAAAAATTTTAATTGATTTATGAGATTTCCGGTTTAATTAATTTTTTAATATTTATATTGTATTGTTTTTAGTATTGTAAGCCACCGTGAATCCTTAGGGAGATAGGGCGGCATATAAATCTCATAAATAAAATAAATAAATAATTAAATTTATGCATATAAGTGAGTAAAATCTGCAGTATGTTTTTTGTTGATTTCTGTTCTACTTACTAGGAACTTGTGCAAATTATCCAGTACAGATTACATGTGGTATTTGAAGCTCCTATGTGTGAGCTGGGAATAACTTTTACAACCGAACTAGGTGGTAGGAGGAGGATTGTGGCTGATCACCCAGCTGCAGAACCAGTTAAAATAAATGGAGTTGGGGAGAGAGAGAATAAAACCATTAAAAGTAATAATGATAATATGCTCCCAATTGCCAGTTTTTATACATTTGGGTGCATTTCAAATCTTAAACCGGGATGCCCTTTTTGGGATGCAAAAATTCAGTCAATCATAAGATAGTAGCATGGAAATACAAATAAGTCCTTAAATGTTAGCAGCCACAGAAATCATGTGGATTTTTGCAGCCTAGTTACGGTAATCTTAGGTAAGTTTTTGAAAAGTCAAGGCATATCTGAAGACTTTCTGGTTTTGTGTAACTGCATTTCTGTCCCTAAAAATATTAAAGGATAAATACATGCTGATAACATTTTTTACATATTCTAACAGGTGTATGTGGTTGGAGGATATGATGGGCAAAATCGGCTGAGTAGTGTGGAGTGTTATGACTCTTTTTCCAATCGATGGACAGAGGTAGCTTCACTTAAAGAAGCTGTCAGTTCTCCAGCAGTTACCAGCTGTGTGGGAAAACTGTTTGTGATTGGTGGAGGTCCAGATGATAACACATGCTCTGATAAGGTTTGGTATTTGAATTAACTTTTCTCACATTAGTAATATGAAATAAATATATATGTGTGTGTGTGTGTGTGTGTGTGTGTGTGTGTGTGTAGGTCATGGTGTATTCGGGTCTTGTCCCGTGTAAGATTGAGAATACCTTGGCAATGTTTCGACGAAATCTCATCCGTCATCTTCAGGCTGGTGTCTTCAGCTTCGTTCAAGGTATTCTCAATCTTACACGGGACAAGACCCGAATACACCAAGACCTACATACCTTTACCCGTGAAAATCTACGAAAACAAATATAAATATATATATAAATAAATATATATACACACACACACACATACTGTGTGTACATCTGTGGAGGTAAATAACCCTGCATAAAGTGCAGAAGAAGAATCAGAGGGTAATGAAATTAAAATTAAGAAATAAGAAAATAAAAAGAAATAGAGCTAATACTACATCATTCATTATTTTTCCATACATTTCTATCTTTGCAAAGCATTTTTGTTCCCTCTGTCCATGCATCACTTCATATATTCCTTTTGTTTAAATTTCTCTCCTGTCTTTTTCAAGAACTCACTACCACCATCTAACTGACTTTTTTATCTTTCCCTTCTTCTCAGTACATTTAATTATTAAACAGCTGTTTTCTTTGTATGTGGAGTTTTCCATGTCAAGAATGACATTTGTAAATCCACCTTCAACTCAGTTTCAGTTTTGTCTTGTAACACCTGTTCCTCTTCCATAGCGTCTTTTAGTCACATTCCTTCCATAGTCAGATCTGTCTGATAACACTATTAATGTTAACTTCTGAGTTGATTTTTCAAAATAATGTTTGTTAGACCATTTTGCTCCATTCTGTAATTGTAAATCAAGTCTGTTCCTTTTTAATTATATTTAATTACTATATTTTTCACACCATAAGACACACTTCCCTGCCCCCCCCAAAAGTGGGTGGAAATGACTGTGCGTCTTACATAGCAGCTGTTGCCAAAGCCCCGCCCACCCACCGGCTCCCACCCTATGGCTGTTTTTGGCCTCTGCGTGCCCCATTTTTGGCCTCCATGCATCCCATTTTCGACCCGTTCCAGATGGCGGGGATTGGTGGCAATAGGCAGCAGCTGGAACAGGCTGAAAACTGGACGCATGGAGGCCAAAAATGGGGCACGCAGTGGCCGAAAATGGAGTACAAATGGAAGCAGCAATGAGTGGCGACAATCCCCACAGCCTGGAACAGTTGATCGGCGGTATTCCGGGAGGCCGATTCAACCGCCAATCAACTCATGCTAAATCAGGCTATGCTAAAGCTGACTATGCTGTTTGCTGCAAGGAGGCAAATTGCTGGGAGGCAGAGGCAGATTTTTTTTCTTGTTTTCCTCCCCAAAAGCTAGGTGCGCCTTACGGTCTGGAGCTTCTTATTGTGCAAAAAATACGGTACCTTTAGTGTCCAATTTTTAACATCTTACTTTAAAAAAACTATTTTCCTGCTGGAAGGATTCTTTATAATAAATTCCAAGCTCTTATTTCAAATTTATGTGGACCCCTTGGTCTGTTTGTAACTTTTTAAAATCAAATTTTTAATCATGATGTTTATTGGTTGTTTATTAAAAAATAGTTATAATCTTACATTTGTAGTTAAATTTTTGTTTTGCTGAGAATTGAAGGGAAACCCATCTAGTGCTGTCAAACTTGCCAATCCAAAGGTTTCTATTAGCTGAAAAACAGTTAACAAGTAATTTCTGAAAGTGATTAGGAAATAAATATGCAAACCCAATGTCCTTTTAAAGACAACGGACCGTTGTTTGAGCAAGATGGCTACTCCCTCATCTCCCAGAGCTCTAAACCCTCAAGAGACTCCTATCTTGCAATCTCCTCCCATGGAGCAGCTGTCTGCAGCACAGAAAGGTTCAAAAAGCCAATTGCCACTTCTCTGATCCAATGTACTACCGATTGCTTGACTTATTTTTGAATCGTTATATAAAATAATACATTTCACACATTTTGCAGCTATCATTAAATGTTGTTGGTTTAAAGGGAATTTTTTTAACACGAGTATAACAACGAAGTACAACTTTTTTTACTGTTTTACTTTTGGGCGAAGGCAGCATCAGGACTCTGCAGGGGGGGAAAAGATTGCCAAGGCAGATTTATTCAAGTTCAATACATGTTCAATACAAGTGGTAACAGAGACTGACAGTAATGATTTCTCTGCAACCAATATTTTTCACTACTTATACATGTCCAGAGAAAGAGAGAGAAAGAGAGAGACTCTTCAATTTGGGCAAGGTTCAGTGATTCCAGATTAGAAAGCCTAATGGCTTAAGTCTGCAGGATATTTTCCTTTTATAATTTCACAAGTTAAGAAAACTATGTGTTATCTTATGCTGAAACTGACTTGCTTTCAAGTTTATAAACGTATTTTAAACCATAAGTTTAACTATGTTGGATCCAGGTAACATACTGAATAGCAATGAATTTTAAAACAAGCTTGCTGGAGAAGATGAGAGAGCGCATGTAGAAACCCAGGGAAAGGCAAATCTCATTCTTAGGATAAACTGTGATTCATTAAGACATTCAAGTACGTTTTTTATTTTTAAAAAATTATACTTGCTAACTAAGCCACAAAGAAAGTATGCAAATTTTATAATGTAAATGAAGGATAATGTTTGATTTGCTTATCATTTATTACATCGCTTTGTGAATGAAGTTAAAAATCAAAGGAAGCAGAACTTATAAGCACTATACCAAAGAGGTGCTAAAAACGGAGATGTATTTCCTTCTCTTAAGGTTCAGTCGTATGATCCTGATACTAATTCTTGGCTCCTTCGTGCAACAATACCCATTGCGAAGAGATGTATTACAGCTGTATCATTAAACAATCTCATTTATGTTGCTGGGGGACTCACAAAAGCGATATATTGCTACGATCCGGTTGAAGATTATTGGATGCATGTGCAGAACACATTTAGCAGACAGGTAACAACTAAGGACTAAAAATGCTCTATACAAGTAGACATGTTAAAACATAAAATGACTAAGTGCAAAATTAGGGAAGCTTTTTATTTCTACGATACATTTGCTTTTTATGAAATTGATACCGGAGGATAGGGCTTTTATTCCATATAACAAAGTGAATTTTGTCATCATGCTGTATTTACAAAAGCAATCAGGTTTTTCCAATCTAGATCTCTCCAAATGTACTGGATTTATTTAGATGGGAAATTATGGAAGTCCAATATATTTGGACAGCATAAAATGGGAAAATTTGATTTAAAGGTATAATTCAGCATAAGAATACCTGAAGTATCTGGAAAGTATTAGGATGGTGCTGTCCTGGAAGTTTGCAGAAACCATATCTGAACTGAGTTTGATACTTGAGGGTTTTCATTAAAAATTGATTGATTTATAATTTGCCCATATTGATATCTATTAGAGGCAGAAATATTCTCAGAAAGCATGATGCAAAAGTTTATTAACTGGAAATACATACCAAGCCCAAGCTTGAGAAATGAAATCTACAAAAGAATAATTTAGTACGTTTCTAGCAAAACAATTATTGTAATGTAATTTTACTTTTTCCTTCTCTTTTTGATCTGATGATCAGGAAAACTGTGGCATGTCTGTCTGTAATGGGAAAATCTATATCCTTGGTGGGAGAAGAGAAAATGGAGAAGCCACAGATACCATTCTTTGTTATGATCCTGCAACAAGTATCATTACAGGAGTTGCCGCCATGCCCAGACCTGTATCATACCATGGCTGTGTGACTATTCACCGATACAATGATAAGAAGAATTTTTGAGTAAGAAATCCTATTACTGCCAGAATTTGTAAGATTCATTTTGCAGCCTTTTCCAAAGTGTCATCTGGAAAGAAAACACTATTGTGTTTAAAGTCTTGATTGTTAAATATTTCCTATAGTTATGATTTCTAACTTCATCTGAAATCATTAACAGTTTATGTTACTAAATAGATCATGCTCATGTCCATATTGTATTTTTTCAAGTTTATTTCAAATAGATTTACCTGCATTTTTCATATTTTTAATGTGATAAGTACTGTTTACTGTCAATGTGAAAAATTTAGTTTATATATGATTTATGTGTAAATGGTTTAAGTAATATTTGCCTTTTTTTCTTTCATTAATTGAATTTATAGTGCCACTATTAGAATAATTTTTTAAATATTTGAGAATAATATAAGCCTATGTTGTCTTGCATCATCTTAAAAGATTTTTTTTATCAGAAAGCATATTAAAAATATTTAGGTCCATCTGTATGTAGAATCACTCAGTTAAAAGGGTGTTTCAGATTTTTTGTTTTTGTTTTAGTATATGGTATGTGACGTTTTCATTTTACTTCTAAATGAGATCTTGAAACATCTTAGTTACTTTTTAAATCTTCAGAATCTCCATCTGAAATTAAGTATAGTAAAGATCACATCATAGTTGTCCATCACAAGCCCAAAGAAGCAATACTTAGGATTAAACTCTTCCACTCACTACATATATTAGATGTCAAAAAATTCAATAGTAAGGATCTTTTGTTTAAAATATAATAGAACCAATGAACAAGCAGTTGATTAATCATTGTCTTCTATTAAAGAATAAAAACAACTGTCATGGACCTATTATTAATATTTTTCCAGGTAGCATCTCTCTGTGACATGGATCATTTTCTGAATTGTTTTTTCCTGTAGCATACCCTGTACAACTTGAATAAGTTTGACATATTTTAGTGTAGAAAATGCATATTAAAACATCATTTCCAGGTGTGAAAATGATAAGTATACATGTTATTAGCACTTTTGTGTTGTGTGTTGCTGTGATCAGTAGTTGTATAAGCATTTACAGTACAAGAACATGTTTTACAAGGAAAATTCATTATGCTATTTTGTACATTGTTTGCTTCCTGAATATTTTCCATATAATTATTACACTGCTGTGAATATTATGAATTTTCCTTGGTCATTCTCACATAGGTAAGTTATGTATATTCTTTTTACATCTCCATTTTTATATCATGGTCATATACAGCCAGCATATATTTGCTTGACTAGACTATAAGCCTTAATCGCCTGCATATACTAACATTTAACCTTATCAGAAACTGAGTAAAACCAGTTTCCCTGAAAAATATGCCTAGTTCTAATTGATTTTCAAGCAGTTATTATATACTATGTGACATTTCTGGTGCCTTGGAATCTTACATAACTGTACGTTCATCAAATGTTTTAACAAGGATATGGCTCATAATTAATTATTTACTGAGTGCTTTCTCTTAGATATTCGTGTGCTTGCAGTAGGTGCCTTTAAATACTTTTAGCATTGGCTATGCAGTACTTCTATTATCGGAAACATTTGTGCTGCTATGCAGTAGATTATACATGTTGTAATTTTCAATATATGAATTAACAGTTCAATAAATTTGGTTTCTCTGACTAGATAAATCCAGTTAAGTCTTTTCGTTTCAGCAGTGGGACAAGAGTAGGTTTTTATTGAAATCAAAGGGGTTGTTCCTTCTCTTAATTTCATTGGGAAGCTATTCTGTTAGTAAAAAGAAATGCACTGCATTTCACCAATAAAATAAAAATACATCAAGGGAGTGCTGGTCAACCTGTTGTCTTTGAATCTCTTTTTGCAGCCCACAAAACTGGCCACTGTTTCTGAAAAACGACAGCCATTTTACCTGCCATTTCAAGGGCCACAGCAAACAAAAACTATGTAGTTTGTACAGCAAGTCCTATCAAAGTTAAAAATTAGGAACTTCATGAATTCCCTTAAAACGGAGATTCTTAACCTTTTTGAAAGAATCGCCCCCTTGAGCCATTGAGGAAGTTGTCATCGCCCCCCCTCCCCCAATATAACCGCCCCCCCCTTGCCACCTCTTAGCGTCTCCAAGGGGGCCGGTAGAGGGGCGCTAAGAGGCGGCAGGGGGGAGTTTGAGGCACCAGCCCTGCAGGTTCACCCACTGACTGTAGTAATGCTCTGGAGCCGGCGCCTCCAATGTGGAAGCGGTGGCACATTATGTGCCACCACGGCTGCATTCGATACACCGCCCCCTGCCACCTCTTAGCATCCCCAAGGCCAAGAGGGCCAGCAGAGGGGTGCTAAGAGGTAGCAGGGGGGCGTTTGAGGCGCCGGCCGGCCCTGCAGTTTCACCCATTTTGGCGCCGGCTCCGGAGCGGTGCTACAGTCAATGGGTGAGCCTGCAGGGCCGGTGCCTTGAACGCCCCCCTGCGCCTCTTAGCGTCCCCAAGGGGGCCAGCAGAGGGGTGCTAAGAGGCAGCAGGGGGGCGGCGCATCGAATGCAGCCACGGCGGCATGTAACTTGCCACTGCTTACGCATTGGAGGCGCCGGCTCCGGAGCAGTGCTAGTCAATGGGTGAACCTGCAGGGCTGGATGGCACCTCGAACGCCCCCGTCGCTTCTTAGCACCCATCTGCTGGCCCCCTTGGGGACACTAAGAGGCAGCAGGGGGGCGTTCGAGGCGCCGGCCCTGCAGGCTCACCCCATTGACTCTTGTACCGCACCTGAACCGGCACCTCGAATGTGGCAGCATGTTGGGAAAAGCCGCCGCCACCGCTTTCCCAAAGTGCTGCCGCTCTCGTATTCTTTGTCTATCCATCCATCCATCCATCCATCCATCCAAGGTCTGTCTGTTTGCCTGCCTGCCTTCCTGCCTATCTACCAATATAGATCTCTCTCTCTCTCTCTCTCCCAATATATCTAGCTCTATCGCCCCCCTTCTGTTCCTTCACCCCCACGTCACCCCTTTTTGTTCCATCGCCCCCCTGAAAAACAAAATCGCCTCCTGGGGGGCAATATCGCCCAGGTTAAGAACCACTGCCTTAAAACACCATCTTGTCCAAATATGAGGCATGTTCCCTTGCTTTGTAACCCTTTATTCCTTTATCCTACAAAATCCATCTTAGTGTGACCCTTGGCCATCAAAATTGCTACTTTTGCATGAAATATGTCACTTGGCAGCAGATTTTTGTTAAATATCAAAGAATTCATTCATATTTTGAATGTACAAAGTTCACAAATGGCTGAACCAACTGGATGAAACTAACAGTATCTTTTTTTTTTCTTGGCATCTATTTTGGAAAAGTTCCATTTAAAAATTAGGCTAGTAAATGTGGAATGGTAATGGTATGTGTAACTCTTCCTGGCATCTTTGCTTGCTTATTTGCAGCTATAGTGAAGATATTTTTTTTCCTTAAAATGTCCTTACAACTACTGTTTGGGTCACATTTGATCATAACTTCAAAAAATTCCTGTTTATACTTCTGAATGAATCAAGTTGCAACTATCTGTTTGAAAATGTCAACCAATGCATGTCACTTGTTATACAGCTTGATAGATCATGCCAAATAAATCTTGCTTGCCACCTACAGGAAATTTGCCCTATTTTATATTTTTGTTATCTCTACTTTAATTTTGCATGCTTACTGTTTTGCTTAAATCCACTCAATGCAATTCAAAGGGGAACAGAGGCAGGGGGGGAAATCACCTACTATTTACATATTTCAATAAGAATCACTACAGGTATATAATCTATAGTTTACTTGGTTTTATTGCAATATACTGGATTTTTTTCCTTTAACTACAGTTAGTCACCTGCATTTTGATGCTGTTACATTGGCTAAATCAAATATATCAAATATTAAATCTTATTGAAAAAAATTCCACTGAATAAAGTCGGGATTCCTAATAAGCTTTTAGGAATTACCTTAATCTAACAACTTCTCTCCTGATCTACAGTGTACAGGTAGCCCTTGACTACAGTTCATCTAGAGCAGGGGTGTCAAACTCACATCATCACAGTGGTGTCACGTGATGTACCGCGACGTACCCCTTCGCTAAACTGGGCATTGCCAGCACGTGATGCATCCGGCCCATGGGCCAGACACCCCCGATCTAGAGGATATTCGAAATTACAACAGCATTGAAAAAAAGTGATTTATGACTGCTTTTCACACTTAATGTCTGTTGCAGCATCCCTATGATCACGTGATCAAAATTCAGATGCTTGGCAACTGATTTGTATTTATGATGGTTGCTGTGTCCCAGGGTCATGTCATCATTTTGCAATGTGACAAAATCAAAGCCAGACTTAACAACCGTGTTACTAATATAACTGCAATGATTTACTTTACAATTGTGGCAAGAAACGTAAAATGGGGCAAAATTGTCTTGTTAGCAACAGAAATTTGGGGTTCAATGGTTGTCATAAGTCGAAGACTACCTGTATTATAGAACTGTATAGAGAGCTGGATTCAAAGAGCAAAACATGATGTGGAGCACACACAAGTGTGTACATATAGCACCTCTCAGAATAAGTGCATCAAGCTGGTATGAGTCTTCATAAAAAGATGTGCACTCCAAATCACATTTAGCCCTTCAAATCTGGATCTCTATGCAGCCTTGTGTATTACGTTTGAATCTTAATGAGACTACAATTCAGCTATGAATATAGAAACAGTTGCCCATTGTTTAATAACAGTTGTCCTACACACCATAAGACTCATATCTATAAAGGCCGTATATAGCTGTACTTTTGTAGCACAGCATTGATAAGGCCCTTCTCTAAAAACTCAGTAGCTCAAGGCAAACACCTCATAACCTTAAAAATCCTTTTGTAAGCCATTGCTTCAAAAGCCATTTCCACTTGTGTGCACAGATGCACAGCTGCTTTGTTTTGTTAGTAAATCCCAGCTGAAGTATCTGGATATGCAACATGCACACTCAGGCAGCTGGGATACAGCATGCAACCTCTCTGGAAGGCATAGGCCCCTTCAAAGGGACATTAGGCCCCTTCAAAGGGACATTAGGCCCCTTCAAAGCTCAATGCTTTGAAGAGGCCTAATTCACTCAGACCAATGATTTATTATGCATTTCTCCCCAATGCTTTGCAAAATCTTGTCATGTTACTTCATCAGAGTTGTGGATTCTGTATTCTTAATCAGACACCCTACTAACTTACCTCATTCTTCGAAAAAGAAAGCATTTTCCTTTGGCCTTTTCATTCCTGTATACAATTCTACCACGTGTAAAAAGTGAACAATGTAATACAAGTAAAACATTATGAAGAAATTTCTCAATAAATTTATGCCTGATTCTACATTTAAGAAGTCCATGCAACTATTCTGAGGGAAAAATAAAGGTGACTTTATTCAAATATACCTAGAATTATTTTGTAAAAAGTTCCAATTTTTGTAAATGGGAACGATTGTTAATATCTAATGTAATGTATAATATATAATGTATGTTGAGTTTTTGTAGATTGAATAATTGCAAACCAGCAACTAATCATGACATTGCATTTTTTGTGTTTGCTTTATACTGTTAAGTAAAAATGTTTTTTTGTGTTACTATTTCCAACACACATATTTAATATGTATTTAAAGCTGTAATATTCTGTACTTAACTTTTTATAGTTGTGATCAATACTTTTGATTTTTACATGCTTTTTTCTGTTTACATTAAAATTGAAACAAATGGTTGTATCAAATGCAGAGAATGACTGTACACAGTAGTAGTTCAGTAGATAAGTGTGTATGTTTAATATAAATTTCACTGATGTCCAGGCAATTTATATGCCCCACAAAACATGTGCTGCACAAATTATTTATTCCAAAAGCAGTCCCATCATATTTAGTTTTATTTATTTTCACATTTGCTATTAAGAATCTGCTGCTAATTGCAGTTTTCCCATTGTGTGAAAAAGAATTACTCACTGTAGAGACTGACCTTCCAATTGAACCTCCATCCTTCACAGATTGCTTGATCTTTGTTAAGGAAGTTCTTTCATTTGTGAAGGATTCCAAAATGGTTGGAATCCAAGCAGTAGCATGCTAATACTAAACAAAACTTTATTTGCATGCAATATTTTTAAAGTTGATAAATATTAACTCAGAAAATGTATTGGTCACTAAATTATGTGGCTGCAGTATTTTGTTCTTACGCAATCCTGGAAATACTTTTAAATATACTGTTACCTAATTCTTAAAATACCCCACCTATATTTGAGATGAGCATCTTCCTGAAAATTTAGCACAGGGCTGGGCAACATACATGCTTCACATGACCCTTCAGCATCCCATTTTCAAAAGCCCAACAGACCTGGCTATCTTGATAGCACAATTTTTGTTTTATTTCAAATTACCATTTCAGAATAAATACCAAGTGGAAACAGAAGGCCTCTAGGAGTTAAACTCAATTTATACCTTTAATCTTCCCAAATGATCAGAAATCTATCCCTTCCTGTGAGATCCCCAGGCAATGTTGTGGCTGATCAAGGAAGAGTGCAGCAATCTCCAATTCTTAGAAAGCTGCCCGTCTTTATTCTAGCATATTCTATTTCACTGCATCATCATGTATCCTAGCATGTTTAAAACTCATGGAAAATTTACAAGAGGGAGTTAGCCATCCTGAGTTACATGAAGGTAAACCAAGCTACCTTTCACCTTTTCTGATACAAAATTTGTCCTTTATAAATTTCCTATGTTATACAAGGATTTAGCTGAACAATAAAACACACTAAAAATACCCACACTTTTCTCGATTATTTGTTTTGTGAATATTTAGAAAAATACTACAGGTTAGATGGCAGCTAACCTCATGAAACTTACTGACTGAAGTCTTCAGTTATACCACAAAACACTGATCTAGAAACAGTAATTCTAATAGTTTGATCATTTTATTGTACTTATCAATATGCTTTATAATCATGGTCTTTTATTGAATGTGTTATTTTTTAGTTTGCATTATAATACTGGAGTGTATCAGTAGATATTTCAATGTTATGTGTATGTATTTATAAGTATGTGTGATTTTTTTTGATGATTGCTTATAAATGATGCTTTTTAAAGCTATGTATGGGTTGTAGCGATATGTGAGGGTGAAAAGCATTTGGTTGTAGTTTATTTTGTATACTTAATCCAAAGAACTGAATGTTGTAAATAAACCTATTTTAGTGTAATCTTTGTCCCAAAGCCAATTCAGAATAAACATTGCTAATTTGCATCATGATTTTCTGTTTTATTCAAAAATTTAGACTTATTATGTAAATGTCTATTACTTTATTTAAATCCCACTTTTCTGACAATTACAGGATCCTAAAAGTAAAAAGCAATGTAAAATAAAACATAGATGGTCTTTCAGATATTTAGGATTTAACCACTAAGAGTACATATTCAGAAAATCATTAGTAGCCAGTGCAGGATTTAAAACATAAACATATGTTTCCAGTAGCTGCAGTACTCAGTATTCCAGCCAACACATTTTTCACTTCTAAAAAAAAAGCATATGGCAGAAATTTGGTGGTGCAGGCTGTTAAACACCTAGCACTTAGCACTCCAGCTGCCTGCAATTAGTGCAGGCTCGAATCCTACCAGGCTCAAGGTTGACTCAGCCTTCCATCCTCCCGGGGTAGGTAAATTGAGGACCCAAGATTGTTGGGGGCAATAAGCTGACTTTGTAAAAATGCCGCTTAGTAATAAGCAGGCATATACAATGGAAGGAAGGCTATTGCTGAGCACACTGGGTTGTATCCCAAAAATTGTAAGCCGCCCTGAGTCTCCGGAGAAGGGCGGCATATAAATGTGAATTTTTTTAAAAAAATTGTTTCAGAAAAAAAGAATTGTTTCAGTTACTGCAGAAAGCTATTCCTTGGCACTACTGCCACCAGAATATCAAAAAACAGCTAAGACTGAAAGAACTTGAGATTTCAGGAGCAGTACAACTCTTATCTCCAAAAGGATATACAGTACTTCAATCCTAGTAATCAGCAGAACAGCCATTTTATCTAGATATATAAGATGCTTTAATAAAAGTTCTCACATTCATATTTTCAATTCATTATTCATTACCAATACATATTCATAAACATTTCTACTCTTACAATTTCATATATTTTCTACTCCATTTAATCCACTATATTTCAATATTTCCAGCTTACCACCTATTTTATTTTACATTATCTTCATTAACTTTCTCAAAGCCGATGTGTAATAAACAAAAAAATAGAACTAATATATTCAGGATCCACATGGTATTTTCCCCAATCTATAATAAATCTTATATTTATTCCAGAGATATTCATATAACCATTTCATATTTCCTCTGTTTCCATTTAACCAAATTTTACCTATGAAATTTTATTAAATTTTCATTTCTACAGTTTCAGTTCTTGTAGAGGGAAACATTTATGTTCCTAATGTTTAGAAGATCTTAATTCTATTGGGAAAAATACAAATTCCATAGCATAAGTATCATTGCCTGAATATTTTATTAGTTTGGAAGATAAAAGTTATTTTAACGTAGTTTTCAATTTCCAACTGGGCTAAATAGCGATGTTATTCAAAAGTAGCAGATTTGTAATAATGAACACTAGATTTCCATTTAAATTCTGTAAGTAGACTTATACAATCTTTCATATTAGGAATATATTGTTCTATGCTAAAATTCAAAATACTATTACATAATATATTTAATATTTAAATTCAATGCATATCCTGATTAAACAGTTGACTAGAAGAAATGCTCTCTATTCAGTACATTCCTGTGAATCTTAAGAAGTACATGACACATGAGATGTCTCACCATCTCGTCAAACACAAATAAAAGCTAGCAAAATGCAACCAGCTCTATCCCCCATCCAACAGGCCCTCCTAAAATCTTCTCACATCAAGACTGTTAGTCCTTTTCTATCTCAAGTCTTTACTCAGGAAGGATGTAACACTAGCATCACCATAAACCATAAATATGACAGCAGCAGCAAACTGGATTATTTTAATCCCAAATCCATTGTGTAGGACAAAGAAAAGGGTGAACCAAGAAAAAGAACAGTCACCCAGCCATTGACCTGCTCCTACTTTCATTACCATTTCCATTTCCACTGAGCCATGGTGGAATTACAGTAGCATGCAGAATTGCAGTCTAACTGCCCACAGCCAGGTGACTCAGACTTCCAACCTTCCGAAGTCAATAAAACGAGGACCTAGATTGTTGGGGCAACATGCTGACTTTGTAAACCACTTAGAGAATGCTGTAAAGCACTATGATGCAATATATAAGCCTAAGTGCTATTGCTATCTCAAACTCAAATGTCAAAAATCATCACAACCTCAAGTAACTGCTAGAATTTCCTAGATGTTGGCTGTCAGAAATAGCTGGCCCCAAATAGCTATGATCAGTCAATATGGAGGATACAATTAGTCCCATTGCTATAAAGCTGTCTTCTTAATCTGTGAGTTCTCACAGTTTTGGCCCAACATGCCCAATGCCAACCAGCTGATAAGCAAACAAATCAACCTCCAACATCTCCACTGACTATTATCTTCAACATTTGTCCATGCCATTCAATATAAACATTTAGCCTTGATGCCATATAAAAAAAATCTGGAAATTGTTATTGGACTATATTAATTTATCCCATCGAAGTATTTTTCACTTAGTACTATATGTTTCGTGCTTAAACTTAACTGAATAAGTATTGTGCAGAAGTTGTGAAGCACTGTACTGTAACAATGCAATTATATTCTCTAGTCAAATATATTCATAAATTGTATAAAAACTCTTTAATAACCACCATGCAGCTATGTAGAGATTACAGCTATGAAATTAGGGGTGCTTGGTCCTCTCTGATGTTGCTTGTTTTCTTGCAAAGATTTCATTACCCAAATCTATGAAATCTTAGGTTATGTACATAAATAGTTTCAATGAAGTACATTAGCAAAGTTAAATTTTAAAAATTAAAAATTGTGCCTGGAAAAGTTAATGGTCTGAAAACAGAGTTTCAGTTACAGTATTTTGACAACTAAATTTTTAAAAATCCTACACATTTCTACTTTGGCTTATATTTTTAGAACTATTGGCAAAAATGATTAGAATATAAACAGCATATTTTTTATTATTCTTTATATTAACTTACACCAATTGATGTATTTCATTTGCATTTCTTTGCTTGCAGTTACCTCAACTGCAACTCAGAACATCAGTAGAATTATGGAGGAATTTACTGCTGTAGAATGTATTTCTGTCAGGCACAACCAAACCAGCATGTGTAGAGTTCAAGATAACTATTTTATTGTATTCAGCCTATCATACAAGAATCTCCCCAAACCTCTCTTGGGATAATAGATAAGACCCCATGGAAGAGGTGGGGTGTAGGCCCTAGGTTTTTTGTAGTTGCACAACTGAAGACTAACTCCCAGCATGAGCCCTGGGTGGCAGTTTCCCAACACTTTCGTATTATTTTCAAATGTTCATTGCCATAGAAGTTCATTCTGAATTGAGCAAAATGGTCCCTGGAAATTTTAAATGACGTATCTTATGAGAACGATGCGGGTCGCCGTCTTCATCTCATTCCTACGTATCTGCTGCTGGAACACTTCAGATTTTGTGTTTCTGGCATGCTAAAAACTTGGGAGAGCAGAAAAGTCCCAGCTCATCATATGTTACCACTTTAATAGCTGCGTACAGCATTCCCACGCAGCTAACAATGAGTACGGTTAATAATCACAATAATAGTAATAGTGCCAGCAAAAAAGATACTATAAAGAAGTCTAGTGATACAAACCTTTGGGGATTTTAAAAGCCCTTAAACAAATACCAACGCCCGGAAGAAGAAAAACTAAAAGCGGCACACATCCAGTAGTCCAAGTCCTTTAGGGTAAAGCGGGTGCAGAACAGCCGCTCTCGGGCTTTGCCAAGAACACACCGGCCACCTCCTTCAAGCATCGGCTTCTCCCAATGCCCGCCCCTTCTCCGCTCTCCGCCTGCGCAGCCGCGCCCCTTCGTCGCCCTGAGAGAGGACGGAATTGATGGCGGCTGCGCGCTGCAGGTGGTGGCCTCGCTAAGCCTTGAGTTGGTTAATGCTAAGGGACTGCCAGCGGCGGCCTTCCGGGTTTTTTTTAAGCAAGTCGGTGAGTTGTGCAGTTGCAGCCGGAGCCCCGCTTTATGCCTTCCGAATTGAGAAGGGGCAAGGCGGTGCGTGAGTTTGGCGAGCGCCCCCTCCGGCTCGGGCTTGACTCTGGCAAAGGCTGGGGGCTCTTGCAAGAAGCCGGAGGCAACTACCTCTGAAAGAGCCGGCTAAGTTTGCTCAGTGTCTAACTTCGCTGGGCTCCAGGGCTGGAAAACCGAAGTACCCCCTTTACGCCCATCATGCACTCAGTTCCTAACGATGTTTACTTGGAAGGAGAAACGCTGAGTTTTTGTGAACTCTTGTTTGGAGCATGCTTTAAATGTGCAACCTTTCAGACTAACTACGTTCCTTGAAAGTTCACATTGAATTCAGTAGGACTTCCTGTTAAACACATGGGTAGCCCATGCCATTGTATAGTTATGTCTACCTGTTTCCATTCATTTTAACTGGGTTAAGCATAACTTGATTGTGCTGTTACAAGAACAGCTCTGCATGTACTATTTGACATACTGTACTTGGATAGGAGTCCTGTCTGGGTACTTGTTTTTAAATGCAACTCATATTAAAACTATGATTTTGGATGGGGCTTGACCCCAGACACTATCTGGCACAGTTTTGAATATTTATAGGCATGCTAATTACAAAAATATACAAAATATAGGCTGTTTTCTGTCTTGATACCCGTTTTCCTTCAGTAATGTTTGTTCTGAGGATCCTTTCAAGGAGGTACCTAATTATCATTAAGGAGTTATATTCAGTGACAGTAGCAAATAAGTGCAGTTTTTGATACCCTATTGATGCTTATGTCTATTAGCTGCTCTTCTGTCTTTGATGTTCCATGATAACATATCTGAATAAAACTGTTTTGCAATAATGTATAAGGATAATGTTTCTGTATTCAGTTATGAAAACTATTGGTAATAAAAGTTAAATTATTATTGTCTAATCTCTGTGATTATAAAATTTTAATATTTTTAAATGTTAAATTATAAACTAAGTGTTCAAAACTTGAGTGGATAACAGTTGTGCAATAAAACATGCTGAAAGACTGAGAAGAAAGTAAAATCTGTTTTCACCAATTAAAACCATTTTTATTTGACAGGACTAACTGAAAAACAGCTTTGGGAGGAATCTAAGAAGCCTTCAGCCAAAGTGCAGACCATTAAAAGAGAATCAGATTTTGATTTATATGTCTAAGGTAAAAATATTTTGGGAAGATTTTTATTCATTTATAATGGTATACTGGGTCTATGTGATATGTCTCCACACTGCATATACATTTACTTTTCAGTAGAAAAGAAAGAGGAAAATAAAGGTTAGTTGTTGTAGAACTAAAACAGGTTGCGGTTTTCATAAACATATGCAAGTATTGTTACAACCTAAAATGTCATTTAGTGTCATCTTCTTTTCCCCATTTTTTTTTAAAAAATGAGTACATCCAAATAACTTTTCAGTGACCATAGCATATAGAAATCTTTGGCTATAAAATATTGATTTATTTTAGAATTCTTTACCTCTTGTTCAGACATGCTGATCTTTTGTTCTCAATAAGAGAACTGGCTAATTCTGTAATGTAGCTTAGAACTTAGAACTTACAAATGCTATGTATTTGGATTGTTTCTCTAGTGAAGAAGACAAAAATGTCAGGTATCAAGAGGACTGTAGAGGAGATGGACCCAGACTATGAAGAGATCTCAGTTGCACCTACAAACAAACATCATAAAGCATCAGAACAATCTGGTAAAAATTTCTTTAAAAGATGAAGAACAGTACGTGATTAAAAACCAAATTAAAATAAATCTTAAATCTCAATTTTTCCATTTTTTTCTTTCACAACTGTATAGACATGTTTTATTATGTTTTTGTATGATGTTGATCTTGGTAACATTTAAAACAATATGGGAATTGATCTAAGTATAATGTTGAGACCTTATTTATTACTAAAACTTTGGCTAATACATATATGAAGCATAATATAACTTGGGAATCCAACAGTAGCAATTTAGAAGTCATTTTATGGCTTATTACAATTCATAATTTAGTTTAATGTGAGACTCCAGCATTTTGTATTTATGTAGGTCTTAATTATTCCTGTTATGAGTGACAATCAAGTTCTGCTGCTTCTAAATTTTCTTTCAGCAGTATTTAGATTAAAAAAATTACAGTGTTATAGTGTAAGTTACAAGTTACAGTGATTCCTTGAAATAGATGCATTATCTTTACATTATTTGTGTATAATCTGATGTTGCCGTTTTCTTTCAACCTAACCTGGTCAATCTGACATCACAAACACTTTTAGCTTATATGTGGAACATTTTTCCAGAAATGTTGCAAACAGTCTTAAATATCTTGAACAGAAAAATCTTAATTGTATGTAAATCTTAATTTACATAGCTCGAGATGCTGCAGTACAGAAGATTGAAGCAATTATTAAGGAACAGTTTTCTATAGAAATGAAAAATAAAGAACATGAGATTCAAGTGATCGATCAGGTATATAGATACCATGTTTATTATAAATTAATAAACAGAAGCAGGGATTTGTGCAGCCATTTCTTAAATGGATATTTATTTTGACAGCGGCTGATCGAAGCAAGAAGAATGATGGATAAACTACGAGCCTGCATTGTAGCGAACTACTATGCTTCTGCTGGACTCTTTAAAGTTGGGGAGATAAGTAGTGCACATGTGAGTAGTGGCAAGTTACCTTGCCTTAATCTATATCAGGATTTCCCAAGTGGTCAGTGTTGACCCCCATGGTTTGATGTGATAATCCATTGATGTTGTTATTTTTAGAGCCATTGCTTAAAGTAGTATTCATTAAATAATATTCATATAATGCTTGAGAGTCTATTAACAACCTGAAACTTCATGAAGGGGTCAATGAACTGAAGTATTGGGGAACTCCTGTTCCAAATGTTAACATTCATCTAATTAAAAATACAGCTTGCAAAGAAATTGTTGGAAAGAAGTACTAGTCCTAAACCAGCAATGCATTTTAGGTGTCCCTCCAGATATTTTTAAACTTTATGCTGGCTAAGCACACTGGCTGTTATGGTATGGAAGGTTGTAGGTCATGTATTACTATAACTACTTGAAAGATTCCATTAAAGAAACAGATGTAAACTTCAGTAGGAGAAAACTTTAATTTAAAAAAAACAACAGCCTGTTTTTAGTTTGAGACATATTTTTTTAAATAATAAAACATCAAACTATAAGATTAAGAACATTAGAAAAACAAAGAGACTACCATGGAAAACGTTTATATCACAAACAAAGCAACTCTTTAAAAAATGACCAAAAATTGAAAATTAAAAGTTCTTTTTCTTGTCTTTTTCTTATCAGAAATTTTCAGTTTATTATAAATTAATAAACAGAAGCAGACTTCTCTGAAACTAGATAAATCTGCTTCTGATTTAGAGCAGTAGATTCCCAACAGGCATTATTTCTCAACATCTGAAATTTTAGAGTAGAGAGTAAGCTAGGTAACTACCTTTCCTGTGAACACCTTGTTAAACAAGTTTTTGTATTCTGTGTCAACCTCCAAAAATTATATGAATGAGCTACTTATAAGAGCAGATCTGATGGTGTTGTGGTATTGCCATCTGATGTTTTTTCTTTATCCTTGGTTTCCTGCCTGCTGTCTCTTTTAAGAGGATCAAGAAGCATTTACTAGGAAAAGCTACAGAGATTCTGATTGTAGCTGTCTTTAAAATAGAACTGGGCTGAAAATATCTCCAGGATCTGAAGGATTTGCAATAGATCAGCAACAATTTTAACTTCCAGGTTTTTAATAAATAGGCCTGCTTCTTCGAGTTTGCCTGCCTTTAGGTGTAATCAGTAATGGAATTCTCCGTAAGATCCATAGATGTGTTTTATGTACCAGGTTGCAAGTGGCTGAAGTTAGGAGATTAGTTTTAAAAAAAAATCAGCAAGCCTGACAAACAAACACTGTTCTATTTCAGGGAATGAAGACTTGTGATTCTATGGTTTTTAACCATCCAACCATCAAGAAATTTTTAGAATCTCCATCCCGATCATCCTCTCCTGCTAATCAGGGCTCAGAAACCCTGTCAGTCAATCATTCAGAGAGTGAATCATCTCAGCACATGGAATATATGTTGGGAAAAGACAATGGTAATCTGGATGTGGAAGAGAGAGTGCCAAGCAAACTTGACTTGACTCTGCGCAAGAATGCTGGACAGGTGATATGACAACAATGTGTTAAAATAATTTTCAGAAACAAAAGTTCTTTTGTAATAGCATGGCAAAAGGAATCCTTATGGGAAACTACAAATACCACTGCAAAGAACAAAACCATTTTCTACCTATCAGTATTTCCTGTTGGCGTAATCATATGTATGTGAGCCTTCCCCTATCTGGTGCCCTCTCAATATTCAGGATGTTAATTTCCATAATTTCCAACTAATATGGTCAAAAGGAAATATGGGATTTCCAGTAATATAAAAGTATTGGGATAAAGAATACTTCTGAAGTGTTCATAGTTTTGTCTTCCAGTTTATGTCACCTGAATAACAGTGTTTATGCAGTTTTTAAAATATCCTAAGCAGAAAGAGATTAGGATTTTAAACCGTGAACATGGTCAATTTTCCTTAGAAGAGTGGAAGGCAGTTTTCATTTCCCAACACAATTGGGAATTTGATTAGTAGATTAAACACTCCCAGAAGTAGCCTGGAGTTCTCTCTTATATTCTTTTGATAGCATATATAGTTCTGATTCCCAAGTTTAGTATAAACCCAGTGAGAGATCTTATAAATTGCATCATTGCTTTTTCATATAGTATAAGGAATTTTCAAAGAATCTTTTTTGTTTTAGATAAGAGTAACAGGAACATGTCAACTTTATACATGTAAATATATTAGACATATATTTAAATATCTATTTACATTGTAACATGCTCAAAACCAAATCTGATGATTTTGTAAGAACTGGATGCCATTTTTTACATTTAGCGATTATGTAAAGCTAGGTATAATTAAGCAGAAGAAAGGTTTGCACATATTTTTTTAAATGCTTGCAACCTCCATCAAAAAATTTTCTTCCTGAACATCCTTATATAGATTTCTAAACATTCCATCTTTAGGACATTTCTGGTGTTTCAAGAAATTATGAAGCAGAGCTAAGAAAGGCTGGTTTTTCAAATGAAGAGCATTCACGGTTATATGTGAAGAAAACAATAGTTGTTGGTAATGTTTCCAAGTAAGTATTCAAAGTTTTTGTGTTTTTTGTTTCTCTTTTCCTATCCATTCAAAATATGGATTGAAAGTAGAAGAGGGATTATCAAACTATGGAATTAGTAAAGTCCTTGGTGTCCTTGGTTTGCTTGCAGACTTTTCATTATCCAACTTGATAACATCATCAGTGTTAATATGGAATCAGTAAACAAACTTATTTCCATTCTGTTCCAAAATATCTTAACCATTATTATTAGACAGCCCTGTTGTTTCAGGGCAAGACTAACCCATATTTCTTTCTTCATAGTAGTTCTGAAGGTAGAAGGCAGCTACTGGTTTGAATAATGTTGATTGGAAGTGCTCTGTGAAGTTAAGCTGCTATTCTTAACTCCTCCTCCAGCCCAAGTATATACTCCATTTGACATTTCCTGGTGAACATCTCAGAAGGCATGTCAAGTAACTGGCTGGAGTGCCTCACCGTAGCTTCATGTGACACACCTGGCAAGAACACTCAGTGGGACAGTATAGATAAATAATGGTGCTTAAAGTTGCACTAGGCATATTTCCCTCTCCAACCTGTATCAGAGAACTGACTGCTGCTTAAAGCCATAATTGATAGCTCTAACCAGCACTTCCCAGGACTCAGAAAGAAAGGATGGTGGAGGAAGTCTGTTTTGCTACATGATGATGTTTTTTATACATCTGTTTGTTAGTCACCTAAAAAGGACAGTATAATCTCTCTCCTTTTACTTTCTGATGTCATTCTTTATTTTCTCTTCCAGTGGAAAAAAGCCAACAGTTTTTATTTTTTCCTATAGGTGAAGGGAAAAGGAGAGCATTTTCCAGTGTAAAAGCAAGCATCTCCTCAATAAATAGCTTTCTTTTCAGGAATGACCAAACATTTTGTCAATGAAGAATTTTCCTGAAGAGATATTCTTCTCTGTCTCAAAGAGAACCATAACAGCCCTGAATTCCAGTATTTAGGGTTGTTTAATTAGTGATGGAGTAGAATTAATTTTGGTGGATTTTTTTTTCTGTCTTCCAGATACATTCCTCCTGATAAGAGAGAAGAAAACGACCAATCCACTCATAAATGGATGGTCTACGTAAGAGGTTCCCGACGAGAGCCAAGCATTGATCATTTTGTGAAGAAAGTCTGGTTTTTCCTTCATCCCAGCTATAAACCTAATGATCTTGTTGAAGTCAGGTAACACAGATTTCATTGAAATCACCTGAATGATTTGATTTCAAATGCTCCCTATTTTTTCTGCAACTTCCTCATCTCTTGTATCTGTTAGTAACATTCTGGTTAGAATTGCTCCTTGAAGTAAAAAATGCACTACTTAATGGTACTCCTTGGGCCCAAAATTATCAGTGGTACAGCATTCCCCAAGCTGGCTAAGTAACTCGGAACACTGTTCTGTCAGTTCTTCTGGCTTCTCAGATATAGCATTTCCTAGATAGAAGGATTTCATTTCATGTATTTAGTTAGTTTAAATTGGCATGACATTTTCATTTCCCCCATTTCAAGACTCAAACATTTCTTGATTTTTTTTCATTTTTGTTTTTTTATATATTTGTTAGAAGAAATAACTAAATCCCGCAATGTCCATATTTATAGAGAACCTCCTTTCCATCTGACGAGGCGGGGCTGGGGAGAGTTTCCAGTGCGGGTTCAGATTCACTTTAAGGATAGCCGAAACAAAAGGATTGACATTATACACCATCTCAAGGTAATACTGTAGTGTTCCATGATACAATGCCTAGTTTTGTTTGGCATGTTTTTTTTCTTTACTTTTTCTCAAGGAAATAGTCAGTCTGGTTTGGGGTTTTATAAGGTAAAATGAACATAAATAATGTGTATGAAAGATATCTGAAATTTAATATGATTTTGGGTTTTTTTCCCCAAGTTGATCTATTACACGTGCAAAGTATAGCAACTGTATGTTCTTGGAAAAAATAAAGGGCAAACCTAAAAATGGGCAAATGTAAAAAAGGTCTATAAGGGTAAAGAAATTTTGTTTATAACTTTGTTTTACAAAGGAAAATTCAAGAGCAGAACCAAGAAAATAAATAATTCTAAAGGACTCCTTTCTGAAATAAAGAACCATAATAAATTGCATATGGTCACATGTGTACTATATCTGTGCACATATGGAGCTTCAAATAATGTTAAATGTAAGGTGTTTTTTGCTAAGACATAAGTGTAGAAGTCAGCAACGCATTACTTAATAATTTAAAAAATAACACCAGATATCATCTATGGGACACCCAAAATTATTTAAATGACTTTATTTTTTAACTGAATAAGCTTTAAAAAAGAAAAATGAGATTGCTTGGAATGTCCAGCAGAAATACTGGAAAATACAAAAATTTTAAAATATTCAAGTTTTTAAAACATCTGTACCTATAATGATTGTCAGTGCATAAATCAATGCATAACCAAGAATTGTTCCTGTCAGCTTCAAGAATTTCCCTCCTCCCCAGATAAAAAGGAAATCTTCCAGGAAGATCCTTTTGTGACTGTCACAAATTATAGACTGTCATCTTGCAATCATTTGAGAATAGCTTCTCTCAATGGTGGTATTTACTCTTTGGAATTTTCTCCTCCCTAACACTCAGGGGCTGGCTAATGTTTTTCAGGCTTCCTTCAGCTCCTAAGATAACCCCTTCAAGAACAAATTTCCAAAGTTATAAAAGGTCAGATAAGGTTTATTGTAGAAAAGTTTTGAAGCCATTACAAAAGAAATAAAGCAACTGCAGTGTATCAACTGCTAGATGGGCTAGAATTAGCCTCCCAATACCAAATATTCTATCTCTTAATTTCTCAGTCAGTGAGTGACCTGGACTGTCCTCAGTATTTTAGTATTCCTCAAACGTTTGGTAGTTTTAATCCACTTTGAATTCATGTATTTGTTGTTATTTGGAAGTAGATCTAGTCGCTAGATGATACATGTTTGAGCAGGAGACCTATTCCCTATCTGCCTCCTGGTTTAGTAACAGACAGGTCTGCTATGAAACTGTTTATACATGGTTGTGTAAGAACTTTGCTTTGGCACCTGTTGAAGCCATATTTTGCTATCCGAGCCTTGAGACAACTGGTTTTCATCTCATATCCATTAATGAGTATGCTTTGCATTTTCTGTTTTAACACTGTTTTATTTTGAGTTTTAGATTTGACTGTAAGCTGCTTAAATATTGTTAAAGTTATATAAAGCTTTTAATAAAGCAGCATGCAAACATTTTAAATGGCTAAATGTTTGCCCAATGTTAGGGCAAATGAACAAGAATTGACCATTAATAAATATTCATTACTTTACTATTGAAAAAAGGTAATCCATGTATGGAAGATTTTAAAACACATACATAGTTTCCTTGTAATTTTGCACTTAAATATTTTACCTTTACATAATACTATTTTCTCTTTGGGAAGCCTTTTGGGGGAGAAAATGTCCTTGGTTAAAAACTATTTTGCATTTCTGTTGCCTTCTTTGGAAATTTAAGAATTATTGCCATCCATTAAGCTATTTACTAAATGTCGCCATCTCTCTTGCTTCCCACATCTTGAAATTATGGCGAATCCATTGTGCATATTAATCCTGCCTTCCTGTAGCGAATTGGAGCTATTCCTGGTGTTGTATCACCTGCAAATCAGAGGCACATAATGGAGAAGCTGAGCAGCTCCATGGGCTACTATGGAGCCTTTTCCCCATAGTTGTCTCTCATTGTGACCCTGATTCATTACAGTTTTTTTAATGCTTCATTTCATGTAGTTTGAATTCATCTTTTATACTGCATTGTAAGATTCCATTATCTTGAAAGACATTGACTCAAGTCTTTTTTTCTTTCTTTTTTCTTTGCATATCCAGTGAAAATAGAACAGATATAAAATACTTGGAAAGAACAAATACATAAATTCAAAGTGGATTAAAACTACCAAACGTTTGAGGAATACTAAAATGCTGAGGACAGTCCAGGTCACTCACTGATTGAGAAATTAAGAGATAGAATATTTGGTATTGGGATGCTGATTTTTTTTAATGTGCTGATTTTTTATTATTCCTAATAAATGATGGTTTAAAAATAGTTAAAACAAAAATGCAGCTTTTTTAATATTTGAATTTGGGGAAGAAGCATCAAGGTTTGTATATATTGAAATGGTTTAACAGATAATTTGTGTCAAAAATAGGGTCTTTTTAAAAAAAAATTTTCTGTTTCTTACAGTTGGATAGAACATACACTGGTTTACAGACACTAGGGGCTGAAACGGTAGGGCTTTGTTTTTACTTTGCTTAAATTTTTAAAAATGTTGGTAGGAAAAATGAGACTTTCTTGGGTTTTTTTAAAAGTATCCACGATAAGTATTTTTCAAGCAGCCATAACACCAAAGTACAAAATCTATTTAATTTTTGTATTATTAGCGATAGAACCTTGGATAGGTCAAAAACAAATATGAATGGTACTCTACATTGATAAAGTATATACATTTTGCTTGAATATAAAGTTTTGTAATCTGGGTGAGCAATATATGGCCACTATGTGTCATTGAATAACAAATCCATTATATTGGCCAGCATAACCAATGGTGGCAATTGTTCAAAGTTGCAACATCTGGAGGGCCACATGCTGTCTATCCCTAATCTAGAAGCTTCAACAAATGGAAACTTTGTAACCTGAGCTAATATTGCAGAATCATGGTGGATTTTTTCTTGTGGGTGGAAATTATAAGACATGCCACCCAGATCTTTGTCTGAGAAACAAACCTGAAAATCTGAGAGAATGTGTGGTTTTCTCCACACAGTATCTTTATACATACTGCATTGTCCAGTTCTGTTAGCCTTTTGAGGCAGTCCAGACAAGAAGCACAACAATGAAAGGTAGCTACATCTTTATTATAAGATTACATTAACAGAATCTTGCAAGTTTGAAAGAATTCCTTCCCTCCTCTTCTTTTGCTGTCTGGAAAATTAGGGAAGTTCCTTCTGAAACACGTCTAGGGGTGGGATTCTACCAGTTCGGACTGGTTCTATAGAACCGCTTATTACGATTCTGCGCAGTTTGGAGAACCAGCAAATCGTGCCCATCTGGCCCCGCCCCGCCCCTCTCTGCCCACCCCTCCCTTCCCTGCCCAGTAGTCCTTATCACACATGCACAACATTGCATGCATGCCCAACATCGCTGACTGCGTTCTTCCCTGCTCAGTCACTCCTTAAGGTATTTTTTTTCCCTCCTGACCATCAGCTGTTCCTATGATCAGCTGTGCCAGGATTCCCCTCGCTTACTTACTGCTTTGCCCAGGAGGCTTCCCTGAGGCCCAGGAAGGCAAAAAATGGGGGCGCAGCAGTACACACCCCATGCCCCCCTCCATTTTTTGCCTTCCTGGGCGCCAGGGAAGCTTCCTGGGAGCAAAAATGCGCCCCCCAGGAGGCTTCCCTGAGGCCCAGAAGGCCCAAAAAATGGGGGAGGGGGGAGTGCTGCAAAAAAAGAAGCCACGCCCACCCAGTCACATGGCCACACCCACCTAGCCACGCCCACCTAGTCACACCCACAGAACCTGTTGTTACAAAATTTGAATCCCACCCCTGAATACATCCCATGCCCACTCTGCTTCTGTGGAGTTTTGCATGACAATAGTCTAGTCCAGCCGGATCCGGCCCGTTCGGCTGTTCTATCCGGCCCGTGGAGCTGAAAGAGCAGAGGGTTCTCTTGCTCTCCCAGAAGGCTACGTGAAGTAATCTAACTTTGAATTTATATTAGTTCACACAAACACTCCATCCATGCTTTTGTTCCGACCCTCCGGTCCATTTTAAGAACCCATTGTGGCCCTCGAGTCAAAAAGTTTGCCCACCCCTGGTCTAGTCTATGGCTCTTCCTCCTGTCTCCCAATGTTTATTCCCACATACTTATTACAGGTTCACACCAGAGTTCAGCAGTAAGTCACAATTCTCCAGGCACTTAACTCTTCATTTTGAATGCAGAGGGCCCAGCATCATATATATTTTAATACCAAGGTGTTATGAAGTTCTTTGAATATAATTGACTAAAAAACTATAATAAAAGTATCAGTTGCCCAACAGTAGTTTTCTTCTCTTTTGAAAAGGTTGTGGATGTTGAGTTGCATCGGCATTCTCTTAAAGAAGAATACCAGTCATCGGATTCCGATCTTTCTGATGCTCCCAACTCATTGCATTTGCCATTGAATATGCCAGCACCTATGAAAGCATCTTCACCAATAAAACAAGTGCATGAATCCATCACAGAAGTTTCTCTTGAAAAAGGTAAAGATGTGTGTCCTTCTGTGTAAATCGGGATTATATTCATACATTGTTTAACACAACTGGGAATCTCAGTTTGATTGGAGATTTTTTTCTCTCAGGGAAAATTTGTCCCTAATTATAAGTAATTTCAAAGGCAAAGACATTACAGAAACTCAAATCCTGTCCTTCTAAGTAGGAAAGTTCTTCAGGTTTTTTTAATAAATGAATCAATTTCAAGAGGTTTTCAGCAGAATAAAGCTTTTTTGCCCCACATATTTCTGTTTAAATTGATATATTTATCAAGAAAACCTTGCACGTTTCTTGTCTTCTCCCTTTACATTTCCACACTAGGGCTCAGTGCTGAAGCTGAAAGGCATACAACCTTTTACGCCCTGCCATCATCTTTAGAGCGGACTCCCACTAAGCTCACAAGTCAGAAAGTCGCTTTTGGCTCCCACAGCAACTCAGCTTTTCAGCCAATTGCAGCCAGTTGCAAAATAGTGCCTCAGGGTCAGATCCCAAACCCTGCTGAATCTCCAGGCAAGTCTTTCCAGCCCATCACCATGAGCTGCAAGATTGTGTCAGGTATGGAAAATTTGAGGCATATTTTAACATGGTAAGACTGTGGAAAACATTTGAAGTAGGTCTTCTAAAAAGCATGTTTGCATGCATAACTCTTTCGAACTGTTTGCATGCATAACTCTTTATTTTAGAAAGAAGATACTGAGGATATGCGTGCATACTCACCGCTTTGCTTTGCTTGAGTCCCAGACTATTCATGCATGCATGAGCAAAAAGGGACACTCTTCATACTGGCAGGACTATTTCTTTTAGAGGATATGGCTTCTTCAAGTAGATGCATTTTATTCATGACGATGCACTTTCTGAAGTGCCTTTTTCAGTTGTTTTGCTTGGGCCCATTACATTTACATCTAATGAAAATAAGCCAGTTTACTTTGTATTGAAAAGTTATATTTATTTGGGGGATGGGGTGAGGAGGGGCAACTGTGGCAAATATGCCACAAGAATAAACTCTGGTGTGTGGTGCTACTTAGTGGACACTGTCCTCTCTTGCTGCTTGCTCTCCCTCTTTCCCTCCCTCCCTCTTCCTCTCTCTCTCTGACTCACACAAAAACTGTCCATCTGTGAGGTAGCCTTGCTTTTATTTTCCTAAAATCAGATCTCACAAATGGAAAGTATTCCTATTTACTGTAAAGGGCAAAGTGGTAAGATATAATGAATAGCCATGAGCTTTGTGTAAAGAATACAAAAAGGCTTAGCTTGGAAGAAGCCTCACAGGGTTTGCTATATCTGTTGTAATGAATAAAACATGACATTTTTAGATGCTACATCTCCCTGTCATTAGAGGAGCATGTTTCAGGAAGCAATGTGCTAAAAGTTTGATTTTCAGGACTATTTTTTATCCTTTTAATAATTGAATCAGTTCTATATTTGAATTGTTATATTTGCTATTTATGTGTATTGTAATTTAAGCATACGTTGCAGCCTGGCCCGGAATCGTGGCAGGGGGGCGGGGGGGCCGATGGGGCCCTGGGAGTGGGGCGGGAACTGCAATTCCCAGGTTGGTTGGGATTGGCAGGGGACGACGAGGCATAGGGCCATATCATGTGTTGGGAGCACGCCCCTGCTGTATTAAGCAGTGGCACATTCCGACCCTAGTGCCTGCTCCCAATTTCCTGGGAACTTCGGAACTGGGACCCCAGGGCTCTGACTGGTGTATTTTAATGCCAGGTCCATGGCTAACAAATCTTCCCTCCTCCGTGAAGTGATTGAGGAGGAGGCTGCGGACCTGGCCTGCATCACCGAGACCTGGGTGGGGCCAAAGAGCGGAGTCCCTCTGGTGGAACTGTGCCCCCCAGGATACTGGGTTTTGCACTGGTCATGAGCCCTGGGGAGGGGTGGGAGGGTGGCTGTTGTTATTCGGGAGACCTTGATTCCTAGGGAGGTCTCTGTTCCTGAGATAGGCGGGAGTGAAACCCTTCTCCTGAGGTGGGGGCCTGATGGTCAGGTGGGTCTGCTGCTCACATACCTCTCCCCAGCTGTGTGGCAGCGGCCCTGCCCAGGCTTCTCCACATCCTTTCGGAGGTGGCGGTGGAATTCCCAGGGCTTATAGTCCTGGGTGATTTTAACTTGCCCTCTGGGGGAGGCATTGGGTTTGGCCCGGGAATTCATGGCCTCCATGGCTGCCATGGGCCTGACCCAAATAATTCAAGGCTCGACTCATGAGGGGGGTAATACTCTTGACCTGGTTTTTGTCTCGGAGCAGTGGCGTAATGATCGAGGGGAGGCCAGTTTTATGGCCCTACCTGTTCCATGGTCTGATCATTATCTCCTGCAGCTGGTCTTCCAACAAGCTGCCCCAAACTGCTGGGATGAGGAGCCACTTAGATGGTTCCGCCCCAGACGCCTGATGGACCCTGAGAGGTTCCAGGCAGAGCTGGGTTTTTTCCCCACTTCCCTTGCCCACAACTCTGCTGAGGCCCTGGCAGCTGCCTGGCAATGAGCGGCTGCGGGTGCCCTCGACAGAGTTGTCCCCATGCATCCCCTCACACATCGTGGATCCTGGATGGCTCCTTGGTATACCGAGGAGCTCCAGGAGATGAAGCGCCATCGGAGGGGCTTAGAGAGCAGGTGGAGGTCCACCCGTTCCGACTCCAATCGAGCCCAGTTAAGAGCCCATATTAGGACTTAACTGGTAGCTATGAGAGCGGCGAGGAGGTCTTATCTCTCCACTCCAATAGCGTCTGCAGATAGTCGCCCAGCCACCCTGTTTAGGGTCACCCGCTCTCTTCTAAGTCCGGGGGAGGCGGTGGACCCGCTGCTGGGTAGGGCTGAGGAATTTGGCCAATATTTGTTGGATAAGATCGCTTGGATTCGGGGCGGGTTGAGCTCTAATTTGCAGTGGTCTGATGATCGGGATACAAGTAGTCTGGCTAATATGATCTGGGTTGAGTTCGATCCTGTCTCCGAGGATGAAGTGGACAGGATTATGCGGCGCTTGAGCTCCACCACATGTTTGTTGAACCCGTGCCCCTCCTGGTTGGTATATGCCTCCAGGGAGGTCACCTGCGGTTGGCTCCAGGCAGTGATCAACGCTTCATTAAGGGAGGGTGTCTTTTCCTCTGCCTTGAAAGAGGCGGTGGTGAGGCCCCTCCTGAAGAAGCCTGCCCTGGACCCGACCGTGTTAGACAACTTTCGTCCAATCTCCAACCTTCGCTTTTTGGTGAAGGTTGTTGAGAGTGTGGTGGCTCAGCAATTTCCGCTCTTCCTGGATGAAGCGGACTACCTGGATCCGTACCAATCGGGTTTCCGGCCCGGGTACAGCACGGAGACAGCATTGGTCACACTGATGGATGATCTCTGGAGGGCTCGGGACAGGGTTTTTTCCTCTGTCCTAGTCCTATTAGATCTCTCAGCGGCTTTCAATACCATCGACCATGGTATCTTTTGTGGCACCTCACAGGGTTGGGAGTGGGGGGCACTGTTCTGCAGTGGTTCTCCTACTACCTCTCGGGACGCTCGCAATCGGTGTTGACAGGGGGCAGAGGTCGGCCCCGAGGGCTCTCACTTGTGGGGTCCCCCAGGGGTCGGTCCTCTCGCCCCTCCTGTTTAATATCTACATGAAACCGCTGGGTGAGATCATCCGTGGTTTTGGGGTGAGGTACCACCAGTATGCTGACGATACTCAGTTATACATCTCCACCCCAAACCAGGTCAGTGATGCCCTCTGTGATGACCCGTTGTCTGGATGCAGTATGAATCTGGATGGATGGAAACATGCTTCGACTCAACCTGGCCAAGACTGAGTGGCTGTACATACCGGCATCTTGGTCCAGTCAGGAGTGTCCATCGTTGGCCATAGGGGGAGAGGTGTTGCCCCTGTGGATAGGGCAGAACCTGGGGTCCTCCTGGATGCGGCTCGGTTGGAGGATCGGTGGGGGCCGTGGCCAGGGGGCCTTTGCTCAGGTCTGGCTGGTTCACCAGCTGCCCATTCTGGACCGAGATGCCCTGTGTACAGTCACTCATGCTCTTGTTACTTCCCGACTCGACTACTGCAACGCTCTCTATTTAGGACTGCCCTTGCATACCATCCGGAGATTGCAGCTGGTGCAGAATGCGGCCGCGCAGGCGGTGATGGGAGTTTCCCGATTCTCCAATGTTACACCCCTCCTGCGCAACCTGCATTGGTTGCCAGTTGCACTCCGGGTGAGATTCAGGGTTCTAGTTTTAACATTCAAAGTCCTACATGACATGGGTCCGGGATATCTACGGGAGCGTCTCCTGCCGATATCAAGTGCCAACCGCCCTGTGCGAGCACACAGGCAGGGGCTTCTCGGGGTCCCGTTGGCAAGTCAGTGTCAGCTGGCGGTGCCCCGGGGCCGAGCCTACTCTGTGGCGGTTCCCGCCCTGTGGAACCAACTACCCCTGGAGCTCCATCTGGCCCCTGACCTTTGCACCTTCCATCACGACTTGAAGACCTGGTTATTTGAACAGGCCGGGCTGTGCTGATCTCCTGGGGGTGGGAGGGATTTTTAAATTAATTCTAATTTTAAATATTGGGCTTGTGTTTGTTTATTTCTTTTTTTAATTATTTATTGTTGATGTTGATGTTTGGTTTTAGTTGTGAGCTGCCCCGAGTCTTCGGAAATGGGGCGGCATACAAGTCCAATAAATAAATAAATAAATAAATAAATATATATATATATAATGGAATGTGTTTCTTTAGGTTCTCCAATATCAACCCCAAGTCCTTCTCCACTACCTCGTACCCCAACATCCACTCCAGTGCATATGAAACAAGGAGCTGGAACCCCTATAGTGAGCAACCCTTATGTTATTGTGGACAAGCCTGGCCAGCCAATTGGAGCATCAGTCACAAATGCAGGTGTGTTAGTATAGTTTCATTTTCCATTGCTTCTTGCTAAAATACCCAACTGTTCTCCCCTCCCAATGTCCCTCACAATCTTTCCAGCATTTTCCTCTTCCTACTACTCCATAACTGTGGCCACTGCCAGTGCTTTTCGCATCATGTGAATGTTTGAATGTTCTTGCTTTGGTTGTTATATAATGTATTGATTGAAAAGTTCCCTTACTAATCATCATAGGCTATTTTCATGTTGCTACATTGTCAATTCATGCCCTTCTTTTCAGTAAAGGTCATTTCTTTGTGTTTCTATTTGTACTTACCTAGCCATTGATTAATGCTAGTTTTAAAGAGGAAGTAATTGAGAGCTTCCTGTCATTCTCACTTACATTTTGCTTTGTTCTGATCGGACTGCCACTGCAGTTTCGCTAGTGCTAGTAAAGCAGTGTACATGTACAAGAAATTGATGGTCTTCTCCCAAATTTTCCAGTATTGAGTTAAAGAAATTGACTGATGAACAAGTCTTTCCTCTGTATCATATGGAGGGCAATAAATGACTTTCAGCCAATAAACTACATTCATGTTATTGATAATGCTAGCCAGCTCGTGCCATGCTAGATTTTCTGCAATTTCCAGAATTTCCAAGTCGGCATGGCTAGAAGAATTCTGGGAGCCATAGTGTCAACATTGCCAGAGGATACTTACTCAGTTATGGCAACTGCACTGCTGTCCTCTTTAACACAAATGTATCTTGTATCAGAATAGCAGAATGTTTATTCTGCTATAGCATACTAATGTCTGCTATATTTTTCATAAATCTAGGTAGCCCTGCTAGTAAAGTCACAAGTGCTTCTCAGTCTTCTCATGGGACAAGTTCTCCAGTCTCAAAAATTCATGGAAGCAGTTTTGTATCTTCTACAGTAAAGGTACAGACATTTCGCTAACTTTTCTATTCTTTTAATAATTTTCTATAAATTTGGATGCAACATGCTCCACTTTTACTTTCTTACATCTTTTTAACAGGGGGCATGCTCCTACAACCATGTACAACCATGTAATGTTTTTCATTCAGAATGCTAGTTAAATGGTATCTATCCTCTCTATTATATCATGTTGGCTCTTCTTAAATTTCCACCACTTTTGTCAAAGTGTGCCATGGGTTCTCCCATCCAAAATCTGTACATAATGGATTGTTTCTAGTACTTGGCCAAAATATTTGGACTTCTGTTTACAGGTAGTCTTCGGCTTACAGCCGTTCATTTAGGGAGTGTTCAAAGTTACAACAACCGTGAAAAAGATGTCTTATGACTGTTTTTCACATGACTGTCCCAGCATCCCCACAGTCATGTGATCAAAATTCAGTGCCTTGGCAACTGGTATATATTTATGATGGTCACAGGGTCATGTGATCACCTTTTGTGACTTTCTGATAAGCAAAGTCAATGGGGAAGCCAGATTCATTTAACCATGTTACTAACTTAACGACTGCAGTGATTCATTTAACAACTGTGGCAAGAAAGGCCATAAAATGGGGCAAAAGTCACTTCATAACTGTCTTAGCAACAGAAATTTTGGGCTCAACTGTGGTCCTATGTTGAGGACTACCTGGTTTCCAACAATTAATCAATTGAAACTAAATCAGTTTTGTACAGTGGTCGTTGTACCATAACTGAAAACAAAAGGATTTCCTGTATTTAACCAAAAATTAAAATAGTTAAAACTAATGCAGTTCAGTATACAAAAGCATACAGTTTGAAGTCCAAAAGTCACCCACATACCCATAAAAGTTTTCAGGAAAGTCCTGGTGCCTTTCAAATTGTAATTTTCACTTTCCAGGAGATAAAAATATTAATTAAATATTTAGTTGTTTAGTAGGATGATGCGTCAAGACAATACGTAGAATTTTGGAAATATTAATTTGAATAGCTCATAATAGAAATAGAATTTTATATTGTATCATTGTGTATTTCTTTTTCTTTCTTTTTTCTTTTATGGTAAACAAACATTCAAATGTTAAGGAAAGCTTGTCAGATTCGGATTTAAGCATATACCAGGACTTTTCTGCTTCGATAGAAAATATGGATATTTGTTTCTTTTTAACAGCTTTTTAAAGTTTGTGTCTTTTTTGTTGTCATGATTTATGTTAATAAATTTTATTTTTAAAAAAATTAATTAAATACAAACAAATCATGTCAATTATGTACCATCAACAATTCCTTTTTAAGTTTTTTTTCCTAATCTAACCAAAGCAATTAGTGCAATCTCTTGTTTCCTGTTCCTGTAAAAGAAAATTAGATTCTTTATTTTTACCATAGATAAGTCTATTGTTTGAAACTAAATCCGATGCTTAAAAAGAAGAAATGGCTGCATAGTTAGCTTAACCACGTGCTGTGTGTATTCATTCTAGCAAGAGGACTCTCTGTTTGCAGCCATGCCACCTCTTTGTCCAATTGGGAGTCACTCCAAGGTACAAAGCCCTAAATCTGTGACAGGAGCACCCGGAACATTTACAAAGGTATTATTCTCTTTACTGCGCATGGTGCAGTTTTGTTTCATAAGGAGAGTTACCGGGGAGCTTTCTGAGTTTTATCCTTGATAGGCTTTGTTGTTACTCGTTTTTAGGTTTCTGGCATTACATACAAACATACATTATTTCCTGTGCTTTTCTACCCAGACAATGGCTGGGTTTTTCCTTCATTGCTTTCTCATTTTGCTCTCTCATAGGATATTTTAAGGTAAATAGGCTGAAGCATTTGTAAACGTAACTGCATAAGTGAATATTATTTTGAAGAATTTATCAAAATAAATTCTACATTTAGTATAGACCACTGGTACATTCATTTACTAGGTCAGTGAATGTATTCCAAAAGCCAGATAATAAGAACATTATTATAGCGGTAATCTTAGTGGCAAGCATATCTAATACTCCTTCCATTTTCTCCATAATAACACTCCTTTGAGGTAGATTGGGCTGTGAAAGAGGGACTAGCCCCAAATCTCCCAGCTGGCTTTCATGCCTAAAATGAGCCTAGAATAACAACTTCTGTAATGTAAAAATAATTTGAGAATTTTTTTTTTACTCTTTTATGCTTTTACGTGATGGACCAATTGTCAGGAAAAACATTTACTTTAGTGTGCATTCTACCAATTTGAGGGGTATTTCATATTTTCTACCAGCTTTTCTGAGTGATATTTTTTTCTTTTATTGCTATATTGCTTCAGTGTGACATTCATTTCTTTGTAAAAGGATACTTTGAATCTTTTTGAACCAATACATTAATTATTATAACCTCTCAAAATTGCTTTATAGTGTTTTTATTGTTGCTTGTTGTAGTTTTATTTTTTATTCTTTTGTAACTGTTAAATATGGATTTTAAAGGCACAGTTGTATTGATTCTGAATTCATGCTGAATCAGGCAGACAAGAAAAAAAAGAGTAATTTTAAATGGGAAATTGAATAATATAAGCAAAATAAAAAATGGGTGCATCTGTCTGATATTTGAGCAGATTTCTCCTTTTCTGACTATTATTCCTTCATGTTCCAGTTGGGGATTAATTTTATCACTTCTAAGCCAGCATAGAAAATGAACTGACCCTCAAATCTCACAGTTAATCAAGAGATCAAGGATCTGGTGCAGGGGTGTTAAACTTGCAGCGTCACGGGGGCGTCACGCGATGTATTGTGACTTTTCCCCTCTTTGCTAAACTGGGCATAGACTTAGACAGTGCATGACACATCCAGCCTGCAGGCTGTGCATTTGATACCCCTGATCTAGTGGATCCAAAGCTGCTTCCATTTGGGGGCCTCTCAGTTTCTCTTGCTGGTGGGATATAGATCTGTAGAACTTTCTGTGGGCATTATTGTAGGGAGCACCAGCCAGCTGCTTAACCCTTCATTTGAAAGGTAAGGTCTGCTCCACAAAATCTTAATTTCCGTTGTGATTTATTTGAAGGTGATAATAAAGCAAGAACCTGGAGAACTGCCCCAACATTCTCCAGTGGCAGCAACCGGAGCAGCTTCTCAGGCCTCACTGCCACAGTACATGACTGTGAAAGGGAGCCATGTGATTGCTTTATCACCCCAGAAACAGATTGTGAGCACTGGAGAGGGATCCACTTCATCAAAGGTGCCGGATTTTTTTTCTTCTTTTTCACTCTTAGCAGTTTTGTAGTAAGTCCATTGCTTTACTCCACACTCTTGTTCTTTTGATGCAACTAGGTAATACCTAGTTAAGAATGCCCTTCAAATACCCATTTTGCCCTGCAAATACCTATTTTGTTCTTTAAATTACATTATTAATTTGAGAAAAAATAATTGTATTTAATTCATTATCATGGCCTTCAACTGTTTGATATACTAGGCCCATCCTTAATTCCAAATTGTTTTTCTTTGGGGAACATTTTCTTTTTCCCCCTTTCCTTACTTATGTGCTTTCATATGTATCATATAGTTGTTAGAATTTCATTAGAGAAGCTGCATCTATTTCTGGCCTTGCACAATCTTAGGAAACCAGATGTTAACACAGGTTTTGAGAAATATGCACTGGTTTCTGGATAGTTCCCTAGCCTTGTCATCTTTTTATCTTCAAAATAACTTGAAAGCCAGTTACTGTAAAGGCTATATTTTCACAAGCTCACCTTTCTGGAATTGAGATTTTCCACTGATGTTTCTTGGAATATCAGCAAGATCAAGTTGATGATGGCAAAGGAGATGGCTTTTTCAGCAGTTACAGAGCTTAGTTCCCAAAGATGCTTACTGTTTTCCCTTTTATCTATCACATGCTGACTTAAACTACTTCTGATCTCACAGTATTTTTACTAAGCTCATTCTAATACGAAAAATTACATGGGTTTGAAATATTGAAAGGTATCATTGAGTATCTTGCTACACAGTTAAATATTGGGTTATTTTAATTGTCTTATATTTTTCTC
Organism: Naja naja; assembly: GCA_009733165.1. Lineage (NCBI taxonomy): Eukaryota > Metazoa > Chordata > Lepidosauria > Squamata > Elapidae > Naja > Naja naja. Next base: position 140,415,134 of record CM019151.1, on the reverse strand, counting down.
AGTGATTGTAATAAAACAATTAAAACGCACTGCTCTAGGATAAATATGAGTACATAGAAATGAATAGAGTCCTTTTCTTTATCTAAGTCATCTATAAAGATCCTTCTATACACTATTTTAGAAACTGTTAACTGTTTGAGGCTGTTAGCTATTTGAGCAATAGAATTAGTACATAACTAGCACTAGAGAGGGTTTTTTTTTCTAAACATGCATAATCATCCTAAATTAGTCATTTTGCCTCAGTTCCACACAATTTCCAGTTCAGATCCAACCTTTGACAGAATATCACTTTTATTTAGTTGATGTTAATACATTAGCTCTGTGTGTATATTTATGTTATGTCTATTTTTTTATTTTTTCCCTCTCTAGATTGTTAGCGTTCCAGTTGGGTCTACTTTACCATCATCAGTCAAGCAAGCTGTGGCCCTCAGTGGAGGACAAATACTTGTAGCAAAATCAGGCCCTTCAGTCACAAAGACAGCTGGTGGCAAACAAATTGTAACTCAAGGAGTTGCCAAAGCTATTGTGAGTAGTGGAGGAGGAACCATTGTTGCTCAGCCTGTGCAGACTTTAACAAAAGCTCAGGTTCCATCAACAGGAGCTCCAAAAACTGGATCCCAAGGTTCAGGTAAGGTGGGTTTAGTTTTTGAAATGTCAAACTTCCAAATCTAGCCGATAACCTGCATGTTCTGTTTATCTTTCTCCTTAGTATTAATCTAGTAATGGCCCTAGTTTCTTGAAATCAACCTAGGTAGCCCAGCTAATTGGATAAGTAATGAACTGATTAATTAATTACATCAATAAAGTAAGTTATTGAATACTCTGGTGAGCTTTGCGTCATAAAATTGCACCCCATGTCTGTTTCAGGTTTTTCAGATATATTGAATACTAAATTCCAGAATTGCCTATAGATTCAACACCACTAGGGGACGCTAGGTTGGAAAACCTGGTCTGGGTAGGATGCATCAAATGAATCGTCACCATGTAGATCAGGGGTCCCCAACCTTGCAACTTTAAGCCTGGCGGATTTCAACTCCCAGAATTCCCCAGCTAGCAAAGCTGAAGTCCGCCAGGCTTAAAGTTGCCAAGGTTGGAGAGTCCTGCTATAGATTACTGTCAAAAACCCAATAAATAAAAACGTTGGACTACATTTAAAGATGTATAAGCTGACTTGCATTCATATTCCTTGCTCTTACCTTTGTAAATCCTCTCCAGAAAATTTGTCAACTCACAGACAAATTTCAGGGCAGAGTGTCCTGGAAAGTAGAACAGAGAAGGGAATCCATTTCTCTAGTGATATGTGTTCTGCTGATACTGAAAAGCTGTTAGCCTACTGTGTATCCAGATTTTGATTTGTTTTGTTTTGCCATGTAATATTGTAATACAGTACACTGTTCAATTTTTGTTCTCTTTTCCATCCAGTACAAACATATTGAACTTTCTTGTATAATATCATGTAGTCTTTCTTTTTTGTAACTTCCTTCATCTTCAGAAATTCTGCTGATTTTCATTCCACTTTCCTAAGGAAATTGCATGAAATATATTCTTTTCTTATTATCTACAAGCCATCTTAAAGCCTTTCCTCTGTATGCACTGTATTGAATGATAGCAGCTAGATTCTTATTTTTTCTGCAGTAAATAAGAGACTGAATTCTTTCTACAGAAAGGGTATGGCTCTCATATCCCTAATGAGTATATATCACCTTTCATTTTTACCAAAACATAATTTTCAGTCAATAAATACAAAGTAGAATAAAATCCAACAATAAAAAGTAAAAGAAACCAATCATAAATACTACATAACTATAGTTAAGAAGTTGGAACATTTTTGGAAGAATACTGCTGTGGTACTTAATGTTTTGTTGCAAGAGAATGATCTCTGAAAATCTTGATGCATTTTTTTTCTTTTCCTTCTAGTTATGGCAACATTGCAATTACCAGCCACTAACTTAGCCAATTTGGCAAACTTACCTCCAGGCACAAAATTGTACCTTACTACAAATAGCAAGAACCCATCTGGGAAAGGAAAACTGCTACTTATACCTCAAGGAGCTATTTTGCGAGCCACAAATAATGCCAGTTAGTATTACACAAAAGAAAAGTAACATATTAAATGTGGTGACAAGCAATGGGTGGGATCCTTGGTGGGATCTGAGCTGGGTGGTTTTCTTGCAAATGTGTCATTAGCAGACTATGTAATATCACAGTGCAACTGGATAGTACAGGAATATCCAGGGTTTTTTTAAGCAGATTGCATTCTCTGAAACACAGATATATTAAAAATGCTTTATGAAAGGAAGGGTTTCTGCTAGCAAGGTGGGAATCAACCATTCTCAGGTCAGATAGAAATGTTATATAAACTTAAACCAGATTGCTATGAGTCCTAGGGATGAATGGATGGACGTATAAACGTCCTTTTTGTGTACAATGAAACTATATAGCAATCCATTTTGAGTCTATATTGCTTCTGCTATTAGCTAATTACTGAATTTGGGTGATTGAGTTTTTGGAGAGTACATATATTTCAGGACCTAGCGGGTAATCTGATAGTAGAGCTAAAATAAACAGGATTTGGTTGTGCGGTATTTATAAGTGGCTATCTTGTTGGATGTTCCAGATCAACAGTTAAGTTCTTCAGGAAGTAGTGGAACACAGGGTGCTAGCAGTGGTGTGTCTCAGCATCTCACCTACACATCCTATATCCTCAAACAAACCCCACAGGTTAGTCCACATTACAAATATATATATATGGAGGGGGAGGGAGGGAGGGGTGGTTAGCCTAAACATTAGATAACTACAAGTGGATCAATACTCTTCTGATGTGCTGAACTATAGTTTACATCATACACACACACATATATATATATAGGTTGACTGGAGAAGATGGTTAACATCTGATAATCATTTGTCTAAGTGATTTGAGGCTGCTACTTTTTGCTATGTTTGTTAACTGGCATAATTCCTTAAGTTTTTTTAAAAATAGAATCTGATAGACACTACTTAAAAGTATGTATTGTGATATGACCCTGACTAATTTTAATTGGAACTAGAAAAGGAAAACAGTTTAAGGTGTCACAGTTTAAGGGATGATGGCTATAACATACTATGTCTTCAATGCAGATATTAATTTTTTGGTGCAGGGCACTTTTTTAGTTGGCCAACCACCTCACCAGACTACAGCAAAGCAGGTGACATCAGGGACTGTTGTCCAAGGTAATACAAGTGCTGGAACATCATCTTCCCAAGGACAGCAAGCTCTGAAAGTTATAACTGGACACAAAACTGCCACCTTATTTGCACAGGTAACTGTGGTGCTTGATTTGGATGCTGGTTGTTTTAGATACTCCCAAAAGACTTAATGCAAAGTGCAACTGTTTTGCATTCTGTAGCAAGTCACTTCTGCATTTTATGGAAATGTATTAATGTATCTTTTAGAAGCCTGGTTAATAAAACAAATGTCTGAATTATTGATTTTAATATATACATGTACACCATCAATAATGTATGAATACTAATCTGTATGCCTGGACGGTTAATTTTAATACATTTTTCAGTTGGGCAAGAGATCTTAAGAAACAGAATGAAAAACTCTGAAAAGTTGTTTTGGTTTTGTTTATTTTATTTTTGTTGTTACTAACTATTAAAAACCTCCATATATCCATAAAATATTTATGTTCTCCATGAGATATTTATGCAGTATATTTGGGTTAAACTCTCCCATTTCTATTTTGAAATGAAAATGCTTGAAAAAGAACTGTGGCAGGCCAATGGTTTGAACAATGGACAATAGAGAAGGAGAAACCTGTGCTGAGCCTTTTCCTCTCATACAATTTTTCAATAGTAAAAAATGTCCCTTCCAAATTTCCCCTTAATGGAAAAAGAATATAAGGAAGGGAATTCGTAGTAGAAAGACAAATGGGCAAAATATTAGCTCAGCCTTTCCCAATCTGAGTGGCGACTAGAACTTTTGGGAGTTAGAGTTCAACACATTTAAAGAACCCCAGATTGGGAGAAACCTTATTACCTTCAAATATCTAAAGAGCTGTTACATAAAAAGAAAGTACATTTCTTCTCTGCTGAGAGTGCAGGACCAGAACAAATGGGTTAAAAGTACAAAGAAACATGTTCAATTTAGATTTTAGGAGAAACCACTATAGCTATATGAACTGTTAGATAGTGGAACACACTGAAAAATGAAGAAGTAATTCTTCACTGAAAAATTCTTCAAACACAGAATGGAGGATCATCTGTCAGAAAGGCTCATAAATCCTGCACTATGTAGGGAATTGACTGCTAATGGCCTTTCCAACTCTTGAATCTTATTCTTAATCTTCCAAAGCTCTATTTCATTTGAAATAAACAGTTCATAACATACATTTGTTACGTGATTTCTACTTTGACTGAAAAGGAAAGGATCCAATTTTAACACAGCCCTGTTTCTTTTATCCCGATTTAATATCATGTGGCATTCAAAAAAAGTACCCTGAGATACAAACCAGCACTTTTAACCCTCCGTAACAATTTTCACTTACTCTTCACAAACTCTGTTCCTGATAATATCTTTATAATCTAGAAAATGTAGCAAAATTGAACACCTGCGTATATACTGAGGCTTTGTTTAAAATATCATGAATGTTTGTATCTTTTCTATTATCCTACTAGTTGTATCTGCTTTATAAAAACATTGTTTCTATTTTAACTCATTTACAAATTTAAAGGCAGGTTCAAGTGGGCAAGCTTCAGTCATGAAAATATCAGATAATACACTGAAATCATTACCGGCATCATCACAGCTCTCAAAACCCGGCACCACTGTGCTGAGAGTATCAGGCGGAGTGATCACTGCAGCAACAACTTCAGCTGTGACACTTGCGTCAAACGGTGTTCCCCAGGTGAGGGTTAATTTGCATGTCAGGCTTCAGGTGCATTACAGAATTATTATGCAAGGGTAGAATCCACTTCTTACTCCCTGGAAATCAAAGTTACTTAAATGTTGAGGATCCATCCTGCTGTGTGAAAAAAAATGTTAGCATTTACAAAAGACCTTTGGCATACTTGCCCTCATACTATATTTACGGATAATGTTTTTGCATTTCTTTATTTTGATTTTCTCCCTTTTTTGTTCATTGTACTCAAGAAAGTGTCTGTTGGGGTTCCCAGACAGGCTCCTATGCAGACTGTAATTTGCTGTAGTCCTGCATAGCTTAATTGAGGTGATTACATCAGAAGACTTCAGACTATGTCCTGGCACTAAACCTATACAAAAAATGTTGCCAGAAGGAAGAAAAAAAATAGTCCTTTTTCATTCTTGTAAAAAGGGGCTTGTGGTGGAAATGCAGCGGTGCTTAATAAAAAGTAGAGAAGTTTATGAAATCTTGAAACGTGACAATGCACTATGAAAATACTGTAAATGCTATATACAGTAGAGTTGGACCCCTTGGTTTTCTAACTCTCAACTAAAAATATTGTATATGCATAGCTTAGGAATAATTAATTCATAATTTGTTTAGAATATTTTTTCTTTTATTTTCTTTATTGGATCATTAAGCTGAAAAATGTGTTTTCCGCTTTCCCTGATTTTTTTTTTTTTAACACAGCAAGCAGACAGTGCAAACTCCAGCTCCCCTTCATCTGCAGGCCCCATCGTGAAGGCATCTGGGCAGCAACAGCAGGTTGTTGCCAATCATGGGCAAGCAACATCAGTTGCACCTAATAAAACAAGTTCCTCCACAGTTGTAAGCATTGCTTCTTGGGTCACCACCCCAGCACCAACATCCACAAAAACTGCAGTATCAGGTAATCAAGAACTAGATCAAAACTAGATTAAAAGATCAAAATTAGTCAGTGGGGTACTTTTATCCAAACTAAACACAAAACCAACTGGTGTATGATCTGAAATATGTGCAGGTGCAAGCTTTACTTGGGTTAATTGATTCAAAAAATATTGTAGAAACCCAAGCTTCATTCTTGAACAAGATTGATGCCTAGTTGAATAGTAAGTATAACATTTTGTTAATTGGACATGTTGTTCCCCAGATATCAGCTCATGCAGTTCCATCAGATTCTGCAATCTCTTAAACACTAAGATTGACTTTCTCTTGAATGTGGATCCTGGAGAGCCCATTGGTTTTCTGGGAAACTCTTGGAGTTTAAGCAGGGCAAGATCTACTTAGGAAACAGTTAAATCAATTGAGCCAAATGTCTATGGAGATTCTCAGACATCCAGGTCATGATTGTCCCAAAGGTACTCTTTAAAAAGGCAACTGGACTACATTTTTCCTTGAAGATGTTTTAACTTCTTTAGCTTCTTGGGTGAGAAGCTAAACCTCAATTCATCAAATAATCAGATCTTACCTTGTGCAAAATGGGCATCCATTTATATTGACATAAGGCATCCCTGGTGGTTCTCTTGGATCTCTCTGTAGCCCTTAATACCAGTTTTGGACATATTTTGGGTATTGGGGAGTGGAAGGTATGATATTGTAATTCTACAATATCCAGTTGGTCTTGGTAGGAAGGCAGAGATCTAGCACTAGATCAGTGGTGGTATTCTACCGGTTCAGCCCGATTCTAGCGCACCGGTAGCGCCAAAGAGCAGCAGACCGGTTCTCTCCAATGCTCTGCTGTTGGGCCCACCCGCCCACCCAGTCTCCCATACTAACCTTTATTTTCTGCTTCTGAAGCGCAGCTGCTTTGCGCGGCACAGCAGATTGCCACGCATCAGCTGCTGAAGTGACAGGGACAGTGCAGGATTGCAGATGAGTTGGAAAGCCTGTGCAAAGTGCGCGTTTGGCACACACACAAAGTGTGTGCGCACTTGCAAAGCGCGCCCACCAAGCCACAACCACTGAACCGGCAGTAAACTTTTTTGAAACGCACCACTGCACTAGACCTAGTTCTCCATACTGATACATAGATAGGAGAGCTTCCTTTTTATCTTCTTTGTTCTGTGTGAAAAGAAGAAATAATTCATTTTAATACATTTCTAATGTAGGGTTGCTAAAGATCCACTCCAACCAGAACAGCCCACAACAGGCTGTTTTGACAGTACCCAGCCAACTCAAACAACTTGGTGTCAGCAATGCTTCTGCAGGAGTCCAAACTATACTGATGCCTGTGAACAAAGGTAGGATGTAATTGAAAAGATATTGCCTAAATCTCCTTTTCAATATTGCAGGCTTCTCTATGCTTTCTGGATCTATTGCACTGCAAAGAATTTGAAACCTTCGGCTCTAGTGGCGAGCGGACTTTATAAATTGTCTGGAGCACAGCATTTGATGCTGGGCATATCACATCCTGTTGACATTGATAACTAATACACATTTGCAATTTTAATGTCCAGTATTATCATTATTAAAACCAACACCAGATTGTGCAAAATAGTGAGGACATGGTTTCTGAGATCCAGCAAAAAATCAGAAAAAATGTTTCAAAGAACAGATTTTTAAAAATTCAGATAAAATGTTACAAAAAGCCATTGTTAAAATTGCCATCATTTTCTGCTAAAATTATTGAAGTAATTTAGCAACAAAAGTGAAAAAAGTGTTAAAAATGAAGCACATTTGTCTACATTACCGATATTCTTTTTCTCTTTCAGTGATACACTCACTTTCTTCCAGCAAAGCAACCACTGTTACACCGATGACTACAACTAGTGTAGTTGTCCCAAGCACTCCTGAAGTGACTGTTACAAAAGGTAGAATTGCCATTGTCATAATAAAGCCTTGAAAATGACTATATGATTATCCACTATTCATGACATATATAAGAAATTTATAATAGTTATTTTTGGGAAATTAGTCAGTGGGATTATGCAAAGCATTCCAAAGTACTTTGCAAAGTGCATTGGTATCAGAAGAGTATAAATGTCTCCTGGAGATTCTCAATCATCCAGATCATAGTTGTCTCAAAGGTTTTTTTCAAAGAAAAAACAGTCCAATTGCCTTTTGAATAAAAAAGCACCTTTGAGATATCAACAGAGTCCCACTTCTTGAAATATTAAAGCATTAAAGGGTTTGATGTGGCTGCTTCAGAGGCTTCCTCTGGTTGTGTGTGCATATACCTCTGCAAATACTTTTCATTGGCACCACCAATGAACTGAATATACCTGCATACCTACTTGCTCAGATAGCCAGGATTATCTAAACTAAGAAAGTTGCTTCACTTGCACCTTTGCACTTAATGGAAGTGCCCCTTCAAATGCTTTTTATTAGCCATCAGCTGTGCTGCAGTATGATTATGTAAGTGAAGAAGGATTCAGGTCATAAAGCATTCAGCTTGATGAAAGTATTGACATGAAGAAATATTTTTGCCATCTCTAAAAGTATAATGGTATTTCACTTGGGGACCAAAGATGGTACTACACAAAAAGCAGCAACCCAATACAATAGGTTTTGAAATGTAAACCTTTTACGTTGTATTTTTTCCTGCCATCCATTTGCACTTACAGTTACTGCTCTGTGAGGGAGATAAGTGGTTCGAAAATTTGATTGATTGATTGATGGTTGATAAGTAAGTCAATACACAATATTTTATTGTGGTGCCAGGATTCCTCTTTAAAATCTCTGCTTTCCTCCTTCAGAAAAATTACAAGCAGTCCTCGACTTATGATAATGGTTGAGCCCAAAATTTCTGTTGCTAAGTGAGATAGTTGTTAAGTGAATTTTGCCCCATTCTATGACTTTTTGTGCCACAGTTGTTAAGTGAATCACTGAAGTTGTTAACTTAGTAACATTGTTGTTACGTGAATCTGGATTTCCCGTTGACTTTGTCAGATCACAAAAGGTGATCGCATGATCCCAAGACACTGCAATTGTCATAAATATGAACCAGTTGCCATGCATCTGAATTTTAATCATGTGACTATGGGAATGCTACAACTCGTAAGTGTGAAAAACGGTCATAACGGTGTTGGCAGGGGGGCAGAGGTCGGCCCAAAGGGCGTTCACTTGTGGGGTCCCCCAGGGGTCGGTCCTCTCCCCCCTTTTATTTAATATCTACATGAAACCGCTGGGTGAGATCATTCGTGGTTTTGGGGTGAGGTATCATCAATATGCTGATGATACCCAGTTATATATCTCCACCCCAAACCAGATCATTGATGCCCTCTCCATGATGACTCGCTGTCTGGATGCGATACGGATCTGGATGGATGGAAACATGCTTCGGCTCAACCCGGCCAAGACGGAGTGGCTGTGCATACTGGCATCTCGGTCCAGTCAGGAATGTCCACCGTTGACCATAGGGGGAGTGGTGTTGCCCCCTGTGGATAGGGCGAGGAACCTGGGGGTCCTCCTGGATGCACGGCTCCAGCTGGAGGAGCAGGTGGGGACTGTCGCCAGGGGGGCCTTTGCCCAGGTCCGGCTGGTTCGCCACCTTTGCCCGTTTCTGGACCAAGATGCCCTGCGTACAGTCACTCGTGCCCTTGTTACTTCGCGACTCGACTACTGCAACGCTCTCTATTTAGGACTGCCCTTGCATACCATCCAGAGATTGCAGCTGGTGCAGAACGTGGCGGCGCGGGTGGTGATGGGAGTTTCCCGGTTCTCCCATGTTACCCCCCTCCTGCGCTGCCTGCATTGGTTGCCGGTTGCACTCCGGGTGAGATTCAAGGTTTTAACCTTAACATACAAAGTCCTTCATGGCATGGGTCCTTATTATTTAAGGGAGCGTTTCCTGCCGACATCGAGTACTAACCGCCCTGTGCGAGCACATAGACAAGGACTCCTTGGGGTCCCGTCGGCCAGGCAATGCCAGTTGGCGGTCCCGATGACAAGCCTATTCTGTCGCGGCCCCTGACCTCTGGAACCAACTTCCCTTGGAGCTCCGCCTGGCCCCTGACCTCCGCACCTTCCGCCATGACTTGAAGACCTGGTTGTTTAACCAATCCAGGCTGTGACCCTTTGGGTGGGGTGGTTCTTATTTCTGTATTTTGTAATTATATTCTTTGGGGCTTGCTTAGTTTAATTCTTTTTAATTATTGTTGTCGTTGTTTTAATTGTGAGCCGCCCGAGTCTTCAGAGATGGGGTGGCATACAAGTCCCATTAATAAATAAATAATAAATAAGTCAGTTTTTTCAGTGTCATTGTAACTTCAAACAGTCACTAAATGAACTAGTGTAATTTAAGGACTACTTGTAGTTTTTCTTCCTACTTGTCTGAAATAGAAGACTAGCATTGCCTTTCATTTGCCTAACAAATGTTTTTAAAGATATTCCATTATTTTTAAAGTGAAGCTGGAGCCTGATGCAACAGGGCAAAGCTGCAGTATTCCAGTCTCTCAGGATGCTCAGGCAACAATAAAAACAGAGGAAAGTTCAGAACTTGGAAATTATTCCATTGGGTAATTATCTTTGTGAAGTTAAAATAACCTACTACAGCAGGGGTGGGCAAACTTTTTGACTCGAGAGCCACAATGGGTTCTTAAAACTGGACCGGAGGGCCGGAACAAAAGCATGGATGGAGTGTTTGTGTGAACTAATATAAATTCAAAGTTAGATTACTTCACGTAGCCTTCTGGGAGAGCAAGAGAACCCTCCGCTCTTTCAGCTCTGCGGGCCGGATAGAACAGCCGAACGGGCCGGATCCGGCCCCTGGGCTGTAGTTTGCCCAAGGCTGTACTACAGGGAGCAATGGCTGTTGTAAAAATAGGGGTTATATTCTTGTGAGCCACTTGAATTTGTTGGGAGTTCATCCCTATTAATGTTGAAATGAAATTTCTTCAAGAGAATTATTTTAATTTTGTTTAATCCAAGCAATTGAGATTTTATAGTGAATATTGGATAGATCAGAGTATATTAAGGTAAAATACTTCACAGATGCACATTAAAATTACACTGATCAGTTTGCACATCAGTTGCAGTGGATATACTGTATTTTAGATGCAGCACTGGAACCATAGGAACTAGTTATCTTGTTTGTTCAGATTTATCTTTGTCTCAAACTTAAAGAGCTATATCAAGCTATATATATATAGCTATATCAAGCTATAGACCTGCAAACCAAATTACAGCAGCATAATTTCCTATTTTAAAAAAGCTTAATAGAAGCTTATAATACAACTTTTATTTCATATCAAGTTTGAGTAAGCTTAACACTGTCCTCCTCTTGGACAAAAATGTAAAATACAAAATGTAAAAGCAGAGAAAGGTTTGAAATTATTTGTCCAAACAAATCATTGTCTTTATGTACACAGAGATTTCCCTTTGTGCTCTATAGGCAGTAATGCAGCAGTATCTGTAAATGCATGTTCTTTGTACAGTAGAAGTGTAAAAAGCACTGTACTATCCTATAAATAAATTCTATATTAAATGCTACCCCTTTATCTTTTACAGGGAAGAATATTTAGACAACCTCCCACAACTTTTGACAGCAATTGTGAAGAAAGTTCCATTAATTGCTGAGAGAAGTAATGAAAACATTAAGTCACTTTTTATTGTAATATGCTAAGTATGGCCATTGATCCGTCTGCCTCCATTTGCTGTAGAGCAGTGTTTCTCAAAATGGGTGAAATTGCCCCCTAATAGAAGGTGTTTGCATTATCAAGAGGGGTGTTAGACAATAAGAAGGCAATGGGAGCATTAGCAAGGGGGTGGCGTAAGAAGCAATGAGAATTGTAATCATAGGATTACTCAGAACTTACCTAACAAACTTTATTAAGTGCATAAAATTGTAAACATTAACTTTGATAATTATAAATACATCAAACTTCAGAATGCTTGAGATATTGTGTGGCTTTGACCACATGTTAATCATGGAAAAATCTCTTACAATTTCCTGTTTTTATATATCTATTTTTTCATGTCAAGATTATTTCAGCTAGCTGAGTTGCATATCTTTTCCTCAACATTTTTTTTAAATGTTTGGCTAAATGTCCTATTCTGCCCAGTATACATGAGGGCAGTGAATTACAATAATGCTGATTGATTTCCGTTTCAACCATCAGAACACTAGTTTCCATTTTCTTGTCCCACTTACAAAGCTAGTATTGTTGTTGTTGTTTAATTCTGAATAACAAGCATTCAGAAAGTACTCCCATTTTTGCTGATATTCTGAAAGACACCAGAGACATCCTAGCATTTTTAAGTCTCCTCTTTATGAGGAATGGGAATGGGAAACTAGTATTCTTGAAATCAAAACTTCCGATGCAATATTGCAGGCAAACTCTGCTCCTAGCCTGGAGTTCAATCTGGACGGGGCTCAAGGTTGATTCATCCTTTCATCCTTCTGTGGTCAGTAAAAAGAGGACCCAGATTGTTGAAGGCAATATGCAAATAACGCTTCTACATTGTAAGCCACGCAGAGTGAGGTAAAACACTATGGGGCACAGTGTAAGCCTAAATGCTGTTGCTATTGAATTCTCAGGTTTCATCTGGTCCATGAGACCAGTCCCTCTGACTTAAAAGAGATTCCTGTCCCACTTTGATCTGCTTTTGCCATACAGGAGAACTAAAAGGATAATAGTTTTTTGTAGTCTACTGGGCTATGCAGTGCTTTGTAAGTGATTTAGAGAAGGTGGTTTGGAATATGCAGGAGCAAAGACATAGCACCTAACTATATCTGTTTGATACAATCATTTCTTTTTCCTTGGGAATACGTAGCTATCCTCTGTTGCTGCTAGGTCAGCTCGAGAAATAATGTAGCTTCAAAGAGATTACAGATTAAAGATTACAGACATGTATTAATACATTTGCAGCATTAAGTGTCCTGAGCACCTTTTTGAAATCATATACGAAGCACTACATATATATTCTCTGTAAAAAAATACATTATGAAAGCTCTTAGTCCACATCCAACTCCTGATTTTTGCAATGTTATCTAGATGAGCTGTATCTTATTCAGCTATGACTGGCTTTATTTTCATCCACATGAAATACACAAAATAGGTGTTTTAATAGCAATTGGCACTTTATATGCTGAGACTTGGTATTCCTGAAATAAACAAACCAATTCATGTACCTAATTTTCATACTGGGGTTCATTTAGGATCCTGCTTTTCCCTTCTCCAAATCAGTTTTGTTTCTCAGCTGTTTTTTATGCTCCATTTTTCTGAGTAGTTCCAAAAGGTTAGAAAATTGACTTTATGTCACACCTGTTGTTCAAATAGCTATGGTAATACCTCTTAGTGTTCTTTCTAATTTAGTATCTGTTTTAAATCAGAGTTAAAGGCTTTTCAGTTTTTCCATAAGGCCCAATTTTACTAATAAGCAGCATATCTTGATTTAAACTATGTTCTGAGAAGATGTTTAAAAATAGCTTCCCATATATTAATTTCTATGGTTATTAAAAATCTAAAGCTTTTGGTGTTCCTTTCTCTGCTTTTTTAGCTGAGGATGCCAATCCTTTCTGTGCCAGTTCTGTAGAACAATATTATACCTGGAATATTGGAAAACGAAGAGCTGCTGAGGTAATTTTAATGAATTCTATAAAGCTGAATTTCAGCCTCAGGGAAATGTATGACTGAAAGCTGTCCCTCAGAAATCTGGTGATTTTTAAATCCCTAGAAATCATTAAAAATTTCTCTCTTGCATTTAACACATAGCCATTTTTGCTTGGCTAAATAAAATGTAACTGAACTTAAAGTTCCATATCCTGTCTTAACATCATACAATCCAGATCTTTTGTGTGGCAAAATAGCAGCATTTTCCCCAACATTGCCTTTATGTTGTCATACTTCCAAGGGTTTTTAAATTTGCTTTTAATGTCTCTTTTCTGTTTGACAAAATGACCTTTCTGTTGCCTCTGATGTAACAAATTGAAAACAAAAAATTGAATTTGCCCTAAAAGTTTTCCATTCCTGAGCTTTTAGAAGCATAGAAATATAACTGTTTATTTGATGTTATTTTTGTTCATATATATATATATATATATATATATATATATATATATATATACAATGTGCTCTATTTTAGAGCCACAAAGACAACATATAGAATGGCTAGAAGAGTGAGATAATCTATTAACAGAAGTCATCTGTTTAGAACAATTTCACATGTGTACCCAGACATATACACACGTTCTATTGTTGCTGTATGTGACTTTGTCGAGCAGCAGTAGAGGATCACCTGGTCACCATCTGGGAGATAATAGTTATCTAGTCTTTTATTTAGCTCTTATCAGATCCATTGATATAAAAAATTATAATGTAACTACTGTATAATGAAAGATGTAAATATTTGATTCTATTTAACTCTTGGTTTTCTTCTTCCTTTTTTCATCTGCAGTGGCAAAGAGCCTTGACAATACGGAAAATCCTTCAAGAGATCATAGAAAAGTATCCTAAATTTCACAGCATTGTGCCTCTGAAAACAAAGCAGGTTGTACACTGGTGTCGCTTCCATGGCTATACACCTCCTGATCCAGAAGCCTTTAGGAATGAGGATTCCATGGAGGATGTGCTGACACAAATAGACAATGAACCAGGTAAAGAGTCTAATTTCAGAACCTCGAAAGGCTTATTTTGGCCTAATTTGTAGAATGAAAATACATTTAGGATTAGGTTTATATCTTTGTCTCCTGAATCAGTTTTGCCTGCATGATTCAATATGTGTTTCTAGGACCATGTATAAAAATGCTATATTTAACAGTTTTCCTATAAAGTGGAGGATTGTCTTCTTTGTGGGGCTATTTTTATTATTTGGGCCTGGTTTGCGGAGGTTCAGGAGAAATGAATAAATGACACAATGAATGAATCGGTGAATGAATCAATAAATGAAATAAATGTTATTGTGTTCCCGAAACAAAGGAAATATGATAAACAGATTTTATTTAAACCTAGTGGTATGGAGTACTCATAGTTGTCAGGGACATGTTAATATTCTTATTGGTGACTGTTACATAAACAGAAATAGATATACATTCATACTTTATTGAATTAAGTGCGCTCCATTTCTTGAACCCCAAAACTAACAATTCTGAATTTACAAATATTTTTGTTAATATTTTTAGTGGTTTCTCTTTTGATGTAATGATTGAAACTTGAGAGATATATGGATAGTAGAGGATTGGGAGTTTAGGTTTCTGATCATAGCAACTAGAATTTGTTTTATTTGCAATGAACTGCATGTCACTTTATATAAATTATTTGGTAATCCTCTCTTCTGTGTCTAATTGCTTTACATGAAAAAGAATGCTTATCTTCTTATACCACTGGGGAGGAGCTGTGTCGAAAGCTTATAGAATTAGAGCAGCTCCTTAAACAAGAATCTGACAATGATGAGGAAGTGGACATTCTTAACATTACTGAACCTCTGAAAATAAACATTAAAAGGGAACAGGAAGAGACACAAGAAGAGGCCAAATTCTACTTAGCACCACAGTCTGCATCTGAGTTTGTGCGTGAGACTGCTCAACAGGTAAATAAAATAATTTTTTAAAAATAACTTTTTCTTTATCTTGAGGTTTTAGAGTATAATATATGTAATATTTACATATATTACATTGCCTTACCTTTCTTTTCAGCAAGCTAAAAGGTCTTGAATACTCTTGTATAGTTTTGTTCCCCAGTTGCTTTCATAATTGCTAATAAAAATGTTCAGTTTTAGGATCACTTGCTGTAGATCAGACTTAAAACCCCAGCTAAGCACTCAAACATTCTTTTATAATCAGCATTATCTGGACCCCAAAGCAATTGGTTCAAATTCTTACCTGGGGGGATATAGGGGGGACTTCCTGAAGTTGCACTAAAAACAGCAAATGTTGAATTTGAAATTCCATTATCCTCCTACCCTTTTATAGTAATTTTAGTCCATCTGAAGTGCCAAAGTTGCAAGATTCTTTCCAGAAGTTAAAGTAGAACTGGATATGATTCATCTTATGTGCAGGAACACATTCATGCATGCGCAAATGCACACAAACACACACAATTCTATATCTATCTTAAATATTTATGAATTCTATCAGAAATATTTAGGAAGTGTAATTTTAAAGCAGCCCAGTACCTAGGCATCAGAAGAAAAACTTTTTGCTATTTTTGCACATTATAATCCAATTCTAATTCCAATGCATTTTGTACAGCAAGCTTATTAAGGATATAGCTTTAAAGTTTCAGAACAAAATGCTAATTTTCTAAAGACTACAATTCTATGAACATATAGCAGTCTATGCCTATTGAATTTTAAGTGCAACTGTTATCACCAGTTCTAAGAGTTATTTTAACTTCTGAAGGAGGTACATGTCAGTGAAGTTAATTATGAACATATTATTTCATAGGTAGGAATTTCCTTTCCACCTGTGGAACTTCACAAAAATATATATGCTTTTATAATAGAAGATATGATTTTAAAGGTAAGCTGTTAACAAAATTCTCAGTGTTAAAGTAGTCTTAATCATAGACAAATTAAATACAGAGGTTTAACTTAAGCTGTGAGAGGTATTGGCTACAGGTAGAACAAGGTGATAATAGTGTCTTGTGGTTTCTTTATTTTAATAATAATTTATAATTTATTGAATATATCAAGCTATCAAATCAAAAGGCTCAAAGTAGCATACAACAATACTGTGAAAGTAGTAATACAAAACCAAATGCAGAGATACAATACATTGGGGGGGGGGATATAAAAATTTTCCATAACCTAGCTGACCGTTTGGGATTAGACAGTTGGGAGTTAGACAATTGCTGGACTTTTGCACCTGGTATTGAGAAAGCCAGTTTTTTAGAGCTTTTCTAGAGGACAGTTTGACTGGGAGTAGACAAACCTCCAGGGGATGGTATTCCAGCAGGTAGGAATAGAAGCAGCAATAGAGAAGAAACCATTTTACTTGATGGGATCCAGAGCTTTCTCAATGTTCTATTTCTGAAATTGTAGAACAATTTGAAGAAATGAACTGTAGGTTACTTTAGTAAATAAGTTTTAGTTTATACACAGGATTCTGAGGTATGAAATATTCTGAAATATGTCCTCTGTTACTTAAAACATCCATATTTACATTATTTATTTCTGAAATGCATTCTACAACAGGCTACAGAACAGTTGGTCAGTGACGTTCTAAGAGAAGCACTGGCGATTGGCTACCAAGCAGCTCCTCGAAACAGGTATACTTGTTTAACTTTCACATCTACAATCTAAATAAATCTGTATTAACTGGCTCAAGGTTACTCAGCCTTCCATCCTTCCAAGATCGGTAAAATGAGGACCCAGATTGTTGGGGGCAATATGCTGTCTCTGTAAACCGCTTGGAGAAGACTGTAAATCACTGTGAAGTGGTATAAAGTCCTACTGCTATTGCTATAATAGAAAAACTAATACAAAGATGGAAGAATAAAAAGAGTAAAGGTGCTATTGTTATTGCTATTCTTGAAATAATAAAGATATAAGATACAGTGAGAAAATTGGATGAATACAGTCTTTTTACTGACCTTGGAAGGATGGAAGGCTGAGTCAACTTTGAGCCAGTGAGAATCGAACTGCTGGCAGTCAGCAGAATTAGCCTGGAATACTGCATTATAACTACTGTGCAACCACGGCACTAAAATAAACAAAAGATAGTTGGCATACCTCACTTATTCCTTCTTGTATCTCACATAGTTTTGTTAAATCTTCAGTGACAATTAACAGAATGACAGAGTTAGAAAGGATCTTGGAGGTCCACTTGTCAAACCCCAGCTCAAGCAGTGGACCCTATATTGTTTCATTCCTATACCATTCCTATGCCATTATTTGTACTTTCTGTGAAGTATAAATCAATCTTATCCATTTTACAAAGTTCTCCCCAAAGTTCATATCTTCCAATATCCCTACCCTTATTTTGTCATTTTGATTGCCAAATTTTGTTCTGGGAACTGCAAATGAGGTACAGATCCAGATTCTACATTCCCCTGCTTTAGAGAAAATACTTTAAAATAGAATAGCACTATAAAATATAGTAGATTTCCAAAAGACTCCTGAGCAAGGACAAGATATTGTTTCATGTTTTGGCTCAATCATGTTTTGGATTTTATCCTACCCTCTCCCAATATTATGTTAGAAGCTGTTTTCTAAACTGAGCAGTTCTTAACAATGGTTTCACTGGCCATAGAAGGAAAAAAAACAGGGGAACATGGAAATGCTGAATAACATCTTCAGATTTTATCCTCAGAAATGGTTTGAAGAGGACTGTTGCTCAGTATAATGCTCATGTTGGCCAGTGAAACCACTGTTAAAAACTGCTCAGTTTTAAAAACAGCTTCTAACATAATATTGGGAGAGGGTAGGATAAAATTCCAAACACAAAACGATTGAGCCAAAACATGAAACAATATCTAGAAATTCCCAGGTTCATCCCTCATTTTTAATTGGTAAGCAGTCAGGACAAATGAAAGAAAAGACAAGAATCTTTTATCAGTCAATAACAGATTATATCAGTCAAAATAAAACATAACTGGATTTGATATACAGAATAGTTTTACATGATATAACTTTTTATATTCCTATATGATCTGTTTCAAATATGGATAATTTTTAAACTGTGTCAATGTAGGACAAAACTGTGTCTTAAATAAAGTACTGTTTATATAATTGTAAGGAAGCTGAAAGAGGTATTTAATGATAATTGAAGCAATTGTTTATTATGACAACTATAGTGTGCTTAAAGCACATGTATAGCTGTCTTTATTTGCCTGATATTCCAGAAATATTGGAACACAAATCCCTTTATCTGCTGCTCATTGTGACTTAAGAGGAAGTACAATCCAACAAGTCTGGAGGACATCAGGCTGGGGAAAGTTGGACTTATTCCTTATAAATGTTATTGTTGCTTCATCAAGTAGCATGCAAATGCTTCACAGGTTACATACATTCCATCTGCATTTTCTCTCTGCAGGATTCCAAGAGAGATCACAATGATGAACATTCACCAAGCTATCTGTAACATTCCCTTTCTGGACTTCCTTACAAATAAGCATATGGGAATACTGAATGATGAACAGTGATGTGGACTGAAAAAGCTACATAAAGCTTGAATAAAGATAATGGCCCAAATTCCTTGTGTCCAGATGCCTGTTTACATTGTAGAGACTAAGTTAACTTGAGTGCTACAAATCAATGTTTCAACCAAGTTTTTTTTATTTTTAAAAATAAAGCATTTTAAAATATTTTTTTTAAGAAAAGACTTTTTAAAAATCAGTTTTAAGTTCACCTGTCAGATATTAGTGGCAGCTGTCTCAAAGTATGCTGTGAAAGTTAAAATACAGCATACTGTGATTTAAGTTGCAGGTTTAGCATGGAAGTTACTTATCACAGAAAGTTTTTGGTAATAATTTTGCAATTTAATATAACCTATGGATATTGATTGGCAGCCTCTGGGATTGAGATTAAATGGATAAGTATAATGATAGACTAGTTCAGATATAATACTAAGCTATAGTATTCTGTTGAAAGAACAAGTCTTGCTTTTTTCTAGGTTTGTATGCTCTTCTTTAAATGGACAAGGTCACAAGGAGTCATTAGAGCCTTTTGCTGCAATTTGCTACATCATCTTAACTGGAATAAATCATGTTAAAGTAGCAAAACATTAGGGAATAGGGTGAGATAATTATCAAAGTTAATTAAAGTGAAATTGATTTCAAATGGTTATATTCTCACTGAGCAGCTTTTGGGATTTAATAGGCTTCCTTTTCAGTTGTATTGTCAGGAAGTTTTCTTTGCTGAAAATAAATCTAAACAAAAAATGCTACATAACTTAAACCAGTGATAATATAATAAAAATAACCTGATGATCTGAGGTATTCATAAAATCTTACCTTTTAAAATGTGTGGTATTTCAGGTTTGACTTGTAGTTTGGCTATATCTTCATTGGAAAGTGAGACGTTTGCTATTATATTAGACTGATATGTATTATACTATTTTAATTTCATTGAATGAAACAGTCTAATTCTACACCCTAGATTCTTTTTCCTAGAATAGCTCCTTCAAATATTAGAGGACTATTTTTGTTCTTGTTGATTACCAACTTAAACCCTTATCATCATATGTACTATAATGTATAATTGTGTGATATACCTTTACAATAAATTTTCTTTATTAAGTACAATAAGATGGAACTACTTGGTTTATTTACTGGTTACTTGGTTTGTTTTGTTTATGCTGTTTTCATCTTTATCTTCACTGCATGTTAATTCAGGCTCTGCCATTCCTGTTTCTGCACTAATCGTTTTAAATCTCAGTACTGTTCCCATTTTTATTGAGAGAAGTTGATTTGCAATAGACAACTTACCCTAAATTGAATTATATGGAAAAATACTAAACTAAAAAATACTCTTGAAGAAATAAGTTTTTTATCTTCATTTTCAGTTTTTAAAGTGAAAGGACTGACTTACGGACTTTTCACTCCCAAGTTTCTTACATGAAAAGAGATGGTTGCAATTTACATTTTTTTTAAGCCAAGCTGCACCATAATATTCAAAACTGTGATTAAAACATAATATGGGAACTGGATTTGACATGGTATGTTGTACTATACTACTACAATACTAAATCATAATCATCATAATTCAAAGAGAAAAAAACATTAATAATTATTAACACAATGCCAGAGCCATTCTCTGGATGAGCCTCTATAACTACCCCTTTTAATAAAGTTTATATGGTATTTTGCATGGCTCAGCATTAGAACCATGAGAAGAGTATAAAAGAAATGCTAAACCAGAGCTATACTTATTGGCTTCACTTTACCTGTAATCCATTTGGTCAGTGTTACATTTGTGGCCTCTAAATCTGGGCAATTATATAATTTGCTAATTATTTGTTGGGCTCAAGCAATTCGTCTATCACGGTCAAATATGTACGCTCAGGAGAAGTATATTCCATATTAGGTACACGCCGAACACATTTCTTGAAGAAACTACACAGAATTCCCTATCTAGCAGAAGTCACCACAGTATTCTGGTGGCAGCAAGGATATGATATTCTGGTAGGAAAAGTTTTTATTGTTTTGTGCTTCTCTAAAATTATTCAGCCTAACTATTGAGGTACGTGTACATGGTTCAGTCAAGAATTCTGTATCTCCTGTGTAGATTCAATATTTAGTTCTTTCTTTCCTTCAAGTTTATGTAAGTAATGAACTTTAAGAGCTTTTTTCCCCTTAAAAGCAAGCCCCCCTTGTCAATATTAATTCATACTACCAAATCACAGTGATGGCTGCAGGATGAATATTGCCATAGCAACTACATTCTAGCTTAATAAAATGGCAGGCTACTGTCCTAAAATATTTTATTTAAATAACATGCTTTCAGAATATTACCAAATATACAAAAGGCCCTACTGTCCAATCAGAATGTTTTATTAATATTGTTTCAGAAAAATATTACCTTGGAAAGTTCAAGGCCCTACTGTCCAATCAAATTGTTTTATTAATATTGTTTCAGAAAAATATTACCTTGGAAAGTTCAAAAGCATCAAATAATTGTATCAAATAATTAATGAAATGTTTAGAATGGCAACCAAGGGACTTTTGATACACTCTGTATATAGTCCACAGTATCTGCATTTCCATGAACTTCTGGAACAACTTGTCTCCAGAAGTTGTAAATGCTCCAACACTGGGAGTTTTTAAGAAGATTGGGTAACCATTTGTCTGAAATGGTATAGTGTTTCCTGCCTAAGCAGGGGGTTGGACTAGAACAGTCGTCATCAACCGGTGGGCCACAGGCCACTGGTGGTCGGAGAAAATTTTGGTGGGCCACAGTGCACCCTGTCTGCAACGGGTGATGCTGGCAGCGGATGGACTGATGTGCGCGGGGAGGGTAGTGCGTGGGAGATCGTGGCATCGAAGCCCTTCCCAGGTGTTCCCTAGCCTGCGAGGGGGTGGGGGGGAAAGGAACCTCTGAACTGGTGGTGGGTGGTGGGAATCTGATGTCCAGAGGCCGACGAGCCACATGCTGAAGACCAGATAGCTGGTGGGGAGGTGAGGCAATCCTGCAGTCTCCCTAGCAAACCCATGTCCCCTCACCCCCACCCCCTTGCAGGCCAGAGAACACCCAGGAAGTGCTCCGATGCTGCAATCTCCCGTGTGTCAGTCCATCCACCGCCGGTATCACCTGTTGCCCCACCTCCCCGCCAGCCATCTGGTCTTCAGCACGTGGCTCGACCTCCAGACATCAGATTCTCACCACCAGCACCAGTTCAACAGTTCCTTTCCCCCCCACCCCCGGGATGGGGGGGGGGAGAAAGAAAGAAAGAGGGAGAAAGAGGGGGGAAGAAGAAAGAGAAAGGGAGAAAGGCAGAAAGTGAGAAAGAAAAAGGGAGAAAGGGAGAGGGATGGAGAGAAAGAAAAAGGGAGAGGGAGGGAGGGAGAAAGAAAGGGAGAGGGAAAGAGAGAGAGAGATGAGAGATCCTGGTGTTTTGTTTTCTGTGGGAAACGGGTCCAAATGACTGAGTATTTAAGGTTGCAGAACAGGCAGCCAAGCTAAGTGCCTGAAGGACCCCATGCCATCAGTGGGAGTCCAGGTGCTTCAGCAAGCGGCATGCTGGATTCATTATTAGTGGTCCATGGGATTTTAAATTATGAGTTTGATGGTCCCTGAGGTCTAAAAGGTTGGGGACCCCTGGACTAGAAGACCTCTAAGGTCCCTTTCAACTCTTGTTATTCTAATTCTATTCTAACCTTCTAGGCTACTAGGTAGTGATTTCATGGTTAGCCTTATAAAGTTTTGTTATATTTACTATTCTAATTTTGGTTAGACTTTGTAAGATTGTCTATAATTGTATTTCCATTTAATCAATAAAATGTTTTCCATTTTCTGTATTATGCCTGTGTTACATATAACTTGTGGGTACAATAAAAGATTCTCACAGCTATGCAATCACTATATGTGATGCATAAAACTAATGCATTAAGAACTTTCTATATTTTCAGAATATTCTTGGGTTGTTTTTCTTTTCTAAATTAATATCTATGATCTATTTACACAGAGTTTCAGCTATTGCTTGATCATATTGTTTTCTATAAAAGGTGGTGGGGAGAGTGAGATATATCCTTTATCAAAACAACATTTCATGTCTTTATTAACCATTTTGATAGCTCTTTAAAAAAATCTGCAGCAATATAGTAATAGGTAAGATGCCTGGTATTATTTTTATGCTAGAAATATTAAATATTAATATTAATATTTATTTATTTATTTATTTATTTATTATTAGAAGGTATAGGTAAGGTAAGCAGCAAATGCTTACTAATATTCATCATGAACCAATTTGCATCCGTATCCCCATACTAAGAATATGTTGAGTTTGCCTTCATTATTCCTTACATTTTAAAAATTTCAAAAATTGTCATTGGATGTAGCCAGAGAACCCAAAATAAAAAACTGCATATATCATACCTGCTTGGAATATCCAGTTATCCAAACTGTCTTCCTAATGAGTGACAAAGGCACAAAACTCCGTGATAAGTGGTTGATCCATTTGCACTTTCATTTCATTTCACTTGTATCCTATATTCTTCTATGTCCCTTTCTGCACCTAAATTGATTTTATCATCAAGCCAAAACTTTATTATGCTTCCTATTTTGAAAATGGATATAGATTGATTGCATTTTACAGAACAATGGTCCCTGTTTTCTCAGCAAGAGTTTGTGTCTAAACACTGCATAAAAAGCAAAGATCTAATATAACTAATTATCAGAAACTGTTGCCTGCTTGTCTGAATTCAAACAAGAGGGTTCCAGAATTAGACAGCACCCAGGAAGTTCATAATGAGCAATGTTCACAGAATTCCCAGAAATCAGTTATTTCGTAAAATGGATTAAGAACATTCAAATGATTTCCATTAGACTAAAAACTACAGCAGAAAGAATGTGTAGACAAAAATACATTTTAATAAATTATATAATTCCATAAAGTACAAATATCATGTTCTGCCATATTTTTTTTCTTTAAGAAATAAAATAACTGTAACCAAGTAGGCAGTGTGATTTTCTTTTCTCCATTTAGTAAAAGTCAGGCTTACAAATAATTAAACCAATTAATGTTCAAAAAAATTAGATCAGTCAAGCAAAATTAATAGGAATTTCATCTAGAAACATTCAACATGCAAGGATTGCAATTTGGAACATGTTTCTACAAGTGGTACCTACCCACTCCTCCTAATCCTTTCAGCGTGTTGGATTCATTTGGCAATCCGGCCTCTCGTGACTATTGAAGGAACAATGTTGTCATTTACCTTCTAGACAAGTATCTTATTATTGTGACTGTTCCAAAGGGGGTGGGGAACATGCTCAAGGAGATTTTGAAACGACATTTCTCAAGCAGCAGGCCCTTTAGTCAAGGAAAAATGATTGCTACATAAAATATTGTCAAAAGCAGTTTATGATATGACACTAGCAGAAAGCAAGAGAGCCTCTTATTCAAAGAATGAAAAACCAACATCAGATACATACCCTTAAGACCTTTCTGATAATGTAAATAACTTTTCTTAGCTGAATGGTTACAATTAAGAAAATTTTCATGAAAAAAACAACTTGCTGCAGCAAAGTTTCTCCAAATTATGCAGTACTTGTACTTCTGTTTATATATGAAAAATTGGCTGAATGTTATTTGCCACATTTTAAACTAGGGAATGTTAAATATGAATTTTTCAGTATAAAATTCACAAGAGTCTTGTGTACCGTATATCCAGAAATGGGACATCACTGGGCTAGATGAGAAGCCCAACCTGAATCAGAAATGTCATGTGCCCATCAAAAACTTACAAAAGTAAGTATACTGGAATCAGAACAAGAAACTATGATTGTAACTTCTGCAAAAGTAAATGAAACAATGCATTAAGGTGGGGTGCTTATTATGTTAAACCCTGTCTTAAATATATGCAATATTAGGAATGAACGAGAATTAAAAACTAGTGTATTTAAAATGTCTAAGCAAAAATTACAATACTGTACAAAAAGCTCTTCCAAAATAATGAAAAAGTAAAATTTCTCTTTGAAAATTAAATTATAACATACATAACACATAATTCCATAGCAATAAGCAGTGATTTTGCTTTTTCAAAACAAATCATGTTCTAGTTTGCACACTCAAAAACCATAAATGTTAAATAAAATCAAATTAAGCATGCACTCTTTTTTCTTTTGGAAAATTATATTTTTCCTATTTACAACATTTACATACACATTAAATAAATTATCTTGGCCATTGCTTTAATGTGTGGCCTAGTGCAATACTCAATACTTAACCTAGAATAGCTACTAGGTCCCAAGAAAATGTGAATTGCCTCTGTACTGTCTTTGAGGAGTTTTCTTCCCAGAATTTAATAATTGAATTATCAGCCTTCAGGAAAACATTATCAAGATTGAAAAAAAACACTTCCAGGAAAAAGTATGCTTGTTAAAGATCAGTTAATTCTAAATACGTAAGTCATGGAATATTGATGAGGCCTTGATTCTCTGGCTGTGTGTTCGATTTTTAACTGTTTCTTATGTGGCGTATATTGATATAAACAATCTCCTCTGTATAATGGGCAGAGCATAAGTAAATAAAGCAACCTCACTTTTAAAACATCCAGCTTTAATTTCATAGCATGATTAGGGGTCTTTCTTGCTTAGAAAAGAAATAGTAATATTTTGTTTGTAATACTTCTTAGTCATACCCACTTTTTAAACTTCATAGTAAAGACTAGACTTTCATTTGGGAATGTGTTGATGTGAGTGTGACAGACGGGCTACACATTGGTCATACAGCCATAAAAGAGCTTGCACCTTGGCTCACATGACCAACAACAGGACTCGGGAAAACAGCCTAGGGGAAAAAAATTAACCAAAGATATAAGAAAGCCATAAGTAAAGGGAACACCTTCACCAAAAAAAAAAAAATTGACAAGCAATCTTCTTGAAGCAAAATATGATATTAAAGGTTTCTGAAGAAAGTATATAATTGGTCTAATAGTATCAAGTCTCTAGTTTTTCCTTTTCTTCCAGAAACACAAAAAAGCCAACATTTGATTGGAAGCAATTGTTGCTTCCTCTACTCTTCCCTGGTCAGGACCCACCTGGAACACTGCATCCAGTTCTGGGCAGCACAAAGGACAAATTGGAGTGAGATATGAAGAAGGCTTCAAAGATGGTTAGGGATCCAGAAATCAAGCCCTAAATGAGGTACAGTGAAAGGATCTATGTTTAGCTTACAAAACAGGCAACTGAGAAGAGACAGGAGTATAGTCCTCATATATATTAAAGATGCAGATCTGGGTAATCTATCAGATAGTGGATTGGCTGATTCATAAAGTGGTGGGTTCACCTTTACTTCAATATAAACAGTGGCTGGGTCACCATTTATCAGAAATGTTCTAGCAGGACTAGGTGACCTTTGAGCTAAATTCCAACAGTTAAATGCTATGTAACAAACATGGGAAGATGGAAACCACATTAAGTAACTCAGAATGAATATTATATCCAGAGTTTCTTTGACTAAAGTAAACAATACCATTTATTGGGACTCTACAAGTGCACCCTCTTTGCTGTACACCTGCCCTCTGGAATGAGGTTCCTCTCCCCAGAGATCTGGATGGCCTCCACCCCTGTGCTTTGGAGATCCCTGAAAAACTGGCTTTGTTACTGAAGTCCCATTCTGGGTCATGTGGGTCTGCTTTGTTGTTGTTGGGTTTTTTTATGTTTTGTTCTTTGTTTTTATCATGTATTATTTCATTGTTCTTCATGTTTGTAACCTGTGAACCTGTGAGTTTTTGGGAGTTGGGCTATGTAAACATTTTTAAAATGAAATAAAATAATGAAATTAAATGAAAAAAAGAAAAATGGAAGCCTGTAGGTATTCGTGTTAAAATAACTTGGGAGGTGGCTGAAGGGCATAATATAAGTGACTAAAGCTACTCAACTGCACTTTCATTCCTATGATGCTTTAATTACTTTTACAAAATAATTATAATTAAAATAAAATAAAACTCACATTTATGGATTCTTTGTAAGGTAATGATTCTCAATAACATGGTATTAAATTGTCTGTAAAAATGTGACTCATTTAAAGATGAGTGAAAAGAAGTAACAAAATTCAAAATCTACCCAAATTGTTTTAGGAACCCCTTACTAAAATGACCATGAATTAATGGAGATGTAAATTAATGATGCATTTTATACTGTATATTTTTTTACTTAAGAATCGGCATATTGCTTAAAATATTGTCTTTTTACTTGCTAAAAGTCAGTGTTTCAAATGGGAACCAAGTCTAGCTAATGGTAATGAAGATATTTCTGTGCATCTAGGTCATTCTTCCAGTAAGCTAGTCTACCTTCAATTCAAATTCAAGTATTTATAATTTACATATTCATTTTAGATTAATGAACTCTGATAATTACTATGTCTGCTTTTAATAATCCTTTACTTTTATCTCACCAGCATTTACAAAGTTGCATAGCTGTTCATTTTTACAACCTTAAGCTGATTGAACAGAAAATGGTCATGATCCAGATTCATATACTGAGAATGCGAGATGGTGCCTGGAAAACAGCAGAAGGATTTGAAGAAAACTTCGTCTTTGCTTCAGGAATCTAGACAGGAAAAAGAAAAGACATGGGGGACTGGTTGTAATACTGGGGAATTATGGATATTGTAGCCCAAAAATATACATACAGAATGATTGGTTGAGGAAAGCTGACCTACATTATTTGATAGCATTTCTCCTATTGAAGGAATTAAAAATATTATTTCCTGCACATAGCTTGCCAGCATGAGGATGATCTATTTGGCCACCAGATAAGTAATGCATTTAAATGGAATTTGACTAGTCTGTCATGCCCATAAGGCAAGTAACGGAGCTTGGAGAGAGCAGATAATCCCTTAAAATCCCTTATCATGTTTCGAATTGCAGATTTTATTCAGATTCCCCCTTGAAAAATTTTGTTTAAATTAATGGAATTAAAATAGGCTATAACTTAAGCTTCTTCAAACCTAGCAAACAGTCCCCCAGATATCCACACACAAAAACTTACATAATATCTCAAGCCCTTATATACATGACATTTAAGTTATTGTTTGTGAACATGCATTTATATTGTGGTTAACAGTTTCAGTATGAGGTAAAATCCAAATTAAATACTCTGATGCCAGTAGAAATAGTCTCATGCACATTTAATACCAAGGCACAAAATGATGACTTATAGATACATAAAGGACAATATGCTAGCTAGTTAGCTAGTAATTCGACTTGTATGCTGCCCCCTCTCCAAAAGGACTCGGGGCGGCTCACAGCTAAAAATACAACAATAAATAAATTACCTAAAAACATATTAAACAAATTACAAGCCGAATTGGAATTAAAACCCCAAATTTAAAATAAACAAACCCCCAGAGAGTCAGCACAGCCCGGATTGTAAAAACAGCCAGGTTTTTAACTCGTGGCGGAAGGTGCGGAGATCGCCAGCCGGAGCTCCGCAGAAGAAGATTCCATAAAGCGGGAGCCGCCACAGAGTAGGCCCTCCCCCGGGTCACCGCCAAGCGACATTGAGTCATGGATGGCACCCGAGAGACCCGTCTGCGCCCACAGGGCGGTTGGTATTTGATGCTGGGAGGAGTCGTTCGTAAATATCCTGGACCCATGCCATGTAGGACTTTGAATGTTAACACAAAACCTTGAATCTCACCCGAGGGCAACGAAGCCAATGCAGGCCGCAGGAGGGGTGTAATATGGGAGTATCGGGAAGCTCCCATCACTACCCGCACGCATTCTGCACCAGCTAAAGCCTCCGAGTGGTATGCAAGGGCAGTCCTAAATAGAGCGTTACAGTAGTCGAAGTCGGGAGATAACGAGTGCCTGAGTGATCGTCGCAGGGCATCTCGGTCCAGATATGGGCAACTGGCGAACCAGCGGATCTGGGCAAAGGCCCCCTGGCCGGCCCCCACCTGCTCCTCCAATTTGAGCCGTGAGTCCAGGAGGACCCCCAGATTCCGTGCCCTGTCCACGGGGTAACACCTCCTCCCCATGACCAAAGATGGAACCTCGAACTGGACCGAGATGTCGGTATGCACAACCACTCTGTCTTGGCTGGATTGAGTCAAAGCATGTTCCTGTCCATCCAGATCCGCACCACTTCCAAGCAACAGGACATCACGGAGAGAGCATCACTGATGTGGCCGGGGTGGAGATGTATAACTGCGTATCATCAGCATACTGATGATAGCTCACCCCAAAGCCACGGATGATCTCACCCAGCGGCTTCATATAAATGTTGAACAAGAGAGAGACCGACCCTGGGGTACCCCAAGTGAGAGACCTCGTGACCTCTGCCCCCTGCCAACACTGTTTGCGAATGTCCTGAGAGGTAGGAGGAGAACCACTGTAAAACAGTGCCTCCCACTCCCAGCCCCGAGGCGCCGCAACAGGATACCATGGTCGATGGTATCAAAAGCCGCTGAGAGATCTAACAGGACCAGGACAGAGGAAAAACCCCTGTCCTGAGCCCTAGAGAGATCATCAATCAGCGCAACCAATGCTGTCTCCGTGCTGTACCCGGGTCGGAAGCCCGATTGGTATGGATCCAGGTAGTCTGCTTCCTCCAGGAAAAGTGGCAATTGCTGCGCCACCACACTCTCAACAACCTTTGCTAAAAAGCGAAGGTTGGAGACCGGAAAGTTGGGCTGGGTCCAGGGCAGGCTTCTTCAGAAGGGGCCTCACCACCGCCTCTTTCAAGGTGGCAGGGAACAGCCCCTCCCTTAACAAAGCGTTGACCACTGCCCGGAGCCAGCCGCACGTGACCTCCCTGGAGGCATAAACCAACCAGGAAGGGCACGGGTCCAATAAACATGTGGTGGAACTCAGCCGCCGCATGATCCTGTCCACTTCATCCTCAGAAACAGGATCGAACTCAGTCCAGATTACATTAGCCAGACCGCTCACCTCCCCTTCCTCAGACCACTGCAAGTCCGAGTGCAACCCTTCCCGGATCCGAGCAATTTTATCCTGCAGATACAGACCAAATTCCTCAGCTCTGCCCCACAGAGGGTCCGCCCCCTCCCCAACTGTAAGAGGGAATGGGCGACCCCAAACAGGGCGGCTGGGCGATTATCTGCGGATGCTATGAGGGCGGAGAAATAAGACCTCCTCGCCGCCCCCACAGCTACCAGGTAAGTCCTAATATGGGCTCTTAACTGGGCTCGGTCAGATCCGGAGCGGGTCGCCCTCCACCTACTCTCTAGTCCCTTCTACTCATCTAGCTCCTCTGTAAGGGGACGCATGGGGACAACCCTGTCAAGAGCCCCCGCGGCCGACTGTTGCCAGGTAGCCGCAAGGACCTCAGCAGGGCTGTGGGTGAGGGATGCAGGAAAAAAACCCAGTTCTGCCTGGAACTTCTCAGGGTCCATCAGGCGCCTGGGGCAGAACCATCTAAGTGGCTCCTCATCCCAGCAGTGTGGGGTGGCTTGATGGAGGACCAGCCGTAGGAGATAGTGGTCTGACCATGGAACGGGATGGATAGCTGTAACACCATCCCCCAGGCCACTATGCCACTGCTCCGAGACAAAAACCAGGTCGAGCATGTTGCCCCCCTCATGAGTCGGGCCATCTATTATCTGGGTCAGACCCATGGACTCCATGGAGGCCATAAATTCCTGGGCCAAACCTGACGCCGCCCCCAAGGAGGGCAGGTTGAAGTCACCCAGAACTATAAGCTCTCGGAACTCCACCGCCACCCCCAAGACGGCATCAAGCAGCCCAGGCAGGGCGGCTGATATACAGCTGAGGGACAGGTATGTAAGCAGCACCCCCATCCAACCCATAGGCCCAAACCTCAAGAGGAGGGACTCACACCCGCCTATCTTCGGAGCAGGGACCTCCCTTGGAAACAGGGTCTCCCAAATAACAACAGCCACCCCTCCACCCCTTCCCTGGGGTCGAGACTGGTGCATAACCCAGAAACCTGGGGGGCATATATCAACCAGAGGGACTCCACCCTCCGGCCCCAACCAGGTCTCGGTGATGCAGGCCAGGTCCGCGGCCTCCCCCTCAATGACTTCACGGAGGAGAGGTGCCTTGTTAACCACGGACCTGGCATTGAAGTACACCAGCCGGAGCACAGGGGTCCTAGATCCCGAAACCCCCAGGAATTGAGAAGAGGCTGAGGGGACGAAGCGCGCCACAGCTCGGATGCAGCGGGGACACGCTCCCCTAACATGATACGGCCCCCCTCCTCATCGGCTCCTACCCATTCCAACCACCCTGGGAATCGTAGCCCCCACTATTCTGCCCGGAGTCCTGCAGGCCCCCTCACGCAACCAACCACGGCCCTGACTCGGGCTGCATTGAGTTCCTATAAGACCCCCTCCCTTCCCTAACCCCCTTAAAAATCGGGTCAAAAATTTAACTAATGAGGGCCTGGAACCCCCCCCCTTCTACCCTTCCTAGGACCCCTACCCCAACCCCTACCAGCACTATGCCGAATTATGAACTAATTCAATCATTTTGGATTAATATGCATGCACACTTTTCATCACTGTTGTTTTCAAAAACTGAGTAAGTCTTCACAAAATATTAAGTGTGAGCATGTCCATTATTAATGGATTATAATTGATATAAGTATAAGACAATGAGGAAATGAATTTCAACAAATATAAGGAAGTTATACTAATTTTACATTAATACTAATTTAGAAAACAAACCTTCTATGTTCATATCAGAGCTATTTAAATTAATGTTCTATACATCAGATTATAGTATACATTTTTGGTGGTATAACTTTTTTAAATGATCATAATTTTAAAGCTATTTACATTTATTTAAATTTCACTTATTTACTATGCAAATAAGTGTGTTTGGGATACTGTATGTGTGGAAATCTGTCTTTTATCCTTATTTTCCATTTGTTAACTGCCCAATGACACTATCTGGAAATAAGTTATCTAGAGCTTCTTTCAGCTCTCACTTTACTTCATTTATTCTCCAGCATCCTTAAAAAATTCTTAAGAACATACATCCTTAATGGGTCAATCAAATGTGAAATTCCGCAGTGATATACAGTAGTTTTAGCAGTTGGATGTACAGTAGTTTTGAGATGAATATCCCAGACTTCTACTGTCCTTGGTGAAAAACTGGCAGGGTCCCTATTATATCAGGTTAACAATTTTCACCAGTATACCAGCCTCCCTTTTGGTGGGTGTTTGGTTTCAAGAGATGAGGTCACTGAGCTAAATGTGATCTCATTTAAGGCATAGATATTATGGCAAAGGATTGCGCTGCACAGATATGAGGTTATGTTTAAAACAAGAGGACCCAGAGATTAATATTGCTTAAATTGGGATTCAATTCAATGTAAATGAATCGTGTCCATAGGACTACTTCTGCTAAATCAAGGCACCTTTCCTGACTTCTATTTCTATTGATTTCCAAATTTCTATTAATATTTATTTATTAATATATAGGAATTAAATGCATTAATTTCTATTAATATTTAATGCTTTGAAGCATTTCTTTCAAAACTTGCCATTTTTTTAAAATGGTCTGTTTTCTACTGGTCAAACTTTAGCAAATTTCTGCATTCCAAAAGCTTTGTACAAGCACATTTACCTTAAAGTCTGACTTGTAGCTAGATTCTTGCACAAAGTGATCTTCTGGAATAATGAACCCTTGTGTTGTCTTTGTAGGCCTGGATCGTTTTCCCGCAGACGATGAGTGATATTCATGTCTAAAATTAATTTGCAGAATGGAAGTTAAGTGGATGCTGCTGCTTTGAAAAAGAAAAGGCAAACTAAATCTGCTTTCCCATCATATACAGAAAGTTACAAAAATATTTCACTAACATTGAATACGTATGTATATTTCAATTATATAAGGTTGATTTGTGAGTAACATTTAAGGTGTTTTTAGAAGGAAAATGTTGAAAGAATTAGGGGGTGCTTAGGAGAGCACATAGCAACTGTAAGACTGCCTTCTCTGAAACCTGTATGTGTATCAGTGGTTGAACTCTGGAAATTACATTCCATCAGATGATGATGACTTTCATGGACATTCACAGTGGGCGCAAATGTTGATATGTGCACAATTCAAATTCTGACCCTTTTGTGCTTACATTGTAACATCATATAGCAGTGTGTAGGATGTGGAGCTTGCACCCTGGTACTGTCACTCACATTTCATCATTTTGATGAATGCGCTCAGCCCTTGATTCCTGGGCTATTTCATATATTATTATTTAATAAGCATTTGTGTATAAGAAAGTATTGGTTGATCATTATTTGGACACAAATGTTACTGTGTATAGTTGCACTGGATGCCTAATGGACCTTGTTTTTCAAACAGAGGCAACAAGTTCACTGCAATCAAATTTAACCTGAGGTGACAATATACAGATACAGCCATGTTTTCTTGATTAGAGTGGGAAAGGGGCATGCCATTGCCTCTACTCAAGATTTTTTTTCCTATGTAAGCCTGAGCTCTTCTAGTAATCTCAGTTCCAAATATTAACCAGGTCTATTGTCACAGCAAAGAATGGTTAAATGCTGCAGATGTATTAAATAAGTTGGACCAGGACAGGAGTGGTTCAGGTTCCAACCTAGCTATGAAAGTCGGTGGGTGACTTCAGCCTAATCATTTCTATATTAAATCTAATATATTGTCCATGTTCACTGTAAAACTAATATGTTTAGGAGAGAGGATTCTGTGCATTATTTTAAGCTTTCTGAGAAAAGCCAGGATATAAATACCATAGATTTAGTAAAATATTAGTTAGAATGTAAATACATGTAACATAAAAGACTAAATACAATGCATGATCCACTGAAAGTATATTCCATAGTGCCAATTACTTATTGCTGTATAAAGAAAACAAAAAATTATGTACTGAACTGACCTTCCACCATGATAATGGACTCACTTGAGCTCTTGGAGAAAGGACAGGACATTAATCTCAATAACAACATCCTCAGTATACATTTGTGATAAAATGCCTAACTCACCTGGGAACGTGGGGGAGCAAACACAACTAGCCCGGAGAAGCACAACTAGCCCGGAGAAGCAAAGCCACTGGGAAAAGATTCCCAGTGAGGGGACAGGGAAAACATGAGAAAGTGACTCTGCCTTAATTCTGCCAGGGAAGAGCTGGATAATTGCTTTGGCAGGCTTTCAAGATTGTTACATTACCCTACTACCAATAAAGTTCTCTCCAGAATTCTAGTGGTTCTCATTTCCCGAGTTTGCCTGCCTTGAAAGACTTGAGCAGATTCACAAGCAGTTGGTTTTACACACGCGCGCACACAGACACACACAATCTGTTGGGACCCGAAGAGATGGAGCAATGCTGTGCCTTGAAGTCAAGCCTGCAGCCTAGGGAGAAAATAGACCACGGACAAAAATTGAAGGAGTTACCTGTAAGAAGTCCTGGCGATACCTGGAGGCGAGGAGGAAGGCCACACCTGTCTGGAGCCAACGTCCTTAGTGCTCACCTCCTGCCTTGCCGCCGGCAGCACGTACACGCGAGACCCTGCCAGGATGTCAGCGTGGGGAGAGGCGGCAGGGGCTCCCGCGGCCGGAGGCGCCCGCGTGGGTTCAGCTTTCCGACACTCCCCAAGCCAGGGCAGGGTGCCTCTCTTCTGCAGCGGCCACGCTCGGAAATCCTGCTGGTACTGAGTCTCTGCGGCGAAGGGCTCCTTCCGGTGCCTGCCCCCGCTTTTTTTCGACGGCCTCTTGACAACGACCAGGCTGTCCCGCAACGAGGGGGCGGACGCGGAGACCGGCAGGGCAGAGGCTGCCCGCGGAGGGGCTTGGGGTCGGCTGCTGGCGGTGCCTCCGGGCGGGATCCGGGGCTGCTGTGGGCTGCCCCCACCGCCCGCTTCCGCCCCTTCTTCGATGTCGGAGTAATTGTGGATGGTGAGCGGCACGGCCAGATCCGACTTGTCCAGCTGGTTCCAGAAGCGCGCCAGGCAGCACACTCGGCTGATGCAGGGCCAAGCCATGGCGGCAGCACCGCGCGGGGATGCAGTGGTAGTTACCGGGATCCGGGGGTGGGGTGGGGGTGCCTCAGCGGAGGAGGGGGTGTTCTGCAGCACGCGAAGTGGCTTCCCCGGCTAAGAGTTACTTCCAGCTCGCTTCTCAGTATCAGGCTCCCCCCCGCATACCACACTTTGGTCAATCGGTTTTCTTTAGGAGGCTAGCAAACACGTGATGATAGCTCAGTCATTCATTCCCATCCCCACCCCCTACCCGGGGTGACAGAAGGAGCTTAACGCAGCATTGATGAGGGATAGATAATAGGAGGGGGAGACTAAGGGGTGACACATAGCACCAGTCACCAAGTCTTTCTGCCCTATCACCCTACCTCTTTAGGAAACACCTTACCCTATTTAGCTGTAATCACTGCAGCCTGCCAGTTCATTCTTATACGTGTTCCATGAAGAATTTATTATGTCTCTTGCAATCATGCATTCCATGAAGAATTTATTATATGTCTCCTGCAATCTACATGCATTCCATGAAGAATTTATTGTTTCCTGAAATCTACATGCATTCCATGAAGAATTTATTATGCATGCCTCCTGCCATGTACATGCATTCCATGAAGAATTTATTATGCAGTATGTCTCCTGCAATCTACATGCATTCCATGAAGAATTTATTGTTTCCTGAAATCTACATGTATTCCATGAAGAATTTATTATACATGTCTCCTGCAATCTACATGCATTCCATGAAGAATTTATTATACAGTATATGTCTCCTGCAATCTACATGCATTCCATGAAGAATTTATTGTTTCCTGAAATCTACATGCATTCCATGAAGAATTTATTATGTCTCCTGCAATTTACATGCATTCCATGGAGAATTTGTTTCCTGAAATCTACATGCATTCCATGAAGAATTTATTAAGCATGTCTCCTGCCATGTACATGCATTCCATGAAGAATTTATTATACAGTACATGTCTCCTGCAATCTACATGCATTCCATGAAGAATTTATTATACAGTATATGTCTCCTGCAATCTACATGCATTCCGTGAAAATATTATATACATGCCTCCTGCAATCTAAAATAGGGGAGAGAGAAATTCAGGTATTAGATGATTAATCAGGAATGAAAGGGGGAAAGGAAAAATAAGCAAGTGGCAATGTTCACAAAAGCAGCTGGATATTGCAGGCATTATACAAGCACTCCTAATGCACTGAGGTCAGCATTCTTTTTCCTTTACCAGCAGGATTTAAGTAAAACATTTCAGAACTGGTGAAACTGGCCTTTATAGGATTAACCTGCAGTATTTTGTACCAGTTGGTTTCTGAGTGATGCAGAGTGGCAATCCTATACATGTACATTATAGAAATCAAGCTGGAAGTTAATCAGTCAATACACCTGTTATAGACTGTTATCAGCTGAAACACATTAAAAACTATTCTGGCCAAGGATTGTACTTGAGGGATCTGGGAAAGATCAGAAACCAGAATAGCTTTTTTTTCTAGAAGTGTGTGACCCATCGAGGTCTTGGACATAATTACAAATATTTTTTTCTTGCAGCCTGGTATCATTCAGATATGTGGAAAACATGCTAATAAAATGTTAACTGAGGAAAGTTCTTTCCAAGGACAACATATTAGTAAATATATATCAATATGAATTAGTGGTCCCCAGCATTTAAGATTTCCTAGGTGTATTGAGAACCCTTTGATAGGAAGAAACTCTGTTAATGCAACATGCTGCTGCATTAACAGTTTTACTACTAAATTTGGGGGCCTATGAATTACAAAAAGGTATTTTGAATATATCATTGAAGTAGAGTAGGCCTTTCATATATTAACCAATGCTTTGCATACTATACAAATAAAAGTAGAAATATCCACTTGTAGTATGGATAATAAAATGGCTTTGAATTAATTTACTTCACAAGAACCATGTAAGTTAGTGAATTTCTTCTGTTTGGATTAATGCATACAAAAACAAATGGAAACTGATATAGCAGTAATTAATGAGCAAGTTCAGAATTTAGAATCAGTGCAAGAATCATGTTTGGAGCATGCTTTATTATTATCAATTGTTAACTTTTCCACTATAATATATGGACAAGGATTAAAAGATATTTCACATTTGAGTCTGTTAGTTGACTTATTAACAATGGTCCTCTGTATCCATTGCTTGTAGACCCTCCTGTGGGGTAATTATTGTAATATGAGTAACAACTATTGTCATAAAGGATGTATATGTTCCCTTATAGTCATTCCTGGGTGGCTTGTATATTATTATACCGAAACCCATACCATTCCACCTCAAGAGGGAGGAAAGGAATGGGGGAATGTAGTAGTATAACTGGATGTCGGCCACATATGTTGAAATATATGTACCCATTGATAGATATATTTTTAGCTTAGAGCAGGGGGTGTCAAACTCGCAGACCAGATGCATCACATGCTGGCCACGCCCACCCAATTTAGCAAAAGAGAAAAAAGTCACAATACGTGATGTGACAACATGATGTCACGAGTTTGATACCTCTGGCTTAGAGATAGCAATGTATTTGTATTACCTAGTACCAATACTGCAACCCTGGACAAGAGTTAGTTAACGTATCAGACAGCTGTCCTTCTAGGGCAGAGGAATGTAATTGTGTAACAAGACATAATGTAAACATTGCTGTTTATGGCACAGGTTGATAGTATTAAGAGTGATATTGCAAGCATAAAATTAAACAATGAGGTCAATTGTTTATCAAAGAATTTCAGGAGAAAGCTCACAATGTAATTGTATTAGCTGCTTTATCTTTGTTTCAAATATAATTGTATATTGGCAAGGAATCCAATGAACACTGCAAGTATATTCTAATAAAGTATACTTTCTGGCTTCTATCTCCAAATGCTTTGGTCTTTCTTTTAGGCAAGATTTTTTTCACAAAATAATTTAGAACAGACATTCTCAGGAAAGTGGGTGCCATATATATTGTGCGTGTGTACGTGCATGAGCCCTATTGCAGGGGGCAAGAGCAGTGACAAAGCAGGCACACTTCCTTAGTCCCACAAGATGACAATGTTTAATTGAGAGGAGCTGGACTGCATTATCGCTGCTTGAATATGCCAGGCAGATAGAAATGGAGATAGATGGCACACAGATAACACACCCTGTGCCATGAAGGGCTTTAGAAGTGATAACAGGCACCTTGAACTGCACCTCAGAAACCAAGCAGCAACTCATGCAGCTTGTTCGGCTGCAACACAAGGACGTAACAAGAAGTGCCCACTACGGCTTGCACCACTGCATTCCAAAACAGTTATAGCTTCTGGATAGTCTTCAAGAACAAGTCCAGGTAGAGCAAATCACAATAATCCAGTTATGAAGTGACTGTGTCATGAATGATTATTTAAAGCCCCCCTCCCCCCCTGCCCCCAGTCAGGGAAAGAGTACAATTGGTATACAGGATGAATCTGCAAAAGCCCTCTTGACCACAGCTACTATCTGTTCATTATGCAGTGGCTACAAGGGAGATACATCTGTATGTGTCTATTCACATTAAATACAGGTAGCTGAAGAATGAAAAATTTCCCCTAAAAGTGGTATTGGGATTGTTGCTTAGGAACTATTGTCCTACCTTTATTTAAAAATGAATTAATTAGACAATCGATCCAATTTTAATTCAGCTCTAAGATACCTCAAAAAAGGATACACCCTTACTCAGTAATAAGGTACAAATCTTTGTTTCAGGTATACAATTTTATTTACCAAGCGTATTTATTTTCATTGTGGGGCTAGAACTTAAAGTATTAGTATTAGTATGTAGTTATGATTTAATCAATACACTATCTTGTCTCCAATACATGTGCTCATTTCAGCGCAAATATATTCTGAAATGCAGCAGCTGAGAGTCCGCTTCATTTATTTGGCCTCCATGTCTTCACTGTATGCCATGCTTTCACCACTGGTTCTCTATTATTCCATATTAGCTTATTCCCATACATTACATACCATCTTGAAAGAAAGAAACAAAGGAAAATTTTCACAAAGCACATTAGAGAGATAAGAACTGCTTATACACAAAGGTAATTCATGATAAAAATAATTCTTAATAGTAAAGTCAGACCCAAGAAAATGACAATGCACAGGATCTTTCTGAACACAAGAAAAATATAGTGATATGTCATATTTATCATAACATAATATGAATACTTACATGCCAAACAGAACTCCTCCAAGATGCGATGCATGGTCAAAAAACCTCCAACCCAAAATTAGTCCTACGCTATCCAATGCAATAATAGCTTTTAAAGCCTAGAAATGAATAAAAGATTTATTGATAAAGTGCAATAAGTAGCAAAGCTACTATAGTTATAAACGTATCAGAAACATTTATCCCATACTCATAAATTAGCATCTGTTATACAGTCAACAGTATAATGAACAGTCAAATGTACAGATTATACTATATTCTGATTTGAATATACATTTTTCAACAGCTTAGCCTCTGTTCCTAATATGCAAAGTAGAAATGGCATCATGTATAGCATAAAGAAAAAGGAAATCAGCTGTTCCACTACATCTACAACCACTACTATACCTACAGCCTATATAGCGTAGGTTTCTGGTTCTCAAAGCAATATGCATCTTAACACTTTTTGTAATATTCTTTTGGAATTTGGTTTATTTAATACACAAAGAATTTTTTGCCTTAAAAATTCCATTCACAGAATAAACGAAAGCCTCACTGCTCCATATTGTCAGTCATCTAGACTTAAATAAAATTGTATCTAATTTTGAAATGCAACAAAGCACAGAAAATCGCTCAGGTATATATGACAACAGGTAAAAGAAATTTTCTAAACAATTATTCAAAGCTACTTACATTTCCAGCAGTAAATGTGAACATTGGAAGAAATATTATAGCTAGCTTGGCTTCTGGTATCTTTGTACACACTGCTCCAAGGACAGCCATTATAGCCCCTGACTAAAATCACATGAAAACAGGACATAAATTAACATGCTCAGTCTTAAAAATTGTGACTATTTTTTGTACCAAAATGCAATTGCATAAAAATTCTTTTTCATTTTTTTCAAAAGCCAAATACAGGAGAAAGATGCTTAAGGGTTTTAGCTGTACAGTAGACACCCCACACACTAACAGCTACTTTAAAATAATTTTGTCTGTGACATGTTCCTTTGAATATCAGTTTTTTCTGCCTATGGATCAGGGTTTTCTTTAGATTACCCTAGAAAACCACAATTAAAAATTAGTTGTTTTATTGGAACCAGTCCAGCTAATTCAGAGGAACTAAACTCAAACATTGAGTGAGATTGATGTGGTAGTTAAAGACACTGAAAGACTGTGAGTTTCAGTTCTGCCTTAGTCATGACATCATTGGGGTCAGCCCTAGGAAGAAAAGAATGGCTAACAACTTTCAAAGTCTTTCCAAGAAAACTACATAGACTCATCCAGGCAGCACCCAGGAATCAGGACTGATTTTAAGATGTTTACCCTCTGCCCCCAACCAGACAATTAATAGAGAGGAACAAAGACATAGCTGTAACATTAAACAAAATTAGTTACAATTGCAAATAAATTCAAAAATAAGCAAGATTATTGCAGGATTATCACAAAAACTAAAATGGGTACTTTTTTATCAAGTAGCTCAACTAAGACACAAAATATTTAACCTAAAAACAATCCTACTTCTTGGTAGACTGCAGTTTTTTAGAAAAATCTCAACATTATATTAGAATATTATGCTAGACTTCACTGTAGCTTTTTAAAAAGACATCTTAAGTTCTGTTAAAGCAAAATACAGTAGGCACCAAAATGTATCTAAAAACCATCTATTTTATAGATATTTAATAGCACTTACAGCTCCAAGTGACGGTCCAAACTTCCCAGTGGCCATTTTACAGACATAACTGACAAATGTGGAAACAACCCCTAGAAAGATTTTTTTCATAGAAACATAAATTCACTGAAAACCATAATCATAAAAAATATTTTTGCTTTATATCCCATCTCAAATGTTCAACAAGACATTTATTTGTTATCTGTTAAATTTATTTGCTGCCTATTTTTGTGGAGCTATTCTAGGCGGCTTACAATGATCAAAAAGGAAGAAAGCAAAAGGAGTGCAAACAGAACAGAATAATAGAACAAAATAAAGAATGAAAAAGAACACAATGAGTATATATCAATATGATAACCAAAATCACTTTTTTTATCTTCTATGGATAAGTAAATAATTACTACCGTGTTTCCCCGAAAATAAGACCTACCCCGAAAATAAGACCTACCCCGAAAATAAGACCTACCCTGAAAATAAGACCTAGTGTGTTTTTGGGAGCCAAAAAAATATAAGACAGTGTCTTATGTTAGGGGAAACACGGTATGCTATTTGTTCGTGGTTTCGTACATGAATAAATGTACATTGTTCTACATGAATATGGTGTTTTTTTTCATTAAAATATAAATATATATATATATATATATATATATATAATCTACGAAACAAATATATATATATATATATATATATATATATATATATATAAAAATAAAAGACCTACCCCGAAAATAAGACCTAGTGTGTTTTTGGGAGCCAAAAAAAATATAAGACAGTGTCTTATTTTCGGGGAAACACGGTAGGTTCATACACTATGATAAATTCAGTGGGCTTGCCTATTTTTGATTTAGTGTACTCTCTGAAGCCAGCCACTGCAATTTTTAAACTATTATGTTTGGCTTATTATTATGTAAACAAAGTATATTATTACTTCTTTTAAAAAATGATGGGCAAATTATGCCCAAGTTTGAAATTTAAATGTATTACTTTCAATACTGATTCAGTGCCCAAACTCAACTCAAAGGCAAGTACAAAAATACACAAACAATTAAGAAAACACATCAAAGACAGAGTTAGATTTGAAATTTATTACCTGCAGAAAGGTATACTGCCATGAATTGCTCACGTCCCAGAATAGAAACTATGCTGGTAGAGAAGCTCCATAAAACATACATGTTGGCTACCATATGTAGAAATGAGAAATGACTAAAGGTGGATAGCAACATGGGAAAGCACAAGACTCCTACATTAAGAAAGAAAAAAATGTTTAGATAGTTTAAGCATTTTATTTCTGGATATTGATAAGTTAAGAAACTGGGCGAAAGAAAACAGACTTGCTATAAGTCAATTTTCAATATTCAGCTATAGAAATTTTTGAAAAGATTAGTAGCACAGATGCTGATGATCAGAACTAGACGCCAGCATCATCAAGAGAACAATTCTCCTACTATAAGGTAGCACACGCATTTGGTTACAATATACTTCTTACAATGCATTGATAGAAGAATTTTCTCTGCATTCTAAATTTGGTGTATTACTATAGTTAGAATACAGGTCATTAACATTTGTTCCCAGAAGCTCTAAGACCAATTATAAGTTTTGTGGAATTTTAATGATCAACATATTACTGTAATTACAATTAACTGATCTGCCCATAAGGTAATAATAACTACATGCTATTTAACTTCAAACAATGCAAGATCTAAAAAATGAAATATAGGAGCATGATTCATCTCCAATTATGAGTGAGTTTCCTTGAACCTCAGAATCTCAGAACGGTTATCTCTTTAGTCCTTGCTCATCAGCCTAGTGAATCTTATCAATACAATCAACTTGTATTGGAACAGATCCTATGATACTTTTTTCTGTTTCCAAGATGACATATTATTAAGGTATTAGCGACGTTCCCCTCCATTTCCTAGAAGATTCTTAATAGGTTCTTACCACTTTTGTTATTTCATCCTCACAACGGAGGCACGCAGATGCAACAAAAATTGCCCCTAGTAATTTATTTTAGGAAAAATTCTCAGATAAAACATCAACAGAAGTTGACAATTTAGTACTTTATCAAAAGCTCTCAACTTGAATCTCTAACATCAAATATGACTGTCATAAATCTTGGTGCTGCCCTAAGAGGTGTTCAATAAATGTTAAGATACAAAGTTATAATTAGAGGATGGGTAAAGGTAAAGGTTCCATTTGCACATACATGCTAGTTGTTTCCAGCTCTAGGGGCGGTGCTCATTTCCAAGCCGAAAAGCCAGCACTGTCCGAAGATGACTCCGTGGTCATGTGGCCGGCATGATTAAATGCCAAAGGCACAGGGAACACTGTTACCTTCCCACCAAGTGATCCCTATTTTTCTATTTGCATTTTTACATGCTTTTGAACTGCTAGGTTGGCAGAAGCTGGGATAAGTAATGGGAGCTCACTCCATTACGCAGCTCTAGGGATTCAGACCGCTGAACTGCTGAGCTTTCAACAAGCTCAGCACCTTAGACACTGAGCCACCACATCCCTTGATTAGAGGATGTCCCCATACAATTTCTTATTCTCTTGTTATGCTGGATTCCATAATTCTGATCATCATCAGCTGTGCTACTCCAGAGTGATGTGAGACACAAGTATTCTATTAATAGTTTTTAACTTGTCTTTAAAATATAGCGCTTTTCAATTAAATTATATAAATTAAGTTATATCCTGGCTCCAGTCGTTACTTTTGT
Source organism: Naja naja (assembly GCA_009733165.1). Taxonomy (NCBI): domain Eukaryota; kingdom Metazoa; phylum Chordata; class Lepidosauria; order Squamata; family Elapidae; genus Naja; species Naja naja. Next base: position 140,371,713 of record CM019151.1, on the reverse strand, counting down.
GTGTGTGACTCATGACATGGCACACAAAGACAAAATGTAACTTTCAGTTGAAAGAAGTTGGACATCCCTATTTTACTTGAAAAAGATAAAAATGTATTTGGAATTATGGCTTAGAGATAGGAAAGAAGGGGCCTGACTACCTGCATCCTAGACATTTTGAATTTCTGCCATAAAACCCTTTATTATAGGAAAATGAATTGGGCCTGGATCTTTTTAGAACACTTTTTCTTTGAATATTCATTCAAAAATATAAAATGAAACATAAACCCACAAATAATAGCAAAAATGGAATGAACAATTTGTGATGACAAATGACAAATGTAAAAAAGACTTATTTCTATAACACAGTTAAAAATATTTATACTCAGGTGGGTCTTTTAAAATGAATAAAAGAAGCAAATCAACAAATATTAACCTCAGCAGAAAAGTTGGAAATAACAGTTTATTGGAACCATTCTAAAACATTTAAAAGTGAAGAATTTTTTAAACCCAACAACTGGGATTGCTATCAAGCTTGTGTTCACATTTTGTTAAGAGCACATCAAATACATGCAATTTATCTTACTAATCTGATATTTAATTTAAATAATTATCTTTAATTAATTTAAAAGTAAATTATTTTAAGAAAACATTTATCTTATATTGTCCACATTAGAGTGATAACATTGGATAAGAAAGAAACTTATTATGTAGGATACATATGATAAAACTGTAAAGATAAATTATCTCATATTGTAAGCTATTTACACAAAAGGAAACAAGATTATTCCTGTGACTGAAGCCAAATATTATTCCACATTAAAAATCCAAGGGAGCAAGAAGCTATATAATTTTACATGCATTATATTATACTCACGAGAAGCTGGGTTAGATGTGAAATATGTCACCATTATCCGGCTCAAAGCAGGTATTCGCCATAAGCAGAATACAAATACATTTGCAGCTATTATACCTGTGAATAAAAGAAAAATTTACTGATAAAAAAGAAAATGCTTTAATTTTTAGTGTTTACAAGGCCAAAAGCAAGTTATTGCAAATACAAGTCAGAACATAATTATTTTATATTATGCAGTAATTACATAATGCGAAAAATCATTTTAAATATGAAATCACCCCATATCAGGCTGTCATATTCCTTCTCTCAATATTCAAGTAATTTTAATCCTTATTCATATACCCATATGGTAATTGTTTTACAGAACTACTTAAGTAAATAGATAATACAGAAAATACTAAGGTATCTCCATACATTCCTTTTATTTCTAACAATTGAAGAAACAGTTAGGTAATGAAAAGACTGCCTATCTAGAAATGGGTGCATCACAGGGCAAGAAGTTTTGAATTAACTATTTCAAATGGGCTCACTCATTCATCCAAAATCCAGGACCCATGATTCCTATGGGATTAAAATTTGGCAAATGTGTGGCTGCTTCAGTGTTACTGCACTACTGCAATCATAGTCATGTGATCGCCATCCTACAAGGAAAGGCAACATTTGCTCCCACTACTTTGTGTTTCTGTTTAGGTAAAGAAATATATCTGAAATAACTCATGAGTTGTCTAGTGAGTTCTATTCCCTTTCCTAAAATATACAACAGCTGCTTGTTTCACTTATACCATATTTATCCAAAAGGAAAATCTTTTAAAATATCAAAAAAATAAAAATAAACAGATATGAAATACAAACAAAAAAAATCATGTGCAATACCCATCTTCTCCAATTTATCATTTTAGGATTGCCAAATCTAGTGAAAACAATCATGTAGATTTTTCCCACCTGTCCAATAAATCTGTGCATTTGGTACACTTGTATATAGATATGGCACATATATTGTGTGCAGAAATCACACTGAAAAAGGGGGCAGAAAAATAAAAAATGTATTGAATTAATAGCAAGTAATTAAAACATTGACTGAAAAATAGAAAATAGATTTATATAAAATCTCATATAGTTAAAAAAAACATCCTTAAAACTACTCCTTCTCCAGTAGAAATAGAATGAAAGCAAGACAAGATGAGGAAACACTGCATTGAGAAGAAAATAAAACCGGATGAACGAAGTACTAATTACAAAGAGGGTTACATTTATTAAGCAAGCAACCTATGTAACTAACCCATTATGACTAATCTTTTGGGAAATTTTCAAAGGTAACCAGATTTTTGCAGCCATTTGATTTCTCATCTTTCTGAACATTTTTCTGTTTATATAAAGGAAGAGAATGATGCAAGTCATAGGTGAGAGAAAGACATGTCTTCCTATGGATAAATATTTTATATATATATATATATTTCTACATATATATATACATATATATATACATATATTATATATATATATATATATATATATAAAATCAAATCAAATCAAATGAATTTCTTGCAACATCCTAATACATACTACTTTCTATGCAAGTCAAATAATTATAACAAAAAATGACATATTGTGTGAACTAGCCCGAATCATGGTATTTCTACAGTAGGAAAGAGGAACAGGCCAATAATATGGAATAATCTGAGTTGAACAAAATGTTATATCTCATTAAAAACTGCCAATCTAATATTAACTACTGTATCATTAAAACAGAGTAAACTACATGGGGAATCTAAAAATATACTGGACATGACTGCCTTATGTGTATTAATTTGTAAGCATGGTATGAAAGCCATCCAGTAACATACTGTACCTGTTTGCCTCATTTCTCTTCCTGAGAATGTCTAATACTTGTAAGCTAACACAAACCTGACACAGCCCGTTGCCCGTTGCTAAGACTGTTCCACCAAAGATTAATCTGAAAGAGAACAAGCAATATTGTTATTCTGATATTTCAATAAAACAGCCTTCCCCAATCTAATAACCTCCTAATCAACTGGATTACAACAGATAATGATTATAACAGCAGTTTAAATTTAATTAATCTTTCATTATGCAAGTTTTTCAAATAAAGAAATATTTAAGAAATTAAGCTTTTAAACAAAATAAACTGTTATTATAGTACATACCCAAATACAGGATGATTTCATTTTTAAAAATCTATCATCTTGCAAAAATTATCACAATGTATCTTTTTCCATAGGTGTATAAAATAATAAATCTATGCCAATTCTTCCTTATTAATATGGCTATTTAAAAAAAATCTGCTTGAAGTAACCATCCAAAGTAAACTTCAAACTCTCACATTCTGATACATTATCAGTTCATCAACTATATTATTTTAATGGGATAAAAGAAAATCAAGAATCAACATTGAGAACTTGCTTCCTTATTTACCAACATATCATTATCTTACAAAACTTCAAAAAGGGGAAAAAATAAACCTTAGCTATATACTTCTAAATATCTCTTGTGGGATATCTATTTGCGAGAGATGGGCAGTTCAGAAATGCGAAAAATAAATAAAATATGTACTACTTCTTGGATACTGATTCGCCTAAAAAAGGGGAAATTGGCCCCACAATTCAGCACCCAATTTTTATAACGCTGTCTTATTAACGAATGGAACATTCCCCTCTATAAATAATCTTTTGGAAATACTTTTGGTCAAGGAATATTTATCCACTGAATTTTGTAAATGGAGGTTTCTTCCTCAGCTTTACATGATACTAGACTACCTCAACTAAGAAAGTCCCCTAACTGAAGGAGAAATCATGGATGAGCCAGAAGGACTAAAACATGATGAAATACCAATGTAATGAACTATATAATTTTGTTACGTAATAATTCATGTAACAAATTTAAAATGGTGTGTATATGCCCTTGCACATAAGTAGAGATATATCCAAATGAATCATGGTTTGCAAAGTAACCATTTTTTGTGAATATGGTTGGCTGAGCATGAAACATGAAGTATCAAGCAACAAACAAAAAAACAAAATATGCAATAGGACAGCCAAATGAGATATGAAAAAATAATAGAGGAAATCACCAGACATAACAGAAGTCACTTTCACCTACTTTCTTCCTGCGGGCTTTTTTCTCAATCTACCTCATATTTATTTTTGTGATTTGTTAACTACAACAGAAATTGTAATGGAGAACCTAAAATTAGTATAAAATAAAACTGTAATTACTTTACAAAAATATTGCTGTCATATCTGATGACTAAACTAATTCTAGCCCTTTAAAATACAATTCTTCCCATCACTGAATGCAAGCAAATAAGTGCAACAATCTTAATATTAACTACTTTATATATTTTCCTCATGTTGACTCTTAAGATGTTAATTCACTTAACATTTCCTGAATATTATTGTACAAGAGGAAAAAATTAAAAGAGTACTTGAAATAATGACTGCATTCTTAATAACATTAATAGCAATATTCTATTATAGCTTTTCCAAAGCCAACATCATTCAGATGTATTAGACTACCTATGATAATCTATAGCTGTTTTGGCTGGGGAATTATTTATCTTGATGAAATGTGTTGAATCATAACTGTGTAATACAGAAGAAACTATTAGAATACAGAGTAAAATGTTTCTACCTGCTTTCTGAAGTGGAGTCCTTTCTGTGGTTGTATTCTATCCAGCCAGTCTGCTTGAGCATTTTCAAAATAGTTTTGGAACTTGGTTCTGAGATGTTCATATTGCCAAATAGCAGCTGTTCCAAAAGCACAGCCTGAAAACTAAATGATGTTAGGGATTGGTTTAATCAAAATTTCAGACAAACATGATTCATTAAGATGTAGACAATAGTAGACATACTAATGATACAATGGGATCCAATTATTCCAATTAAGCTACAAATTGCATTGTAACATCTACAATCAATAATTAAGAGAATACATGAACTTTGAATTCAAAGAATTGCCTCTGGGAGGCTTTAGATTAAAAGTACAACCCTGTGACTTTCACATTTATATACTCTGAAAATGCACCTAAATTGTCCATATTGCTGCAGTAGACTGTCAAAACATTATCTTCTGTAGAAATTCTGCAGCGTATTATTTGCTGCACAGTTAATACAAATTATAATCTGTAGTGACAGAAAAATTATGAACCCTTTGTACCAGTTGTTATTCTGTATTACTGTAACTTACAATGTATTCAGACTTCGTGTAAGTTTCATTAATAAATAAACTCTGGTTAAAAACAACACTTCAAATGGTGTATACTTCATATTTTTATTGAACATATTGAGCCAATGTTAATCAGTCATGTTGGGAAAATGGTGTGATAACAGGTAGGCTAAGGGGGATGTTCCAATCAATCAGATACAAAAACCCAAGACTGAATGGTTGGCAATGAAATGTATTATGTAAAATAACAACAATTGTAAACTTCAACAGAATGCTTTTAGGAAAACATTTTTTAATTTCAAAATGGATGAGTCAAAGCCCTAACTTTAACCCAACTGAAATGTTGTTACATGATATGATCAAGTAGTTCATTTACAAAAGCACAAAAATATTGATGAGTTTGTGCACAATTTATCAATGATGCAGGAAAAGTTTGGTGAAGTTACTGCTGCTAAAGGAGATAAGTTACTAAATCTAAAGCTTCATAAATTTCTTCCAACAAGGACAATGGTAGTTGGTTCATGGTATTGGAAAAAGACGTGACACAGTATATCATTTTAAGATTTCTGTTTAACCATAAGCTCTTTATCTATTAATAGAACTTGAGGAAGCTTAGGTGACCTTGTAGTTCACAGCACTGCATGATTATAGATATTTCTAAATGGTTCACAAATATTCATTCACCAGAAATGCTGCCAACTGCTGTTGGCAGCAACATGGAATTATCAACAAATTATTACCCCAATTGTAAAGAAGAAAGGTTTCACTAGCTTCTTTAGTGAACGGGAAGATTCATGAAAATCCAGGTCCTTAACTGGAGGAGTCAAACTGCTTTTGTGTAGCTTAGTGCCAGTTTTCAGTGCTGGTCTTCTGAATCCATTTTTTGGTTGCGTAAACAGAATAGACCTGTTGAAAGAATACATTTTAATCATAAAATTAAGTTATTCTGTGGAAAGATGAGGATCAATAAATATAATAAATAATAAGTAATAGTATAATAATAAAAGCCTTTAATCATAAAATATTTTGAAATGTTTCCAACTTGCAAAGGTTTACTAGTTTCTGACAATTAGATGTAAAATCCAACTTCCATTTCTACTGTAACTTTACTGTAATGCAAAATTAAAATGTACATTCTAGCTGTACAGGCAATGATTGTACAAGAACCTTATCAGAATAAAAAAAATCATATCCTATTACTACCCTATTTGTCCTATTATATAAATAGATTTATTTTTGCTTATATTCTACCTCAGGGGTCCAGTAATATAAAACTGATACATGCAGAATGATTTTCAGTGAAACCTTGTGCACAAAGAATTAAAAATGAAACTTACAAAAATTAATTGCATGTTACAATTACAACCTATCTGTTATTCAACATTAAGCATACTTTTGTGCAAGGTAACTCAAGGATGATTCATTTGTGGGAGGAATATTAACTAGTACTAGTAAATAGTAAATAGAAAGTTCTACTATCTTGCAGGACTCTTCAGAAGAAACCTTCAGAAACTAGAATTTTTCACTGCTCATTTAGAACAAAAACTACTTCTTTTGGTTGAGCAATTTGCAAATTTATTGCTTAAATACTCAATTGTCAATATTATTTGTAAGCACCTAACAAAGCATTGGCTTCAGGCTCAATCCCACCTCAAAGTACCAATATTGTCCAACAAAAGGGAACCACAACATCATGCCTTCCACTCCTAATCTCTTTAATCAGCCCAGAAGGATACCACAATTGATAGTATCAAAAGTCACTGAAAGATCAAGGACAGCAGGATGGAAATGCTACTCCATTTGAAGCCCATTAGAGGTTATTGGCAAGTGTGATCAATGCCACCTCAGTACTACAGCCAATCCTAAATCTTGATTGAAATGGTCCAAATAACTTTTTCTAAGCCCAACCACCTTACAGGGTTATTTTGGGGAAAATGGAAGGAATAATGTTCACCACTTTAATTTACCTATAAAGTAATAAAGGCAGGATTAAAAAAACAAATCAAAATAAATCTTCATATGTGTAGCAGAGGCTTTAATCCAATAAATACATCAAAAGAGTTTCACATAGCAGTTTCTCCAAACATTACATATTTCAATAGTGTTATCAATCATAACAGTGCAAATTATAGATTGACTTATGCTCGTTTTAAATATTAGCAGTTATCCACAACTGGAAAAAAACAAAGACACTATACCCTTAAGGAGAAGATACTACAAAAGTGAAAAAGTTCTGTTAGGCTGCCTATTACTGTCACTAGTTCAAAGACTAAAACATCCCCACCGCAAATATGATTTTTATGGCGAGTCTTCTTAGCATCCCTTCCTAGTGCTCTTAGCTGGAGACAGAAAAGGACTTTACTGTGTGTCCCCCCCATATAGTCCTTATAATAAAGTAAGCCACTTCATCCGAATTTTTGTGGCTTTTTTTCCTATACTGCCTAATATAGGACCAAGCTGAAGTTTGCAGTAGTATTGCAACTCCTCCCTCTTATCCGCCTCAACGCTCTTCAATGGTTACATCCACACAACCATCTTATTCATCATTAATTACGGTTTGTAAATTAATCAAATACTTGGGCTCGCATGGCACGCGCTTAACATGGAATGCACGCCAGGCGGAAATATGGATAGTTAACTTGTCAAGAGGGCTTAGCAATGAACGCTTAGCAGTACCTTCTCCGCCCACGGTTATCTCTATTTTTACATGGAGTTGTGTTATATCGTCTTACCTGTGGGCCCATGGTCCACCTCCCCATAACTCTTGCTTCACCCAGACACGGGTATAGCACTTCAACCCCATTTTCTTCACCTTCCCAAAGTAATAGTTCCGGGTTAGCAGCCACAATTAACTGCCATCTTGAAGCCACTGCCCTCACTCATCTGAGGGCGTCATGTCGGCGAAAGGAAACAAGAAGGGTGGTATAGCCTTTTTCTAGCGTATGGCTGGGAAGGAATAGCATTAGTCCCGCCTCCGCACTGAAGTGATTGGTTTCTGGGGTCTAATGACTTGTTGTCGCCCCCCCCGCGTTCCATTCCAGTTTTTAAGCGCCATTTTAAAACAATTTAGGTCATTCTTCCGTTTTTTTAAGTTTATTTCCGCACATTTCAAAGCTGAATCGCAAGCAGTGACTTAGCTCTTCTTGTAAAAGGAGTGTTTGGGGAGAGAGTGTTCAGTAAAATGAAATGTTTGTTCCCCCCATATAGATACTATAACATGCGGAAAGAAGAAACAAAGTGCGTTCATTAATGTGGGCAAGAGCAATAAGAAGCAGAAGTCACTACCAGGAGCATCTGTTCTGAAGAGTTATTACTGTGACCAGCAGAGCTCTGGCAGTAGCCATGAAAAGCACCTGCATTAGAATGGATTTCTGGACTAGTACATTTCTAGAGGAAATACAGTACTCGGTATCTGCAGCATTTAATTTTGCCTATACAGGCATAGGTTCTTATAGATAATCTTGTGAGGATGTTTGAAGCAGGGCTTCTGAATTTAGGATTTCAGCATCTTTTTGCAGGCATGTGGCGCGCAAATTTAGATTTTGGTAGGTGGACAGATGAAAATACAATGTTTGGGAATTGGTTTTTCCCCCCAAAATGAACCTAGTCATAAGGTTCCAGAAATTAAGGTGACTGTGAAGGCTTTGATGCTCTCTGAGCTTGGTTATTTGCTTGCTGATGTTTCATTACCCAACTCCATAGCAACATCTATGCAAGTAAATGTGGAGCTTGGTCCCTGTTATATACAGTAGCTTGCTCTACTATTTGTATATAGAATACAGTAGTTTGTATACAGTAGTTTGCCATTAACTATATAGCTAATCCTGGGGAGTAGGCAAAATGATCAAATTAAGTGTGTATAAAAGCATAAGTTCTTGTAAGCTCTGGTAACTCTAAATGTCACCATTCTGTGACATTTGATACCCAAAACTTTTTTTTGTGGACCTGTCCATTTTTGATAATGTAATCCTCACATAAGGGATGCGGTGGCTCAGTAGCTAAGACACTGAGCTTGTCGATCAGAAAGGTCAGCTGTTTGGTGGTTCGAATCCTTAGCACCGCGTAACGGAGTGAGCTGTTGCTTGTCCCAGCTTCTGCCAACCTAGCAGTTTGAAAGCATGTAAAAATGCAAGTAGAAAAATAGGGACCGCTTTGGTGGGAAGTTAACAGCATTCTGTTGAAAGAAATATCCTTTTGGGTTCAGTTCCAAGTGGGGAAAAAGACACTGGAAACATGGAGGCTGCTTGGAAAGTTTAATGGTGAACAGGACCACATGGCCTGGAGGTCCAGAGAAGGATGATCACATGCTTCAAGGTGAGAAGAGACTAAGAAAAGGGGCTGAGGTGCTGAGAGTGCCTGGGTTTTATACCCTCTGTTGGGCCCCACCTTAGTGTTTCCTGTTCCTGTGTAAGAAATGTATCCCATTGGCTGTCAGATTCCCAGGGGTGGGGGTCTTAGCTAACTTTGTAGACTTTGTCTGGACCACATGGCTTCACTTGAGTGCTGGCTAATGCAATCTTCCCAGATGCCATGTAGTGAGATGGGTAATCCTATCATGTCCTGAGGGCCATGTCTTAATCCCATCACCCTGGAGCTGAAGGGGGGGCAGGGAGCTGCAGGAAGCTGCTTTGTCTTTAAAACATGTTTCTCCTTTTCTCATCCAGGAAATATAATATTCTGCCTTTTTAATATTTACTAGAATATTTCATTCTTCTAGGAGAGGGGTGGGTGCTAACTTTCTACAGTTCCATGCACCTTTGGTGTTTAGTCATGCCGGCCACGGCCACATGATGACAGAGATGTTGTCGGACAACGCTGGCTAGAGCTGGAAACGACTAGCACATATGTGCAAGGAGAACCTTTACCTTTTAATCCTCACATATACCATAGTTGTTAGAGCCCAAAACTTGGTGTACCCTTCATTTAGGAAGTAATCATGTAATTAATCTTGCAGCTGAAAATTTATTAGCAAGAAAATATGGGGCAAGATTCTTTAAACATTTTAAGGGTTTTTTCCCCACTGCTGAATTAAGTGTCACCTAGCATTGTATGTAGAGCTCTGTATGTATGCAGGCATCTCTGCGGGTCCCCCTAGTGGTGAGAGACTTAAGGCACCAAGCCCTCTCCCCAAGTTGTAACAATTGAGGGTAAGTAGGAAGGAAAAACGAAAGAGAAGGCTCACATAGCTATTTCTTTTCACTGTAGCAACCTTGGGCCTGAGGCATTTATGCAGTCCAGTTTGCCTGGTTTATCTCCCCGTCTTTTGCAAGGAAGGAGGAATATGAGAGTGAGAAGAAGAAGACTGTAGCCAGGAGCAGTTGACGAGGTGGGGGAAGCCAGTTTAGTCTAATGGATAGGTGTTGGCCTAGAAACCAGGAGACTGAGTTCTAGTCCTGCCATAGGGATGAAACCTAGCAGGGTGATTGCCCAATCACTGTCTCAGTCCAGCTATTCACATTCCCTTCTTGCTTCTCTCAAGCTCTTCTGCTACAGTTCCTACCAGGGCCCTGCATTTGAACTACCATATCTAGGCTGAAAAATCTGAATACTGTAGCTACTAGATATGGCTACAAAGAAATACAGAAAACTCTAGCTCTTTGCTGCCATTTAGTATAGCTAGTCCTTGACTTACAACCCCAATTGGGACCAGAATTTCTGTTGCTAGGCAAAACAGTTGTTGAATGAGTCAGACAAAATACTACCTCTTTTTGCTACCGTTATTAAGTGAATCACTTGATCGTTAAGCAGATATGACTTCCCTATTATTTTTGCTTGATGGAAGCTGGCTGGGAAGGTTGAAATAGTGATCATGTGACCCTGGGACACTGCAACTGCCATAAATACATGCTAGTTGCTAAGTACCCAAATTTTGATTGTGTGATGCTGTGGTAGTCGTAAATGCAAGGTTTAGTTGTAAGTCACTTTTTTTTTCAGTGTTGTTGCAATTTTGAATGGTTGCTAAAGGAATAGTTGTAAACCAAGGACTGGCTGTAGTCATCCAAATTTTTGCACTCCACATCTGGTAGCTCTACCTGCATGATCAGGTTTATTGAAGATTTGGGACAAGGAATGAATTGGCAGGGAAAAATCAATAAAATCCAAAATGGTTCTCTCCATTTCATCATATTTGTACCATCTGCCCCATCCAGTTTTCAAGAGTTGGAAGAAAATTATATAGCATGATAATTTACTGTATATATAATATGTCCCACCAAACTGAAATTCTCTAGATGTGTTGTAATGATCTGAGAACAGGCAACTATCTATGCTATGTAACCATTTGGATTAAATTAGTCCATAGGTTTTTAGACTACCACATTCTTCCTTTCCTTGGAAAAGAAAAAAATCATAGAACAAATTTCATTTTTGGAAATCATGAAATATATGGAGCTTCACTAGGCAACACCACATATATTTATTCAGAAATACAATGGAGTTCAACAGTTTTTGCCTGCAGGTATATAAAGGATTGCAGCCCTCATTTGATCAATGAAGTCAACAAACTGGCTGGGAAGCCTTGATTTTTGGAACAAGTGATCTAAGGTCTTAAATATCATTAAATATTTACCCAACTTTGGCAAACCGACTGTCAAAATTTGCTCATTTGACTCAGGACTAGAAGTGCTGCAAAGGAGATAAAAACAGATTTATCAAAGTAAGGATATTTTAAAGTGACATTTGACATTTAAGTTATATATTAAGTTTGTGTATTTCAAGCAGTTTAATTTAAATTTTATAATTTGGTTAATTTATTTTATAATAGAACTGAAATTTGAATGCTAATTGAATCAACATTTTATCTGTGAGAATAACTTGATAAATAACATTTAGTTTTGCATCTTAATATAAATATTAAATAACTATTTTATTGCTTTCTATCAACAGAATATCAATAGATAGAAATCTGCTTCTGTTTGCACGATTTGAGAAGGAAACTGCTTCATTTTTTGTTTTGTTGAAGAATGGGTTTGACAGCTTTTCAAAAACCAGCATTGCTTCTTGTTTTTCTGAGTTTTATATTTTTACTTACTACTACTGTATCCAACAATTGGAGAATATCAAGTATAGTCAATACTACAAATTGGAAGTATGAAGGTCTGTGGATGAATTGCGAAGCTACTTCATTGGGTTTCATTCAGTGCAATACATTATACATCATGTTAAGTTCAAACAGTAAGTTGTGTTTTTATATATAAAATGATGGGTTGCTATTGTGTTTTTAACACTATGAAATTGTAATATGTTTACTTAATATGTTATCAAAATACATAATTATACAAATCTATACATTTTCATAGATTCATAGAATTCATAGAATTATCTAATTTAATACTGGGTTGAACTTATTTGTTACTGAAAACATTGACATATAGAAATAATACAGTTTGCCTGCATTTGAGTCATGTCAGCACTGCCAGTAAATAGAGTGTAGAATTACATATACTCTCTATGGCTTTCCTTTTCTTTGATGTCTGAACATAGGTCTGTGCCAGTCTCTCTATTTTCTGATATCTGTCCCATGTGTATATTTTCTGTTTTGCATGTTTTATTGAACTTTTTAATATGAGATGCTAGAAAAGACTTTAATTATTCCATCCTTAATACGCTATAAAAGACTTTAGAACTTGAATTTCAAAGCTTACATTTATATAAATATTAAAATTGGAATCCTTCATGGGAACCACTGAAGCTATTAAAATATATTTGCTTTACTCTAGAAAAATAAGAAAAAAAGGAAAAAAAAGGAAAGAAAAAATAAATTTGAAAAAAATCTGAAAAGATATCACAATAAATATAGAAACAATATCATTTTAAACTCCATTGTCATAAATCTGAAATAAAATTGTCTTTCCATAATAAAAAATAATCTTTAATCAAATCCTATGAACAAGCTTATGAATATTTGACCAGAATAGGACATTGTGAGACAAGCACATATTATATGTGTAAGTGTCCTCTCCGTCATTTTATATGTTCAGCATAAATATTATCTGAAACATCCGATAAATATGAAATAATCAGGTCTCATGCATTAAGAGCTTTGTAGATAACTGCCACCATGTTGAACTGAACCCAGAACAGAGCCAGTAGCCTACTGGCAACAGAGCCGAGGTTTATCATTAACTCATAGAAGCATAATTCCCTGCCCCAATGTGTACTGTACGAGCTACAGCTTGAAAGGTCAAATAATTTGATCAAAGACATTCTGGACATTTTACAATATGGATGTTAAACTAATAAACAACTTTTAGTCCCACCATAACATGCAGGCCACCAAGCTGCCTTGTATGTATAGCATGCTGGTGTTAGTTTGTTTTTTGAAAACTGAACAAATCTGCTGCAGCCAAATGTTGTCCCTCCCAGGAAGGAGCCATCGCTGCCTTGAAGATACATTGCCAAGGGCTTTCAGACATGTGGAGGCAATGGTCATATAAGGAGAGCTTGAATCAGTTCTAGAAAACACCTGAGACAGCCCTTTCCTAGTTCACACAACAATAAAGTGCGGGAAGACTGAAGCATGTTCAAACCTACAAGATTTTGTTACCATAGTGTTAGAATGACAATACTGTAGTCCCAACTTCTATGGCCATGATGATGAACCTATGGCACGCATGCCACAGGTGGCATGCAGAGACATTTGTGCGGGCACACAAGCCCCAGCCAAACTTACCTGCACTGCAGCCTCAGGAGGCCATAAAAAGGGCCTTCCAGAAATACTGGAAGTGCCAAAATGGGTCCATTTTTCACCCTCCAAAGACTGCAGAGGCTTCCCTCAAGCCCTCGGGAGGGCGAAAATGGCCTCCTCCAAGCTCCAGAGGCCCTCCAGTGGCTGAAAACAGGCACTTCCAGTATTTCCGGAAGGCCTGTTTTTCAGCCTCCCATTGCTGCAGAGGTTCCTCTTGAGCCTCTGGAAGGGCGAAAATGGCCTCAAATGCGCCAAAAATCAGCTGGGAGGCCCGTGCATGTGCAATGCAGGTAAGGGGCGCATTGCATTGTGGGTGTTGGCACGCACGCATGCTTTCGGCACACCACAACAAAAAGGTTTGCCATCACTGCTCTATGGTATTGGTGCTTAATTTTGTCTACCTTATCAAGCTGGCAAGGCCTTACCAAACTATCAGCTCCATCACTGCTGCCATGCTGGCATCCGCCAAAGAGCAGATATTTTTTATTTATCAGCGTGGCCCTTTTATCTCTGCAAGTTGTGCAGACCTGTTTTAGCTTATTAAGTTAGTGGATCAGCTTATTAAATATATACTGCTGTATATATTTAGGATACTCAAGCAGCTGCTTAGAACATCACGTTAGGTTCAGCTGTACCTGATATCTACCTGCAAGGGCAAAGAACGCTTGCATTGTCAACAGTACCACTTGCTGGCATGGCTGTATACCCCAGCAATACTGCCAATTTCTTTCTCTTTTAAACAGACTGATCTGGTGGCAGCAAAACAGTAATACATTTGCAGCAGGAAGTAAGTAGTGACTGGCTATGATGGATGTCATATTAAGTTTAATATGGCTTGTAGAATAGTGTCATCAGCCACTGCTAGAGTAACCATGTAACTGTAATCCAGGCCAGAAGTTGTTATTTTAAGACATTAAGGCCACTATGCCAAAGGGGTCCTCAAACATGCTAGAAGCTCTGAAATTGATGGTTCTTGGAATAGAATATAGTTATTTATAAAAGGCAGAGTAGAAGAGTTATTGACTGGGAGACTCGGGCAATGAACCACTCTGGTATCATAAAATGTTCTGCTAGGGACACTTGAAATGTTGGGAAATATTTTACTGATTCCTAAAATATAGCTAGCTATGACATTTAACTACATTCCATTTTATATTTTACTTCTACTGAACAGCAATTGCCAAGGATGATAACTTTAAAACCAATAAGTTTTCTTTTAACTTAGAACATATCTGGTTTGCTATATTTCTCCCATTGCATCCTTTTCAGAAAGTTACCAGATACTGCTTAATATGAATTTCTGAAACCCTAGCTGTCCTAGACTGCCAAATGTAGGTAGACAGCAGCATCATTCCTCAGGCAAAATACCCCCAACATTGTTCATGGTGCCTTGTGATTTGGGGTGTGTGTGTGTGTGAAGTATCAATTTTTGTTTAAAAGCAATTGCAGAAAGACAGAGACAGATTTCAAACCTTTCTGTTATGTCTTTCTTTGACGTGTTCACATATTTATTCAGTGAAATAATTTGCTGAATTGAAAAATATCTACATTTGAAGTTTATATTATGTTATGAAAAGAAAATAATATAAAAGTTTCTTCACTCCAAAGTGGTTGATCTTTTTGTGGAGGCATATTATTTGATTTACCTTCAGATTCTTGCCATTTCATAGGAAATATAAATATTAAAGATAAAACAAATAAAGAACAGTCTATGTAACTTTTTCTGTGTAAGAAATTTAAATTTGTATTTTGAGACAGAGAAATAGAATTTAAATTTTATAGTGCTTGAAATAAAAGGGGAAAAAAGCAATAAGTTTATGATGGTTGGTATTGATTTGTGACAAAGATATTGTCAGGATTCCTGTGATTGCCCTAATTAAATCATAAGCCTCAAGCCAAGCTTCAAAAAACTTCAAAAGAATTATTAGGAACAACATGCCACATGACCTATATGAAGCCAACTCTGAGACATGTAATTTACAATCACCCTGTCATCGTGTGTGCCCCCCGTGTATCATAATTCAGCTTCTCCAATGAAACACGTTCATGGGCTGGGTGTCATCACTCACATTCTCCAATAAAGGATTTTCAAGGGCAGAATACCAGGTTGCCTAAGTTACAATCTTTGTGAGATAAGCTTGGAATGTGCTTCTGATTTTATTTTCCATATGCTCCATCAGGTCTTTCCCCCTTTCTCATGGTAATTTGGAAACAGGCATAGGAATGTTTTACAAGTTGACAGGTATAGCTTTGTATAATAAAAGAGCATTCTGTTTGTAAAGACTAATCTCGTGTCCATGAAATGGGGAAGTTGTCTGATGTATTAGTGATGTCATGCTCTGCATTAATGATTTAATAAAAGCATATAACTGATTATTTATGTATGTAATGTATGTAAACAAATTATCTGCTTACATACATTTAATAGGTCTGTAGAAAATATGTTTATTTTTCTTCAGTGTTGTTTGCTTCTCATCTCCCCAAATAGTTCTTTAGAAGCAAAGCTATATAGTACATTCTCTCTTAGCTCTTTGCTTCTTCCAGGTGCTTTAATGCTCACGCTTTGCTGCTTTCATCAATTGAAGTGTGCTGCTTACTAGATGTGCAAACACTTGTGAGATGTAAGTAGGGGTAGTGAAAAGTCCCATGATTAATTTTTTTTCTTAAATCAAAGAGAAAAATATTATATCCCTACCTAAATAACTCAGGCTGGGAATCTGCTTGAGGAAAAGGTTGTATATTCCCCAACTACATTATTTTTCTCTTTCAATATTTTATTTATGCATCTTTCACAAAGCAACAGGAGTAGTGGAGTACACAGAGAGTAATTTGAAACATCATAATAGATAGTCCTGACTACAAGAGATACTTGAATATTAGAAAGCCGGAATGGCATTCTGAATGCTGTTCACTTTGCTTCCAGTCAAGTTTTGATTAATGGGTGGGTGAAAGGCAACATCCATCACTTGCTCTGCACTAAAATCAAAAACTCTGGTAATTTTTTTTCTCTCCTGCAGCTTTTATTCAAATATGTCGAGCCCTGATGATTACATCCCTGGTGTTGGGGATATGTGGAATTCTGCTGGCATTACTCAGTTTGAAATGCCCTCAGCTTGATTTCAGTGATGAAAAAACAAAAGGAAGGATTTCCATGATGAGTGGAATGGTATTTGCTTTGGCAGGTGAGAAATCTTATAATGGACATTTATGAAGGGAAAATTTCTTAAATCTATGTGGAAATATCTTTATTCTTGTCATTTGTATTAAGTAAGGGATGGGATGTGTTAAAGGGAAAATATATGAAAATAGGTTAATTGAAAAGTTTAGTTAGAGTGATTTGGAAAGCAATAAAAGTATAATTTCCTTAGAATGTATTCTGAATCTGAGTTGTTATGACACAGTTTAACTATGTTTACTTAATTGCTTACGACATTTTAACTGTCCCCCTCTGATAAACAGACCAGACATACTAAGTTTTGTAAAAAAAATGAATGCACTAAATTTATTTGCAGTTTTGCTTATTTTTTATTTCTAGGATAGGTCATATTAGTTCTCTGAAATAGCATTGAAGAGGAGGTATAAACAGTACATTTAAAGGAGAGTTTCACAAAATGAAAAAAGTATACAAGTCTGAACTCACTAGTGTCTTTTTCTCCATTGTATGAAAACAAGATATGTTTTTTAAGACTGGATGTTTTGAGTCACAATGTCAGGAGTTATAACCCCACACATGGAGGCCACTATCTTGCAGAAGTCAGCATTAATAGATCCTATTTCTATCTATTTTGTCATAGAAAACAGATTCTCCTTTTTTCTCTGGGTGATTTTGCTAGTAATTTAATTAATTTTAATACCGTATTTTAATTTCAAGGCTGTCCAACTCTACAACTTTGGGCATATTACAATTAAAGAAGAATGTAAAAGAAAACAACATATATCCACAAAAAGGGAACCAACTGGAAGATTAACACTATAGCACACTATAACACTATAAATAATTATTTAGAGTAAACACTTCAAAACAGTAATTATATGGGGCTTCTCTGGGTATTTATTTCAGTTTTTAAAAATACCACTAAATTCTAATGATCTTTCCTCAGATGTTTTAATTTTGTTAACTATGTGACAACTTGATTATATATGCATACTAGTCTGTACAAATCATACCAGTGCTTATAAATGAAATGGTCTTCTAAGTCCTTTCTAGCAAAATATCTCTTAAGCATGACAAAAAGACCTTTTATTTATTTTTTATTTATTTATTTATTTTGTCAATCGCTTACAAGATAATAGGTATAAGTATAAACATAGTTATAAATACATGGATACATATAAGAAAATAAAAGAAACAATAGGACAGGGACAGTAGGCACTTTGGTGCGCTTATGCACGCCTCCTACAGACCTCTTAGGAAAGGGGTGAGGTCAATAGTAGACAGTCTAAGGTTAAAGTTTTTGGGGTTTGGGGAAGAAACGACAGAGTCAGGTAGAGTATTCCAGACATTGACCACTCTGTTGCTGAAGTCGTATTTCCTGCAATCAAGTTTGGTGCGGTTAACCTTGAGTTTCTATCTATTGTGTGCTCTTGTATTGTTATGGTTGAAGCTGAAGTATTCATTGACCGGAAGGACATTGCAATGTATGATTATACTTAGATCGGACCGAAGACAGCATAGTTCTAGGCTTTCTAGGTCTAGAATTTCAAGTCTGGTGGCATAAGGTATTCTGCAATGAATAGAGGAATGTAGAACTCTTCTTGTGAAATATTTCTGGACTTTCTCAACTGTGTTAATATCAGATACGTGATGTGGGTTCCAGACTGATGAGCTGTATTCGAGTATTGGTCTAGCAAATGTTTTGTATGCCCTAGTTAGTAGTGTGATATTACCAGAGAAAAAGCTACGTAGGATTAGGTTAACAACTCTTAATGCCTTTTTGGCTATGTAGTTACAGTGGGCTCTAGCACTTATATCATTAGAGATGAGTACTCCAAGGTCCTTGATGGAGTTTGGATCATCAACAAGGTCTTGACTATTCAGCTTGTATTTTATTTTCTGATTTTTTTTGCCAATATGTAAGACAGAGCATTTATTTGTTGAGATTTGAAGTTGCCATTTGTTTGACCATTCTGATACATAGTCGAGGCCTTTTTGAAGGGTAACAGTATTGTCTGTGGTGTTGAATAGCTTTACATCA
Organism: Naja naja; assembly: GCA_009733165.1. Classification (NCBI taxonomy): domain Eukaryota; kingdom Metazoa; phylum Chordata; class Lepidosauria; order Squamata; family Elapidae; genus Naja; species Naja naja. Next base: position 140,352,815 of record CM019151.1, on the reverse strand, counting down.
TCAGCAAAGAGAATGCAGTTGCTCTTAATATGATCACAGAGGTCATTTATGTAGAGTATGAAGAGAGTTGGTCCTTGAGTGAGCCTTGAAGAACCTTCTTCCAATCCTTAAGCATCTGAGGTAGTTTTGTAGTTTCAAGGAATAGGTCCAAAAGTCTTTTGTTTGCAGATGAAATGTCTTATCAAATGACTTGCATGGCCCTAATACATACTGACAGGTAATTTTCATCTGTTTTTAATCTGTATTGTTTGGCCAGGTCTCTCATCAATGGTTGCTATCTCGTGGTATGCAGTAAATATCATAACTGAGTTTTTTGATCCTTTCTATGCTGGAACAAAGTAAGTCAATATTTCTGTATATTTTTAGTTCTGTTTGATAATTTTTTTAGCATTACCAAACTGCACAGAGGATTTAACTGTCTGTGGGTGATAATTCACATCTATTGTAATAGTTTGACATTAAAATTGTGTTGGTTTCTTGTTGTGTCTGTTCACAAGGATTAACACAATTAACAATAATGCTGTCATGCATTACTGCAATCTTTCTCAATAGGTATGATCTTTATTCTAGATATGAAATGGGATATGCACTGTATCTAGGTTGGACTGGTTCCCTTCTTTCCATAGTTGGTGGGATCCTGTTGACACGTTCATCATGCAAATGAAATCAAAGGTATTTAAGGTAAATTATTAATCTTTTAAAAATCATAGGTTTAAATAGGATTTTTAGTAGTCTAGAGTGCATTTTAAAGGTCCAGCTGTATACTTTGTCCAGTAACAAACCCACCTATTTCCCATCTTTTGTGGAATATTTTTTGAGAAAAGGGATGTCATATCAATAAAATAATATAGATGCAGGGAATCGTAGTGAAATGATGAGGCTTATTTACTGACATGAATATGATTGGAGTGTAAGGAATAAATTGATTATGTAGTTATAATCAATTTATTTATATATTATATTTTCAAATAAATGTCCAACTATCTAGATTTACAGAGTAGATCATTTAGCTAGAGAAATAAATCTATATTAAATATCCTCTCCCATTAACTAGGTTTCAATTCATTTAAAGCATATCAATTTTTTTTAAAACAAATGGCAAATTAATGATAATGAAAAAGATTTCTTATACTCACCAAGCAGAAAAAGAGAGAAATTAAGCATTAGAATCATAAGCCACTTCAAACAGCCCATAGGAAGAGATCCTTTACTTTATCAGGGTTTTTTTCCATTCTCATAGTAAAACTCTCCCCTTAGTAATCTCAGAACAACAGAGCATCAGGCAAGAGAAGATGGAGAAAACTGCTGATACTCGGATGGGGTAAAGCAGGTGGGAGCAGCTAAGCCCTGAATATCAGTACAGACTCTTGCACCAGGGGTAATATTCAGCAGGTTCTGACCAGTTCTGGAGAACCGGTAGTAGGAATTTTGAGTAGTTCGGAGAACCAGCGAATACCACCTCTGACTGGAGATTTTGTAGTATCCTTCCCCTGCCATGCCCACCAAGCCACGCCCACAGAACCGGTAGTAAAAAAAATTGAATCCCACCATCTTGCACTCTCCTCGAGAACACCAAAAATTACCCCATGAAGTTTCCAATGCTGTACTAAGAGGAGGCAGCCTTTTAGATGATCAGACTTAATATTTCATTTGAAAGTTTGGAGCCATTTGTTTCTTCTCTTCTGGATTCAAGTTATTTCACATATCACATATCAACACACCGGTACAGTGTATATTTGGTATACTTCCTTTTATCCACAGCTAAAAGATTTTAGTTTTAAACAAAATTGGGGTGGGGGGAATGGTAAACTGCATAGGAAAGCATTGGCCTTCACAAGCACACTTACTTACTTGCTTGCTTACTTACTTACTTACTTACTTATTTACTTACTTACTTACTTACTTATTTATTTAGCATGTGGCATATCATATATATTAACATTTCACCTAGATTAGTAAAACACAATAAAATCTAAATGTGTACATAAAAGATCTGTGTTCAAACACCAATCACACTGATTCCCAAGAATACTTTAGATTCCACATAAGCTCCATATTCTCAGAAAATGAAAATAGTGATTCAGCCCAATGCTTTTATCATTTCTAAATTCCTTTTCCAGCCCCACCCCTCAAAAATAAAATAATATAAGAACATTACAGAACTAGACAAATGCTGAAAGTAGCCACAGCCCTCCACCTCTAAATAAACTGTTTTGCTCTGATCACATTTTGGCATTTTCTGAAGGGGCATGCCACTTATCAGTTATTTTCTTTTTGATACTATCAGGGTGCCTATTATCCCATGATCCAAAAAGATTTTAATTTTCTGGTCAATACTAGTCTTGTAAACTGTAAACTAAACTTAGGTTACATCTTTCATTTTCATCACCAAAAATATAAGCTGCTTAGTTAGACCCAAAATTGGGCCTAATTACTATATATATTTGTCTGGTTATATATTTAGTTTTATGTATGTAGATTTTTTCTGTTAGCCATCTTGAATGATGAGGGATGGAAAGGTGGGGTAGCCAACCACATTATATTTGCATTGTAAACTTGAAAACAGCTTAGTTTTACTCAGCTACATCTATTTCATTCGATTATTTGCACAGAATGTATGATTCTTAGTTTCACATTTGCTTGCAGTTTAACAATATGGAGTGTCTATGGTTTCATCCTATCTATCTAGCTCAATTATAATAAACAAAGACAGTGGGAAATGTAATATATTTATTTATATATTTATTTACAGAGAACATGGATATCGTTATGCAGCTTCAAGAGCAGTTAATGAACCACAAATTTACATCAAACAAGTGAAGACAGTCACACCTGCCAAAGATTATGCTTAACTAATATTTTAGTTAAAACGTATTTACATTTGCTAAGCCATTTCAAACAATGCTGTGCAAACTTTTCAAAAGGAGCACTTTGCAAATTATGCTAATGCGTACAACCCATATCTCCTTCAAGTGTTAAAACATCCATTGCATCTTCTGGAAGGCTTGCAACAACTATTGAAAAACCTTCACAGTTCCCTGTAACTGTGTGTGCACATTCAACACAGAAAAAAAACAGAAATAGCTCCTGAAGCAGCTGCAAAGCGTTCTAAATAATGTAGTGCTTTAATATTTCATGGAGGGGGGGCTTCACTTAGGCTTACAGAGTTTGTGAAGCATCTTTGTCTAATGCTTTGGCAAAGCCCCAACACATCTCTTCCTCTGTAACACTTACCTTAGTGTGCTCTCCCATTTGTGTCTATTCACAGCACTATGCCCTAGCAATAGCTGGGGTTGCCATCATCTTATCATCAATCAAAAAGTTTAAATTGTCCTTGGCTGTATTGGTATTAATGTTGTGTTTTCCTCCTATTCTTACACTAAGGACAAACTCAAGATGTGAAAAAAAAATCTGTTGGGATTTGTAAGCCACACTGATGAGCTTGGAGGAAGGCTCAGGAAGGGATTTGCATGCGAGTCAGAAAACAGAAGTTTTCTGCCCACTCAAGATAGATGAATGGCATTTCAGCTCAACAGTGGGGAAAGGCCCTTAAGTAGTTTATCATTTTAGTGCTGAATATTAGAATAAACATTATGGTATACTAACAGAATTCATGAAAATTATTTAAATCACATAATCATATAACATGACATACATTTCCTAATTTGCTAAATTATTTTGGGACTTTATAAAGATATAATTTGCAGAATAATTCTGATTTCTCAAGTATAGATCAATAAAGATATAGATAGACCTATCAAGTCATTATTGACTTCTGGGTATTGTTTAGACAAACTCATCCTGTTTGCTTAGCAGCATTTTTAGGAAATTGCTATTGCCTTCTTCCTATGACCTTAAGTATTACAAAATCACACAAAATCACACTCATGTTTTTTTTCTAGTCAATTGCATTTAATTATTATATCAAAGTTGTTCTCAAAACAGAAGTGCCAGTTCTCCCTCCAAAAGATTTGGCCAACCCATTATAGCTGCATTTAATTAATTATATTTAAAATTTAGCAGACTTCAGAGATTTGAATTATGCTTTATTGAAAGGTTTTTTACAGAAGTTTTCAGCTAGTTTCTTAATACTACAATAATAAAGTAGCTGTTAAGCATAATATTTGGCAGTAGCAGGGCTTTTTTTATTATATTAAATTCAGGTGTTACCTAGAAGCATCTTAAATCTTCCTCTTTAAAGGAATTTCCCAACATTGTAATCTGAATCAGTATATTTATTATGTGAAATTGTATTTGAAGAAAGAGATCTTTGTTGCTGTCTTTGCAAATGGTCTTCATATTTCTGTAGCTGAGACCAAAATCCTGCATTAGGCTCTGCCATTGGCCTGGCATTCTTCACAATCTACAAGGTAGGGAGAAAAGCACATTGCATTGATCATAAAGACTTTTTCCCAGGCCTTTTGTCCTAAAATTATAAAAAACATAGGATTCAATTGTTATAAGAAAAGTTACAGTTCAGTGGTAGAACAAGTATTTTGTATGCAACAGGTCCAAGAATCCCAATCATTTCCAGTAAAAAGGATAAAACAGCCGTGAGAGGGAAGATGCCACCACACCCAAGATCTACTGCTAATCAGAGCAAAATATGCTAAGGTAGAAAGAGAAGAAATCTGATATGAAATAAGGCAACTTCATGAGTGTTGCTTTTCCCAATAGCTGTGGCAAGGTTATGAAGTTAGAAGGCAGTTTGATAGACCAGTTTATTTTTGTTGAGGGGGTTGTTACTTCCTCCTTACTTCCTGCTTTTGTCATTTTTTTAAATTTTCATTTTGGTGGAAGTTGATGACCTATGATTAGAGAGGCACAATCAGTGAACTTGGAGGGGAAGGTATGATTTGAATTGGATAAACTCAGATGCGTGCATCTAAATACTGGTTTAGCTTTCTGTGACTTAGTTGAAATGCAATTTGCAAATAAAGAAAAATATTAAATTGTGTTAGGCAAAGAATCAGGAATTCATGCCCACCATTTATGAATTGGATTGCATAGAATAAATTAAAGGTAATGAAATGATTTCAAGAAATACTAAGGAACACCACCACCACCACCATTCTTTCTTTCTAGAGTCAAAATTAAAGGCTGCACTAATTCTGGAGTAACACATTATTGTTGAAGTCAGAAGTTTGACTCAAGGATCAACATCTCTCATATCCACACATTTCTTTTGTAACATTGTTGCTCAGGCAAGAAACAACACAAAAATTGGACTCTGATAGTAGATGAGGATTTATAGTATGAATAACTTTGAATCTCAGGGTGGGAGAAAATGAATTATTTTGCTCTTCATAGAAAAAAAAATAGAGAAATAAGCTCCTTTCTCAGAAAGGAGCTTGCAAATAAAAGTAGCATAGAAAGGCTATTTTTGAAATGTCTGGAATTAACAAAGTATTACACTACATAACTATTGGAAGTACAAATTTAAATATAAAATAATTTACATTTAGTCTTCAGAGTTCAGGTTTTATAAGTTCCCATTAGAGTTAATCAGGTGAGATTTAAATTAGCTGTTATCATAATTCAATTGTTTTGGTACTTTCATTAAATTCCTTTATAAAACATAATGCTGAATCATTGTTACTGAGATGGCCAATGTATTCCATCTAGTTAAATATTTAAGTATTTGTTTCATATACCACCAAAGTATAAGTCCATTTAATCAGATACAGAAGTAATTTTTATTTTCAGCATGCTAACAGTACCTCAAAGGCATCCTTCAGCCTGAGCTTTTGATGCTTCATCAAGTAAGCAGTGCAGATAGTTGCAGATCTGCTGCGACCATTTTTACAGTACACTAAGCAGTTCCCGCCTCTTTGGATGGTGTCTTCTATGGCATAACTGCAATGCTCAAAGTACTTATACAAGTCCTCTGAAGGATCATCAAAGACAGGGATTCTCAGCAATTGGCCTTGCTGAAAGCTTGGGAAGGGCTGTTGTCTGGAGACATTGATACAGAACGTGATTCTCTCTTGACTGAGGAGACTCTCACAGCAGGCTGACTTAGAATTGCTAATGAACAAAGAATCAGCAACCTTGCTGAGGGACAACATTTGGCGGTGAATGACAATATCACAGCAAGAGAAATACTGAAGATTTCTTGAGGAGGAGCTGAGAACAGGAAATAGGGGATACCCAAAAGTAGCATGAGGGTAGATTGTCTGGATCTCTTGTTCTTTAGCCATCTGTGTGCTGTGCTATTTTTATTCTGCTGGCAGCCTCAAGGATTATATTACAGACTGTTCCACCCTTCTCTAAAATTGCAGCAGATTGATTTGAGCCTGAATGTAGCCTCAGAATAATATTAGTAGTATTAAACTGGAAACAAAAGACCCTCTCTAAGATTGATGAGTTTACTAATATCGGTAGAGATGAAAATAAACAAGAATGAATAAAGAACATGTACTTTCTGGAGAACAGAAGAAATTGATCTTTCTCAGAACCAGGAAATAGCACTCTTAGAGGAGTCTGGAACTAAGAGAAGGAATAAAGCAGGTTGAAGATTTTTATCCTCTGGAAAAGTTAGAAACCCATCATGATTTTTTTTTAAATTCTGTATATATTAGTAAACTCCTTTGGGGATGATTGGGTAATCATAGTGCTTCTGTTACCACTTGTTCAAAGCAAAAACCCATTCAGAATTGAACCATCAACTATTGTATTACTTTTGGGTAGAAAGCATGTTTTTCCATCTCTATAATCAAGCAACATGTCCAAAGAAGCAGCAAGAGACCTAGAATGATTGAATCAAACTTCAGAAAATAGTTGAATAACAGGAAGTACAAATCAACAATATTACAATTAGAGTTATGTGAGAGGGCAGAAGAAAAGATTCCCAGAAACTGGCACGTTACATGGATTATATATTATATATGGATGGTGGAATGTAAAATATTCTTTAGAGACAGATATATTTATAAGCTTGTATTGCTCGATTCTGAAATTGCTACTGAATATTCAGAGACCCCTCTGAGTGTTAAGATCCAATAGACATTTCCAAATATTTGGACAAGTACAGGTAGTCCTTGATTTACAACCACAATTGAGCCCAGAATTTATGTTGCTAAGTGGAAAATCTGTTAAATGAGTTTTGCCCCATTTTACGATTTTTCTTGACACATTTGTTAAGTGAATTGCTGAAGTTAAGTATTGACTTTGCTTGTCAGTAAGTCAAAAAAGATCCCATGACTCTGGTACACTGCAACCGTCATAAATGTGAGTCAGTTGTCAGGCATCTGAATGTAAATCACATGACCATGTCATAATTGTGAAAAATGGCCATAAGTCACTTTTTTCAATGCTGTTGTAACTTTGAACAGTCAACTAATGAACTTTGTAAGTTGAAGACTACCTGTATATAATGGACGATCACAGGAATAGCAGAGGCACAAAGATGTGTCATGACAGATTTATCACAGAAATGCTAATCTCATTGGAAAGGCTGCTGTAAAGAAGCATGAAGTCAATTTCCTTTTTAATGAGGGTTGAATACAAGATGGTTTCTCTTTGGTTAACTGTTCATCTTACTGAAAAGCCCTCAGGGCTTTTCATGCTCTATTTAAATGAAAATTATCCAGAACTCCAACTTTGCTTCTCCGATGTCCAAAATAAAATGAAAGCATCTTTTTTCATCTTGTCTAAAATTCCATCCAGAATACATGCAGTTTTATCACACAGCAGATATATTCAGTTCAGTTCAGTCTAGCTTCAGATCAATAAACAGAAGCAACAAGGCCCTTCAAAACTACAGGGGGATCATAAGCTATGTTTGAAAGCATTTAGCATGCTGCAAGATCACAATAACACAACAAAGGAGCTGATTAGATTTCCTAGTACAGTATGGGATAAGAGTGATCTTAAGCATGGTATCAATGTGTCAACATTTATCAGTCAAGCTGTGTTAATCAGTAGAGGAATGGTTAATGTATTCTAACCTTAGTCTATAAAATTCCTGTACTTGCCCAAAACAGCTAGATAGTGGCACAGCAATCTCAGAGCTAAACTATAAGTATTTACCAGGGAGAAGGATGATCTGCAGCTAGGTGAATGGGCTCAGTTATAGTGGCAATGGGTGCAATTTTGGAAGATCTGAAATACCAGGCTAGGGAAAGATTGTCATGAAGAAAACTATGTGGTCACTTGGAATTAAAAAATGACTTGATAGCTCATAATAATCAAATTTTACCTGTTCACAAAGGTAACATTTTGTGCAAGGTATAAAGAAGTCCTTTTGTATCATTGATGTTACAGAATGGTGGCTATTTCTTCTCCAGCTCCTTCATTTGTCCAGAAAGTTCATAATGAAGAGACCAATTCATATACACAAGGATATCTAAATATACACATGGATAGCTAGATTGGATATGATAGCTACTTCACTTTTTAAATCAACCCACAAAATTACTCATTTTTACATTAATTATAACGTTCTAAATAATTTGAATCTTGTAAGATTAACAAGGCAGCATTTGAACAGTATTAAGATCAGCAAAAAAAAAACCCAACAATCTTGACGTAAAATCATTCCAAAATTCTCTATCCGCTATGGCCTACAACCAGATCAGCAGAGGCTAAAATCCAGGAAAAGCTTCCTTAAGTCAATGGAAAACTTTGAAGAATTTGAAAGCAGACTGGAATATGGAAACTACAAAGATTCAACACTGGATAGAACCAGTGGAGGAGCTGGCATCTGGGTCTGGTGAAAGCTGGGAAGTAGGGAGATCGTTGGATAGGCTCCACATGGGTACAAGAAGATCCAGAGACACTATGAACAAATGGGGCTATCCAGTGGCTTCTGTTCTTCGTGTCCGTGATAACATGCAGACAACACATATGTATAACTGCTCTTCGTATCCCAATCAGTGTACACTTGAGGGTCTCATGGCAGCATAACAGAATGCAACTAGTGTTGCTAGTTTCTTGGCAAGATCTGTTTAATTGGTACATATTTTAATCTTGTATTTTATATTTTAAATTTTATGTCATATAGTACCCTTATTTTAATTGCGATGCTTCTGTCATGACTAAACAAACATTCCAGAATTGGTACTTTGGAATAGTAATTTGTGCACATTCTCTCAATGATTTCTCCAAAAGCAGTTTTTTTCAGACAGCATAAATCAGGTACCGAGCATGTGAGTATATGGGAAAACAAACAGTATATGTAACAAGTTCACAGTATGTTATGAAACATAAAGAAAATAGGTTAGGAAAACACATATGGCATTTTAATGGAGTCTCGGTTTAAAGAAATGGCACAAAACTACACATCTACTAAAATTGCCAGTGTCCTTTCCGTGCTTGGGGAAAGAACTAAGACCCACTCCCATAACTAATGAGAATTCAAGGAGTTAGAAGAGGATTAAGGCCAATAGGCAACAAAGCCCAGTACATCCATGTTCAAAACAAAACTGAATCCTTCCCATACTTGCAGCATCACAACTATAATTTTCTTATAGCTCTCTACCATTGTACCTCAAATACTTCAAATCCTGTAAAAGTATAGCTTTCTAAGTCAGGAAACACAAAATAATATCAAATTTCTGTTTGGGCATTACATAATGGAGACTAGATTAAGTACTATCTTCTCTTGTATGGAATGTGTAGGAATAATAGGTTATAAATATCTGAAATATACAAATTTAGTGTTAAGAGTTTATGTTTACCAGAACATTCTCCAGAGGTTTTTATAGCTCCTGATAAAAACCCTCCTTGGACTAGGTAGTTTTCACTGGACTACCTAATCAAGCAAAAACAAAAAACAAACAAACCAGGAATGCACACATCAACACACAACTCACCATGTGGAAAATTAAACTCTAATCTACCATGAATTAAGCCTGTGAGAGGTGTAATGAAAGCAGTTCAGTTCAGAAGATCAAGTGCCAATACTGGATCTCAAAAACATAAGCTTCATGGTTCAGCTGGAAGCTTGCTAATATGGGTAAATCAGCATCTTGCTCTGAATGATGTATTTAAAATAGAAATCATTACCACTTAACTCATAAGTATATGTGAGCTTAAAAGATTAAAAAAAGATTTTGCCAAACAAAAATAAGGTGAGTGCTAATCAAGTACAACTCCACAATGTGTGTTGCATGCTACATAAATGTGTCACCCATTGTTAGTACAACACAATATATATTCAAACAAAATGGTTGAATCCATAATTTTATTGCAAGGGAGTTTTATTTGCAAAACCATGAAATTTGAAAAATATGTTTGTCTCAGGGGAAATAAAATTCTATACAAAATTCAGGAACAAAATATTTGATACAAATATTCATAAAAGGGTCATAGTGAAAACCCTGACTGATACAACTATTACTGTCCTAGCCTCTTATCCCACAAGGCAGCCAGTAATTAAAGGATATTAGGCATGAAAAATAATGTTTGGAGGATAAAGACCATTTATTTTGTACCTGGAATATTTATTAAGGTAATTCAATATATTAAATAAGACATGAACTGATGGAGCACTTTTAAAGATTGAAATAAGTTGCTACAAATTTCTAGAGAAGGAGAAAGAGAAAAAAAACTCCAATGTTTTTCCCAAAGCAAGAAAAGCATCAGGGAAAAAAGGCATTCAGTTCTGCTACTAGCCAAAAACGTTCCAGTGATTTGGAGTGAAGTATGAAAAAGACTTGATGACACATCATCTTCATTAATGACAGATCAAAAGTTATTTTTCCTGCACTGCAAGAGATCCTGTAATGCATCTGCATGTGTCCCCTACATAATGCAGTTGAGTGTGGGAGGACACTAAAGCAGAGAACCCCACTTTCCACACTCCTGAGCACCCATAAAGCCAAAAGTGCAGAAAACTGCATGCCTAGAAAAGGCTCATTTCCAGCCCAGGCTAGGTTCTGAAATAACAACAGCCGTATAAGTACCATGCTCTTCACTCAGTTTCTCAGTTAGTATTCCTTTGTGGGATGGGAAGGTTCTCATGAAGGTATTTCATGCTCCCTTGCTCGGAAAAGTCAGAAACAATGTGATTGTCCCCCCGTAGCAACCACTTAGTCGTCAAGAGCCCTTCAATTCCCACTGGCCCACGGGCATGGATCCGTGATGTGCTGATGCCCACCTCAGCACCTGAGGAAGAAAGATAAAACAATGGATTTAAAAAGAAACAGAAAGGGGGAAATTTTTCTAATGTTACAGGCCATGTTATCCAGATCATGTTTTCCCTCATTTCAAAATCTTGCCAGCATTTACTCATTTCTATCTCTTGACTTATCAGGTTGTTCTCTCCTTCTTAAAAGAGTTCCTCTTTATTCAGATTACCAGGGTTCCTTTTCTGACACAGCACTAAATGGAAAGCAGTTAAATGTGTTCAGCCAATATCTGGTATATTTCTATTTAAATTGCATCCTCATGCTAAACGCTTACATATTTTCTATGGCTTACTTTATCATTCATGCCATACTCTGGTTGTTACAGGCTGCTGTTGACAATTGCTTCTTGATTATGCACTGATTCCATTACATCTTTCCCACAATACTCCCTGAACAGGGCATTTTAGCAACATCTTACACTAGTTTTAAGTGCTCTGCTCCTTGTATAACCTCCACCTCATCAAGATTCTTCCTGCATTTTGGCTTAAATTACTCTAATACTAAAATATCCAAAGCTTTTTAAGGCAGTTTAGCAAATCCCCTTAAAATATCAAATGTCAGAAAGAAAAGTCAATCATACTTGAAATGCAGATAGGTTTAACCTCAAGATAATGTTTTGCATTTAGCTTGAAGCATGCAGAGAGCAAGTAGCACATTCCCTTACCCAGTCCAAAACGATAGCCATCTGAGAAGCGAGTGCTGGCATTCCAGAACACACAGGCACTATCCAGGTGCTGTAGGAAGAACTCTGCTGTTTTCTCTGAAGATGACCAAAGGGAAAAAAACATTATTATTGAATAACTTGTTTTATAATAGCATTATGTTGCTGTGGGAAATTCTAATACAGCAAAAATCACTTCTTTGAACCTGTTCTATGTGTTGCATCTATTTTTTTATTAATGTGATGCTAAGATAGTTTGTGCTATGCCTGCAACTAAGAAACATATTTTGTCATAGATAATTCTATAGGTTATCTTTTTGAAAATCGAACCTGCAACCAATGTTCCAATGTTCCTATCTTTGATGAAGGCCAGGCAGCTAGGCCTTCTTTCAGGATTTGTCACTCAAATATCTGTGGCCACACTAAATTCTCACTGGCGATGTCTCTCTCTTCATGTGTCTCTTTTAAAAGTACTGAAAGTACCAGCTCCAAGGCCTGCCGATCACTCCCAGTTTGTATATGAATACATTGTTTTGACCAAGAGGGATTCATCCCAGAAAATGATCATTCTGTCCAAATAGATCAGTGGAAGAAGCATGGAATAATGAGCAACTGAGTGCTCCAGCAACAGAGAGCAGCCTTAGAGAGAAATAATTAAAAACAAGTCACAAGGAGGCCTCTTTCAGATATTACTTGTGGAATAAGGATGCCACAACATATTCTGCGCTTCTCTGGAAACATTAGGAAATGCCAGCCATATCAAGGAAAGTGACAAGAGCATCTTTCCTTGGGAGCTCTGTTCACAGATGTGAGACTGGAAATGCTAGTGAGGAATCAGCTGTAGCCAGTGGCAATGGCAGAGGAGACATGGGGGCAAATATGCATTGTGGCATTGTGATGCAAACTTTGCCCTTGCATACCTCTATATATGAGGTTGTGATGGAAGTACAAAAGGACAGAGCTTGTTTTGCGATGTCAAGATGCAGTTTTGTCATTTTGTCATGTTTAAGATTTGAAACTGCATCTACAAATGCAAGGGAAGACAGGCAGGCATCATGCAGAATTTTACCTTCTTAAACAGGACTTTCAGAAGCAGCCTGTGTACCAACTACCCTGAATCCCACACAGAGACATGCGCATTTTACTGCACCAGAGGGTCGATTTTGCCACTAACCATTCTCTGTGATGATTACATCTGTGTGTGAGCTCCCATATTTATGAATGTGCTCAATAGCATCTTGCACACTGTCCACCACTTCAATGCAGCATTCCAGGTCCCCGTATTCTGTGCGAAGTGATTTCACCTCTGAAGGGCTAAACGTAAGATAGGAGGCAAATTTGGGGCCAGCATGTACCTTTACCTGATGAAAGACAAATACACTTTATTACATTTTACTATGCATTTTTGCCTAATCATTTTCTGCACAAAATATTTTGGTTACATAGATGACCCAATGCACACATTGTACAATACGATCATTTGATTGGTGAAGTAAGCCTTAACTGGGTTTGCACATCTTACTAAACTGTAAGTCACGTTACTGAGTGTGTTTCATACAACCAAATATTATTATATTATTTGTTAAATTTATATTGTGCCTTTTCTCCATGAGCTCAAGGTGGCTTACACGAGAGATTATTTTACCCCCGCAATTGACCTTGTAAGGTAAGTCAGGCTGAAAGGATAATTGGCACAAAGTTATACAGAGAGTGAAGTGTGAATCCAGCCAAGAGGAGTAGAGTGCTAGGTGTCATGTGTTTGCATGCACAGTACCCAATTCAATCAGTGGCATTTCCAGATAGAGCCAGAAAAGTCTATGTCTGAAACTTTAGAGAGCCCTATCAGTGATGATCAGCCTTCTCTAACCTGGGATCTTGCAGATGCACTTGGACTGCACCTCTCAGAATTCCCAGGCTGCACACATTAGTTTGGCTTTGGGCATATTCTTCTCTATGTGTCTCTGGAAAAAAAATCTCTCAGCATTGGGTCAAATCTTTTCAGTCACAAACTTTTACATAGGAATCTAGATGAAGAATTTCTGTCTCATTTGTGAGGCTAGTTCATAGTTGTTTTTTTCAATCAAGCTCTCGGCCTTTGAAGTTGTAAATAAAATTCTTTCAGTATCCAGCCCTATAATCTGGTTCCAAGAATATTACACAATAATCAACCAATTTTTTAATTACACTGAGGAATTCCACAACCCAATGTGCTCAGCAATTTTCACTGAGGAATTCTGCGTTTCTAAGAACTTGGGCTCAGGACTCTCAAAAAGAACCTTATTTTCAAATATCTTTAATTTTTTCCAATCTAAATAAGATTGCAAAGAATCCCAATTCTAAGGTGCACTATTAGAAAGCTTGGTTTCAATCAATATGCGCTATCAGGGCAAACAAATGCTATTACTAGTTTGCTAAACGTGATATATATACACCTTACTGCTGCATTTAGAAATTTCTCAGTGTATGCATTGATAGTGTCATCTTTTAGACAGCACCCCGCACTGCACTGAAATTACTGACAGCCAATTTGTTACACTTAACCCCCACTGGAAACCATTTTCACTTGCCTGTTCCACCCGCAACATGTCAATGATCTGATCAAATATAGGAGTTCTCAGCAAATCCCGATGTATTAGCAGGGTCTCCAAAGCATTGCAGGCTGCAGGATATTCACATTTTGAATCTCTCACTGGAGGAAGGAAAGATAATTGGTTTAATTCAGTGACATGTTTAAAGATGCTGGAAAGCAATCTTCCTACAGAGTGGCACTTTCCAGATGTGTTGGACTACATATGTCTTTCCTTTTACAAGTGTTTGAAGTTATGATGGCCATGGAACGACTACTTTATGGCCTGTAAAACACTTCCAGATGTCGTAAATGGTGATGCCACTTCCCCCCAGTCATGTGACTCCATTTGGATGGATCAGCTTTACGACTGATTGTGGCATTCTGCAGTCACATGACAGCAATTCACAATTTTTTTGGCCAATTTCTGGCAAAAAAATGCCCAATCAAATGAATGGGTGTATTTAACATCTGTGGCCAAAAAAGGGCAGAAAATTACTTCTGGTCATGTGGGTGCCTCTACTTATGATTGCAACAATCTACACCTATAATTCCAGGCTCAGTTACAATTGTAAGTTGAGGACTACCTGTATTGCTCCTATGTTTAGGGATTTTGTCAGTTTTACTGTACATTTGGAGCACAAGGCTACTCTATAACATCCAAAATATATAGATAAGTAGAGACTTGACAGTTCACCTCCTCCATGGACCAAATCTGTACTTCTAGTAACTTTCATCATGGTATATAGTTTTGTTAGGACCCTATGCAAATATATTTAGCTATTTTTAAAATTATTGTATCAGCCATCACAGTGTTTAAATTCTCCTTTACAAGATATTTTTATTTTACCCTATTTTATGATGTTTTAAATGTATCCTTTGGTTAGCATTCTAAATTATTATTGTTAAACAAATTTATATAGCTGCTCAACTCACATATAGGTGACTCAAATCACTTTGAAATTTTGAAAATAAAAGTTGTATATAAACATTGTTCAACTATTCATTCTATTTGATTTTGAAAGCTTGGTGTATACAATTGTAAACAACAAGTTTGTTAAAATAAGACAGCTCTAGAGAACAGTGTCAACCAGTCACAAATTCTCAAGTGGAAAAGCACAGCCTCAAATGAAGAACATTTTCACAATCCTTTCCTGCTCCAAAAAAATTCCTTGCACTGCACAAATCCTTAAGCTGTAATTTTTTGATACAAAATTCCAACAAACTGCAATTAAAAGAACAAAAAATCTGTTTCAGATGCAATAACCTGCAACATAATTTCCAACAAAGAACAACTTTGTTGAAACATTTATGACCAGTAATTCTCACTTTATTTCCTCATCCAAATATTAATTTCCAAGTATCAAGCTTTTTCTTAAAAACAGAAAAAATGGCAGTGTTATGTTGCTTGTACTCTTCTTTCAAAAATGCAACTGATTTTGACATCGATTTGAGGTTTCCTTATCTTATAATACCTTTCCCCACTGGAGTTACCCTAGATTGTGTTCCTAAGCTCTCACCAGTTGCACTGCATCCTTCACCCCATGAATTGAAAGTGCTTCTTGAGTCAGATGGTGAAGGATTTGATTGCTGTGTAAAGCCTCTTTGCCTCCTTTAAGCAACAGACCATTTCCACTAGCAATAGCCAAAGCAGACACCTGTCAGGAAACAAGAGAGACCAACACAGTAAAGAACAGATACACAATACCATTTTAGTCTATCAGAACAGCCTCTTTCAATCTGGCATCCTAGAGATGTATTGCGTCAAATCTCTAAGAATTCCCAGACACATTTCCTAGTTTTTCTGTACTGGATAACACTAAAGATTATGAATCCACTAGGAGAAGATCTGCATCATAAATTAAATATATACTATGCAAGCATATGAGCTTGAGACTGAAATTCTATTTTAAAGAGGCAAAAGAATGATGAAAGAAGTGATTTAAAAATATGTTTCACAAATGAAAGTACGTTTCTATTTCACAATAAATAATATTACTACTGATAAAAATGGAACGATACCTGGGGAAGGCAATCAGGACGGGATTCAAAAATCACTAGCAAGACCCCAATAGGCACAGTCACTTGCTCAAGTTCCAAGTCCTTTGCTATTCTTGTCTTTCTAAGGACACGGCCAACGCTGTCTTGTGAGGATGCAGCAATCTGACGCAAACCAATGGCCAAACTGTTCAGCTTGGAGGTTGACAGACTGAGTCTCTTTAACAAAGGCAGAGCCAATCTCCCTGAAATGGTATCAAAAATGAGAGGGCACAGATCAGTTGCAACAGTTAATGGGATCCACAGTAAGGATAGATAGATAGATAGATAGATAAATAGATAGATAGATAGATAGCAGGGAAGAAATCTTTCCCATTCCTGAAACAGGGGACATAGTTATTCATTACAAAGATGTCTTTTTCTTACTTTCAATGGATAATACAAAGTGTACAAAAGAACAAAATATAGTCAGGAAGAAAGGACAGTGCTTAAACAATGTCATAGAGTCGTGTATCACTGATAGTGTTCATGTCTGAACTATTACAAGTGACCAATACCAATATGGCAGTGACCACATCTGCAGCCATCAAAACAGCTAATTCCTAATTTATGAAAAGCTCCCCACTCCTCCTCCCCAAAGTTAGGACTCCAAAGTTTCAAAGGAATTTGGTCAAATATTTCTGAATGCTTGCAGATTGCTTTATCAAACTCTGCAGGATGTGAAAACAAAAAATAATCGAATCTCAAAAATGCCTTATCCTTCTGAAAAATCATTCCTATTCCATAAACAACCCTTTTCACAGTACCTTTATTCTCAGCCTCTTCCAAATCCTTTTTGTTAGCCTGAAGAATCTCTTCTCTTTGGTCTGTCAGAAGATCAGCAAGATGATAGATGATCTCAGCTCTCTGTAGTAAGAAGGGGTCATCAGCCATGTCATTACAAGTAGTTTTTGATAACTTACCTTTCTGTACCTTGAATTTAGTCAAATACAGTTCCCTTGGTCATCATTTGTGCAGACCACACCCAGTGCTGGAAATGGCCAGCCTCTTGGGCAGTACATAAAATTTGAACTGTTATGTCACCCCACCTGGTTCATGGGCTCAAGTAAAACTTCACTACCTTCTGCTTTCTCAGTGAAGAGCAACTGTTGCAAATATCCTGAAAGCATGATTCCTGGGCTCTGCTACTACTTTGCTTCTCCTTAGGTGCAGCTACTTTAAGGTGCCATCAACATTGTTCTCCATAAGAGGTGCATAAAAAGGATCCAATGTCAACTTTTTGCAAATGTGTGCTCTCCAGATATATTTCCTATCATTTCCATCCATCAATGACTTGATGAATGGGAATTGCAAATGGTGTTCTCCAACACATCTGAGAGCACTACCAGATTAGGGAAAGCCACAGTACAAGAGTATAGGTACCTTCGTATAGAGAAAAATCCACATTAACATTTCTGCAAGATTTATTCTTGTATACAGGTAGTTCTCAACTTGCAAACATTCAGCAACTGAACTTACAATAGCACTGAAAAAAGTGACTTATGACCAGTCCTGGGCTTACAACCAATGCAGCATCCCCATGGTCACATGATTAAAATGTAAGTGTGTGGCAACTGGCATGTTATTTATGACAGACGCAGAGTCCCAGAGTCACATGATCACTATTTGCAACCTTCTTGCCTGACTTACTATAATGGGAGAAGCTGGATCCTCTTAACAACTGTGTGATTTGCTTAACCATTATAGCAAAAAGTAAAACTGGGCATGTCTCACTTAATAACTGCCTTGCTTAAAATGGAAATTCTGGCTCCAACTGTGATCGTAAATTGAGGACTACTGTAGTGCTATTGAACCACAAACACAGCTATTTGGAAAGTTACAGCGTTTTGTATTACAACTGGAATAAATACCTGCTCAGGTTGCAGTGCTGCCAAACTTCTGCCTCCTGTTCGAGCCATTTCTGCCTGCTGTTCTACTGTTGGTCCTTTTGAAACCAAACAAAGAACATTATATAGTAAACACTGATCTTTAATTCCACCATGATATAATTTTAAAAACATAATCATATTTAATACCTTTTATAAATTGGAACACATAAAGACCCAATTATCAAAACAAAACACCCAGCCCTAAACTAACTCTATCTAAAGAGGGGCCATAACCAGCATATCCCAGGACCTGGGTCAACCTGACATTCCTGAATGTCATAAAGGTGCGAGATGTTCACTCTGGCATTTTGTCCTGGCAAACCAATCACATTCAATTCATACATTGCATATTGTTCTTTAAATGTCTCACTCTTTCTTTTTTTGAGGATCTAATCACTTCTTCTCCAATCACATATTTCTTAACCTCCTCTTTTCCTTAGCAGATTCCTTCTTCTTTCTGTATTTAATTTCAAGTTTGATCTTCATTCCTACTCATTCTATGAGCAAATAACCTCAAGGTACTTATTTTATACTTTTAACTTACATTAGCATCAATTTATTCTTGACCCTATGACTTATTGTTCTTTTATGCTACTGTACAATATTCTCCTTTTTATGTTACACCTGACATATTGTTCATATAGCAAAGTGGATAATAACAGCCCAATCTGATGCGTAGTCATCTTTGCTTCTTGTAGCATCCACCATTCATAACAGTATATAAAATTACAGAGTGAACAGAGCTAATATTTACCAGATCTAGTTATACAGCCTCTTCAGGTTTTAACTTATGTCTTTATTTGGCTCACCATGTATGATTTAATAAGTTTATTAGAGATGTCTTTTTTTGGCCCCCTTTTTTGTGCATATAAAATTCAAAATTCTGAAAGTGTCATAATGCTCCCAAATTCATACAAATCATGCTCACATTCCAAAAGAAACCTTTCTTCCTCTGCAAGACACCTATTCATAATGCTTTTATTGCTAATAGAACTTCCATGGCTTTATGGCTTTCATGGTCAAAGGAACAAATAGCTTAAAGGCTTAAAATGGCCTTTCCCAACATTTTTGGACTAGAACTTCCAGCCCAGGGGGAAAATGCTAGGAGTTGTGGTTCAAAGGACCTAGTGGGCACCAGACAAGAGAAGTTTAGCCTATTGTGTCCTAAAAGTTATATTCTTCTTTCTTTACATATGATAGTTATGACAGCCCCAACTTACCTGCAGGTTTTACCTCTGAAAAAAATGTGCCAACTTTTTTCCCCTCCACAATATCTGTGATGACATGGCCAGAGATCTTGGGATGTGTTCCATTAGCAATCACAACTGAAGTTCCTCCTTGAAGAGCCCATAGGGCAGCTTTAACCTGTAAAAAGTGAATTTTTAGATATGCACAGTAACAAACTATTTTAGCCTTCTGGCATATGCCAAGGATGCGTCATCCATCTGATTATTTTTCTGTAAGATACAGAAACCAGAAACACATTTATATTTATTTCTATACAAATACATCTACATATATGGGCAGCTTGTGGTTTTAGTCTCTTTCATGGACAAAAAAAACAGAATGCAGAAGTAAACTTTCCATTTGAAGGAATTATGAGATTTATGCAAAAGCATCAACAGACGTTCCAAAGTGCTATTTAAGCATCTTCCTCCTTCCTCCAGAAAAATAATAAAATGAAACAGACATTTATGGGAAATATAAAGAAAATCTGACCAACCTTGGCCTCCATGCCTCCCATCCCCACTCGAGATTTGGTTCCAAAAGTCACAGACTGTTGGTCTCCAGGATAAAATATATCTATGAGTTTTGCATCATCTGACCCTGGAGGGCTATCAAAAAGTCCTGAAATGGAAGGATAGAAATGAATCTGATGCATCAGATGGGATTAAAGTATCTTTGATTCTTCCCTGGTGGCATTATTAGTTTCAAGCAAGAGTGATAGCAGAACCAAAATAAAGCGCATGAGGCTGCTATCATTCTTGTTTCCTTCTGAGGTTGTGTGATATGGGGCAATTTGAATATTGTATAGTCCAAAACCACCTCCCCCACTCCCTTCCTGAGCCAAGACATTGCATAAACACATTATTAATTTAGTTAGGCAAGGAAATATCTTGTACCTTCAACATCAGAAAGAACAATTAGCAGATCTGTCTTCATTTCCACAGCTAGCCGTGCTGCTAAACTATCATTGTCCTTCACACTAATTACCTAAAACCCAAATAATAAAAAAGGTCAGTAACACTAGCCAAGTGAGCCACTATCTGTCTAATTAATTCCTAGCAATGCAAAGCACAGAGGTGGCCCTGAGGGCAATTTGCATTTGTATAGTTAGGAGTCAATCAGCATCATGTCAACAGTCAGTCTGGCAAGTCAACAAAAAGAATAAATTGCTACCTCCATAAGCAGTGAGATAAACATATCAGCCCTACTTACTGTATTCCTTCCTACTCTATGCACTAAGCCCATGTTAGCATGCATTAAAGCTGAATTAGAGCAACTTTAAAAACGACTTGGAAAGATTGTTCTGGACACCATCTGAGCACAACTCTCTCTGCTATTCATTAAAGTAACCTAACTTTTATTCCAGCTTCTGAAAGACATATCATTGGTTGAAAGAATTTATAAAAATAAAGGTTTATACTGTCCAGTCAGTCCAACTCTAGGGTGTGATGCTCATCTTCATTTCTTAGCTGAGGGAACCAGCATTGTCTGAAGACACTTCCATGGTCATGTGGCTTGCATTATATGCCAAGGCGCATGGAATGCTGTTACCTTACCGCCAAAGTGGTACCTATTTATCTACTAGCATTTGCATGCTTTCGAAGTACTAGGTTGGTAGAAGAATTTATAAGTTAATGCAATTCTTAAAACAGCAGCATCTTTTTTACAAGCTCATATGAAAGTCTGAAGATAGGTTTTAATGAAGGCTTTAATGAAGGCCTACACAACATGCAAAGCATTTCTGAAAAACACGCATGGCCATACCAGTAAGCATGTTGGTGTATCTATAAAGAAGCATGTACCAACCACCCACTAAAAGATGTTACCCACGTTTACCCCCTGCAGGTCACTGTTAGGCTCTGGGGGAGGAACCACAGCATCATTGGTATTGATGATAGGAACAATATTCATCCGTAGCAGCTCATGCAAAGTCCCATTTAAATTTCTACGTTTCTGCTCATCATGGAAATCCAGGTTAGTAACCAAGATCTGAAAAAAAGAAAAGAAAAACTATTCTGACAAAAATGATCCTATACCAGTTTCAGTATGATGTGCAAGATTAGACAGATACTACCAACATTTCCAAATTCTTAACAAGGAACTGTATCAAAGGGTCAAAGGAAATGTCTGAAGAGCCAAGCCTCATCATTGTGCCTGGAGGTTATAAAATATTACAATAATTGCTGCTCAAATAGAGAGTATTCCACCATGTAAGAAGAGTCAACAAGTCCTGAAAAGGCCAGCATGACATTCAGGAAGCCATAAAATTTAAAGTGTCTTCCTTCAACAAATGGAAAGCCTGTTTCTAACAAAGTAAATAAAAGAAACAGAGACTCTGTCAGAAAAAAAAAAGGCAGCAACAATGAATGCAGCAAGGAATACAAAACAAAACAAAACACAACAAACATATCTGTTTCAGATACTGATACAATAGCAATAGCACTTAGCCTATATATATATGCTCCATAGTGCTTTATAGCACTTTCTGAGTGGTTTACAGCATCAGCCTATTGCCCCCAACAATCTAGGTCCCCATTTTATCAACCTCAGAAGGATGGAAGGCTGAGTGTACCTTGAGTCTTGAGAAATAGTCATGAAAGAAAAAGTAACTAGCAGTATAGAAGTATATACTTTGTTAAATGAAACTCACTATGTGATTCTGCAAAAGCAAATCCTGACTTAATAACTTTTTGTAGTTATTAAGACATGTGGGGAGAGAGGACTTTCACTAAAATCTCTGTGTATAAATTTAGAAGTCATGAAAATGAGGACTTGTTCTTTTATGATTATCTCAGACATGAAGATAAAGAAAGAAAAGGGGAAGCGCATTCAGACTTCCAAGATTCTTTAACTATAACTTTTACAATAAAGGAAATCAATTTCATATAATCACAGACAAAGGTTGCTGGTAAGTTTACTTTAAAAAGTCTTTGCAGGTTTGTTTTAAAGTGCAGTAAATTATTTCTAATTTCTACTAGGTTGTTTAAAATTTTTACTGAATTAGAAATTGAAGTATACTGCCTAACTGGTAAATTATCTTAGCTATATGCTTAACTATTAGGTATATATACATACCCACTCGGGACTTCACAACAGAAAAAATGTAAAAATGGAATCTGCCATTCTCAAAAAATGCAACCCTAAGGATTGTCAAATTCTCAAATCTACTAATCTACTAAATCTACTAATCTACTACTATAAACTAATAATTATACATCTAGACTAAGGAGAATTTGGCGGCATGTTTTACTTTGGTGTTGAAGGTGCAAGCCCCACCCCCTGCAGTTTGTCACAATGCTATTGCTTGAATGAACGGGAGCTGCTAGAACAGAGTACAAAAGCACCCATTGCAAAAATTGGCATTATTAAGTGTTGTACCTTGATTCCGGACTCTTGACGAATGTATCTTTTCTTTTATGTACACTGAGAAGTATTTGCACCAAGACAAATTCCTTGTGTGTCCAATCATACTTGTCCAATAAAGAAATATACTAGCAGCCCTACACGGCCTTCACAAAATGTATGCAAAGTGTTTTACCTGAGCTGCACAGATGCTATATTGTGTGAACATAGCTTCATACAGTGCCATCAGCCCACTCTGACCAGCAGCAGCACAGGCTCGAGCCTCCAGCACAGGAATGGCCTGCAGAGATCAGAGAACACATCAGTCAGCTAGGGCAGCACCTGTAGCATTTCCAAGAACTTTGGCATCTCTCCCCAGTTACTCACCATATCTTTGAGCTGGTTCTGCCCTGAGTGGAGAGCCTGCCTCACACTCTGTGAAAGCAAGATCTCATGACGGAGACGTTGCTTTCCAAACGCCACTGCACCACTGGTGACAATCATCATCTCCCGGCCCTGGTTTTGCAGCATTGACACCTACGGGTCCAAAAGAAGAAGCCCTCTGTCTTTTTATGCTGCTTCGGTTTTCAAACACAATTGCAAACACTCTCCAAAGGAGCAAGGTCAGGCTTATGTTGTCAGCGTTCCAGCAAAACCAAACTCCAATCGAAAACTCTGAGACAGGCATTTTCTCAAAAGTTCCATTTTATTAGAGTTGCCATACTGGCACATCTGGGAAAACCCGAATCTGAGAATTCCGGGTTTTCCCTCAGTAGTTCAAAAAACCAAATCCACATCCTGCACCCATCAGTTCATCACATGGTCCAATCACCATCCGTCCCAACTCGAGACATCCCTTAAACCACTCCTCATCCAGGTGCAGGAAAACCATGACCTTGACTGAAAAGCAGAATGCTATTATGCCTAACTACATACGCTCCATGAAATCCCCCCTCCCAATCTCCCAGGCACAGAAATGTGGCAGCATGGAAGCTTCTGGTGTTAATATGGCTTCCAAAACTGACATATGTTGCGTAGTATCAGTATATAAAACAATGCAGTGTCCCCACAGCAGTTGGCCTCTGAAAGGATTGAAATAATCCCAAAAGAGTGTAATTTATCCATTAATAGGTACCAGGAAAGATTCTAAGATTCAGCTCTCTTACTTAGGACACTCATGAACACTTATTAATGTTCATATTCCTATGTACTCCTCATTCCTCATTATTTAATCAGCAAAGAGAAATAGTTAACATATCAAGGACTAGAACAAGGAGAATACAAGAGGAAGATTCTAAAGCAGGGTCTGATCAATTGACTGAAGATGGATGTAATCTATTGTGTAGCATCCTCTTTTATACACCAACTTTAGCTGGTGTATGGATTTAGAATTTAGATCAATCAGCTAGATATGAAGGACCTTGAATTACCTGCTCAACGATGGATGCCAATCGGCCCAGGGCTAGGCCACATTCATCACCTCGAGTGACAACAGCACTCCCCAATTTAACCACAATTCTCTTGGCATGCTTTAGCTCACTGCGATGTGCGAAAGACTTGCCATGGGTGCGACTGAGGGGTACTGTGATAAAAGGTATGTTACTCCAGCCTCGAACAGACTTATTTCTCAACACCAGGTTAGGAGCCAGTAAGCCTGCAGTTGAAACATAGCAAAAGCATCAGCTGGACTTACCTATCCCAATTTCTCCTTCCTGTCCCAAGTCTGAAATGGAAGCCTCTGTCTATTTCCTGTTTGACTTCAAGTTGACAAAGAAAACATTTGTCAAAGTAACCTCTCAGGCACAAACAGAATATTCATAAAGGAAGATAAACATTCCATGGGTTTCATTATCATTACCCATTTATTATCCATGTGTATCAGGACATTATAATAACTTTTTAAAACAAATACTTAAATTAAATTAAATACTGGAGATAAGCTCAGATGGCTCCATTGCTTGATGCCCTTTCCTTGTGGTTGGTATACAGGTAGTCCTTGACTTACAACCACAATTGAACCCAAAATTTCCATTGCTAAGCAAGGCACTTGTTAAGTAAGTTCGCCCCCATTTTATGACCTTTTTTTGCTACCGTTAAGTGAATTACTGCAGTTGTTAAGTGAATCATGCGGTCTTTAAGTGAATCTGGCTTGCCTATTTGACTCTGCTTATTTCAAAGCCAGCTAGGAAGGTTACAAATGGTAGATCATATGACCCTGGGACAGTTCAACTATCATAAATACTGGCCTCTTGCCAAGCGCCTAAATTCTGATCACTCAACCTTGGTCATAAGTCACTTTTTTCAGTGCTATTATAACTTCAAACAGTCACTAAATGAATGGTTCTAATTTTAGGACCACCTGTATTTATTTTTATAATTTGTATTTTAATCTGGATTTTATATTGGCTGTTTTCATGTTTGTTGCAATTTGATTGCTGTATGCTGCCCAGAGTGGTGTTTTGTAACATGGGAGGCCATATAAATTTGATTAATAAATTAATTATTTTTCTCTATTTTAAAAACATTTTTAAATATAAAGCTGCCTCATAATCTGCCTCGTCTTAAAAAATGTTAATAAACAAAAATTTAATAAGCAATGTTTGTTGAATAATCAAGTTGCATCTTCTTTTAATTGCAAAAGCAGGAACTTCAATAAGAATCTCCATTCCTTCCTATAATGTCACTGATCCATTTGTATTTATGAAACCTGAAAATAGACACTGATAAGCAAATAAGGGAGTCACACTAAAACCTACAGAAATTTTCCAGTTTCATCAAAGTGTTGAACTTTTCCTCTAGAATAAACTTCAAAGAGGACGCCATAGTTGTAATCAGTAACATTTCTGCTTTCAGGATCAAAGCTGCCGCAGGACACAAGAGGGCAGAGTTGTCCCTGCTATAAGTGAAAAAATGGTGCTGTTGTTGGCCACATATAGCGATCTAATTGGGAATTAAGATACCAGGTCTAGAATTCTGCCCAAATGCATCCTATTAACAGGAGGATCACCACTCCCAGTCCTCTCATACATACAAGGATGGGATCCAGCCACATCAGACACCTGCCAAAATCGACCTGAGGAACGCAAGGAAGGGAGAAGAGCCACTCGGTGCAGCATTGTCAAAATCTTGATGAAGCCAAGAACACCTGCAAGGAGAAAAAAGAGGAAAACCAGGTTGATTTTGTATGGTACAATTTTCCCACTACATATCAAAGAGAACTTCTACAGCTAATTAGAAAAAAAATTCTGGGAAAATGCCACTTTCAAAATAAAGCACGGGTTTCTCCTTGCACTAATTGAAATGTGGAAGAAAGATGAAAATATATATACACAAGCATCTTCTTTTTGCAGAACAATGGGGAATTCTTTTCAAAATAGATTGGAAAATATTGTTAACATTCGCTAAATCACTGAATTTAGCTAATGAACAATTACAGACTTTTGGTGCTTTTATTTATGAGCTGTGGTGTCACAGTGGGTAGAAGCAGTACTGCAGGCTAATTCTGCTGACCGCTGGCTGCCAACAATTTGGGAGTTCGAGTCTCACCAGCTCAAGGTTGACTCAACATTCCAACCTTCCGAAGTTGCTAAAATGAGGACCCAGCTTCTTGGGGGCAACATGCTGACTCTGTAAACTGCTTAGAGAGGACTGTAAAGCACCTTGAAGCAGTATAAAGTGCTATTGTTTTAGACAAAGCACATACAGTTAATATTGGAAAAACACCTTCAGAAATTGAAGGTAGCTAAACCATCCTCAAATATACAGATTGAACCAATACTTTTCACCAAGCAAACTTTTCTATTTTTATTCGCATAAAATTAAAAGTGAAAGCACCAGAGACACTTTTTAGGCACTTATCACTGAAATAAACTCAAAGCCCCAATAAAAACCAATGTAGGCTATTACTAATCAATGTATGTATGCATGTATCAATTTGATATGCATACATCTCCAAAGTTTAAAGTGAAGATTACCTAAAAGCACTGCTAATAAGGATTTCGTATTTAACTGTTCCTTAAAAATCAGAATTTATTTTCTACATTATATTAATACTAACATACACCTTATTACCAAGGCCAGCTCATAAATCTTTATTTATTGCAGAATTGAAGTTTCTCATTTTGAAAACATTACATGGTTATCCTGGTTTTCAATACTCTCTTGTAGTGGCTTTCATCAGAGCAACAAAGTCATCCAATTTTCAAATTATAAATATACACAAAGGAAGACTGAGGGAAAAGAAGGAGTAAAAAAAACCACTAATATTTTAAGGTTAGAGCAAAACGGTTAATCACAGATTTTTATACCTCATTTGGGTTAAATGGGTCTTTTTAAATGGAGAATTAACTGTTTTTGTTCCTTTGGCCAATCGATAGAGATAAGACTGTTTTGGAAATTCGTGTCAACAGGCATCTAGGGGAGGGGACAGTTCAGGGCTCCCATAAACTCCATCTCCAGTTATCACAAGGTCTCTTGCCCTCAGCATTCTTAGTAAGAGGGATATGTTGCCTTCCAGGAACCAAAAATATGCTGGCTACTGGCAGAAACTGGAAGTTGCATCTGTTTACTTCTCTGGCAACTTCTGACTGCTTCCACTTTACTTCTTTTCATATTGTCCCATTCATTCTCCCACCCAAAGTAAAATTATACTGGAATTAATTTAAGTGGCTTGCCACTCCGTTGCCCTGGAGCATTTTAAGCTATCATTTAAAAAGCCAAAATAATTAACTTTTTACATAAATACATATACAACCAAGTGCTTTGGTTTTATACTATTATAAGACATGTCATATTTTTAAAAATGTTAAATTCAGGGTTGATACAAAAATGACCATAGACTACTATATATTATAAACAAGTTTTTCCCTGAAAGGTATTTAAAACATGAATTAGCAAGGTGCTCATAGCTGGCTCGACATCATTTCATCCAAATTTCTTACATGAAATTCCTTGCAGCCAAGCATCACTATTTTATTAAGAGCATGAAAGAAGTACATAAAACTTCAGTTTCCTGGCACTGGTTTGGCAGAATTAATCCAAAACAGAAGTCTTGCAATAGATTCAAGAATTACCTTTGTAACATATTGCTTCTAACGTTTAGCATTGTTACCTACTTTTCATAAAGAAAACACAGAATGGAGAGGGAGATTTCTATCAGATGCAGCAGGAAAAATGTCAAAAGGCATTTAATTCCTGAAATCCCAACAAAAGCATATTAGCCACCAATCCTAGAGCTGCCGGGATGAGC
This sequence comes from Naja naja, assembly GCA_009733165.1. Taxonomy (NCBI): domain Eukaryota; kingdom Metazoa; phylum Chordata; class Lepidosauria; order Squamata; family Elapidae; genus Naja; species Naja naja. Next base: position 140,324,713 of record CM019151.1, on the reverse strand, counting down.
CACATCAGTTCCACAAGGAAGAGCTGCCAGCGGCTGATGCAACCCGACTCCCAACAATTGAGGCTTTGCCTCTCATACACTAGAGTGGCTGATGAAAAAGTTCCACGTTGCAGCACAAAATCCAAGTTAAAGATTGAAATGTCAACAAATGCTATAAGGCAGCAGGCACCAGTGCAGACCAGATGTATTACCTACCACTAAGATGCATCTCTCAGCCACTTACTAGAGTTATAGTCTCCTACAAACACCCACTCTTCTCAATTTAATAGCTTCCCACTGTCCTCTCTTAATTATTATGCTTGTACAGATCACGAAGAATAAAGTGCATGCATACTGTACCAAATAAATGCATATCGCACCTGTTACTAAATATTAGTAACAAGGAGAGCCCCAAAATTAAACATGTATCAAAGTTTCCAATCTTATAAATTTCCTCAAACATACACGGTCATCCTGCATGCCTTAATATACATGAACTATACATTAACAGAAACAACTTTAAAAATTGTACAGGCAGGATGCTGTTCTCAAAGGCCCTCATTATCATGTTGGCGAAATTCAAAAGTAAGCCACAGTCTATTTTCTGCCAATTTGGCTATTTTTTACATGCATTGATCAGTCACCTCTTAGGCACAATTTGTTGCTTCTCTTAGGCCACATGTAAACAATTCTACTGAACAGGAATCAAGTATACAATCAGATCAATCAAACTGTTCAAAACATCTTGTCTGTATCCTTATGCCCCATCAACCAAAGATGACCACTTTCAGCCAGAGTACATGGTGCCCTGGATGACTCCATAAGATCAGTTCCAAGTATATTGTCAGGGCCAAGTTTCGCTGGAACTACTGTATTAAAAGAAGTCATAGTGACATCCTAAGACTTAGTCTAGTAGAGAAAACCATTACTATAGGTATGTAGCCTGCAGGAAAAAATGGGTAGCTGGTTGAAATGAGATGTATGGTTGCTAGTAAAATACATAATATGTTGAACCAAGGCTGTAATCCTACCTCATCAACTTTTCTCTACATGAAAATCATCTCAATGTAGAAAAATTTACATTCTGTAATATCCAAAGCACAAGACTTGTTAAAGAAAAGGACTTATTGCCATAACAATTCTAGGGATGGGCTAAGCAACTACTGTCTCATTTTATGTAGGAAATATCATTTTCTTCTTCCTCCCCACTCTTCATCAGAGTATACACAATTTCTTACCCTTCACTGACATGAAAACAAATTACCATATGTGAAACTACTACCCTCAATGCAATAAAGCTAAGCAGAAACTAGATGAGTAAATTCTGTACCAAAATCAATCTTCTGGACTAACACTCTTGGCTAAGGATTCTAGCTAGCAAGCCATCTGCCACAATCTTATATGTAATTTTACCCACCATTATTTTCTGACTTTTTAAATATACAGTGCAAATTTCTTGTTTTGCTTTAGATAAGGATGCTGTACTTCCAGAAAGGCTGGATTTCTCTAAACATGTGGATACTTCTTTTATTTCTCATTCCTATTTTTGCTCCATTTTCCTCAGTGCCAAACTAGCTAAGTTTATTTTTAAGTGGAATATCTGTCCAGGAGAAATGGTAGAATGCAAATCACAAATTCATAAGCATCTTTCTTTAATTGATCAATTTTCAAAGACTGTGAGGATAAAATGTGAAGAAGAAAAAGATGTGAAAATGAAACTTAAATATTCTGGCCTGCTCATTCCCCTTCCTTGGAGAATTCAATGGCCTATTAGCAATCTTAGGTACCTTTTACTCACTAAAAGCAGGGTGTTAATATAAAATCATTAACTAAAAGTAATTTTTTAAAAATGTTGAGTCTGTATTGTCTATAATTTTTTTAAATTTCTTTCTTTCTATTAGATTTGAGAACTTTGCTTTAAAAATTATTTTTATAATTTATAACAAACTTATTTTAGGTATAATTATGCTGTGAAATAAACTGGAAACACAGGCTCCCTGCACTTCCTGTTCTTCAGCAACAATATGTTGGAAATACAGCTCTTTGCTATTTTAGAGATATACAAAGCTCCTCAGTGTGGAGTTAATCATGATTTTAGACACAACTCATTGGTTAGGAGTATATTTTCTAGTGGTTAAGTGAGGTATTGTGAGAAGTTGATTGTTGACAGCAAGAGAAGAAATAAAAAATATTTTCTCTGCAGCCTGCAAAATAACAAAGAAGACAAAAGAGAAGTTTGAAGGCATAAGAAAGAGCACCTGTACTAGTATGCTCACAAAAGCATCCCTAAGTCCCAAAGAAATGAATTTTGATAGACTTCTGATAGTTTGAAGGGGAGCCTGTTTCCTGGTACACAGATCCTGCTGCCTTGGTACTTTAGATGCATGACTTTAGAATTTGGTACTTTAAGATCAGTGCTTCCATGGATGAAATTCAAAAATTTTCCCTACCGGCTCTGTGGGCGTGGTTTGGTATAATAGTAATAGCAACCAGGGGCGATTTCTTACTGATTCAAATAGTCCCTACCACCTCTCCTGAGGTGGGCCGAGGTTGTTGAATTTCACCCCTGAGTGCTTCCCAATCTGAGTTTTGTACTGCTCCTGAGATTACTTTGATTTGAAGGCTAACTGATATTTAGCTCATATTTTAAGCCAAATAGCAGCTTTGCCAAGGGGCTTTATTTTTTATAGAAGATGGCAATAAGTGGTTTTATGCAAAACTGCTTTTGGCGCTAACTAAAATTTTTAGCATTTTCTCAAAATTTTAATAAAGAATCCAGAATTTTTTGCTAGCTAGGAAGCAAAACCTAACTAACCTGAAAACTCCACAGAGCCAGACCTGGTGAGTAATTGGAGGGGAGATGAAGAAATATCCCCTGTAGGCTCAATTGAGGAGTTGGACCATTAATAGCAAACCACTTCTTGTGTTGTCAAGATAATTACAGTCATGTCCATGAAGAACAACCTACTGAGTTAGATTGGAGATTTTCCATCAAAACATTTGCTCTGACTTGCTGACTATGTCACTACATGTCCCCTTCCCTTATTACTAATCTCATACCATGCCTCCACATGAAACTACAGAAGATCCCTCCAGAACTCCCATGTGGAAATAAAAATATAGTAAAAATTTAGCTATACATGATTTTGGGGCTCAAGATACATCATCAATACAGCATTCAATTATTCCCCAGTTCTCTTGACCCTGGGAACCATACCCAGGAAAGATATATTTATGTCAATGAGCATGAACTTGGGGATCTACGTTTATTAGCAATATTATCTCTACTATAAACATTCTACTTGACAGATACTTCTTTAACTTTGTATTTGCACACATTCATCTAAATGTAATCAAATTCAGACAATTATTAGTCCCATCTATAGAATGTTTTCTGGACTGTGGAGTCAGATTTTTGTAGTCAGTCAATTTATGAAGCATGACTGCCATTGAGGATTTGTATCAATTTTATGTGATCTGCATAGGTTCACAAACACCTTATCCACAAGGAGATTGGCATAAATGAGACAGGATTTGGGGCTTCATGCTTTCTTGCTGAGAACAAGTGACACTTATTTAAGCAAGGAGGTGTACTGTTCTCAGTAAAGGAAGGAAGAAAAGAGAAAAGCACAATCCTAGCTTTACTGAATAAAAGATGGTAACCAGGTAAATAAAAAATGGGGCAGGAAACTTGCTTCCACTAAACACAGTCTTACAGCATTCAATAATTTATTCGGAGCAGTACAATGGCTGCTTCCAAATGCAATAGCAAACTTTGGTTCATCCATTCAGAAATATAACTACAATCCCCATGCTTCAACTCTTTTGTAAGGAAGAACTAGAAGGTTTGTTCTGATCAATAATAGTTAAACATTATAATCAAATACTGACAAATTGTGGTTCCTGTAAATGGCTTCCCAAAACATATGAAGGTTTAGTCACAATCCCAAACTATGGTTAACTGAATTTGAAAGCAAAAGGATCAAAATCTCTCTTGTTATAAAGAATAGAATGAAAATGTACAAGTCCCAAACTTACCTAGCTTATGCCCATAATAATCAACAATTCATAAATTCACCCAAATTATTATAGTTCCTCTGCAACACTTGAATGTTTACAGATACTGTTACTACACAGTATTCTATAATGTGCATTCAATTTCCAATCTCAATATTACAATTATATTGCAAATGATTTCTGCTATCTTGTTTTATATCTCAGCCAATGAGAAGTATATAGAAAACTGATAAACTTGTTTTCCTCCTATCCCCAAAATGTCAGTTTCCATTTTGCAAATTTTAGTCCTTCACTGTTACTATACCTTCTTTAAAGATATAAATTATTTTAGTGGAAGACAGCGGTCACAGATTATTTAACCAGAGCAAATAAATTATAAAAAGTAAAGTGTGTAAATTGATAATCATTTCACAAAGATTTTTTCAAAATTTGTTGTACAATATGTTAATTACATACTTAAAATGTAATTTCAAGCTAAATTATATGAAAACCACATATGATGAAATGAAAACATACATAGAATATGTACACTCACCATTTAATATAGGAGACAAAAATTAATCTGATGTCAAAACAGGACTTACCTGTATGGCACTGGTTTATTTCTCTTCGGAAAAATTCTAGTGCAGGACTTAGCAAGCTATAACAAATCCAACTTATCCAGTCTGGCAATCTGTGGTAGCTTGTGCCTCACATTTCAGAGGAAAAATACTGCTGCCCCCACCCCACTAATTACATGTGGATCCAATCAAGTAGCATAAAGCAACAGGAAAATTCCAGATCAAAGGCAACAACAACAAGGGAAATAAATAAGATGTGACTGCTGTCATTTAAAAATAGTCTGCATTTATAATAGAGTTCAGGTATGTGTATCTGTCCAGATGGGGTTAAACTTTTAAAATTTATCACCATTAGAATATGATCACTGGGATTGCTAGAAGTAACACTCCATCAACATTTGAAAGATCCACAAATTTTCCATCTCTGGTATAAGATGGAAATGTGATTAGTATTCTTCAAAAAATTGTTACATGGCAGCAGTTTATACCTGTATTATTCTCTGTTCAACATCTGCCTGCTGGCTCCAACTGGAAAATCCTTCACTTTGGAACTTTCATCTCACACTAAAACTGATGCATCTGATAAACAACTCTGATCTCGTTCACCATACTGTTATGATACGGAATTGCCCACCTCCCTATTTCTTTTTTGAAGGTAATAGCAGAATTTATTCATCAAATATATATTGACTTCTGTTTTAAAATGTCCAAGCCTGACTACAGATACAGGATATAAACTGATATTTTATTTTTATTCAAATGTGTACTTATATGAGCTTCAAAACAATCTATACCTCACTTAACTGACTTGCTTAGCAACAGAAATTTTGGGCTCAATTATGGTTAAAAGTTGAGGACTACCTGTAAACTTTCCAGTATTTGAGGGGCTGCCACAAAGAAGAGGGGGTCAACTTATTCTCAAAAGCACCAGAGGGTAGGACAAGAAACAAACAATGGAAACTAACCAAGAATCGAATCAACCTGGAATTAAGGAGAAACTTCCTAATAGTGAGGAAAATTAACCAGTGGAACAGCTTGCCTTCAGAAATTTTAGGTGCTTCATCACTGGAGGATTTTAAGAAGAGACTGGACAGCCACTTGTCTGACATGGTATAGGGTCTCCTGCTTGAGCAGGGGGCTGGACTAGAAGACCTCCAAGGTCCCTTACAGTTCTATTCTATTCTACATGCCAACTGCTTGAAAGTATGCCAGGTGCCTAGAAATAGGGCAAAGGTAAGCTGGGATCACTGATGGGCAGGAAGCGTTATGGAGATACAGTATATTGAGGCAGGCCATAGCAACATATTTCCATTGAACCATTTGATAATAAGGTGTACCACCCATTACAATCTGTGAGAAAGCCAACTATGTATTTTTAAACATTCAAGCAAGGCCTGCTTCAAAAAGGTTTCCTACTGTAATAGTGAATTAAAGCAGTGGTTCTTAACCTGGGCGATATTGCCCCCCAAGGGGCGATTTTGTTTTTCAGGGGGGCGATGGAACAAAAGGGCGACGTGGGGTGAAGGAACGGAAGGGGGGCATATGGGGCAATGGAAGGAGATATATTGGGAGAGAGAGAGAGATCGGTAGATAGGGGGGTAGGTAGGTAGATAAAAAGACAGACAGGTAGGCAGGAAGGCAGGCAGGCAAACAAACAGACCTTTTGGATGGATGGATGGACAGGCACCCGTTCAGGTGCAGTACAACAGTCAATGGGGTGAGCCTGCAGGGCGGCCTCAAACGCCCCTGCCGCCTCTTAGCGTCCCCAAGGGGGTCGGCAGAGGGGTGCTAAGAGGCTACGGGGGCGTTCGAGGTGCCGGCCGGCCCTGCAGGTTCACCCATTGACTAGCACTGCTCCAGAGCCGGCACCTCCAATGCGGAAGCAGTGGCACGTTACGTGCTGCCGCGGCCACGTTCAACGTGCCACCCCCTGCCTCCTCTTAGCGCCCCTCTGCTGGCCTGCTTGGGGACGCTAAGAGGTGGCAGGGGGGCAGTTATGTTGGGGAGGGGATGACAACTTCCTCAATGGCTCAAGGGGGCGATTCTTTCAAAAAGGTTAAGAACCACTGAATTAAAGGAAGCAAATTTGTATAACTGTGCTGCTATAGCACAAGGTAACAAATTATCAATCTGCTCCCATTACTGTATTTAAATCCCATACTCAAGTTGTGAAATCTGGAAATATATATCTTTTTTGCTCAAACAGGTAGCATATGAAATACACACACCTCCTTTTCCTCCCATTTCTTAAGCCATAATGTCTTTGCTTTTTTAAAATAGCACTTCTGAAATCTACCTATTCACAAGGATCTGATCTCAAAGTTCCTGAAAGTCTAGCATAAACTTTTATCAAGCTAAACAGCCAACTAAGGTGGGATTGTAATAGGATACTACAGCTTTCTCATATTGAAAATGTTGTGATTAACTTTTCTATGAAATTAAAATTGCTTTGTAAAACATACTTTGACATGAAGTACTGCATGTCAAACGAACTGTTAACATAAACTTATACCATTATTGTATTATCCTACAAGGACAATGCACATCCTCAAAGCAACTAACCTTCTTCAATCTGGTGCCCTGATTTTTTTCAGCTCCTGTAATCAGCCTTGCTAAATTATTCAATAGTCAGAAACTTTTACTAAAAAAACTGATGGGGGATTGCTAGCCAGTTACTAAATTCATGTAAGACATGTTTCAGGCCAGCAAATGAGTACACTAGTGGAGCTTTCACTCTCTTTAATATGCTACAGAAGGCTCTCTTGTATTGCATCTCACAGTCACTAACCAAGATCGTGCCCCATCCACATGCAATTTAGAGGCGGGGAGTACAGTAATCTGTAGTCGTGTTGAGAGTTAATCTCCAAGAATTAACAGGTAGCCGTCGGCCATAGAGATCTGGAAACTCTAGTCTCAAGAGATACGGATGGCCCTGGGCTGGGAAAGGGGTAGTGATGGAAGCATTCAGACACTGCAAAAAAACGCGTCTTCCTCCTCGCTAGGAGGCTGTGTAGACCCTCGCCCACTCCGAAGCAGAGGCCGAGATCCCAACCCCAGCAGCACCACCTCCCAGCGCAAGAACGGCGCGACGGGACCCCGATAGCCCCCGGTCGATCACAGCAAGTTCTCCCCCGTAACACTTACGAACGTCTGAAGCAGCAGCCGAAGCCACGCAACGCGCCCAGCGAATCCGCCGGACAGCCGTGATTGTCAGCGGAGGGACTTCCGGCCGATGGCCCGCCCCCTCAGGCTCCACCCCCTCCAATGATTGCTTCGTGGCATCCCTTTTCTTCCTGCTGGGTTTGTTGCTCGTTTCCCGAGTGTAGGGTGCTACCTTCTGGTTTGCCTCGTGAATTATGAGTTTAAAGGCGAGCTGCAGGGTTAAACGGGTCTATTGATTATTGGCCCGAGGTAGTTGCTAACTTTCCTTTGAATTACCGCCCCTGTTGAGAGGATTCTCGATGAAACGCGCCGGTTCTGGGACAAACATAAACTATGCTTCTTCCCATTTTTCAGACTTCTCAGCCTGTCCGTTCCGAAGGAGGACATCCCTGTAGGTAGAAAGGAGCAAAAATATTCTCAAATCGCCCAGGGCTCGTTTTTAGCCGTCTGGAACGACTATGAGGAGAGTTAGTGATAATATAACCACGTGGTTACATTTCTTTTATTGTGGGCAGACTTAACTTCTGTACTAATTTGGAGAATGAGAGCAGCGCAAATATTTCTTTCATTTTTAATATGATTTCATTTTAAGCTTTAAAAATAGGAAAGTTTTAAAAATGAGTTAAAAAGTGCAAAAGAAAAAGAATAGAAAAATAGAAAAAAGATATAAAGAAGTAGTTTTCAATCTTTACTGCAGGTATAAGTACAACTATGAATTTACTCTCTCTAAAGTTACATTGTTACTCTCTTCTTTCTATAATTTATCCTATTGAAAGTTCAAAACCATAGATCCCAAGTTCTTTCTTTTTTTTACTCAAAAAGTTCACAAGGGATTTCCAATCAGCAGTTCAGGTAGTCAACTTCCGACTACAATAATGCCCCAAATTTCTGTTGCTAAGTGAGACATTTGCTTCATTTTACGACCTTTCTTGCCACAGTTAATGAAGTACCGCAGTTGTTAAGTTAGTACAGATAACCCTCAATTTACAACCACAATTGAGCCCAAAATTTTTGATGTTAAGTGAGACATTTGTTAAATGAGTTTTGCTCCATTTTATGACCTTGCCACAGTTGTGAACTGAATCACTGGAGTTGATAAGTTAGTAATTCAGTTAAGTGAATGTGGCTTCCCCATTTTGCTTATCAGATCACAAAAGGTGATCACATGCTTGGGAGACAGCAACGGCCATAAATAAGAAACAGTTGCCAAACATCTGAATTTTGATCACAGGATCATGGGGACATCACAATGGTCAAGAGTGTAAAAAACAATTATAAGTCATTTTTTTCAGTTCCATTGTAACTTCGAACGGTCACTAACTGAACTGTTGTTAAGTCAAGGACTACCTATAAATGTAAATGTAGCATTTTGCATGCTAAGAAAGATAAAATGATTTTCTGGTTCACATTTCTAACATAGATTTAAAATATCTTTATAAGCTGTAGATAATTTTTCTGGTGTCGTGTATCAGTGGTACATCTTTGTTTAAGACTGTAACATAGTATAAATTTCAGTCTTATCAACACATGTTCCCTTTGTTCAATCGGTATATTATGACCAAATTTTATCCCACTTTATTTGTACCTTCTTTCACTTGTTCTCTTTCAAATTTCAGTAAAAGTTTATACATTTCAACAATCACATGTTCATAATTTGTTACAATTCCATTTCCAAGTCAATGTTACTATATTCAATACCATACATTATTTTGTGTACCCATCATTCCTGTGGTTTTATTAGCCTTCCTGTGCTTTTATTATGATCCATAAAGCCCTTTATAGCTTAGCACCTAATTACCTTCAGGATTGTTTATTCCAAATGGAATTGGACTAAGCTATAAAATCACCCCAGGAGAAATGGCTGTGGAAGGCTGTATTCAGTAAGGCTGAAAACAAGGTGCTGCTTCTCAGTACCAGCTTTGGTACTATGGCATTTTCGACTGGAAATCAGACTGGCTCCTGTGTGAGGAGTGTCTAAGAAATGCTGAAAATAGTGGTCTCATAGAATATTTATAATTTAGAATTAGCTATTGATGTATATTGATTTTAATACATATATTGTTTTGCAAGCTGCAACTGACTCAGGATACAACAGAATGCAATTTTAATAAATTATATTGATTTAACAAGCTTTTTTTTGTACTATAGATGTTTTTGGTAATTTTTGGAAAGCAGTGTATGTGTATGTAAACTGATGAGTATTTTTTAATTGTAATGTGGCACAAAATTCAATAAATGTCTGTTTATGCCTGCTGTGTGTGTATTATATACATATATATGTACATACACATGTACATACATATATATACATAGACACACCTGCATACAGACATACCTATATATAAAGGTTTTCCAGCACTGGAATATAGACTTGGTTAAAGACTTTCTTGTTACTCTAACACGAGTCATAATCCACTATCCAAGAGTTCTCACATTATTTATGTTTTACATTTTACCTCATACAGTAGGATACAACCCTTTTAAAGCCAGGGACTGTTCATTTCTCAAGTTATATATAATTTATAAAAAATAAATCTTAGTTAATCCAATTATCCCTGCGAATCTTAATAAAAATTAAGATTTGGCAGCAACTTTTGAATAAAGTCAGAGGCCCTATATACTCCTGTGATCTTAGAGACTGTACATTAATGCACTACGGTTTCCCATGAGCCTCTTTTAAAAATTTTGATTGAACCTGAATGTCACAGTACTTAAAAACTTTGGTTTTCTCACTGTTGTTCCACTTTGCTCAGCACAGATAAGTCATGCAGCTGAATATAAAGCTATATTCAGTGCCTCTTTATCACTTTTGAAAAAAACAAAGACCATGTTCACATTTGGAACCTTGTTATTTCAAAACAAATGGAAGGGGCAGTCCCTGTTAAATATAAACTATTAGGATTGCAAATATATTGTATGCAACGAGTACCTAATAGTCAGCAGCAGCTGCCTCACAACTAAGAAGACAAAGTGACAACTTGGGTCTAAACCAAGTATCAATACGTTATCTTATTGCTCCATCAGAATATTGGTTTACTTTTAGACAAAAGTAAGTAGACAAAAAAGGGAAGTCAACATTCAAGATTATTTTGAGGCATGGGGCAGGTCAGGAAACAGGCTGTACTCAGTAGTTACCCATTTGGGAGTTGGCCTCCTGCTTAAACAACTAACGTCAACAAAAGTGGACTTTGTTGTTATATGATCTTATGTAGCTAAAGCCCAATCAGAGAAATCCATTCTACAATTGGGAATCACATGCGCTTTAATAGCTAATTCTCAGAAATGAGAACCATACATACAAACAATATAACTAAAGTGCATTCTTAAGGATAATGATTTAGAAGTACATCTTTTTGAAACAGGATTTCTGATTAAACACGACTAGGGATTTTTGCACCAAATGAGCCAAATGCTCTTGAAAATCTGCTCCAGGAAACAATAATTCAGCATGCAATACAAAGATAAAATGATTCTTAAAGAGTTGAATGCATGACGGAATTGAAGATGAAAGTGATAAATTTTGTAAGCATTTCCTTTTATTATTCCAATATGGCTTTCCTACACTTTTGCTAAATGTGAGAACACTGACTCTTCCTACTACAAATGCTAACTTTTGATGGGAAGGAAAGTATATGTATTGTAGGAAGGAAAAACTGTATACCTGGAAGGATATACTCTCACCAGTATTAATGCTATTAATGCTATGGTATTAAGTTAGCAAAATGCACCAGTCTAAATTTTGTAATTTAAATTTTTAAGATAAAAAAGAATGACTTCACACAAAAGTTATCATTTTGAGGGCTATGATAAAAAGGCAGAATAGTTTTTTTAAAGAAATACTTTAATTAAAATACTTACAAAAATTGCAGACCAAGTAACAAATTATTTTCATCAGCAATGATCAATCAAATCATCCTAAATTGACATTTCAATCCAGTTGTTTAAAAAATAGTTTCTACAATCCAAACCAGTAAAATACAGGTAAAATTCCAATCCAACTTACAACTTTTGAAGATATTGAAAATTTTGTAATAAAGATTTTATTGCTTTCATTAGACAATGTTAAAAAAACTTACATTGCCATGTTATCTAATATGTAATTTTGTAATAAAATCTGGAGCCAACAATGCACACTGAAATACACAAAAAAGGATCTAACTCTGGGTGCTGTGCTTAGCACCCTAAGAAAACCGGGGACATATAAGTAGGAAAATCAATTTACATAATTGTCAAATTTCACTTTTCACTTTCACATCAGAATATAGTTCATACATGCTGAAATAAGGTATCTTATTTTATAACCTTTCTGATGGTGCTAGACAGTGGTATTTTATTTATTTTGATTTTCCTTGATGGAAGCTCATAGCAACCTACCATTACAGACATATATAATCCAAAACTAAGCTTCATAAAGATTTATAATGAAGTAACATTCTACACTCTTGATCAGTTCTTTGACTTAAGAAAAATTGCATATGGGAAAAATTGAAATTAAACTACGTAAACTTAGTATACTAAGTATGATTATGCAGAGAGATGTCAATATCTTTGCAACAAGTTGGAACCTTTCACCCAAGCATCCCAAAATATTGGGTTTGAGATTAAAATATTGGGTTTGAGATTAGATGTGGACTATGCACCTTATTAATATGCTCAATTAAGTTTCATGAAAGAAATAGTTGGTGCATACATGTTCAAGAGAAATTGCCTTAATTTCTTACCATTTGGAAAAGCAGCCTATTTATATGAATTACTGTTGCATTTGAATAATATGAAAAGGCAAATATGTTTGAACACAATTGCTGAGAACAAATATCCAGCAATACTTACAACCCCATGTGTTTTGAAAACAGAGAAGCCAGGCTTTTGGCCAAGCACTGTCTTATTGCATTCCAGCTGGAAAGTCATAAACTGCTAACGCTTCTATTTGGACTCTGAAACTAATTTTTTCATACAATGTCCTTATTTTCGAGTTGACAAGGTAGAAGGTCACTGTATTTGTCTGCTATATGATTCAAAAAGATTCTGAAATTTAGCTGGAGGTTTGAAAAGCATTATCTTTCTAGCTGATCATCATGGCTACATTATGAACTTTTTCAAGTAAAAAAGCTGAATAATATGTATATGAGAATACATATGATACCCCCAAAAAAGATTAAATCCAACTTTATTTCAACACATTTTTGTACATGCAATATGAACTTCTTTTGCTCTAAAACACTAAAAACTTTTCCAATTCATATCTTCATCAAAATAGGTTTGATGTGGAGAGGTAATTCAATATCTAGTCTCCTATATATGCATGTTATGATAAAACTAGTAACACTTTAAAATGCTTGTTATTTTATTCATTCCTCTTGTGAAATTAGCTTAAACCTATTTTTTAAAATTATCTTAAAGGGTCTATAGATCCACAGGGATCCATTACTATTCTGGAATACTGAATACCTATAGCTAAGTAAATCGATTGTAGGAGTGCATTCTGATTTAGTCCCTGATAATATCCCTTGTTTCTCAAGGTATCATTCATTCATTCATTCATTCATTTGGACTTAACATAAATGTAATTTGGTAGCAAAAAGATTTAAAGACCTCTATGGTTTAAAATATTAAAGAGTGGCTAGCATTATTGTTTATGGCTGCAAAATGCTAACAATCATTCATAAGAATTCAATTAGTTCAATTGCTCGAGCAAAGGGAACTTCAAAGTATAATTACTGAAAGAAAGCATGCTAGAATTTTTAACACTATATGAAACTACGATGATCAATGATATAATTTGTCATATCCACTGAATGCTACCATTGGAAACCATATATTTGCAAATATAACTTTATACAACATAGTAATTGATAATTAAAACATTAAAACATGAGTGGAAAACTTCATAGATTACAACACTAATTATAACGTGTGTGTGTGTGTGTGTGATTTTAATGAAAATATTCATTAAATCTTTTCAATTTAAAGAGTGATTCTGGTATTAAGGCAGCTATATAGATTTATATATAGCTTTTCATGTTTCAGGTTCACTCTTAGGAAAGACTGGAACATCCTATAAATGAAGAACTAGTATTCTAAACAACAGCATAAACATTGTTTAATTAAAATATTAGCTGTTAAATAATACCTATGAAGCTAAATATTTGTGTTCATTACTGAATTGTAATTTATCAAATATCTCAATCATACTCCTAACAGGAAAAGTGTATACTAAAAATTGCAGGATTCTTTATATTTTTGATATAATTCATCTTGAAAAAAGATACTAAGAGTCCATGATTAAGGAATTTTTGTCACTTGTAATCTAAAGATGCCTAGTTCAAAGCTAACACACCTTTAGGCAGAAGGAAGGCAAGGAGTTGCACAGAAAACAGAAATTCAGAGGTTTCAGAACCCCTGCCACTATCGCTTTGGACCCCCACTTTTACATCCCCCAGGCTGATAGCAAGCCTGTCACACACAGCCCATTCATAACCAAAACAGCAATCACTTATTGCTGTCAAGGGCTAAACATTAAATATTATGCACAGCATACATATGATCAATTCATTATGGGCTATTGGTTTTACAATATTTTATTTATTTATTTATTTATTACATTTATATGCCGCCCTTCTCCAAAGACTCAGGGCGGCTTACAATTTTTTGGGATACAACCCAGTGTGCTCAGCAATAGCAATATGTCTATTTAACCTTCCATGCAACCTTGAGACTGGTTGAGATGCATTTCAATTATCTGACACGTAGATGTTCAGAGCCTCCCTCTTTAGGAATTTAGGAAGAGAATTAGCCATTCTCTTAAACGCTCTATCACTCTTGTGCAACATTTTCTATTCCATGTTACATGAAATGCTGTTCTTTTTCTCTATTAGAAGCTCACCAATATTCCATAAAACATTAATGACATAATCAAAGTGCCCAATATGTTGCATGAACCATTCACAGCTTCATTCAATGCCATTTTAAAAGGAAAGAAGAAATCAAATGGAAGTTTCCTATAAACATCAGGTTGACCATGTGGTGACTCTGGCCATTTGGTAACATCTGTGAAGGTAACTGTACTTGTCAAAGGCAACATGTTCATATATATACCCAGAGACTGAAAGAAAACAGAGCATATAATATTATTTAGTTATTACCTCATATCCAGTGTTTTGAGGAAAGAATGTAGGGAAAAGGATAGGAACTAAATGTAGGACAAAAGCCATAATACAATTTGTTCCATTTTGCTTAACGTAATACGTGAATTTGGGTTATTTTTACTTATTCAACAAACTGAGATTAAGCAAAGCATGGTTTATCATGACTTTCAAATTCAGCATTATCTGAAACTAACCTTTGAAGGTCTGCAGATGTAATAATACCGTCCACCCAACACTTGAGCTTGTGGATTAGATAAGAGGCCCACATTAGCCCATATCACTTGAATCTCCAGGGAAATAGGAATCATACAATGCCCATCCTAGAAAAAAAATATACCAAAATTTATGTAACAAGAGCCCTAACACTTCCTGTTGATAATCATAAGTAAGATCAGAATTACTGCAACATTTACATTCAAGTACAAAACATAATTCACAGCACTACAAAGGGATACAGAATGTTCTGTCATCTCTATCTCTCCATGCATGGGAAGAACAAAACAATGTACAGCAGGCACATTGGGTCCAGTGAAAAAAAGTTCCTTCTGAATACAAAGCTGCAAATGTACAGTGTCTGTAACAAATTATGCCTAGTTTGATATAGCTGACAAAATAAGACAAGAGTATGTTTTGATACTTGTGACAAAACATATATTAGGAAACTAGAGATGGAACTGGATGCTCTTTCTCACATTACCTGCAACTTACACCTCTGGGTAAAAATTCTGGTCCATTGCTCTGGATGGCCTGGATCAGCATTGCCAGTTATGGCCAAATCCCCTGTGCTGAGTCCTCCTTGGAAGGCTTGGTAAAATAGCTCCTGCAAGTCACTACAATTTCTTTCCTCAGGTCTGAAGGGTATACTGCAAAAGACCAAGCCGCCATGTGTCACAAATATGAAACACAAAAAAGTTAATTAGAATTAGAACAAAAATTACTCCTAGTAACACAGTAAGAAAGAACTACATGGGAAAACTAGCTAAGTTATAAAGGAAGGATAACACGAAGATCCAGCCCTTTTAGAACTGGAATCTCAGAAAGTAATTGTCTGGAAATATTTATATACCAGTTCTTCAATGTTCAATGAACATGTAGTATATGATGGAGACAACATTTATCAAAAATCTTCACTTTATGTGCCAAATCAGATACAGTACATCTGAAACCAGATGCCATGCTCTTGTTGGAGTCAGATTCTGTGGGGGAGATTGAGCAGCTGACAGGGAGTGGGAGTGTGGATCCGGTGGCTGTGGAAGAAACGGGGGAAGGGCACAGTCCAGCTGGGCATTCAGAGGAAGACCCAGGGCCATCCCCTCTTCATCCCAGGGCACGCAGGGTGGAACGGAGAAGGGAGCAATGTGGCTTATGAGAAAGGAACAGCCCTGATCCCCTTCATGGGCTGCAGCTGGGAAGAAGGGAAAACTGCGCATGGCAAAGTTGCTGGAAGCAAAGCGTGCATTATCTTTGTCGAGGCTTATCTGGGTTTTGGCATCCTCCCAACTGTGGGTGCTGTGTTATCTTTTGGAAGACTGCAATTTATCATCCTAACCTGTCATGTTAAGTACTTCAGCTTCTGTAGGGTTTTTTTAATTTCTAATTATCTTTACTTTGGTTTCAGACTGCATTTCTTCCCTTCGTAGACTGTTTTTGGAAGAGTTTGATCTCCAGCCAAGGATAACTGGACATTGGGGGCCAAGTTGGAGGCATTAAAGGGAATTTATCTACTTTGGTGACTTTGTTATTTTTGTGCCATGCCCTGGGTCATCACACCTGAATTAGAAGAGCAAAAATGTAAATGGCTATATAAAACATTACCTGAACTGGCAGCCTGTTCTTACATTCTCCCCAAATTGTACTGTAAATCTCTCAGCTGAGCACTGGCCATTAGCTTGGTTCTGTAAAATGGTTACCTGAGGAAAGGGAGTGTTATGAAACTAAACAAGAATATAGTGGAGCCACCAAAATAAATTACAGACTGATGCTGGTACCAGATACAACTTTTATCTATTATTTGTAAAACCATGACATGAACAAATTTTGAATAATAAAACAGGCTGCTTAAGCTTTAAAAAATGAACTCAGTGCCTTTCTAGTTTAGGTCAACCAGTAAAATCCTTTCTTGTGAAGATTTCATTATTCTTTTGGCAAACCCTCATTTAGAAAAGTTTTACAGTGGTAAGGTAGCTATCAGGAATTCCTCTATATAACAAAGAAATAGGAAAGATTGGCAACGACCAGCATTTGGAGTACAACCAACTATTATATTCACAAAATTATTTTTGTTATTAAAAACTCTGACTGGTTGATATTAGTATTGCAATAATGTGTTCTCCTATGAATGTACTATGAGTATTTTGCATGTATTTTTATTGTAACTGAAATGTAAAATTTATTGCTAAGTGATCTATCAGTATATGATTTCCCTCATTCCAGTACCCACGATTACAGAATTGCCAACTAAGGATATTCCAAGTGAATCCCAGTTCTAAACATTTATATCACTATAAATTCAGGTTTTTAAGGTGTTACAATCTACTGACTTCCTGTAATAAATAACTTGGATACACTTCTGGGAAACTGTATATATGCAGATATGATATATCAAATATATATCAAAGGGCCTTGGTGCATGCTGTTAATAGCCTAGCACTTAGCTCCAGCTGCCTGTAATTATTGCAGGCTTGAATCCCACCAGGCTCAAGGTTGACTCAGCCTTCCATCCTCTCCGGGTAGGTAAAGACTGTTGGGGGCAATAAGCTGACTTTGTAAAAATGCCGCTTAGTAATAAGCAGGCATATACAATGGAATGAAGGCTATTGCTGAGCGCATTGGGTTGTATCCCAAAAACTGTAAGCCGCCCTGAGTCTCCGGAGAAGGGCGGGATATAAATATGAATTTTTTAAAAAATACACATTGTGTATACGGTCATAAAATTAAGAATAGGCACATCCTACAGTCCTACTTCCCTTTTGACTTTGTAATAGATACACAATTTCTTGTTGATGGGTTAGAAAGTTTCTTAAAATTGTGGAATTGATATCAAAGAATCAAAAAACAAAGATATAGAACCCCCCAGCCCCAGCCCAGAAAAAAGAAAGGAATGGAAAGAAAAAGAAAAAAGCATGGGATTGTACTCATACAGTTTGCTATTATCTAAAACTAAAACAAGTACTGGAATCACTGGATCAAAAGTCTATTACAGGCAACTGCTGGTTTCAGATAATAAAGAAATGACAAGCAAGTAGGTAATACTACACTCTTACTAGCGGATTTGGGTAAAAATTGTATATAGTTTCTTAACTTGGTTCCAAAATGCATTATTTGCATACAACTATGTGTTAATTTCAAGAACTGTAGGAACAGGAAACTTCTCTTTATTATGTTCTTGGATAATAAAAGCTTCCCAATGGGCAATCATCTAAAACTTATACCCACACATTCACTGACAAACTTAATTTGGAGCAAGAAAGCATACATGTTGCTGGATCCCTCTATATAAAGCTCTTAGTGGTGCTCCTGTGATATAGCCAGGATTTCCACTTCTTCGTTTGGTCAGAGAAGATCTTCTGCTCTGTAAGAAACAGAAAAATGGCAGGGAAGGGGTAGAGAATGTTACATGTAGCATGCCAAAGAAATGGGCCTGACCTTTCTCAGATCAGGCCATGCATGCCCATTATTTGTGTTATCCAGTACTCCTTTAAAAATGCCCAGCAGGTGGCAGTGTCCAATTGACCTTTTTAGTACTCAGGACACTAATATGGAATCCTGTACCAGGAAAATAAGAGTAGACTGAAAATTGAGAAATATCTTGGAAAAAAATGCAATAGCAAACTACTCTCCTACTGTGGGAAGAACACTGCCTGTAGCTTTGTCTGTAAAGGTGCTATATGTAAAGAAGACTTTTTTGAAAGTAAAAAACTGAAATGCCACACAAAAGTGGATTGCAAGGCAACTCAGAAATTATCAGAGAGGTTAATCAACCAAAAATGAAACAATACATCTTATAATATCAATTGAACATCCATGGATGAAAGACATCCATATGGAAATGACAGAGAATTGGGAGAAAGCAAATAAATCATGAATTGTTTATCCAAATTGTTAAATATTGAGAAGAAAATAAGGATTTGCCCAGAAATGTTTAAGTCACCCATACTTTTGGATTTCTAGAGGTCAGATTTTAGGTATTTCTGAGTTTCATACCCACCAAATATATTTTTACCCTTTTTTTAATCTTTACCTGCTCTTCAATTGATACACTGTATTTAAAGTATTTGTCCAACTTTTCTAGAACCCCCAAGTGCTTTAATATGATAGAATTGTTTATTAAAAGGTATTTTAAGGGGTTATTTCAAAGCTATCTTGGCTACTGATATAGACACTAAAATATATTATAATACTTGAAACAAAATCATAAATCAGTACAATGAAAACCTATGAAAAGCATATAGATGACAAATCCCTCTAAATGAAATGTGCATGTGGAGTTCTTAGTGCTTTCTGAGCTTGTTTGTTTATTTGCAGACATTTTGTGAGACTAGGCAACCTCCTCCGTGGTAGAAGGGAGTGGGGTTTGCTCTCTGTATATCTATAGCAGCTCGCTCTGTCAGTGCTGGTAGGGAATATTTGTCTTCTTCATAGTTCCTTGATTAGGCTGTTATTTACTGCTTGATTGTATACCTGAATTCGTAATTCCTTGATTAGGGCACAGTTTACTGCTTGATTGCTTATCTGGATTTAATCCCTATGTCCACCCTCCGAGTTCTGCTTTCTATGGGTGCATTACTTGGAACACACTGACATCCTGCTTATTTGGGTATTTGATTACTGGTGAGGAAGTGTTGTGATCCATTGAAATGTTTGTTGCAAGAACTCCCATGTATTTGAGCAACATGTGGATTGCCATTTTTTTCCCGGTAATAGCCAGCCAGATAGTAATGTTTCCAAAACAATGAATACTTCCCCACTTCAATGTCAGCAAACATATTTAAAATTGCCTGCTATTCTATTACAAAATAGCATCCTTTTCTAGGTGCCATGTTAGTCTGCATTATAGTTCTATAGCTCAATGTCATATTTTTTAAAAAAAACTTAATAAAGAAGCCTGAAACTTTGGTGGGACAGAAAGGAATGTATACTTCTACACCATCCTTGCAACAATTTTTCCAAAATGCAGATCTTTCTGCAATTGCATAAAGCCATGAAATTGATATGGAATCATGTCTACAAACTTGCTTGGTGCTAGGGTTCATTTATCTCATTTATACAGAGTCAAAGCTGTTGAGATGCACAACAAACATTAATCCAGAAACTCTTGCCACTGGGTTAAGTACAGTAGAAAGATTAGTCATATACTTTGGCCCAAATCTGAAGATATAAGTACTGACCCCAAAATGCAGAGAAAAATGTTGTTGTAATGTGACTCCTGGATTTCCAGAAATATTGGTCAATTTGAACTGAACGTAAACCTTTTGGATTCCATTAATCCCATTAAACTCCATTTCATAATTCACCTAGAAGTACATCAAACAGATCAGTAAAAAAAAGATGTGCTCATGGATAAGCTTTAGCTTATTCCCCCTCTTTTCTATTATAGAAAACAGCAATTGTTGATGTAGCTAAATACCTCAGAAACAACGTTGTGGCATGTATTACCATTCAGCCCAGGAACTGCAGGCTCCGAATAAGGGATAATGTGGACCTGGCAATGACCAAAACGTATACTCAATTTTAAAAAAATTAACCTCACATGATTCAATCATAACCATTTAAATCAGAAAATTTTGTAATTTCTAAAATTACTAAATTTCTAAAATGTTAAGATTTCTAAAATTACTCCACATAATTTTGCACAATAACTCCCTTGTTTGCTTGCCTTCTGAACTACTGATCCCAATCATTGTCATGGCCAACGTAAGTAATCCAGTTTCATTCCAAACCTAATTTCTTAAATATAGCTAGAACCCAACTTCCTTTCCTAGTCCATATTAGTCCAAATAATTCCATGTTATTTCAAGATAGGGTTTCCTTAAATTAGAAATGGAAATAGTCAATATAATTTACCTGGAGGAGATGGAAATCACTAAAATTGACTGGGACCTGAAAAAGAAAAGAAAACTGAAACTATAGATGCCTCATTTTGACATAAATCCATACATTTCATAAAGCTGAGGTCTTAATCTTCTTTACAGCCTAATTTTCTGCATATTTTTTCTCATTCTCTCAGTAGGAATGGAGGATTGTTTAGGAATACAGGTAGTCCTTGACTTATGACCACAATTGAGCCCAAAAATTCCCCTGCTAAGCAAGACACCTGTTAAGTGAATCATGTGATTCTTAAACGAATCTGGTTTCCTGTTGTGGCCCAACAGTGGCCAGCGGAGCAGGCAGCAGATTCGGACAGTGTGGAGGTTGGGGAGGAACATGGGCCAGTCCTGGAGTCTGGGGAAGGCTTTGACGAGTGCTCTGCATTGGAGGCAGAGATGGGGCCAGGGCCGTCTGACAGTTAACAGCTGCCTTCGGAGTCAGACATCGGTGAGGCAGAAGTACAGCTAGAGCCTGTTCCCTGTGTGCTCATGTACAGAGTTCCCAGATGAAGGGAACAGTTGAGGAACAAAGGCCAACTTGGGAGTAAAGCCACAGGTGGATGTGAATGGCCCCTCCCCTAGAGTATAAAAGAGGAGCAAAAGGGGAGTGGGGCTTTGCAGGTGACAATTAGTTCATTCTGGCATGCTTGCCAAGTATTGCAGCATCTGAAAGATATAGGCCTGGCCCCTCTCCAAGCCTGATAAAAGTTTATAATTGGGAAGTGTCATGAAAGACTGTTGGCTGGGACTTTGTTGGAGAGGAAATTCATGGTAAAACAAATAAAAAGGGTTTATCAGGACGAGGACTCAGCTTCATGCTGTTGGGGGAAGCCTACGTCAGAACACTTCCCCTTTATCAGAAGCTCACAAATGGTGATCACATGACTCTGGGATACTGCCACCATCATAAATACATGTCAGTTTACCAAGCACTCAAATTTTGATCACATGAGGACAGAGATGCTGCAAAGATTACAAGAGTGAAAAACAGTCAGAAGTCAGTGCTGTTATAATTTTGAAAGATTAATAAACAAATTATTGTAAGTCAAGTTTTTCTATGGGGGTATAGATCTAACAATATTCTGATTGTTCCCAAAACTTGTCACAAGTGATCTTTGAGGATTAGGTTATCCTATAACTATGTTGTGCACAAACAATTAATTCTAATCAGAGGTTTCACTACAGGAGCTGATGGACTTCTCTTCTACTTGCTTTAGTGCATAGAATTATTAATATCCATGTTTAGATTACAAGATGAAATTTATTTTGAGAATAATAACATTTAGTTCTTTATTAAAACTTAACAATTGCAAGAAAGTAAAATATAGAGATTTTATAGTTAAAATAACAATAAGTAAGTGTTGATCCTACATACTAGTATCTAAGTTCTAAGTCTCCTATTTATATATACTTTTACCCTCTAAAAACACAAATGTGAAGAAAGGGCTTAGGCTGATGTGACATTCTTGATATTAAGCCTATGTGCATTTCCAATTTCTATTTTACTTTTATTTATGTATCTTTTTCTTGGTCTGATCACATATATAAAATATAAAATAACTTCCAAAGATTTAACAAGGGAAATAATTATCTTTAGAAAAGTCCCATGTCAAATCAGGACTCTTCCCTTAGTGATCACATAACTTCACAGGTGCTGTTGATAATAAAAACATTTGTTGCAACTAATTATATCATCTCTGTTTCTAGAATGCTAGCATTTCATATTAGTTGATATAATTGTCTTTTACAATAATACCATATACATTTTTATAGGACTTGAATTCCTGCTAGTAACAGGCCAATAGATAATATATTTCCCCAAATTCTAATTTTCTACGGAAGAAAGTAGTCATTAAATTCACCTCCTCCTCCTTTCTTTCATGCTTGAAAAGTATACAGGCTTACTTTTCCTAATAAATATGCATAAGAGTCCACTGAAGTTGGGCAGCCAATAATCTTAAATTAATAAATAAAATAACAAAAATGATAACCCTTTGGACATCCTCGGCATTAACCAATTCACCAATCAATTACAAGCAAAAGGCAGTTTTACTTGGAACAGCTACATCCTGCATCAACATCCACATTTGCCTATCCCAGGTCCTTGGGAAGGACTCAAGAGGCCGGCAAAAATGCCAAATCCAGTCTGAACATCTAGCTTACTGTGCAATAAACCGTAGTAATAATAATGATGATGATAGCTCTAACAACATAAAACATTAAAAGCTGCCTGTCCCAGGTTCTTGGGAAGGACTCGATAGATGGATAATAATGCCAAATCCAGTCTAAACATCTGCTGACTGTGCAACAAACCCTAATAAACAAAATAGCAAAATAATAGGCTTAGTGATAGGTCAGATTTTACACCTGCAATACACTGAAGTTACGATAATATGAAGCTGCATCCAATGCAGGGTCAGAGGTACAACTGCTTATCAGGTCAGTGAAGATCCTAATACAGCTGGTAGTTTTACTTTCCAAGAAACCTAAAGAAATGAACACATTGTAAGAGGTAAAGACAGACAGACAAACAGGAACCGTTGACTTAAGAGTTCAAAAATGCAGTTTACATATTTAATATGTATATATGAATATACCATATGTACTGTGTGTGTGTTGCTTTAAACCAGAGTTATAAACAGCCAAATTCCAGAATCTTATTTTTTGACAATGTCACCTTCACAGTTACAGTACATCTTTTATAAATTTCAGATTGAGCTTCGTACTTCGAAAGCTCTGACTACACTGTGATCTGGTAGTGTCACAACAATAAAAAGAGGATCATCAACACTTTTATAAATATCTACCTTCAGAATCTGCATATCAGACTGCATATCTTATTGGAGAAGCCTGTGCCTGACTAAGCTTTTACTTTTCTACCACAATCTGAGACTCCATCTAGAATTGTGCAGGTTTTTTTAATTGAGTTGCATTTCTATGTAAGTCTGCTTAGGAACCCTGTTGCTATTTGTCTCTCTCCTAAAATGCCACTCAGTAATACAGTAGAATCTCTGGTCACAACCATAATTCATTCCATAACTTTGGCAATTTCTTCATCTTCTAATGTCTCGTCTTCAGGAATTTCTGGGTTGGGGTCGTGTTTGATCGTCACCCGAGTATGCATTCATGACCAGATTCAAAACTTGTGAATTTTTTGGTGGAAACCCGATTTGGTCACGGTCAGAAGTGTTCATGACCAGAGGTTCTACTGTACTCAAGAATGACAATTAATAACACCCTGAAAGTTGACTCAGGGGTTTTGCTCTGACTAACATTTAATTTTCCAACCTGTCAGTACAGTGCTGGCAATACAGCATTTCTTTCCAAAAATGTTAGGTTGTATCTTAATATATCGTATGAACCTAGCCATGGGCTCACAATTAAGATTAGTATGTTCCATCTACCACTTCTTCTTCTCTCTTATAAATTTGCTCACCCTTCATTTATCAGGAATCAAATAATGTATTTATTTTTACTAACAATTATGCAATGTTACAAGCACTACAGTATATGGTGGCTTCTTGAAAAAATACAGTTAGTCCTCACTTAATGATGTTTAATGATAGTAATTTAGACTGGCATGGTGTTATAAAGCACCATGCCAACTTACACTGGCAACTTACACTGGCAGTGTAAGCAGTTTTGGTGTGCTATCATTATGCAGATAGGTGCAGTTGTTAAGCAATGTGTCACCTGATTGCCTCCTGCTGGCTTCCCCTCTGACTGTGCTTGTCAGAAGCTGGCAATAAAGGTCACAAATGGTAAGCACAGGACAGCAGACTGCTGCAATTATAATAATTGCAAGCTGGATGCCAAGAGGACCAGTTGTTAAATCTTATTCAGTGCTGTTATAACTTTGAATAGTTAAACAAAGCATTAATCAAGGACTACCTGTAATCAGTTACCAAATCCAATTAACTCTGTGATCTGTTTCTAGAATTTTGCTAAAATCTCAATGCTCACCAGCAGGATTCTCATCAGTGCAAATCTGACTGGTTCCAATGCCGACAGGTTGCTTAAGCACACTTAGGGTAGATGATGCAGCATAATAAATCTGAATTTGATCCCCAACCTGAAATGAAAACAGAAGAGGTAAAAAAGACTAATTCCCAGAATCCCATATAGAAAAAGAAGTTAAGCATTAACTTGATTTTTTTTAAAGCCAACATTTTTCATCTATTTCATATGACTGAATTTTTAAATAATCTTACACTGCAAGCTACTAGGCAAATTTTACCTTATTGAGATAAGGAAGACGGCTAAAACTACAAAAATCTAAATCTGGTCTGCTTCATATTTTCTCACTATTAAAATATCTCAGAAAAAAAATACCAAGAACCAACTCACTTGATAAAAGGCAGATGGAGAAGACCAAACTTGTTCTGGAGGGGTGAATGATGGCCTTCCATATTGGGCTGAAAGTACTGGAAAATTTACTGTTGTCACCATCTGTGGCACTTGTAAATAGTTCAGTGTGGCTAAAAATAAAATACAGGTAGGGGAAGCATAACAATAACATCATAGTGTTAAAAGGGGATCCCATATTGCAAATGTAATAAACGTTTTTCCCTCTCTGTATCTTTTTTTTTAATCCGGGCTTTAAGACCTAGTACTTTTTCCTGTTTGTTGTTAATGGGCTTGTATATACCTTTTCTGTCATCTTAGTTGTCCATCTCACTGGTTTAGACCAGAAACATTTATGCATCTATGCAAAAATGGAATACTGGAAGAAAATATTTGGCGAATAAAGTATAAGGAGATTGTATTCTTCAAATCAAAGATCACTTGCCCTTTAACAGAAACAAATCTACACAGTGACAAAATTAGGGTCTTGTAACAGACAAATTGGCTTTATTTATGTGGCTCAGAGTCAAGTCATTTTGGTACCAGAATATAATTGGCTATGAATTTCTGAAGCTAAGTAGTGATAATAATACTACATAAACAAAATCCATTATATTGTCCTTTAATGTCCAGAAAATAAGCATTATGGTTTATATTTCTATTCTTAAAATTAGATTCAGAGAATAACTGCAATCAAAGAATGTAATTTGTTGTAGACAAAAAGCCAAACTTACAATCATTTAACTGTACACAGAAGAGTAGTACACATCCATCAGGACCTGGAAGGATTTCAGTATGGAAGGGAGTGTTATTTCGGAAAATGAGGGACTTTTCCAAACACACCTGACTCACAGCTCTAAGGAAAAATACAAATACAGAAAACTATCTTAAAGAACATTGTTTAGAAAAAACTCAGATTAACAATATATATTGAACAATGGCTTTCAAAACTTACAGCTAAATTCAAGTTATTTGTTTTTTGGTACACAATAAAACTTAACATTAAAAGCAATTAAAAAACTGCACCTCCAATTCCAAAATTGTGCTGTTTTTTACAATCACAACAATATTATTCCAATATACTTTCTAGATACATTTTATTTATTTCAGTTTAAGTATTGCCCAACTCTGAGCAGTTGACAATTTAATATACAATAGACAATTACAGAACAAAATGGCATCCAGTCATTCTGTACAAAAACACACCTAATAAGATTCTTCATTCATATTAACCCTAAGCCTGGAAAAACAGCCAGTCCTTAAAATTTTACAGAATGCCAACATAATGGGAGTCACCTGGATTTCATTCCAGGAGGCAGATGTTGTCACAAAAAAGGCACACTTCCTGGGTAGAATAGATAGATAGTACTGTTTAATCAAAAGAATCTGGAGGGTGCTAACTCTGGCCAAGCAGAAACCATGGGAGATAGGATGTCTCTCAAATAACCTGGTCCTATGCAATGTACAGCTTTATAGGTGATGACCAGCACCTTGAACTGCACCAGAAGTACCGGTGCAGTTCACAAAGCAGAAGTGTGTCCATCACTGTCCATGCCATTGCCTTACCAGAGGCTTCCAGTCTTTATAGGATTGTCTAGAAACCTAAATAAAATCTCCATATTCACCTAGTACTGCCTGGAAGGCAGAAAGAGAAGGGGCACCCAGGGGCACCAAAGTTGCATTCTGAACCACAGTGTGAATCACAACAGCAATTGATGTCGCAGAAGCCTGGATGCAGGTCACAGGGGCAGCCTGAGAAAACATTGGTGGGAGAAAGCAGCAGCATCAGCAAAGATTTTAAAAACAAAGCAAAAAAGAAAAACCCAAAAAGTCGATAAGGGGAATAATTCGCTTCAAAGGAAAAAGGGGCACGTGCCTTTGCGACATAGCCCCGACTTCCTCCCAACTCACCAGCACTTTCTTCTGTCTGCATGCCGGGAGTCCTGCTTGGGGGGGTCCCACTCGGGGGGATCCCACTGGGGGAGGTCCCGGGGAGGGACGTTTCGCTGGGGGCTGTCCCAGTGGGGGACGTTTCATCCGTGGAGTTTTCCGCTTTTAGAGTGACGTTGTCAGTCTCGGTCTTCGACCACAACTCCGATGACAATAGTAGCAAAGGGAACAGGAGCCGCCACGCTGCCATAACAAAGGCATTTCTGCGTTGCTTAGAAACTGAGTCGCAAAAATATGACGTTTACCCAGAAGGCGACAAAACGTCATGCTTAACGTGCTTTCTATAGAACTAGAAATGATAGAGTCCATGATAGAGATGGGAAAATATCCTTGTGTTTTGACGCCGCGCAGCTTTTATGGAAGTTGTGATTGGATAGCGTAACAGGTATCCTGAAGAAGACACAATTGTAACAAAGACACTGTCGTAATACAGTCCTATAAAGAAAGGGCAGGTCAGAGATGGGGTGGAGTTCGGTTTGTATATTGAGCAGTAAAGCCTTAAATGAGCCTTTTTTAAATCCTTTTTTTCCTATTTTATCATCTTTTATCTATCCATAAAAGAACCTCTCGTTTGATTGCCTCTTTTTCCAATACGGGGTTTTGTTTTGTTTTTGCTTACAGGATGATTGAAAATTCTGAAATACAACGTACCTGCATGCAGTAATGAGAGAATTAATAGCTTTAAATCTGAGCCCAATCTTTAATTATTTCAGTTATTTAATTATTGCTATTGTTATTTTTAGGTTATGATTTGTACTACCCGAAATACAAACCGATCCCTGCCCCATCTCTGACCAGCAGTTTTTATTAAGCACTATTTCACAATTCTGTTATAGAATTGTCATATCAACTTTAACCAGCCTGTGATGCAAGCTGTATAAATATTGGAAGAGAGACACAAAATATTTACAAATGCTTCTCACCCATAAGTCGAGGGAATTGAAATTAGGCTGGTTGTACCTTTTCTGAACAGCCAATTTTATTAAAAGATGTAAGTTTTGTTGAGCTGTAGCTCACTTCATCTGAGAACTATATAGCATGTATATTATACTTTATTATCCCTCCAACTGTGCTTGACTCTGAAGATACTGGGATACAGTCAAGAAATTTTCAGGTAATAGTATGGCACTGGTTTCCCATTGTCTTCTTCCAGACTGTTTCTTTGACTTCCAAGTCTATCCTATAACCTTGTGTTTCCTGCTACTCTTCCATTCAAGTACTAGGCAGACCCAGCCCAGCTTAACTTTCAAGACCAGCTACATTTACCAGATATCTGAATGGAGAAAGGAGAACAGACAATTCGAAAGAAGGACAGCTGGAGAGGAAAGGAGGACACACAAACTATTTTAACTTTCTTGGCAGCTGCAACAAAAATTACAGCAAATACTGCAAAAAATGTACTTAGACCTACAGGTATGTGAAATTACTTTTTCCAGTATCAGAAAAACTGATTTTTCAATGGTAATATTTTTCCAACAAAAAATTATTTTCAAGAATACATATGCTAGCAATAACATTGAATTGATGATGATATGCTTTTCAAATTTTACCGTACAAATGTAAGACTACAGACATCATAGATTTGAAGTAGCTGAATTGAAAGCAATTGCTAGAATTAGGAAAAAGATAAATAACAAATTAATTTGTCAAGTCTGTTGATGGATGAGGAAAAGAAAAAAACAGGCTATTTTAAAGATCACAATATATGAAATTTTGAATCATTACTGTTGTAAAAACAGTTCAATTTAAAAAAAATACTCAGAAACCTGAGACATATTTGATTTTAAGGCTGTGCCTACTGAACAGAGGACATGAGGGCAAAAAAGAGAACATTCTTTCCTTTTGCCAGATATCTAGTAAAACTAAACCCAGGCAAGTGTTGATCAGGTACACAAAAAGAGTGTCTTCTCAGTGCCATAGAATTTGTTTCTACAGGAGAGGGTGTGTGTGATTCCAAGCTATTACTTCATTTCAAAAATGCTTGTATGCCAGAAATTAGTTATGATAAACAATGGAATATTATTGTGCTATGTGCTAAAGATTGCTATATAGTGTGATTGATTTTTATATTTTTGGTTCCTATCCACACTTATGATAATAAGTAATGCTTAATTATTAAAAAGATTTCATGTCACTAGCAACCAGACGCATTATACAATTCTTCATCTCTCCTTAAATGAAGATCGATCATTCCCAGTTATTTTATCACAATTTATAACTTTTAATTTCTTACATTTTTATAGAGAAAATGTGTTAAAGGTAAAAGAAGAGAGAGCTGCCATGATGTCCTTTGATTATGCATGTTAAGAGCTATCCATCTCAAAGCATTCTTTCTGTAACAAAGAAGTGAAAGGAAAACAAGTTGGTGTTACAAAGGAATGACATAGGTATCTCATAAAATTTTGTGAATAACATAAGAACAATAATCTCAAATGGAAGCATTTTCTAGACATAGGCCCATGATGGCAAACCTATGGCACACATGCCAGAGGTGGCACGCAGAGCTCTCTCTCTGGGCACATGAGCCATCGCCCCAGTTCAGCTGTGCTGTGCATGCTTGCCTCCTGCCGGCCAGCTGGTCTTCAGGTCTCTGCTGCGCTTGCCCAGGGTGCACGCATAGGAGTCTCATGGGCACACACAGGAGAGCTGTGGCTCACATGTGGGAGTCGTGTGCATATGTGGGTGGGGCACATGCATGGGAGTTGTGTATGCATGTACAAAGGGCGCATGTGCGGGGACCGCGCACATTGCATTTTGGGGGTGTGCATGCGCACATACACTTTAGGCACTTGGCACCAAAAAGGTTAGTCATCACTGACATGGGCCAAAGAAATATAGGGTTGAATGGGATTTCTATGGTTTTGTAATCCACCCTACTACCCAGAGCAAGAATCTTCCAATCACTCCAAACAAATGATTCCAACCTTTATTTGAAACTCCCAAAGCTGAAGCAATCACAACCTCTGGAAGCAACTTGTCCCACTACTTAATAGCTCTCACAGTCAGGAAATTCATCTTTATAAAGTTTGGATCTCTCACAGTAAAATTCTACCCATTGGTTCTTCTTCTTCCCTAAGGGACTATGAAGAATAAATCTATACTCTCTTCCCTGAGATAACCTTTCAAGTATGGGAAGATTGCTATTATGTTTTCTTTTAGGTTTCTTTAATCTAAATATACCAGTTCATTTAAGTATTCTACATAGAATTTAGTCTTTAGGCCCATTGCTATCCTTGTTCTTCTATATGCTCTTTCCAGTTCCTCAACATCCTCCTTGTATTGTGGCAACCAAAACTACACAGTATTCCAGGTGCAGAGTGATCAATGCAGCATAGAGTAGAACTATTAATTCCCATAATCTTGACATTATATTGCATTCTAAGAAAATCTCCCTAAAGTAGTGAATTGACTTTTGATTGAATATTCATGAAATTGGCTATAGGTAGGGGAAGAAGAAAAATAATATTTGGGGTTGGAGGGGTTGGATATTAGATAAATATAAATTTACAAAATGGGAGATAATTGGCTAGGCAGTTACATTTCTTAGAAGAATAAAAGCCAGGCTATATTAAAGAAGGAGTATATGAGATTCATAAGTAGTAAAAAAAAGCAATACAAAAAGGTGAAGAAGTTTGCTTAAGAAGATTTTAGATTATATAGTATGTGGGAAAATATAGAATGAAGAGTTTGAATAACAAAAGATGGTTTCCAAAATAACATAGTTTCCATGTGAACTAGATAAGGCAATGGCAGTCTATTGGAAAAAATCCAGGATATGTGAGAAAATTGCTGAAGCTGCATGGTGCGGTAGTCAAGTTTTGCTAGCAAGTTTAAATAAGTAGATCTTATGAGCCATCACATACAACAAACATTTCATGTTGGCATTTTGCCTTTATTTTTCTGAAACTCAAACCTAACCTAGTTACCTAGATTTTGAATTAGGAGGTGTGCTGGGGTGCGTGAATGAGTTGAGATATTTTTTAGAAACTGAACTCTATATGTATTTTTGCTACATGTCTGAGTCTCTAGATAAAAAGAACAAGTAAATCTGGAATAACCATTGGAAATTGTGGGGAGGACGTGTCAGGAAAAATATAATAATTCAAGAACAATGCTTTTCAGTCTTGAAATTCATTTAATAAAGAAATGTTTTCATCCAACCCACTTGCTCCTGTTTAAAGCTCTGCAAAGCATGAAAGGACATAGCATGAAAACTACTCAAACAATTGAGAAATATGAAGTTGCAACATTCAAGAGTCATATGAGTTTACTTCTCCATTTTAAGAGCTCCTGTTCCACATTTAAAAGTAGTGCTACAAGAAAAAAGAATCAGGCTATCTTGGGGAAGAGTACAATTAATGTCATATTCAGAACAGCTATGTTTTCTCAGGAATGTTCAGCAATAAAAATTGATCATAAAAATTCAAATCTTCAACATATTAATTCTTTTGGATGAAAAAAATCATACCACTCCTTGACTGAAGCAAAGTTATTTTTGTGCTATACTAGTCATGCTTAATCAAACATAAACTACCCTCTTTGAATTCAATAGGCTCATACCAAGAAAAGAGAGAAGCACACATGAGCTTTGATCCTAAACTTATGTATAGGAAGTTCTTTCTTCTCTGATTCTTGTTTGTTATTATCTATTCTCTGTTTTATAGAACTAAATCCTTCTGTACATATTTAGCAACGTTAACCCAAATTCTTGTACTGTGGCTCATCCACATAGTTCCATCAATATATATTGCCCCCAACTTTGAGAGAAAGAAAATATGGTACTAGAAAACTAATGAAATGGTATACCTGGGTACTTATTTATTTAAAAAAAACAGTAACTGCTCAGCAGAAAAGAAAGGAGGCAAATAGTAACTAGAAATGGCCAAACTAACAAATCTAACAGCATTATTCCTGAGATTCAAATCAAGGATGCTCTGTAGGTAAGGCAAGTATTAGATCTTTTACACTAATAAGGAAGAGCTGCCATAATAGAATATGTAGTGTGTATTTTTCAGAAAAAAGTAGAGAAAATATGGTGAAACAGCAGATAGCCTGTTGAATGGCAGGGGCTCACCTAGAAGAAAGAAAAGTAAAGCAGGCAAACCAGAAAGCAGAACTTGAGTCAACAAATACAGTACTTGAAAGCAGAGCAGGAAAATGCACCATGAGGGCCCATGTAAAGGGGTAGGGTGACCACAGGGTGATGTCTTCTATTGTTTAAGGTGTGTGCATATGTATTTACATACATACATACATATCAAACAACAAAATGTTTCCATAAGCAAATGCAAAATAATGAGGCATGGACATTTTATTTCCTCTATAATTCTGAACATAGGAAGTAGTATCACAAAGGAGATAGTTGAGGTATTTGCTATTCTCTGACTGCAAGGAGATGATATAAATGATTGGAAAGGGATTTCTTAAAATTTATTTTACTACAGATTTAAAGAATACATACAAAGTTTAAAAAATCCAAATGACACATTTTTTGTGACAGAAATAGCAAATTTGTGGGGAATGTTCCTATTAATTACAATTATTTTCATATAATATTAATTCAATGTGAATGAAATTAAAGCCGTGGAATTTAGTACTGGTCTCAGTTCCACTTCTTTGTCATGGCCCTACATACATTTTAGAATGTAGCCTTAGCATACTATTGTACTTAAAAGAGAAAATATGGCCTTTGTGCCCCACCTCCCCACTTTTCACCAAAATTACATACATCCTACTGAAGATCCCGAGGCAGTAGTTGTTATGTGACGCCAACTTTGGTTATGGAATTTTGCATGGTCAGCCTTTTGTGCTCTAGCTGGAACAGGAAACAATGCTACTTCAGAGAAAAAAACCCAAAGAACAATTTATTAAGTTTTTCTTTCCTGTTTCTGGGTTTCATTCTTTATCCAGGCATAAATTATATCACGAGCTTTATCACAATTCTCTTTTATATTTATATTTTAATATATCCTTTATAAATTGTATATAAAGTTTGACAGTTCCATTTTGGACTGGAATACAATTTAAAAAATGGATCGTGATCAGATTTTTTCAAATTTTGAAGAGAACAATTTCAAATTTTGGTTTCAATAGAAAGTAAATATATTTTGCACAAAGTCAGTTGTGGTAGTATGTCCCAAGTAAGGCAGTTTCTGCCTTGACAGTTAATTGTTGTCCTAACTATGCAAGAAATCATTCATTTTATGAAAGAATTTTGTGGAGGAAGGAGTCTCACTAAATGCTGAAACTCCTTTAACTCTCTTAGGTTGGAACGGCTAGTGTTTTCATCTATTTAGATTGCAACAATTTTTAGAGAATTTTGAGATTTAATAATACATGTTTTAATTGCAATGAAGCTTGCATTACTGTAAAATGCTTCATGGGCTTGCACTTGAAAGTGGTATAGAAACTGCATTTTATGCACAATGCAATAGCTGGAATATTCACTGTGATCTTAGTATACAGATTAGATTATGTAACACCATGAGATTATCAGCTATGTAATTATCTATTTCTGGAGCAATTTTAGGAGTTGTTCATGTCCTTTAAAATCTAATATAGTAGAGTATGAAATTTTTAAAGCCTGTGCTATATGAATTATTTAAAATATTCATTTTTCATTTTCAAATTTTAGACCATTAAGAAATTAATAGTCCTAAACTTTTGGCCCTTTCTTCCTAGAGAGGAACCAGTATTTTATAAAATAATATGTAAAGTTTTAGTACAATCAATTTTATTTAATTCATTGGAAAATGCTATCTGCATTAGTCTTTTAATTATAAAGACTATTTATATATTTTAGCCTGGTCCCTGGATAATTAATTTGCAATGCTGGGAGATTTTAATTATGATCTGATGTTGAAATAATATTTAACAATATTGTCTCCTAAAGTTTTATGGATATTTCCCCTCATAGTTCACCAAACTGTGTATCCTAAACAAGACTAGAAATGTGCTTCATTAATAAATTATTCATATCAATTGGGGAGAACTGTTCAGGGTCTCATTGTGGATATCATGAATTTAAAAGTTGAGTTTCAAATTTGAATCATATAGATGCCATTGATACATCTGAGATATATTTTACATTAGTTCAATATATAAAACTCTTTTATGCTCTGAAACATAAACACATAAAAACAGTGGGCATTTCCACGTTCAACATTTTCTCTGGACCAGTTTCCTTTGAAATAACATCACTGGATTTCTCATAATTTGTCTTCATATGCAGTGAGAGAAAGAGGGAGAAAAAGAAAGAGTTAGAAGATAGCAGGAGCCATGCCTATAAATAAACGTTCTGGTAGAAGTTTTATGGATTTCCAAGGAATACAAATTACATCCCAAAGATGCTTCCTCATCTTAAGCTACCTTTATATGTTTCTCCCATATGGTTATTTTCTCAAATATACGAAGTTTTACTTAAATAAATAAATAACCAAGCTTTATGGTATTCCAGGAGACCATCCTGTTCTATCCCCAGTCCTATAATCAGTATCTTGAAATGCTATTTAGAGTAAAATATATAAGAAAGCAGTGACATTCTTGTGATCTGCTCTATGGACGCAAGATATGTTCTGTATTTTTATTTATACTCTTTTTCTTTAAGTTTGGCAACTTCCCCAAAGCTTTGCTTCAAGGAAGAACATATGGTGACTTCCTCTGCAAATTGAAACCACTCTAATGCAGCTACTTTTTATAGAAAGAGATATTACTACAGAGCCAAACAGAAACAAAAAAGAACTAAAAACTACACATTCATGAGTTAGAAAATTATTGTTCCCTCTTTCTCAGGGTATGCTGCATATTTGAAGAGAAAAACACATATTTATTCAGGATTCAGTGGATTTCTATCTTAAATCATGAATTAAATCATATTGCTTTTCTTGATAAAGATGCTTTCAAGAGTTACGGGATAAGATTCATTTGTTTTGATTCTACCTGTAGTTGGCAGAAAATGCCAAAATGTGTCTAAAAAGAAAAACTTGCATTATCCTGTAAACAGAGTATTATCTAAGAAAGTTAATAGAATAATGATTGGGCTAAATTCCTGGAATCCTGTGGTAAAGAGCTGAGATTTAACACAGGACCCTAAGCATTTCAGTTTGAATCTAATCTATGATTACATTTTGTGGAAAGTTAATTCTGAATGTCAGAGATAAAATCAGAATAACTGTAATTGAGTACTCTTGTACTGTGTGTATTGTTTTTCTTTAACTGAAAACCTGAGTTTGCATTTGTTTCCTAGCACCAAGTCCTCATTCCAGATCCTCAATTTTCAAATTTCAGTATTTTTTTCTGAATATCGAGGGGAGAGCTATGTTAGTTCACAATAAGCAAACTTAGAAAGAATCTGGTAGCACATTTTGAAATTATTAATTTTATTTAAGACGTAAGCGTTTCAACTTATGAAAGCTTATCCCTTAAATAGAATTGCTAGTCTCAAAATCTGCTTTTATTACCCTTCTACATTTTTGTTTCCTCACAGAGAGCTCTTTTGAGGAACTACAAAATAGAGTTTTCTCATATTCCTCACCGCTGAAAATGTTTTGACTCACAACAATAGTATGCTAGGCTAACATTTCAGTCTGTTGCACAACAGTATTCATAACGGAAAACAAAGTCTAGGAAGTTTAAAAATATAAAAGTGGAACAAATAGCACATTGTCATAAATGAGAACAGACTGACATAAAGGGAAACACTCAAATATTACCATATTAACAGGAACAAATTTATGATCACCATCATGGTCACCACTATCACTCGATAATTATAGTAAATGTGTTGCATATTCAGGAATACTTCTGTTGAGATCTGCTCTCAGATAGTGAAGTGTCTCAAGTGGATTCCTAGAGGTGACATATTTAGTAATCCAAACATAGTTGGTTTTTCAATTACCTCAATATAACTCAATAAAAGTTTTGCAATTCAATAGCAACATCTAATTTTTAGAACAGTAACTGGGAATTTGTAATATTACAAATCTTGCTGAACTACAAGTACCTCTTATTATGCTGGCTGGAATTCCTGGAAATTTGTAGGTTCACTTTGAGCTAAGAAAGTAATATACATCAGTATCAGTGGGAGGGATGTATCCAGATGATCTTTCAAGCAGGGTAAAATGTCAGCCATGTTTTAACTATGGTGTAATATTCTTGCCAAGTGTCATTTCAACAAATACTGTACATTTTTAAAAGCACATGTGATTTTTATGCTGATGGGTAGAAGATAATTATAATAGTCTTTTCTGTTTGGAGATAAAAATCATGCTAGATGGGACATCCCACTTACAAGCTATGTTTTGTTTATTTTACAGTGTTTATAACCCACCCCAATCCTAACAAAAGCTGGGGTGGTACAATAAGGTCAAGTGCATGAAAAGTCTGAACACAACAATTATAATGGGTAACACACACACACTTCTATAAAATAGCATGAAATAAATGAGCAACCTGTGTAATTAATCTTAGGTAGAAAATGGACAAAATGTCCCCACCATGTGCCTGACAACTATAAATACTTCATAGTTTTATGTTATTCATAAAATATCCTTTAATATCATACTGATATATTAAAGTATAAGATGAAAATATTCTAAACATAATTGTTTGTAAACTGTGTTCCCCAGTTGGTAGTAAATATATGATTAGGAAAAAATATTAGTTTTCTGACTGGAAAGTATCTTTATGTGAGGGCTGAAGCTGGTAAGGCAGGAAGCAAAAAGCCTTGAAGTGGTCAAGATCATTAAGTAAACAGGGTGCTTGTGCCCTCCCAATTCCAATTTGGGAAAAAAGCAAAAGTCCATCGCAACAAAAAGTTAACCATCCTAGGATTTGAACCCTGGGAATTGACATAGACATAAGATAGTTGAATTCCTGAATTTGTAGTTTATATTCTATGTTGATGTGACATGTTCTAATTTGCAGTAAAGGCTGTATTTAGTTATACTGAGTCCTTGAAGATTCTGCTGTTAGCTGATTACGGAGCGCATATCCATGTAAACTCTTTATTTTGGTTTGAGTATGTCCCAGTAGGTCTTCCCTGAGCACATGTCCATATGTCCCTGCTTATATCTCAAGATTCACTTAAAGACGAAGCAATCCAAAGACAGATGTAAGTGGTCCCCTATTTAAGTTATGTTTTTCATCTTATTGCAACTTAAATCATTCTGTTATGTCAAAGTGGGGCTTGTTGATGTATGTAGACGATCAGTGATATCTCCAATTACCTTTGCTACTCTGATCCTGGAAGCCCTCTTTTTTCCAGTTCCTGAACACTCTGCCCATAATCACTGTTGATGTTGCTTAGTTTGGGTAATGAAACACCTGCAAGAAAGCAGCCAATCTCAGAGAGCACCAAGGAACCCTCATTTTAACCCTGAGCTACAAATATTCTCCTTTATTGGTACTGTATCCAGGGTTGATTCTGACTGCAATGTCATTTTCCATTCGATAACATAAAAATGTATATAAATGGTTGATTGGTTGACCCCGGCTCTTCATTACCAAGAAGCAATGAGGTGCCTACTATCCATTATGATTCTGTTCAGCCAGGATCCATGGATCCATGTTTAAATTCTCCTGTTATTACATAGCTCCAGATATGGAGTTCTAGATTCAACCAATATTTCCCTAAGCTATATCAGCTATTGTACCATTTGTGTTAAAGTTTGCATGGATGTCTGCAACTACTTCAGTTTGGTGTCAACCAATTGACCAGTTGACAACTTAGAGGAAAAAGCAAACAAACCTTATTCAACATATGTCCACCCTATCCTACCAGCATTTATTTGGAAGGAGAGGTTGTCACTGTACATATGGTTCACATAATGCTCTTTTCAGGAGGAATCCCTGGCTTATTGGTGCTGTATATCTTTCTAAAATAGCTTTGTGAAGAAATAATTTTAAAAGATAAACAGAATGTACACCAAAGATGAGGATATTCAGCCATTCAGAACTCTGAATAAATTATGCTACTTATAGAGATAAAATCAAGACAGAAAATAAGAAATTTAATGTCAAGTCTCAAAATGTGTATATCAGAGATTTGCACTATGATGACCAAGGAGCTCAATTTGTCTGCAGATATCATATTTGATGCCTGCCAAAATCTCTGTCCAAATAATTATACTGTTACTTTAAAAAATAGAAAGTTGATTATGCAAAGCTAATTTCATACTCAAACTCACAGATTCCATAGCCCTGTATTGTTATTCTATTAAGCTTCTCATACAGAGGAAAGAGAAGATATTTCTTTAAATAAAACATACATTGCATATATAAAATAAATGTGCTAAGGAGGTAGTTCTGGTCAGCTTTTTAGGAAGAAGCTGCCTCTGGAAGGGGAGTAATAATTTCTCCTCAGCCAAAGATGGGATTCTCTGATTTATTTTTAATCAAGGGTAATGCAAGCTATAGTAATTTAATAAAATAGAAACAAAATCACATGTCTATGGAGGGAAAGTCTAATCCCAAAACTATGGGGCAGCAGGAAAGGATAGCTTTTGTCTAGCATTTATAATCACCAAAGTTAGCAAGAATGAGGGGCACAGAAATGTGCTACTGTAAATAGTTCTTCAATTTGGATCCAATGACTAGTATGTCAGGCAACTTCAAACAAATGTGAGTAACGTAACAATGGCACTAATTCCCTCTGAAAAATGACCATACAATAAGATATACACACCTAACTTCAGTTTACAACTCTGAAAGTTGGAAGGATAAGAGAGCAATGCAACTTCGATAAAGGGTGATCAAATACCCAAGATGAAACTTGTAAGAATTGTCCTGCAAGAGATAAAGAGATGTGGAGCTACTGGTGGTGCAGACAATCTGACCTGTTCTCCTTCTGAGTCATCAAATAACCCCTCCCATGGCCTTGAACCGTTAAATAACCCTGCTGCATGTGCCCCTCTCAGAGGCAGCAGAAGCTGGTCAAAGAAGCGGGAGAAGGAAGAATAGCAGTCGTGAGCAAGGGGGATGGAAGAGCCAAGGGGTAAGAGAGAAAAGAGAGATTGTTCTGAATAAGCAGCAAAAGCAGACTCCCCCTCCTGCTTTCTTTCAACCCAGAGGAAGAACTGGGGAGGGGAGGGAGCGAGAAACTCTTGGAGGAATTTGTGGCCGCTGAAAACAGCTGTAATGTCAGCCTCGATACAGACAAAAGTTGAAGAACTCATGAATATTCAAGTGAAATGTGTATAGTCCTTCAGTTTTGCCATTCAAGAGGGAACTGAGTTCATTCTGCCGGATTCCGACTGTATTTCCAGCTCACTAACTAGAACGAAAGTCCTTGTTTAATGAGGACTTTTGTGTGTGTTGATTCTGAGATGATGGATTTGCTGTTAAGGAGACTTATTATACCCAGTGGAACAAGCATGGATACCTGCTTTAAGTTTGGATCACATGTAAAGGGTACAGTGAAAGTATATGTATGTGTTTGAGAGTGTACGTGTGACATCTATCGAAATTGGGAGAACTATTCTGCTTAAAAATCCTTGTTAATTATTTTTGGAGCATGTAAGATGACAGCAAAGAACTGTTTGTCATGCCATGTTGTTATCTTGGATTGAGCATGTTATAATGGACATATATATGAACATGGGCTGATAAGAGAAAGAGGGGGCAGTATGATTCTATTTGGGATCTGTTTCTTTCAAGTTTAAACCTGCGGTTTTCAGTATATTGGCTACCTTTGATTTTTGTATTATGTTTTGCTTTTAATAATGGTACATGAAAGAAATTGTGCCTAAGAATATGCTTTTATATAGCTTTCCGCTCTGTGTCACTGTACCCAAAAGCAAACCATTGTATTGTGATCAAGCATAAGTTAGTGTTGGGGCACATGCTTGTATGCTGAGGTCTCAGGTGTAGTCTTGGTCCCTTGAGAAAATCAAAACAACTTCTGCCTGAGATCCTAGACCTAGACCTAGACTGCTGCTATTATTCTGCATAAATAAGAAAACTTCATCATGATATGATAGAAAAGTACCATGTGTAACATAAATAAAAGAGTGATATAAGAAAGACATTAAAAAGTGCCAAGATATTTCTACTGAAGTTCTGGTTGGGAAAAGTAATTGCCACTGTTAAAACATGAATTAAGTTGTTGAACATATATGAAAAGCAGGAATTTGTCCCAGGCAACAAACTGTATGATGGCATTCTGCTTTGATAGGCATAGGGGAGTTTCAATAGAGACCTTAAATGGCTGGGATGCAAAGATTCTCCATAACTTGCATGGTTGTTTACAGCATTGTTCATCAAGTCATGATTGGATCAAGATTATCTATATCAGTGGTGGGAAAGGGTATGTTAATAGCATCAAAAGGATTGACATGATAGGCTCCAGTCAATAAACTGAACTTGCATAGCATTTTCAATAGAGACCTTAAATGGCTGGGATGCAAAGATTCTCCATAACTTGCATGGTTGTTTACAGCATTGTTCATCAAGTCATGATTGGATCAAGATTATCTAGGCATATCAGTGGTGGGAAAGGGTATGTTAATAGCATCAAAAGGGCAGGGGTGATTGACATGATAGAAGCCTTTATAAGCATACAATTATGGGGTGCACATTAAAAAGTCAATAAACTGACTTTGCAAAAATGCCGCTTGGGGGGGGGCAAAAGCCCTAGTAATAAGCAGGCATATACAATAGAATGAAAGCTATTGCTGAGCGCATTGGGTTGTGCTCCAAAGATTGTAAGCCACCCTGAGTCCCCGGAGAAGGGCGACATATAAATGTGAATTTAAAAAAAAAGCAGGGCTTCAAATGCCTAGTCGTGCCCCATCATTTTGATGCTGTTGCACCCTATAGATGCTAATGGGGTGACATCTCAGATATGTTACTGGATTATCTGTAGTTGCAAGTACATCTATTTCTTGCAACAACAAAAAAAAGCTGCTTTTTGTGGTATCCCAGTTTATAGACTTCTAGTTCCCCTTTAGGCAGGAAATGCAAAAAAAGAAAGAAGGAAGGAAGGAAGGAAGGAAAGGAAGGAAGGAAGGAAGGAAAGAAAGAGGAAGGAAGGAAGGAAGGAAGGAAGGAAGGAAAGAAAGAGAAAGGAAGGAAGGAAGGAAGGAAGGAAGGAAGGAAGGAAGGAAGGAAGGAAGGAAGAAAGCAAGCTCAAGGTTTTCTGTAGGCAAATAGTTGCCTGTGAAACTAATATATTGCCACATAACTCCTACCTTTAAAAGCATATACTCTGGAATTTAAGATGTATGGACTTCAACTCCCAAAATTCTAAGAGTTGAGGTCTATATATCTCAAATTTACAAAGGTTGAGAAACATTGCTCAATATGACTACCTCAAAGGAAAATATGAATTCAGAGGGGAAGAATGTTAATAAATTAATACATTTAAGATGTCAATATATCATCAATTAAATCAACTATTTCTTTGAATCAGCTGTCCACAAACTGATAACCTCTCAGAGGTGTCAAACTGGCAGCCCATGGGCCAGATGCGTCACATGCAAGCCACGCTCAACCCAGCTCCACAAAGGGAAAAAATGTTGCAATACGTCATGTGATGACAATGTGATGTGGCAAGTTTGACATCCATGCCAGGTGTCTTGGTTCA
Source organism: Naja naja (assembly GCA_009733165.1). NCBI lineage: Eukaryota > Metazoa > Chordata > Lepidosauria > Squamata > Elapidae > Naja > Naja naja. Next base: position 140,282,889 of record CM019151.1, on the reverse strand, counting down.
TTTCTAGCCAGTCAATGGCTATATCTCTGGGATTCTGAGCTGAAATCCCAACAGGTCTGAAAGATAACAAGCTAATGAAGGCTACTCTGTAGTTGGAGAAAATTCAGAAATTATGTGAAATCACCTTTATAGATTAACCTAGGACAGTGTTGCTCAAATGTAAGATATGAACAGAGTAGCATCCTCTCGTGTGTGCTCTTCAGCACTGATATTTGAATACCACATTATTATGAGGTTAATACTATATAATGTAGTAAGACCTAGCCAACTTTGACTGATTTCAATATGCCAAACAAAGATAGTACTTGGAAGGGAAATCATTAGGAAATACCAGGGTTGTAGATTACAATGGAAAGTTGAAAAAATATCCTGGAAAAAGGCAGAATCAAACACATTGTACCAAGTTTGTCTCAAAGGAGAATTTACTTGTTTATATGTGCTTGTGACTAATACAGATCTAAATTGTAGCCTCTGTTCCTGGATTTGTCTTTTTCCTTTTAAAGCTCTTTGAATTGATGGTGATCACTCTCATGTTAGATTATTTTAGAGGTCACATGATTCTGTTTTGGATTAAAATAACCTTTCTCCTTTCTTTTTCTTTCTTTTTCTTTTTCTTTCTTTCTTTCCAACCTGAGCTACTAATATTCAAACACATTTCATCTGTCCGTCTGTCTGTCTGTCTCTATCTCTATCTATCTATCTAATCTAATTTTTACACTGTCCACCTCACCTAAGTGATTCTGGATGATGGCTATTTACAAATAAATATAAACTATGTATGCCAGATGGAAGGCTTTTAAATAACAATCCATTTCACTGCACCTTTAACATTTAGTAAGCCATCTTTGCTGCATTTGTAGTTCCTCTGTTTATTCTACTGAGTACAATCCTCCCAGACTTATTTTAAGAATTGTTTCTCTGGTGTTGCTGTATATTATTCCCAAAAGTTATTATATGGATGATGGAATAATGTAAAATGAGTTTGAAAAGCCAGTGAAAGCTTGGTAGATGATATAAATTAATTGCTCTGCTTGTTTTTGCTTCAGCTGGATTGGAAACCTTACTTACCATAATTGCCCACACAATATCAAGTAACAGTAATGGACTGGCATCCTGATAGGTCAATAGTAGTACAACCTTAAGAACAAAACAGGACAAGTCAATGGATACAAGTTGTGAAATTGAAAAAAAGGAATGGCTTGGTTCCTTGGTTGTTTAGTTTAAATAGCAAGCATACTATTGCATTATTATACAGTAGAAAGGGAATGTGACAATATAGTCATTATAAGGCTGATATCTGCTTATTGTCATGTAATAATCTGTTGCCCAGTTTATGTATTAAACTACTAGGAGAAGCAGGGTTATTGTCTCCCTGGCCAGCGTTTGAAGTTGAAAGACCAGTTTTAAAACCCTACATTCAGACTTGAATCCTGACAGATGGCCTGGAAAATATACCAGTGTGATATCTACAGTTTATCTAGAATTGGATTTTTTTTGTACATAACGTACCATACACATGGTAATTTATGAATAAACATAAAAGCTGAATAACTGGTTTGTTTTATCAGTCTTCTATTACTTTTGTTAGATACTGAGATCTGCAATGTTCCCCATAATTTTATTTCACATAAAATTAAACTCTGTAATTCTTCAGAAGTCTGGGATAAACAGTAGTATATATTGTATAGAAGAGCTGTATGAATTATGGTCAGATAACACATAAGGGTGATGAACTCATGACATTACAGGCCCTTTCATAGACATAACATGGCCATGCCACTTTAAGCAAATTATGTCTATCCTTTGTCCTCTTGCTTTGCTCCAGGCAGTTCATTGTCCATCCCACTCTGCTCTTTGGCTGTTCATTTCTGTGCAATAGTACTTCAGGAAGCTTGGCTTTGTTTTTTGTTTTTGTTTGGCCATTCTTAAAATCCCCTTGGCTTGGAGTTAGCCAAGATGGCTATTTGATTTCCTAGCTTGGCTAGTTGTATCTCTGCTAGTTTTCTTTGTAAATGTACCAGGGTACTGGCAGCACCTGTTCTACCTATGCTCACCTACTGAAAGGATATGCTGATATATTCCATGCCTGCTATAATCTTATTCATTAGTCAGAGAAAGGATATTAAAGTCATTCACTACCCGGGATGGTGTTATTGCAACCCACCCTGTTCCATGGTCAGACCACTATCTCCTAAGGTTGGTCTTCCATCAAGCCACCCCACACCGCTGGGATGAGGAGCCACTGAGATGGTTCCCCCAGGCCTGATGGACCCTGAGAGGTTCCAGACAGAACTGGGGTTTTTCCTGCATCCCTCACCCACAGCCCTGCCGAGGTCCTTGCGCCGCCTGGCAACAGTCGGCTGGGGGCTCTTGACAGGGTTGTCCATGTCCCCTCACTCGGCGAGATCCCGACCGGCTCCCTGGTATACCGGGAGCTCCGGGAGATGAAGCGTCGTAGAAGGGGACTAGAGAGTAGGTGGAGGCGACCGCTCCGGATCCGACCGAGCCCAGTTGAGAGCTCATATTAGGACTTACCTGGTAGCTGTGGGGGCGGCGAAATCTTACTTCTCCCCTCATAGCATCTGCAGATAACCGCCCAGCCGCCCTGTTTGGGGTTGCCCGCTCCCTCTTACAACTGGGGAGGGGCGGACCCTCTGCGGGGTAGAGCTGAGGAATTTGGTCTTTATCTGCAGGACAAAATCGCCGGATCCGGGAAGGGCTGCACTCGGACTTGCAGTGGTCTGATGAGGGGAGGCAGTGGTCTGGCTAATGTTATCTGGACTGAGTTGATCCTGTTTCTGAGGATGAAGTGGACAGGATTATCGGCGGCTGAGTTCCACCACATGTTTATTGGACCCGTGCCCTTCCTGGTTGGTTTATGCTTCCAGGAGGTCACGTCGCGGCTCGGGCAGTTATCAACGCCGTTAAGGGAGGGCTGTTCCCTGCTGCCTTGAAAGAGGCGGTGGTGAGGCCCCTCCTGAAGAGGCCTGCCCTTGACCCAGCCGAGGAACAACTTTCGTCCGGTCTCCAACCTTCGCTTTTTAGCGAAGGTTGTTGAGAGTGTGGTGGCCCAGCAATTGCCACTTTTCCTGGATGAAGCGGACTACCTGGATCCGTACCAATCGGGCTTCCACCCGGGTACAGCACGGAGACAGCATTGGTCGCTGATGGATGATCTCTCTAGGGCTCGGGACAGGGTTTTTCCTCTGTCCTGGTCCTGTTAGATCTCTCAGCGGCTTTTGATACCATCGACCATGGTATCCTGTTGCGGCGTCTCGGGGCTGGGAGTGGGAGGCACTGTTTTACGGTGGTTCTCCTCCTACCTCTCGGGGCGTCAAACAGTGTTGGCAGGGGACGGAGGTCACCCGAGGTCTCTCACTTGTGGGGTACCTCAGGGTCGGTCCTCTCGCCTCTCCTGTTCAACATTTATATGAAGCCGCTGGGTGAGATCATCCGTGGCTTGGGTGAGTTATCATCAACGCTGATGATACGCAGTTATACATCTCCACCCGGGCCACATCAGTGATGCTCTCTCCGTGATGTCCCGTTGTTTGGAAGCGGTGCGAATCTGGATGGACAGGAACATGCTTCGTCTCAATCCAGCCAAGACAGAGTGGCTGTGCATACCGACATCCCGGTCCAGTTTGGAGATTCCATCTTTGGTCATGGGGAGGAGGTGTTACCCCTGTGGACAGGGCACGGAACCTGGGGTTCTCCTGGATTCACGGCTCAAGTTGGAGGAGCAGGTGGGAGCCGTGGCCAGGGGGCCTTTGCCCAGGTCCGGCTGGTTCGCCAGTTGCGCCCATACCTGGACCGGGATGCCCTGCGCATCACTCAGGCTCGTTGTCTCCCGGTTGGACTACTGTAACGCTCTCTATCTAGGACTGCCCTTGTGCACCACTCGGAGGCTTCAGCTGGTGCAGAATGCGGCTGGTTGTGATGGGAGCCTCCCGATACTCCCATGTTACACCCTCCTCGTGGCTTGCATTGGCTTCGGTTGCCCTCGGGTGAGGTTCAAGGTTTTGGTTTTAACATTCAAAGTCCTACATGGCATGGGTCCAGGATATTTACGAGAACGACTTCTCCCAGCCTCAAATACCAGCCGCCCGATGCGGTCGCACAGGCGGGTCTCCTCGGGCTGCCCTCCGACTCAATGTCGTTTGGCGGGGACCGGGGGAGGGCCTATTCTGTGGCAGCCCCCACTCTATGGAATCTTCTTCCGCTGGAGCTCCGCTGGCTCCCGATCTCCGCACCTTCCGCCGTGAGCTAAAAACCTGGCTGTTTTTACAATCTGGGCAGTGTTGACCCTTGGGGTTGTTTACGTAATTTTGGGGTTTTAATAATAATACTAATATTAATTCGGCTTTAATTTAATATATTTTTAAGTAACTTATTGTTGTATTCTATTTTAGTTGTGAGCAGCCGAGTCCCTCGGGAGAGGGGGCCGCATATAAGTCGAATTAATAAATAAATAAATAAATAAATTCAGCTGAACAATATATAACCTGGCAAAATACCTTTATCTTGTTGTTTCTCACTGTTCTTGAGCAGTTCCTGACTGACTCACTGACCCAGCTGTTATTCAATCAGCCCTACTCATCTCAGCACTAAGTACTAGCTAGACCAATTTTTTGGATTTTATTTACTAGTCAAATTGCATGCTTCGCTATTTCCTTAATTATCCTACACTATTTTTAATTACCTTTGTGGAAGGAAGTTAACTTGGATTTCTTTGCAGATTTCTTTTAAGGGTTGTGTGGGTAACTACACTGATTGTACTTACCCAGGTAGACCTGAGATGAATGGGAGGAAGCTAAATGGCCCTCCTCCCTGGCAGCCAAGTACCTCTTAGTCTGGATTCCTTCCTCCTCTACATGAAAGGGAATTGGTGGCAGACTATGTATTGTTTTAAGTCTGCACTTCTGACCTATCTTGCAAGGATCTTGGAGAGCAAAGAGGTACTGCATCTTTAGTTACATGAACAGTCTCTTGTATTGCAATTACAGATATCCTATAATAAATAATATGCCATGTGACATTTTTCCTGGGATTTTTTCAAGCTGGCTTTTACCAGAATATTTGGAAGATAGCATTTATTTCAAGTATTAATTAAGAGTGTTATATTTCTGGTTGGTTTTCTTTTATAAATTTTATGCTTCATTGCATGTATCGCTGATGTGTTTCCAGAGAGCATTTTCTCATGGAGAAAAGACAACTGAATTCCAAATGCTAAATGCTTGGCAAAGTATTTCCTTAATTATTTTTATCTGACTACAAATATATTATACAGTTACACATAGAGTATTTTTATAGAATAATAAGCTAGCCAAGTCAAACAACAGTAAGATTATCTACATCAGATCCTTAAAAATAACTGGGACTGATTGGAACCTGGAACATGATGAAAATGCATTGATGCTTACTGCATCTATTATATGAGGAAGGTACATTATTGATAATGTTCCTAGTCCTGTTAGTGGACAGAAGGGACTCACAGTACTCCTACTTTGGTCACTTTCTAGTTGGACTATTGCAGTGTATTCTACATAGGGTTGCCCTTGAAGAGTATTCTAGAAACTTTCGCTGGTGCAAAATGCAGCGTGTGAGCATTTATGTGTGCTTTGGTGAACACACATTACATCTCTGCTTCAGGAGCTGCACTGGTTTTTTTCCAGGTCCAATTCAAGGTACTGGTGTTCACCTTTAAAGCCCTTCATAGCATATGACTGATCTATATGAGGGACTGCCTCTCTCTGATTTCATCTGCCCATTTCACAAATCTAGCAAAGATGGCATGTTATGAGTGCCAGGGAGCTACATTTGGTGGGTCTAAGCAGCAGCAGACCTTTTCTGCTGTTGGTGCCTGTGCTGTGGAATCTTCTCACCCAAGGTAAGGTCAGTGGGCCTAGCCAGAGGCAAAGTGAACTAGTGAGATACCGTGTTTCCCGAAAATAAGACCTATCCCAGAAGTAAGACCTAGCACTATTTTCTAAACCTGCCCTAATATAAGACCTACCCGAAAATAAGACCTAGTGTAAATCTCCAGTTCCAGGAAGACTTTTCAGGGAGCAACCACCATACACATACACCCACTATACCATAAATATATAAGACCTACCCGAAAATAAGACCTAGTGTGTTTTTGGGAGCCAAAAAAATATAAGACAGTGTCTTATTTTCGGGGAAACACGGTAGCTCCATTATTATTAACATCCTTTCACCTATTATTTGTTCTGTTTTTCAAGTCTTTTTATGGTTTTAATAATTTTCATGATTGGTTTTGGGTATTTTTGGACTGTTTAGCTTTGCTGTATGCTGTCCACAGTAACTTTGGTGAGATGGGGGAGTATATAAATTGGATAAATAAATACATAAGCTTCCTTCACTTGTTAACTTCAACATAAAGGAACATGCAGTGAAGAAATATACCACAGATTACCACTTAGTAGAAATAGCTCTGAAAGTCTTGAAAAAGAAACTCAGATGTTGTGAGGTTTCTATAACTACAAACATCAGCAATGGTATTCTTATGACATTATAGAAATGGAAGTTGGACTTTTAAAAAGCAGAATAGAAAGAGTATGCTGCTTCTGAAATTTGGTGTTAGAGAAACCTCCTGAGAATATCATAGACAGCCAACAAATGGATCATCAAACAAATCAAGTCAGAATTCACATTAGAGGCACAAATGATCTGGTTCAAATTATTCCTTTTGGACAAATGATTTAAAGATTTGTCTATGTGCTTGTAAGAGCCAACACTGATTTCATGGCAAATAATCAGTCAATAATCAATCCTGTGAACATCATATAATACGTCAGTACTTTGTGACCATTGTAGAGGAGCATGGAGATAATCTTAAGTATATTCTGCAACAGCCATAGTTGAAAACATCAGCTTAGCTCAGAAAGATAGAGATCACAAGGAAGAAACTCAAGCTTACCCTGCCTTGTTTGTATAAGAGGAAAGGAGAAAGAATCCTGACAGGCTTTGAAGATTCCATTATTTCACCTTAAAACAATAAAGTAGAACTCCAAGTCTGTTCCCAAACTTGGTTTACCTCAAATGGCTGACACAATTTCCTCTCCCAGAAGTCCTCTGAGTCTTCACAGTTGTCCCACCTTCTCCTTTTAGGTATTAGCTTGATAATTCCTGCTGCCACTACCTGTCTTCTAAGAGATATTTTATTTGGCACCCCTCCTAAGTCTGGTATGTAAAATATGTGTACAGAACTGCACTCATTGTATGTATGTGTCAGCAGGCAATTTCTTCAAAGCAAAAATATCCAAAAGAAAGTCCAATAGTCTGGAGAACAAGATGATGGTATGGCAATGGTGTGCTACAAAGAGAGCCCTTTTATTAGAAGTTTCCATGAAGGGACTGGAAAAGAATTACCAATATTACTGTCAGCCCTATAAAGAAGACCAAACTAAGAAACCAATGCCATGCAGGCCTAACGCTACTTAAACAATTGTAGTAACAAAATCTGCATGTGCTTCCCTTCCTCCCTCTTTTATCTTCATATGAATTAAGGGAAGGCCTGATTGAGGCATTTTTAAACCATTTTCTTGCCTTGGAGTCAAGGCTCATTTATCTGTTTGTTGCCTTAGTAACAAATATTCCCTCTGTCCTTCAAGGCCATCCTCTATGTTCACTGCAATTACAGTTCACCAAAAGATTCTATACAAGACTTTATATCTTATGAGTGCAGTCTGAAAAATATATAAAAGCTATGTCTACATCCAGTTCTGACTTGTATAGAGAATAAGATACAATTAGATTTAGTTCAATACAGCAAACAGATACAAAAACTTAGTGCAAAAATCCGGCTGACGTTTTATCTATTTCTACAAAAACAGCAATTACTTAAAGTTATACATTTCTGTGCTATAATTCCCTGAACTTCTACATCTTGGGAACTCCACATACTTTCTCAAAATTATTATATATAGAGAAAACCTTATTCTTCATCAGTCTCCCAGTATGGATTTCTGAAGTTTTGTGTACGCTTAGGAAACTAGGAAACAAATGAAAGAAAATACAGACATAAACAAAGATAGTGAGTCATTTGTCAGCTTATCTCAGTGGCCCAGGTGGATAGAGATCTGGGAAAAATAATTTCAAATTGCTTAGAGAGTCTGACTTAATTAACTGAATATAAATAAGGCTGGAATTTCTCATAACAATTTCCAAGATTCATTATTTACCTCTGATTATGTTATAGTTGCCTTATTGAAACCTGTGTAGTTCTTGCTCCCTTGACACAACACTTTGTTTTTAAGCAGCTGCACAGGTAGTCCTTGACTTACAAACTCTTGCTTAATGACCATTCAAAGTTAGGACAGACTTGAAAAAGTTACTTATGACTTATCCTCAGAGTTATGACTTCCTCACCAGCCCTGTGGTCTTGTAATTCCATTTCGTTTGAGAACTGGCTTGCATTTAGGACCAGTTGCAGCATCCTGTAGTTTCATGAATTTTGTCATTTTCCAGCAAAAAATGCCCATTGGATAAGCTAGATTTGGACTTATCACCATGTGCTTTACTTAATGACCACATGATTCATGTAACAGTTATGGTGGTGACTTCCTTAATGACTATTATAAAAACAGTCATAAAATAGAGTACAGTCACATGGTGACCTGACTTACAACCAAAATTTCATACTCAATTATAGTAAGTTGAGGACTACCTGTGTCTTTTTTATATCCAGCAGAGGGGAGGAGGTTGTGTTCAATCAGATTCTTAGGCTATAGAGGACAGATAGTTCCCATTTGTTGGGATGTGGAGTATAAATCTGAAATTAGTTGTTGGTTAGCAAGCTGGCTTCATTCACAATAACTTGTCTTCTTGAAGTCATCTAACAGCCATTCTCTCCTTTACTTAATGTTATCTGTCCAGAGCAAGGATTAGGGATGTGACAAAACAACTGCTTAACTTATTTAGTTCATTGACAGTTGTTATTCTTTATGCTAATATAAGTGGGGCCAAATGATACCACAAAGAACATCTATAAATATATTGCTGCAAACTTTGCAAATTTAAGAAGGAAGTCCATGACCGTAAAAGCTCAAGTGATGCAGTCATCTATACTTCCAGTCTATAAAAAAGATTGGAAATGGAAATAGACAACATAAATGATATTGACTATTTGGATACCATTGAGAGATTTGTTCGTTGGAAAAAAAGTATAATCTGAAAAGTAACTATAACACTAGAAGGAATCAGAAGGGAGGATTGCAGAAGGAGAATTAGATAGAAAAGGGAACAAAAAGGGAAGGGAGAAGGAGGGGGATGGAAAAGAAAAGAAGTTATAAAAGATTGAATCAAGATGTACAGCAACAAGGAAAGTATACAAGATTTAAAGGGATAAATTCATTTTGGCATAGAGATAATGGTTAAAATTTAACTTAAAGATGAGGATTCTGCAAAGGCATGAGATAATATGGTTATATTAGAAATAGAAAGAAGTTAGAAAATGTTTTAGATGATTAAAGTAATGTGTATTTTCTTTTTCTTTTCTTTTAATAAGCAAATGATATAAAGAGGATAAAAGAATAAGGCTCTTAATAACACAAAAAGAAAGTATAAAAATTAAAAGAAATATGGGAGGTTTTAATACTGTTTTTTTCCTGTTGTTTAAATATAGTGATATGGATGTTAAGGGGTAATATAATGGAAAGATTTAAACAGAAATGAATAAGATGGTTATTAATATTAAGGAAAGGAGCTGAATTTGAATAGAAATAAGTATTTCAGTTATTGTTATAGGTATGCACATTTTCTTTTTGATCTTTATTAAAAATTTAATATGTATTTGTAAAGGAATGTACCAAGCAGAATCTGATTGATAATAGTTAGAAGTTACAAAATAGATGTGAAATGAAGGTTATAATTCTGAAGGTGAATTTTAAATGTTGAATAATAATTGGAATAGATAACAATTAAAAGAGATAGAGGTGTTATTCTCCAGGTTAGTAATTACAGGGCAAAATATGTTTTACGAGATAGTGTAAAATTGTAAATAGGACAGATAAAAGTATAAAAATATTGATTGGAAAGATATTGAAAATTGGAAAAAGAAATGTAATTAAATTTAGAAAGGAATGGAATAATTGAAATAAGATTTTAGAAGGTAGAGAAAGGGGAAAAACCATGGAAAGAAATAGTGAAAATTGTTATGAGAAATGGATTAGAATATATAAGATGAGTGAGCAATTGAATTTATATCTGTATGGAGAAGTGATGGCTCAGGAGCATACTGTTCTCAAAAAAGATATTGTATGTTTGTGGGGGTTTTTGTGTGTGTATTTGTTTGTGTGTATTTGTTTGCCGGGAATGGTTCTGGGATGATAATATGAATTGTTATAATATAAATTAATTTAAAAATATGGAATATTCTGTATATGAGGATATATAAAAATAATTGTGGTTGAGGCTGATGGAGAAGACGTACAAAAAGATCTGTAACCTACTGGCACATTGTATGTTTTGTTTGTGTATGTTTGTCTAAAAAATAATAAAACTTTTGATAAAAAGATGCTATTTGTTAAAAAGAAACAAAAGCAATAGAAAGAGAAGAGGAATTGCAATGTATATTTTTTAAAAATCAATTCCACTCAGAAATTCTAAAAATGAATCAGCAAGATCTACTGTGTTAAAATAAGTATAAAAGCAAATAGAAGCAGTATGTTTTGGCAAATAAGAGTTGCTCTCTCAGCCAAAGAGATGATGTGGATAACGCCTTCCAAAAGCAAACTGTGTATCTTTCTAAGAGGAATAAAATCATAGTGATGAATGAAGAAAGAGTTTAATTTCTCTAACATTTACTGAGAGGCAAATTCTGCTAAGCAGGGGCCTCCTAGGAAATTCCTGATTTGTATCACTGACAAGTCTTCATATCTGAGGAGTGAAGAAAGATACATAAAGGTTAGGTATTGTAGGAAGTTAGCACCCACCCCTTTCCTAGAAAATTGAAATATCCTAGGAAATATTAAAAAGGCAGAATATTTCCTCTAAAAAGAATAGAAACTCAGAAGCAGAAACTCACCTCAGAAGCAGAAACTCACCCCCACCTTTGATAATAGGTGGGCCATTAAGGCCTGGGCCAGAATACTTTACATAACAAAGATCTTCAGGTAAAGTTATAGCAATTGCTCAAAAGCCCTTTCAGTCCATCATCATCCAGCAAGGCTCAACCAAGCCTGGAACTCAGGACAGCCTACAGAGTTGCCCCTGCATGGCCTCATGGGAGTCTGACAACCAATCAGAATACAAGCTCCAATTCAAATCCCAACAAAGGTTATAAAACCCAGGCACTCAGCACCTCAGCCCTTTCTTGATCTCTTCCTTCACCTTGAAGCATGTGATCATCCTTCCTTTTCACTCTGAAGCTCCGGCCATGGTCCTGTCCACCATTAAACCTTCCAAACAGCCTCCATGTTTCCAGTGTCTTTTTCCCCACTTGGAACTGAACCCGGAAGGATATTTCTTCCAACAGTATTTTTATTTGATACTAAGCAGTAGGCAAGATTAAGTTGAGGACATAAAAGTAGCAGGAAGCCTTGACACACTCAAATAGGAGGTTCCTTCCTAAAGATGTTAGGTGCAGTGCTATTCAGCATATATCAAACATGCTTGTTGTTTTAATAGGGAGTGAAAGCATGTATAATGGCACAGTTTACAGTTCTGGAAGGAAGTTATTCTGTGTAATTGAGAATAGAACTACAGTATCAGATTATGGCTGCTAGGTAAATTCAGATGACCATCATAATTCTAATCACATGCTGATGTCCATGTGAATTTTTGCTACTTAAATGTAACAGTGCCTCAAATTGAGAAGCTTAGTTGATTGCATAGATATTATGGATTTCTCAAAACTTTGGGAAAAAACTAGAAGGTGGCCATAAATTTACAAATACAGAATGTAGCAGAAAAACAGGCTGCCACCTTCCCAGTTCAGACAATAGCATTTTCAAGTGCATGGAGCTGAACACGCATGCAATATTTGTATTCATAATGGGCAAAAGTGCATTGGATCTGGGTGTGCACCTTGCCAAACCGCTTGGTGGTTTCTTAAAAGGGCTGTGCCTGTTGCCTCCTTAACTACTTTCTGAACTGAAATGCATATTTTTCTGAGCTTATGTGACTACTATGTAAGCCCAGGAAAAGTCCTGCCACCTTAAAGAGTTCCCAATAGGTACAGTGAAGTAGCTCATGCCTACTTTTCCAAATTCAGTTCCGAACATACTTCTAATGCAGGGCTGTCAAACTCCCAGCCCGCAGGCCGAATGCATTACGCGCTGGCCCCGCCCATGCCCGATTTAGAGAAAGGGGGGGAAGTTCTGATACATCATGTGATGCTGCCATGACAATGTGAGTTTGACACCCCTGCAACAAGTCTCTTTGTAGAAGCTCGTGATATTGTCAGGATAACAAGTGTGTGGCTGGTTGGCGCAGATGATCCAAAGTCTGGGGACCAATTGATGCAACATAATTAAATTCTTATTAAAGTCCAATTCTTATTAAAGTCCAATTATAAAACAAATAAATTGGGAGGAGAAAAAGTTATGTCATTATTGCTTGTGCTCTGGATTGCAGAAAAGAAAATATTAACAGTATTTATCTTTTACATACCATAGATCTGGGTGAAATTATTTTTTAATTATAAAAATAATTTGAAATTCTATGATTGTTTACATTTGCTTTACCAACATTACCCTTTCATTTAAAACTGGTCTTTTCAGTAATAAACTCTTTCAAATGTTTTTTAAACTTAACCCAATTTAACATCATGAGCTAATTTGATTATTTTCCAATCTATTTACCGATTCTAGTCTCCTGTCTAAGCTTCCTTTGCATTCTCAGGTTTTCTGGCAGCTAACATAACCTAAAAGCTTCTAAATTAAAATATAGCATTGTATATTGAAATTCCAATACTGTAATATCAATAAAAATCAACACATTGTTAAAGGACATTATATAGAGATGGTTGGAGAAGATTGCATGAATGGAACAGAGTGAACTGTGATCACCATCTAGTGCAGACATGCTGATTAGTTCCAACCTTTTGTACTCTAGGTTCAACAGCTGCAGCTGATTATAGCAAATCCCATTTTCTCACCAGACATAAATGCAATTACATAAGCTTGCTACGTAGGCAGCATCTTAATCTCCCTCATGCCCCTATTAAGTTAAAGGATGTTTGGTCAGAATATGCGTGCCTGGTTTAGAAATAACATTCCTATCTTAAAGAAGACCAACAGTACTTTCTTGAAGAAATCAATTTTTTTAAAAAATTATTATTATGCATAGCTTATTTTTTTAAAAAGGTAAAAAAATGTTAATGGGCCTTTAAATCATGCATGAAGCCCAGAAAAAAGGTAAATTGATTGATCTAGGCAAACTCAGAAATGCCTTTTGCACCAATGTTTAGGTTAATTTAGCTGAAGGAAACAACAGTTCTTTACTAAAGCTAGCTTGTCAAGAAGGCCAATCTTCATGCTAAATGGATTACAGTACTTCTAGCAATTTTAAAGTACCAAGCATGCTGTGTGAAGGTATGATGCTCATCCTTTTGCAAACATGTTAAAATAATTGAAATAGAGGGGAAGGATATTTTCCCTTCCTAGTGTGCCATGGTCCTGACCATTCTCGGGAGTGACGGTATTTCACTGTTAAATACATTTTGAATATAATGTGGCTTTCAGAAACTCTCCCAAGATTATTGTATTCTCCATTTGCTTTACTTGATCTCTAGCTAATATTACGATCTTGGAAGATTATCTCATCTGGCAGTTTTGTTTGTTTGTTTGATTATTTCCTCTGTCAATATGATCATAGCGACAAAAGCAATTTCAGGAAAAAGATTTTTAAAGGGAAAAACTGGTGTGAAACTATGTAAACTTCCCATATGAACAACTTTATAATTTACTGCCAAGGGTTAAAAATAGATTGATCTAGGAAAAATGGTAGCAGAAAGAGTGTAGAATAATGACTCAGATAATAATTTCAGGCAAAGTTTTTTCCACTGATGTGGGAAGAGTTACATGTTACGGCTCTCATTCCTGTGATAATGCTTGGTTTCATTTCCACAAGTACCTTGAGTACAATGTTGTAGGGAATCTTGGAATGAGACCCATATATGGGAAATGAAATTAAAAGGGTGAAGCACTTTCAAGATGGGGGGCAAGGAGGCATATTCACTCTCCAGACTCCAACATGAGAGGATAGAAGATGAAATAACAATCATTGTTTGGATTTAGATTTCCTTGTTTCCAATAGCTGTAGTAGATAATGTAGTAAGCAGAGGACAATAGTTATAAAAGTGAAAAATTGTGCTGTCTCCCTCTGCACTCACAATCCAATAAAATGGAGATGTTGCACACTGTCTGCTATATTGCATTACATTTTTTCACATATTTCTAAAATGGTGAGTGTTCAGGGGTGCCTGGGCTGCTCTGTAACTTTTAATTCTAACCTACAAGCAAGGCAGGAGGTTTGGAAAAGCTGACATGCAGCCCTGTGTTTCACTGAAAATGAGAACATGAGCTGGCTATTATTATTCAGCTCTGGAACATTGCTGAAGGCAAGGATTTCACGGATTCTGTTTTGGGGATTAGCTGCCCACATGAATCAGCTTGGAATCCTTACAAATACTAAGTTGTTGCCTTATTGGTCTAGTGTGGTAAAGTCCAAAAAGGGAGTCCTGCGAGCTTTCTACTATTATAAAGAAAGCAGAGAATTCTGCTGGGTGCTTCAAAATACCTCTTTCTGACAGGTTGTACATGCTGTGGGTGATTGTCAGGCTCACCATAGAACAGTCGAGAACATATTGAAATCTGATTATTTTTGTTTGCATTTTATTTAAACATAGAAACTTCCACAGCATACTATCCTGAAACAAAATGCTGAGGAAGAACTACCCTAATATGCAACTAGAGCACAGCTGATGTATGGCTAGTTTATGATTTTTCAGAGAAGCAACACAATGAGATAAAATTCGTGAAGATGTGACAGCCAGGAAAGAATCTAAATATTATTCTCAATTTAAAAATAATGGTCTTCAGAAGATAAGCACATTTTAGACCACCCATAATTTTTCGCAGTGTTTAGGTCATGAAAGCAATTTAGGATATAGGCTGCTACACTAGACTGTGCATGGTCTTCTGTCATGTGATATAGTATCTGATTATGTATTTGTTCCATTTCAACATCTGAAAGAACAGCAAGCATATTCAGGTATTGCATTTTACAGTACAATAAACCCTAGATAAATTTTAGATACAGATTTGAACAGACAAAATTTGCATCCATTCAGCAGTATAAAATAACAGACTTGTCCATTATTTGAACAGTCTGGATAGTGGTTGCTGCTTCCCCTGAAAGGATTGTTTCTGGGCACACTTTATGTTTCAATTCCAAATGGAGGGAAGGGAGATCAGACAGATGGATTAGTAGAATAATGGGTTGGCGGGTATTGACTCAAGGAAGAT
Source organism: Naja naja (assembly GCA_009733165.1). Taxonomy (NCBI): domain Eukaryota; kingdom Metazoa; phylum Chordata; class Lepidosauria; order Squamata; family Elapidae; genus Naja; species Naja naja. Next base: position 140,267,395 of record CM019151.1, on the reverse strand, counting down.
TTGAGTTAACAGGCAATACTTATCTCCTTAATAGTCCATTAAATTAAGATTCTATAGTACTGTTGCTACAAGTGGACAAATACTTCTTTATTGTGTTGTTATCATTCACAGTACATATCAATATCCTGCGTTATTTATCCCTTCAGTGCTTATTTCCTCCCTAAATCAGTGATGAAGGCAGTAGCACAGGGGTCAAACTCATGTTGTCATGGCGTAATCACATGACTATTGGGACTTTTTACCCCTTCGCTAAACCAGGTGTGGGCATGGCCAGTGCGTGACCCATCCTGCCCACTGTCCAGGAGTTTGACAGCCCTGCAAATAACTTCTGAAAAATGCTATGAGCAAAACTGCATGAATTGTCCATGTAGTCACCAAGAGGCATAAACATTCACAAATCAGTGAAAATTGTGGTCTCCAGTGTAAGCCTGACCATTTATTCATTCATACTTGTTAAATGTAGCTTAAAATAGATTATTCCAGAGGTTGGTCAGTCCCTAGTTCATCCACCAGATTGGCCAAAGCAGTATTGAGCCTGTAATTATTCTTAAAATTACTTGTAATAAATCCAAATTATCTGCTTCTTCCAGAACTGTTTGCAGTTGAGAACTCTTTGTCTTTTTATCCAATGATGGTAAATTCGAGAGTGACCTTAATAACCTATTTTTGAGGGATCCAGTATGGGCTACTAAAGAAGAGGTCTAACAATTGCCTCCTTTAAATAAGGAGTCATTGTAGGACAAATCTTTAGGATATTAATGAAAATGTCTGTAACAACTTCCCACTTAAAAGACAAGTTGAATAAGGATTCAGAGGACAAATAGTGGAGCACACCTTTCAAGTAACCAGTGTATGTCCTTGGGATTTCCCAACTGAAATCAATCAGTCTACTTATAGTAGAAGCGTTACTAGATACCCTATAGCTGACTCTTATCACCACTTTGAAGCTTTAAGTTTCTGTACAGTAGTAAGGTTTCGGAGGACTTACTGGAGGAAGAGATTGCTGAGTCATCAAAGACAAATGAATTTTACACCTACTATTTTAGACATTTTAGCAGTTAATTAATCTTAGAAAAGCTTTACAGGCAAGCCAAACAATCCATGCACTAATGTAATGTTTTCAAACTGTGGAAACTTCCAGAAGTATGAAGTTCAACTCCCAGAACAATCTATCCTCCGAAGTACCTGAGGGCAGGACAATAAGTAACAGATGGAAACTTATTAAGGAGAGAAGCAACCTAGAAGGAAGGAAAAATTTCCTGGCAGTTCAAACAATTACTCAATAGAATGACTTGCCTCCAGAAATTATGGGTGCTCCAACGCTGAAGATTTTAAAGTACGGATTGGACAACCATTTGTCTGAAATGGTATAGGAGTTTTCTGTCTGAGCGGATTTGGGCCAGAGGATCTGCAAGGTCCCTTCCAACTCTATTATTCTGTTATTCTGAATCCTGGGAAATATCATTTGGTTCTAATTTTCAAAATCACAATTGTCCAGAATTCCTTGAAATACAAAGCTGTCTATAAATTTAATCAAGTAATCAAGTAATAGTAATTTCACTATAGCTGAAAGTGTTGCTCAAAATTGGTAAGCTTGTGGTCTCCGTTTCAAAACGTCATCAGTCCACCTGCTGTACATGCACAACATGAATGAAGCTTTATATAAGGATTCCTTAAAAAGAAGGAAAATCTTCCACTTCATGAATTTGGCAGCATGTTCCCAAGATCTGTTTTGCTTTCCACTCTTGAGCTGCTATGTTGGAGCATTCTTTGCACAGTTGTATAACAACTTTCATCTGCTGCCCTACAATAGACTCTTGTCCTAATTTTTAATTCCTTCTTCTTAAAAACAAAACTCTGATCCCTTGTTCCTTATTACTTGGAATAAAATATTAGCAAGATGAAACACGAAGAGGATATTTATAATAAGCAGCCTAAACTAACTGCTTATGATGCCAAGAAAGTTCATGGTAATGACAAACTTTAGGAGACCACTTCTAAGCCTCAGGAGACAAATACATAGAAAAGATATAGGTGAGGGGCATTCCTGCCAATGTGTAGCCAATCAAAGGAGTTGCACAGATAAAAGTATACAAGGCGAACTGGACTTCAACACCGGACTGTTAGAAGCTGAAAATTGTGGAGCAGCAGAGCTCAGACAGAGTTCAAATTCATGGTGGGTGTGGGGTAAATAGAAATCGGCTGTCCAGAAATGGTTAGCAGCTGATACAGGCAGTCCTCAACTTACAACCACAATTGAGCCCAAAATTTCTGTTGCCAAGCGAGACTTTTATTAAGTGAGTTTTGCCCCATTTTGTGACCTTTCTTGCCACAGTTGTTAAGTGAATCACTGCAGCTGATAAGTTAGTAACCTGGTTGTTTAGTTAATCTGGCTTCCCTATTAACTTTGCCTGTCAGAAGGTTGCAAAAGGTGATCACATGAACTTGAGACACAGCAGCGGTCATAAATATGAACCAGTTGCCAAACATCTGAATTATGGTCACATGATCATGGGGATGCTGGAAAGGTCGAACTGTGAAAAATAGTTTTAAGTCATTTTTAGTGCTGTTGTAACTTGGAATGGTCACTAAACGAACTGTTGTAAGTCGAAGACTACCTGTATTTGCCAGTGGGCAAACTGGCATGCAGGTATGCCATTGGTACCATCTGAAACCACCATTTGACTTTGTGGAATAATGTAATCCATTTGAATATAAATTTTATGTTTTAAGCAATTATTTAGCAGTCATTAGCAGCAAATAGGTGCATGAGATAGTTTCTGTATTGTATCTGTGGTTATGTTCAAGAGGAAGTTGGTTAGGTAAAGCGAAATCAACCTCTGGTTTGACATTTAGCAATTACATTTAGCAGGTATAACTTGGTGACTCGAGTCAATTTTAAAATGATGCCATTTTAAAATTTGTTTGTAACCAATTACATTTATATCTTTTATCTCCTTGTTGCTTAATTATAAGTGTGGCCTGTTTCCTGTGTGTCAGGATGTTGCCCATGGAATGTGGCTCAACATGTCCATGTGTGCTTGACCTGGCTTTGCAAACCTTGTAACGAAGTGTTTAGAGACTGAAGAACTCCAATGTCCTGCCTCAGGAGGCAAAATGAACCTCATCTTGAGATGGGAGGGAAAAATGTTCAAATTGCAAATGGGATGGAACCGACTTCCTCTTTTTATCTGATAGCTTGCAATAAATTGTTCCAATGGCCTATTTTCTATGAAGATGGTACTCTTGTTCAGAAAAAATACAGATATTGACATTGGTGGATTGTTTGAAGTAGTTATTATTAACTGATACTTTTGGTTTGGAATTTATTTATTTAGCAAATTTATATAGCTATCCATCTCACTGAATGTGACTGAGTGGCATATAACTAACAACAATTAAAACAATATTTTAATGTATTGTTTTACCTTATTTTATTTATTAAATTTATTTGCCACCTATCTCTTTCTGAAGTGACTCTGGGTAGTTTATAGCATTAAAAGTGTTTAAATCATAAAAGATAAATATTTCTAAACAATAAAACCTTTTATAAAAATATAATTGCCGTTAATACAACTAAAAATAAATAGAAATATGAAAACCAACATTGCAGGAGAATGACAGCATGTAAATACAGTACACCATCTTGCAGGTCCCGCATTGACCCTCCAAATTGTAAGCGCCCAGAAGGTTAGCAAGGTTGGGACCAACCTCATCTCAGGGAGAATGATGTTCCAGAGGGCAGGAGCCACAGCAAAAACAAAGAAACAAATAAAAGCCCATTTCTTTAGTAGCATCAACATCAGATAGAATTCCTTAGCAGATGGGACCTACAACATGTTCCTCTTGCTGGACCTGAAGAGATAGGTAGATGCAGTCCTTCAAGCCTGGGAAACATGCCTTTATAGACTGTAAAAGTTAGCACCTGATAACTGTCCATGCAGACGCACAGAGTTATATGCTATTACATTAAACAGAATTATATGGGCCACACCAAACTAGATTTTTCTGTACATGTAATCCTGATGTTTCCTCAGTAATGGCTACCATGTAACTTCATTTATTTATAATATGTTTTTCCCAAACTTCCAATACATTATCAAAGAAGGCTTTGGAGAGTTTTGTACCATTTCTTTTGTATGGTGTATCTAATAAATTACGGATTTCCCCATTAATTTAGGAGAAGAGTTACAAAGAATATTACCTTAGTTTGTTTGCATGTAATATAATGCTCAACAGGGGAGACAAGAAAGGAAATAGGTGAAGAGTCAAAGAAGAAAGTAGTATATGGTTGCCTCATTGTATGAATTAGACTCAGTCATAGGCTGTGTAAGGGAGGAGCAATTTCTAACTTTATTCAGGCAGAGAGGTAACCTTTGAGTGATATGGTGGGTGGAGCAATGCTTTAAAACGGACTGGATCTAAGTGAAAAACTGGGTAGTTAATATAATTAATGTTATAACTATATTAAGTACAACCCTCTACACTTATTTTCCTGTTCTTTTAGTTATGAGTCAGAATGTTGTCATCTGTCAGAAATGCTCTGAAGCTGTATTTAAACTTTGAGGAGCATAAGTTGTGTACTATTGCTCTGGGGTTAAGTTAAAAGCTTCAGAGAGAGCTTTTTAAATCGGGGAAATTGAATCAGATAAAACAAATGGTACCATTCACATATGCTGAGGGAATTCTAAGTATATCAGAAAACAAGAGAAAATTGATAGATTTGCTTCTGTTTATAGATGATATTTGAAGATTGGAAGCTAGAACTCCAGGAGCAAAGAAATGAACAGGATATATTTAGATAAAAAAGCTACAAAATAAAGGGACAAATAAATAATGGATTTTAACAATAAAGACAATTCATATTAACCCATGAACTAACTAAAACCAATTGAAAGATTTTTGGAAGAAGTTTGTATGATCTGTGCAAAAAAGAAACTTTATTGTTGGTAAAGAGCCAGTCACATCTAAGTGTCACAGGATGAGACAAAGATCAGAAATCTCAGATGAGAAAAGATTTCAATAATCTGTCGAGGAAAGAGATTTCCTGGATATAGAATGGAACTTTCTCCAAGGGGAAAGAGGAAAGTTTTGTAATGTTTGCAAGGGAGACTTGTCACAGAAGAGAGAGAAGTGGAGTGAAACATCAGACCAAAGCTGTATACCTGTTCTGTGGGATATATAATAATATTAATGGATAAGGAAAACAAAATGGTCTCTCTGTCTTTGGTTGATTATACATAAATCCTACATGACTGGTCCATGGTACAAATCCTTCAGTCTCAGATGAATAATTCATACTGAGTGAGAATAGTAAATTTGCCAGGATTCTCATCAGGCAAGGAGGTAGGTTAGGCATAGGAAGACTTGCTGCAGCATCGGTTTTGTCAGATCTTAGGCTGGGACAGATACAAAAGATTCCACTGCTCCTGCTGAATTAGCTAGTTCATTTTTAGGCTAACTGATCCATTTGAATCAAAATTTGATTTTGATATTGGAACAAGGTTTTGGTGGCATAAGGGTTGGGTTGCAAGAATATCAATAGCTTTTTTAAAACTTCAGAGTCAGAGTGTAGGTTCACCTCCTGCAATGCTACCAGACTTCGTGCAAATATCTGTTGTCTAAAAACTCCACTCTTCATTCAGTAATGAAGTACATTTAAAGATTCACATGGCTAGGTAAATTTTATTTTAAAGTGTTTGTTTTATTTTATAGCATTTCTTGCAGAGAAGGAAGAAGTTGTATGTATCCTGCGTTAGCAGCAGTTGAGGCCTCTAAATATGTTGTTCTATGTACTTTAAAACCCTGGTTTTTTTCTTCCTCCCATCTTTCCAGATCAGTGTCTTTTTTCATGGTCATGGGTGGGAGGTACAATTGAGATATGTTATATACAGTTCTGCCTCAACTGAGAATCTTGGTTCCTACCATGCCAGTTTCAGTTCTTTAAAAACCCAGAAATAGAAACCAGGAATTAGCTGGAGAACAAGGGTTTCTTTAATAAGGGCTATAGGTAGTTTATGTATGTTGTTAATGTAAATAAATTAATAGTTTAACAGAAAATCTCAGGCCATGTTATAAAGAATAAATAGATGGGATGGTTTGTAGGTTGACGCAATCATAAACAAGCAGACCACATTAAGACAACAGTTAACACCACTTAGTGGTGAATTTAATGGAGTTATATTACGTGGGTTAACCACTTGATTTTCATAAGTGGATTACTTATTTCACAAAACAGAGAAGACAGAAAGTTTTGAAAGGGCCAGGATCCCTGAAGGCTATTTCAAGGCTGCTAGCCTTGTGTTTTGTATAAGAATGACTTAAATGATGCATCTGGAAGTCACTATTTGCCTCTCTTCAGAATAGGCATTAACACTGGGAGTATCTCCAGATGGAAGGAATGTGTTTGGTATTGATGTGGTGAATGGGCGCATTGTCAGGCTGAGTTACCCTAGCTCACAAAGAATTCCTGTCTGTAAACCCCTGATGACATTTTGCCAGAAATAAGCTATCAACTTATTGCCAACACAAATAAAAGCTGGGATTCCTTGGTAAGCACAAAGCTTCTGTGTGCCCATTTCCGGGCCGTGTGAACCCTTCTGTGAAAGGATAGATGGATGGTTCAGCTCCTGGTTATTCCTTCACACAGCTTAAAATGACAGATCTTCCACACTCTTAACATGGAAAATCAACAAGAGATCATTTCTAATAAAGTTTGAATTCTTTATCAATGACATCTGCTCTTCATATATTCAAAAGTTGACATTTATGGCTGTTCCTGAGAGCAAGAAAATGAATATTTTATTCATTTTACATTTGACTTTTTAGACATCACTTTTCCTACATGGGTCCAGCCCTCCAAAAGTAAAAACAAAATGAAAGCTTTTATGTAATCCAAAGCAAATTGCCTCGTACTCTAAAAAAAAAGGAGGGAGGGCCTTTAGCATCATGGAGAAAAAGAAATCAATGCATTAATGCTCTGTGGTGGGACCATGGGCTAGCAGACCTAAACATTTCCAACTGGGGTTCATCATTATGACAATATCTTAAAACATCAGATGATCTTGAAAGAGATTGTTGTATTCTCTGTATTTTTAATAAATTTTAAAATACTTAACGTTTTCTGCAGATGCATGCAACAGAACCTCAAACTTAATAAAAGCAAACAGGCAGTCCTCAAAATTACTTTTAAAAGCAGGACTGAATATTCTCAGTGTAACATTTTTGTAGGAGCCAATCCAGAATTTATATTGCCAATATTTATGTGCGATGGTGATCAACATTTTAATTTTAAGGCTATAAGAATCTTTTTATACTTTAAAAGCACTCTTACGCTTGCTGTATTGATATGAGTAGTATTCAAGTCTTAGTGACCATATTGATAGATTTTTCCCCCCTAGGATGATCCGTTCTCAACCTGGCTTTCAGATTATCCAATAGTGAAACTAATCCATGCTGTAAATGCTATAATTGAGTTCATCCACTTTGTTGCTACATCTTTCTTCCTTTTCTCCTTTCTCATCATTACAGATTTCTCCTGAGAGATAGAATAGAGCAGAGCAGAACAGGACTTTATTCCAATGACAGACCAATAAAAATACAGTCAATAACATGAATAACACAAAACTATTGTGTTATGTGGTTGAACTATTATCAACCTTACTCTGATTTCTTTTGAGATCATATTAATCTTTTGCTTTTTACTAAAGATTTTCAGAGGGCCACTTTTTGACATTGTGTCCAACATACAGTATTTAAGCCTGGGCATTTTAGGTCTCAAGTAAAAATTCTGAGTCAATATTCTTTTTATTCTGCTTCTACAATGATCAGCTTTTGCTTCCAAGAGTGTCATGGAGAAAACACAATTTTCTCCAATTGCCTGCACCATTCTGATCTTTGTAGATATAGACACCCAGCATCTGAATAACTTTTCCAAGACCTTAATGGTGACTTTATCAAGAGCTACTCTGTGGGGCTTATTTTTTTGATTGCTGGTTCTTAAAAGGCAGAAGCTGTCTTCAATATCTTCATTGTCAGTTCTAAGTCTGATTGCTGTAACTATTGTCATGAGTTTGATCTTATTTATATTTAATCGTAATCCCATTATATCACTGTGCACTTTGGCTTTCATTACTAGGGAATGAAGAGCTATCAATATGAATTGTACTAACATGAAATTTACTGCCATTGTTGATCTCACTCTTGTCTCTAGTGTGTCAGCTATAACACACCACTGAATGGTGTTGGCCTGATTTTGCACATCCAGCATGTGATAAGCAAATTGATTGGGGGCTTTACAGAGATTCCTATTCTTCACATCAACCAATGTGAAAAGCATCTGCCAATTACAGAAGTGCATCAGGAATGGGTGAGTCATCTCTAGGATTCTTCCATTACTCTTCTTCAAAGGGAATATTTTTCTGAGTCAGAAAGGAACTCAGAAAAGAATGTTAGAATTTCTCCTCTTTCTTTCTTCTATTAAAAAGGCAATAACTGCCAACTTCCAGATTCCTTTCAGTTCTCTTTGGCTAAGAGAGGGTTAGTTTCCACCATTTCATTGTTTCAGTAGTTCAATCTTCCACCAATTTGGTAAGGGCCCCTGAATTAAAGTATTTACTGTACAGCAGACTTCCCCAACCTTTTTGGCTTTGCGGATTGGGGGGGTGGGCATGGTTCCACGCTCAGCAGGCAAGTGTGTGCATACGGTTCCATTTGCACACCTGCACACCTGCCACTTATGCAAATGGAACGTGGGTTATGCACTCACTTGCGTGAGAGGAGAGGTGCCTGCATACATGCACATGCACTTTCGTGACCCGGTTTTAAAAGGCTCAAGGCCACATAGTGGACTGTGGTCTGGAGGTTGGGGGCTCCTGCTGTACAGTATGGCCTTCTAAGTAGACTAGTAATTCTGATAAGCACTTTGGTATCCATCATTTTAAGGGGATCTCAGTTAGACTGGTGGCAGACAAGACTTGCTGGCAACTGAAGGTGGCAGGGCAACAATAGATAAAATTGCCAATGAGCACTTCTCTGATCCCACATGCCACTGATCAGTTGGCTTCATGTTGATATAAATGGGTGGCAAAATATAACAGATTTTATATAACATTTATTTATTTATTTGTAACCCTCAAACAGAAATTACTGTTTATTTCTTTTTTATCTCATGAGGATCTTATAAAAAAAACCAAATCATCAATACCAGTTTAAAAGGAAAAACACTTCTTTAATAGCAGAATAGCACAAAACTTTTCCACTTGTGGGTTGGAGGTGAAACCAGGACAACATCATGATGACATGTAGAAAAAGATGTTGCCAGATCTAGATTGATAGGGAAATGAACTTGGAGAAAGAATCCAGAGTCCATTATAGAAACAGCAGATGCAGAAGAAACGTAAGAGTAATTTCAAAGAGAGGGACTCTGACTCCCCCACCCCTGAAATCTCTGGAGTATAAGAAGGAGCAAAGGGAAAACACCTTTACTGAGATATAGCCCATCTCAGGATAGTTCTAATCTTCCTGCAGAGCCTGTTTCCTGAGATGGTCTATTATGAAGGGCTGACATCAGCACACATGGTATGATAATTAGGTGCGAGTGGTTAAAGCCCAGAGGGGTGTTAAATTTCAGTAAAAACACTGCTTGCTGTGGAGAATAAACAAGCAAATACATGTATGTTCCCTATATGTGGAAATATACTTTTTTTCCTTTGCTATATTGTTTCTATGCTCAGCTTATTGTTTTTCAATTGTCAAGAATTTTAAATATCCATAAAGTGATTGTATTTTCTGAATAATACAAATTCTAGAAATTAGTGTATTTCAGCAAAATATTTGTTGACATCTTATAAGTAAACTTTGCTTTGCAAGAACATTTGGAATCTTAGGGACTAACATTATCTTTCAACTGCGTTTTGATTAAAAGTTTAAGAATTAGTACTTGTAAGTGATCTATGCTTAGATAGAATAGATTATAGAAAGAAGAGAATTATATTGTAATTATAAAGAAATAACTTTATAATTGTATTTATAACTCCTGCAAAGAAGATCAGAAGCTACTTTGTAGCTTTTTTCTTTCTTTTCTATTTTCTATTTCTTTTTTTCTGCTTGTATTTTTAGCTTTTCCTTTGATTTCTTCTTTTCTTTTTCTTACTTTATATTAGCTTTTGTTAGCTTTTATCTTTTTAAAAAGTGCTAAAATTAGATTAATAAATAAATACTCTAATCTTCATTGCAAGTGTTTATTCCTCTTTTCCTGATGAGGATCTTGTAAAAAAAGACACAAACCTAGATATTTTTAATAAAAAGCAGTCACATATAAAATAAGAAAAAGCAACATTAAAAGAGTAACAGCAATAAATAATATATATTGTACCAAAGTATACATACATTTCCCCCCTTAAACTTTAAATAAGCAATCCTGTACATTAATTTATAGCACTGAATAAAGTCCTACAGCAAGTTAATCTTCAGGTGTTAGATGTAGGATTTCAGTTTAAAGCAATTACTTGACAGAAAACTTGTTAGCTCTTTTCTGGGATTATCCCATCCTTCCTTTTCCTCCTCTTATCACAAAATACAAAGACCTGCAAATTGAAATAGAATGACTGTGGTAGAAGAAAGCAAAGATAATACCAATAGTAATAGGTGCCTTGGGTTCAATCCCAAAACATCTGGAGCATCACTTGAACACCTTCAACCACCACCAATCTGTTGCAGAAGGCACTTTTACTTGGCACAACTTACATCCTGTAATAATACCTTTCACACCATCAAACAACATCATCTGCCTATCCCAGGTCCTTGGGAAGACTCGATAAAAATGCCAATCCAGTCTGACTGATTGTGTAGCCAACCACAACAATAAATTAAAAATCGTATACATAAACATAAAATTTGTATATATACCATAAATTGTTTGGAGGTGAGAGGCGGGAGCAGAGGAAACAAATATTTAACAGTAGCGATAAAATATGAGTCCCTATTTTCTGGTAATAAAAAAGGCCAGAATCAGTCACAGCCAGCCCAAATCCTAAAATATTATCTCAGTTAAAGAAGTTAAAGAAACAAGCTTACAAAACACTGCTTAAAATAAAGAGGCTTGGAAAGACAGCTGTGGAAGGAAAACATGGGCAACTTTATTTTTTGAACTGTATTAATTAATTGATTTTAAAAACAAATGACAGAAACATTTCATATTCTTAAAACAATTAGTTAATTAGTTAAAAACAATTAGATAAAACAAACTCCAGGAAATTATCTACTCTAGCAAAACATGTATTAATACCCTATAAATCAAAATGATTTTCTTCTCTACTGATGAGATTCAATGGAGGTAGGTAGAAGATTTAAAATCCCCCATCTAAGTGAAGGAGGACAAACCATAATCCTTATCCCATTGGATTTCTACATTCATTAACCATGATTAAATAGTATTTCATTCCTCATTTTAAAATATCCATTAGGTAGCTATTGTCATTATAGTATGTTTCTATATTAACTTTGGAACATTAATGTTCTTTGATCTCTAACCTAAAACTTGGGAGTCTGAATTCTGTTTTCTTATCTTTACTAGAATTTCTAACACAAATGCAGTTGTTATATTCTATTGTACAAGATCTTGAACTTTAATATTTTGAGCATTAGTGATGTCAGAAAAGTTGGCATCGAAGTGGGAAAGGGAAATAATTTTCCCCACCTTTAAGCTAGAACAGCTAAAAAGATTCAAATGTGCGTGTATATTAACATGAAATTAACCTGGGAATAGTAAAGTGGCAACTTCATGAAAGTAACAAATGTCTAAATATAGCTCAAAAACATTGCATTTATGGAATAAACATCAGTCGCTAAACAACATTTTGACAAAATTCCAACCATTTCAAACTGCTGGCAACAGTATAGTGAAGTCTAAGCCAGGAAAAAGGCCAGAAATAATCTGTTTTGGAATTTTAGATCTCCAGCTGCATTGATCCCGGAATAGATATGCAGAAATCCAAAATAAAGCAGAGGCAGAGGGGATTGTGCAGCTGTGATTGTCCCTCTATTAAGTGGTGAGTGACAGTAAATGCCTGTAGCGCTAGACTTCAGAAACAATGGTATTGCTTTTTTTAAAGTTTTTATTTTAAGACAAACATACAAACAAAACATAAAAACCATCTTCCATTTTACAGTGTGTCAGTTGGTTACAGATCCTTTGTGTTATCCTTTCATAGTCATCACTCACAATTTATAAAAAAGATTCTCATATTATCAATATAAAACATTCTTATATATTTATCAATAATTATTTATACATGACTAAACTATTTATTTCATCATTTATACAAGATATTCTCAATTTTATTATAAGTTTATATTATACTTTCATCCAATGGTTATATATGTCTATATTATATTTTATATCTATCTATTAAATTTCTGTTACAAAATTATATAATCTATTACATTACCAAGTCTTTTTATCCAACCATTGATAAAACAAATCCTATATCTTATAAAATTGTTTATCTTCTTGATCTCTAATTTCAAATGTCAATTTACTCATTTCAGCACAATCCATAATTTTCTTAATAACTTCCTCCTGCATAGGTATTTTATCATTTTTCCAATTCTTAGCAATTACAATTCTAGCTGCTGTTAAAACATTTACAATCAAATATTTCAACTCTTTGTTGTAAATATCTGGTATAATTCCCAATAGAAATATTTCCGGTTTCAAGTCTATATGTTGTTTTATCATTTTTTCCAACCACATGTGGATTTTAGTCCAATATCTTTTTGCATCCGAACACGTCCACCACATATGGTAATACGAGCCAGGTATCTGATGACATTTCCAACATTTATCCGATTTATTCTTAAACATTCTTGCAATTCTCGTCGCGGGTAAGTGCCACCTGTAAAACATCTTATACAAATTTTCTTTATAAGCAGTTGACATTGTCATTTTATAATTCTGAGACCATAGTTTTTGCCATTTCTCTAAATCAATCCCATATCCAAAAATTTTCCCCCAAGCAATCTTTGAGAAACGATGGAATTTCTTTTGACAGTGTTTTTCAACCTTGTTAACTTTCAGATGTGTGGACATCAACTCCCAGAATTCCCCAGCATGCTGACTGAGGAATCCTGAGAGTCAAAGTCTACATACCTGAAAATTGGTAAGTTTGAGAAACACTGTTTTAGACCCTCTCATCCTTTGTATAGCACAGCCCAACTAGACTTGACTCTAAATTGAGAGTTAATAATAAAAAAATATCTGTGGAAACGATGTGTGGGACATGTTGCAACATTCTGAATTGTATTGCTTCTAATCCTGGTTTTTCTTCTGTTGCAATTGCAGGTATCATGCTGAGAAAATATTGTCACCTGAAATACATTGTTATTGGATTATTCTTGGTGGTGGCTCTTCTTACTATAATCACTGTGGCTATCACACAGAATTTATTTCCCACCAGGAACCATAAAGTAAGTTATAGAAAATTTCCCTGCTGAACTGCTGTGCTTGTAATCCATTAGACATAAATGAGGAGCCCACATGAAGACCAAAGTCAGATGTGTGTTAATGCATTCAGTATTGCATGCTTCTTTTTGTTGGAAGCTCCAGGCAACAGTAATAACTCCCTTTCTCTTCCAATAGAATCCCGGAAGGATTGCCCACAACACAAAGAATGCTCTCATGTTTAAGTCCAATATATATCTTATCCCCTGCTCACAAGTAACAGTTTTAGGCTTTAGCTTTCCTTAGTTGTACCACTTTACATTCCATTTTGTTCTGACAATTTCCAGTTTCCCTTTTATTCTAACAATTTCCAAAGCAACCTTATGGTATATAAAATCTGCTAGTAGGTACAATTTAATGGTGGAACTAGTTACCAAGTTGGATGGTGAACTTTTCTACATTGAAGGTCTTCTCACCAGGGCTGTAGAGTAATTTGTCAGGAAAAGTTGTCCAGAGTACAGGATTGGGTTCAATAATGTAAATGTCCCTCTGAAAATGTGATTCTGTTTCTAAGAGAAATCTGCTATATGACACTGTTCGCAAAAGTACATTTTATCATCTTCTCCCAGTACAGTACCCTGAAATTTAAAAAGCAAATGTGTGAGTTTTTCTCTCCTGCAGTATGGGATTGTGTTGGATGCCGGTTCTTCCCACACAAGTGTGTATGTATATGAATGGCCAGCTGAGAAAGAAAATAATACAGGAATGGTGCATCAGATTTATGTGTGTGAAGTAGAAGGTAAGAAATGGGAAAATTGACATTTTATAATTAACTATCTCCATGAAATGTGATGAAATTATGATTGAGGAAAACAAAAGCTGCCGAGGAACAATCAGACAAGAGAGACAGGAGCCTCCAAGGGTTTACCAGACAAAGAAATTTAGCAAGGACTCACCCTAATTGACCATGTAGTTAAAAAGTGGTGGCAGGAAATTTGTACCTTCAGGTTCTATTAATATAGTCTTAAAATAAAGTGGAATTTGTTCACCTAGTCATGTTTTCTATCTAGTTTACCTGGGAGGGAATGTGTTAACAAAGGGGAGGTGGTGCAATGGACTACACCAATGGTTCTTAAGCTTTTTGAAAGAATCGCCCCCTTGAGCCATTGAGGAAGTTGTCATCGCCCCGCTCCCCCAACATAACCGCCCCCCTGCCAACTCTTAGCGTCCCCAAGGGGGCCAGCAGAGGGGCGCTAAGAGGTGGCAGGGGGGCATTCGAGGCGCCGGCTGGTCCTGCAGTTTCATCCATTTTGGCGCCGACTCCGGATTGGTGTTACAGTCAATGGGTGAGCCTGCAGGGCCGGCGCCTTGAACGCCCTCCTGACACCTCTTAGCATCCCCAAGGGGACCAGCAGAAGGGCGCTAAGAGGCAGCATGGGGGCGGCACATCCAACGTGGCCATGGCAGCACGTAACATGCCACCGCTTCCGCATTGGAGGTGCCGGCTCTGGAGCAGTGCTAGTCAATGGGTGAACCTGCAGGGCTGGCCGGCACCTTGAACGCCCCCCTGTCGCCTCTTAGCGCCCCTCTGCCGGACCCCTTGGGGATGCTAAGAGGCAGCAGGGGGGCATTCGAGGCGCCGGCTCTGTAGGCTCACCCCATTGACTGTTGTACCACACCTGAACCGGCGCCTCGAATGCAGCAGCATGTTGGGAAAAGCCGCTGCCACCGCTTTCCCAAAGTGCTGCCACTCTTGCATTCTTTCTGTCTGTCCATCCGTCCATCTGTCCGTCCATCCATCCATCCAAAAGGTCTGTCTGTTTGCCTGCCTGCCTTCCTGCCTATCTACCTACCTGTCTGTCTTTTTGTCTACCTACCTACCTATCTATCTACCAATATAGATCTCTCTCTCCCTCCCTCCCTCCCTCCTTCCCCCCCTCTCTCTCCCAATATATCTTGCTCCATCGCCCCCCTGAAAAACAAAATCGCCCCTTGGGGGGCGATATCGCCCAGGTTAAGAACCATTGGACTACACCACAGGTGTCAAACTCACAACGTCACGTTATCACGTGACATATCGTGACTTTTTTTCCCCTTTGCTAAACCTGGGGTGGGCTTGGCCAGTGTGTGATGCATCCAGCCCGGGGACCACAATTTTGACATCTCCAGACAACACTGAAGAGTAGGATGGCGGGAGCAGATTCCAAAGAGTGGGGAAGACAAGAGATTACATACCCCACACCTGAATTAACAATAGAATAGAATAACAGAGTTGGAAGGGACCTTGGAGGTCTTCTAGTCCACCCCACCTGCCTAAGCAGGAAAACCTACATCACTTCAGACAAATGGTTATCCAACATCTTTTTTGAAACTTCCAGTGTTGGAGCATTCACAACTTCTGGAGGCAAGTTGTTCCACTGATTGTTTTAAATGTCAGGAAATTTCTCCTTAGTTCTGAGTTGCTTCTCTCCTTGATCAGTTTCCACCCGTTGCTTCTTGTCCTGCCCTCCGGTGCTTTGGAGAATAGCTTGACTCTCTCTTCTTTGTGGCAGCCCCTGAGATATTGGAACACTGCTATCATATCTCCCCTAGTCCTTCTTTTCATTACACTAGACATACCCAGTTCCTGCAACTGTTCTTCATATGTTTTAGCCTCCAGTCCCCTAATCATCTTTGTTGCTCTTCTCTGCACTCTTTCTAGAGTCTCAACATCTTTTTTTACATCGTGGGAACCAAAACTGAATGCAGTATTCCAAGTGTGGCCTTACCAAGGCATTATAAAGTGGTATTAACACTTCACGGATCTATTCCTCTGTTTATGCAGCCTGGAACTGTGTTGGCTTTTTTGGCAGCTGCTGCACACTGCTGGCTCATATTTAAATGGTTGTCCACTAGGACTCTGAGATCCCTCTCACAGTTACTACTATTGAGCAAGGTACCACATATGCTGTACCTGTGCATTTGTTTTTTCTTGCCTAAATGTAGAACCTTACGTTTTTTCACCATTGAATTTCATTTTGTTAGATAGCACCCAATGTTCAAGTTTGTCAAGATCCTTCTGTATATTAAGCCTATCTTCTGGATTGTTGGCTTGGTGTCGTCTGCAAATTTGATGAGTTCCCCATCCTTGTCCAAGTCATTGATGAAGAGTTGAAGAGTATTGGGCCTAAAACAGAGCCTTGGGGTACTCCACTGCATACTTCCCTCCATGCAGATGCAGTTTCATTGAGGACTACATGTTGAGTGCAGTTGGTCAGCCAGTTATGAATCCATCTGGTGGTGATGCTGCCTAACCCACATTTTTCCACTTTATCTAGTAGTAGGTTGTGGTCTACTTTAACAAATTCCTTACTGAAGTCCAAGTAAATTATATCAACAGCATTCCTCTGGTCAACTAATTTTATCACTTTGTCAAAGAATGCAATAAGATTAGTCTGGCATGATCTGTTTTTAACAAGCCCATGTTAGCTTTTGGTGATTACTTCGTTTGCTTGTGATTTGTTGCTTGATTATCTTTTCCAGAAACTTCTCTGGTATTGAGGCCAGGCTGATAGGTCTGTAGTTTCCTGGATCTATTTTCTTTCCTTTTTTGAAGATGGGAACTACATCAGCTCTTTTCCAGTCCTCTGGCAGATCCCCAGTGCTCCAGGATCTTTGAAAGATATAGTGGTTCTGAGATCTCATCTGCCAGTTCCTTCAGAACCTTGGGGTGTAATCCATCTGGTCCTGGTGATTTGAACTCGTCTAGGGTAGACAGGTGGTCACTTACCATTTTCTTCCCTATTTTAACTTGTGTTCCTATTCTGTTTTTTTGTGGTGCTGTTTTTGATAGGTTGGACTGTTTTTTTCCCTTTGTGTAAAGACAGATGCAAAAACCGAGTTAAGTAGTTCTGCTTTCTCCCTGTTGATTGTCACTTTCTTGCCACTTTCTCCCAGCAATGGACCAATTGTTTCCTTGACTTTTTTCTTGTTTTTAACATGTCAGAAATAGCTTTTTTTCTTATTTTTTTACTTTTGTCACAAGCCTTTGTTCATTGTGAGCCTTAGCTTTCCTCACTTCATCTTTACAGGCTTGGGCTATTTGCTGATATTCTGCCTTAGTTATTTGCCCCTCTTTCCACTTTTTATGCTTCTCCTTTTTCAATTCTTTCGTTCAATTTGTCAGAGAGTTCTTTATGCAGCCATGCTGGTTTCTTTTGAGAGCTGTTATTTTTCTTCTTCGTTGGTATTGTGCTAGACTGGGCTTTATAATCTCACTTTTCAAAATTTCCCAAGCTTCTTAAGTTGTTTTCCCCTTGAGGATTCTCATCCATGGAATCCTTCCCAAGCTCTATTGAAATTAGCTCTCTTAAAGTCAAAGACTCTAGTTTTACTTGTTCTACTACTTGTGCTTGCATAATGTTGAATTCCAATATTGCATGATCACTTTGCCCCCAGGGTTCCTGTAGCTTCAACACCTTCTATCATTTCATCTCTGTTAGTGAGAATTAAATTGGTTAATGGATAAAACAAATCAGGGTTTAATACATAAAAACCTGCTTGAGATTTTTTTTAGTCCATCAACACATTTTAAGAATTAAAATTATTGAATTTAAGCAATTTAATGGGAGTAGTATATACGTGAGATAAGAGAAGGGAAGGAAGAAGCACTTGCTCATTGTAACCCTGAACAATCTTTCACTGCTGAAAAACACCACATCAAAATTATAATTTGTGTTCCTTGGAGTGAATCCTAAACAGTGTCAAAGAATTCAGTTTATGTTTTTACACAGACTTATGGGTCCATCAATTTTTTGTTATGGTCATAGACCAACTTAAGGGTGAGATACAACAATAATTTTTTTAAAAAAATAAAAAATAAAACAAAAATTACACAAGATAAAAAACATAAAAATGCATTTTAAAAAGCTAATGTATGCTTGTGTACACACACACAAGTTTTAAAAAATCTATAGGGAGATGTCAGAACATTAGATAAATACAAAAAACATAAAAGTTATATATTAGCTATAATACATATAACATAATATATGGCTAATTCAATCTTTCATAATGCAAAACACTCTTAACTAATAATGTAAATCTCAATAAGGTTAACATGAGGCATAGGTCATCATCTGATGAATTTTAAGAGATGCTATGCAGCTTGGCAATACTGTAACTTATTGCTATTTTCAATTAACTTGAGTCTGGGCATGTGTAGTAGATACTGAGTATTCTTAGTTTGAGCTGATCATAGTTATCCTGTCTAGGAATTACCATCTTGATTTAATATCTTTAGTATCCCTGATAATAATGCCAGCTGGGGTAAGACTTTGTAATAGGGTCAGTAACAACACAGTAACAACACAAAAGGAAAGATAAAGCTGAAAGTATTCCATAAACAGAAGTGACTGAAACGGGGCTTTGCAAGCATGAAGGAAACCAATCCACATAGGAGGAGAAACTCCAATACATAAAAGATGGCACTGAAAAACCATTTCTACTTATTGGAGTAAGGAATAAGATTGGTTTGGTGAGGCCAGAACTGTTCCCAGACCCAAAAAAACCCTGTTTATAGCAACATGGATCAGGTACCAAAGGTGGGATGTAAAAGTGCAATGAAAAAGCCAAAAATTTAAACCTTGAGTAAAGTTCTGTATCAGGGCTTTGATTTCTGTGTGCTGCAGTGGAATTATATTATGCATTTATATGACTTCACTCATGTCTGCGCTAAAGAGGCTAACGTTTCTGAGTCATGTCTGTGAGCCTTTTGCCAAGTGAGCCAAGGCCTTAATAAGGATTAAGTGGAGGGAGCTAGGATTTACAGCCAGGCTGCTGTGAACCTTGACAATTGCCAAGATAATTTGAAGATGTAAGTGAAATGTCTGGACTTGTTTAGGTGCCTGATTATGAGTTTCAAGGTTGGAAGATGTTCCTATACTTACCAAGGAACCATAGGTAAGAGCACCAAACTCTTCACAACTAGATCTGAAGATGATCATGTTACCAGACCAAAACCACAAGGAAGTCTTAGAGGGCATGGAAGGAGGGGGGGAGGGAGGGAGTGCGGTCAAGAAGGACAGATGAGAAAAGCAACATTCCACTGCCACAGGGCAAGCTCCATCCTTTTGTGTTTGTATGATAATGGCGCATGCGCACACACACACACACACACACACACACACACACACGAAAGTGGTAAAGTTCATACTACAATGCTGCTTTCATTATTTTCACAAAATTCACCGCGGGCGGTGATGGAGCGACCCGATTCTCCCATGTGACACCCCTCCTGCGCAGCCTCCATTGGTTGCCGGTTGCCCTCCGTGTAAGATTCAAGGTGCTGGTGTTAACCTATAAAGCCCTGCATGGCTCGGGTCCGGGGTATTTGCAGGAGCGCCTCCTGCCAGCATCGAGGTCCGATCGCCCGGTACGCTCCCATAGGCAGGCCCTCCTGGGGGTGCCATCAGCCAGACAATATCGGTTGGTGGTCCCCAGGGAGGGCCTTCTCTGTGGGGGCGCCCACCCTTTGGAATCAGCTACCTCTAGAGCTGCGTTTGGCCCTGGACCTGCGCTCCTTCCGCCATGATCTCAAGACTTGGCTGTTTGTGCAGGCTGGCCTGGACTGAGCAGGGTTGGGAATTTTAATTTAAGGGGATTTTAATTGATTTTATAATTGGATTGAATTTGATAAAGACGTATTTATTGTTTATATATTAGTAAGCCCGAGTCCCCTCGGAGATGGGGCGGCATATAAATCCAATTAAATAAATAAAAATAAAATAAAACCCTTCCTCCCTCCCTTCCGCTTCCCCCCTCATGTATATGTCTCTGCTAAATAGGACTATTGAAAGAGGAGCTTCTTATTGTGTTGTACACATTCACCTGGAGCACAGAATATTAAAAACATTAATGAGGAGAAACCTGATGTGGTCAAAAAGGAATGGAGCATTATAAGCTGGATGTTTTAGGAATAAGTGGACTGAAATGGACCATTTTAAATCAGAGTATATGATATCCCACTCAAAACCATATGTAGGAGAGGACCCCCAAAAAGCACATCACACAGTATGGGCCTGGCTAAGCAATTAACAAGATTGTCTCTATTAAAAATAATGGATAGCAGATTAACATCAATAATGTTCATAAAAAAGATATGCACCAACTACAGATGCAACTATGAAAGAGGTTGGAAGAGGTTCAGCTTTTATTTTTGGGGGGGGGGATGGATTAATTTGAAAAAATGATATTTCACAGAATATATAGCTCTGAAGTCAAAACAGTTGAAAATATTCTGCTTTTCTTCTTTCAGGTCCAGGAATCTCATCATATGCTAATGCTGTGGAAAATGCCAGTGTCCCCCTAAAGCACTGTATGGATTCAGCAAAGGAGATTGTGCCACAGGGAAAGCATCAGGAGACACCTGTTTACTTAGGGGCAACAGCTGGCATGCGGCTGCTGAGGTATCCTAGAGAAAGCAGCCTGCCCTTTTTTTAATGTTTCATAGGAATGAGCTCAGAGAAAAACAGGCTTTTAAATGTTTGTTTGGATTGGAAGCGATGGGAATTTTTTATCAGTTTCCCGTGAGATGCTTGCATTTCGCTAGCCCACTGTTTGTGTATTTGGTTACGTGTGGTTCTATTTCAGTGTCCAATTATATAAATAAAGGGCAGTTCAGTTTAGCATATATTTCTGGATCTAGTACAACAATGTTGCATGCATTCCTGTTTTCCCATATCCTTTCAGCTTCATTGCTTTTGTGGGTTTAGCTTACAAAAACCAGTGAGGGTCGGAACAGAAGATATTTCTCATATTTAAACTGTGATATCTAGAATTCTGCCATAAGCCACTGCTAAATAAGGGTGTGCCATTGTCTGAGGCACCTGTTCCGCAAACCACTTGCCTTCTTTCTATGCCAGTGTTGCCATGGTCAATAAAGGCCTTGATGACAACCTTTTAGGGGTGACTCCTACCTATAGTTCATATTCAGAAAATAGAGAATTGTTTGTAAATTCTTTTCCATGTTACATTAACACCATATGAAAGTAATCAGGAAAAGGCTGAAGGTTTTAAAGGAACAATAGACTAAATGAGTCTTTCTCCTTTTCCCATCTTCTAAAAATTCATTTTGGATAATAACTATCTTATTCTCTCACCATTTTCCAGAATGCATTTTCAAGAAGGAAAAAAAATATGAGAACTGTTCCTAAGGAATCCTATATATTTCCCCCTTCTTTTTACATGCAGTTTGAAAAATAAAGATGCTGCTAGGAAACTTCTCTCTGAGGTGGAGGAAACATTGCGTATATATCCCTTCAAGTTCCAGGGCGCCAGGATTCTCAGTGGTGAAGAAGAAGGTGCTTATGGCTGGATCACCCTTAATTACTTACTGGGCAAATTTGCAGAGGTAATATGACATGTCAGAAAGGAAGTGATGACCAGGAATTCTCACTTGATTTGGTTTTCTGAGAGTCCTTTTGTTCCTCAATTCTATTCAGAGCTGTAGGAGACTATCAGACATTAAAATGAAATATAATCTAACAAATCCCATAGAGTTATGAAAGGGTTGAATGGGCGTACTGACCCCAATCCCATATTACAGCATGATAGTTAGAGAGTTTTCCACCTCAGCTTCAACTGATATAGCAAATGGCCTAGAATTTAGTAATTTGTTCCATTGTTCTTACCCTTACAAAGTTTCCATAACAATCCATTGGAATTTGCCTTCCTAAAATGTAAGATCTTTATTCTAAGTTCTTCATTCTGGGACAATAGAGAAAAGGTCATGACCACGTGGCTGACTATGTGATATTGCTTTCATTTTTGTGCTGTGGTCATATATCCTGTTGTAGTCCCCCAGGTCTGGCTGTTATATCTCTCAGTAACTCTCCAATTTGTTCTTCTTACAGTCTATCTGGCCAAAAGTATTTGCCCATGCAAGTAGGACAACAGGAGCATTGGATCTTGGAGGAGCATCTACACAGATTACCTTTGTACCAGATCCAGATAAGATTGAATTACCAACAGATATAATAAATTTCCATCTCTATGGCAAGGAGTACAGGGTATATACACATAGTTTCTTATGTTATGGGAAGGACCAAGCTCTTCGCCTCAAGCTGTTACAAGATGTTGTTGTAAGTAATGAGTATCAATCTTTTTCTTAGATGGTACTTGCTTATCCAATAGTTTACTTCCTTTAATACAGATAGTCCTTGACTTAACTACATTTGGGACCAGAATTTCCTATGCAATGTTGTTGGTAAAAGAGTTGCACCCTACTTTACAACCTTTCTGCTATGGTTGTTAAACAAATCACTGCAGTTGCTAAGCAAATTTTGCTTACCCCATTGACTTTGCTTGTCAAAAGCTAGCTGGGAAGGTTGCAAATGGTGATCACGTGCTCCCAGGACACTGCAACCATCATAAATACGTATCCATTGCCAAACCCCTGAATTTTGATCAGGTGTGGGGAAGCTGCAACGGTCACAAGTTTCCAAAGAATGCCACTGCATGTAATGCAATTATGTTGTAATTCCTGAACCTTTATACAATGAGATTTTGACTGTTCTGGAAACTCTTATCCTCAGAAAATAAGACTTATTAAGCATAAATGGGAAGTGAGCCAGCACTAGCTATCAGATCAGAGAATCTAACTTACAAAACCTCGGAATTCTGATCTTGCCAATTGTACTCCCTCCCATAAGAGGGAGTACAACAGGATACGATTCAATGAAAGCACATCATTGTGATACAAACTTGATACTTGTGGGATGTCACAGTGCATTACAAATGGGTCAGAGCTTGTGTAACACTACAAAGCTGCTTTTGTAATTTGCCCCCTCTTGAGCCTCTCTGCAGATACCTTACCTTCTAACTAGCTGAAGCTAGCAATAGCATAGCAATAGCATTTAGACTTATATACCGCTTCACAGTGCTTTACAGCCCTCTCTAAGTGGTTTACAGAGTCAGCATATTGCCCCCAACAATCTGAGTCCTCATTTTACCGACCTCAGAAGGATGGAAGGCTGAGTCAATCTTGAGCTGGTGAGATTAGAACTGCCAAATCCAGGCAAGCAGCAGGCAGCAGAAGTAGTCTGCAGTGCTGCACTCTAACCACTGCACCACCGTGGCTCTTAAGCAAGTGTGGTTGTGCTTTAATAACTTTGCCCTTTTCTCCTGTCAAACTGTGAAATAGAACATACCAGTGCATATTGTGTTATATACAATAATTGGGATTGTTAGAGAAAAGCACTCCACAGCTGTGTCAGACAATATTCCTGCAGAATACTAGGTATTTTGTGAGTTGGAAAAAAACTGGATAGCAACTTCTGCTGCTAATTATTCTCATATATTTTTATTTGCACCATAATCACATGATACCACTAATGTAGCTTTTCCTTGTCTGATGCCATTTAACTGTATTGATCTACAATTTTCATCATCTCAGTCAATAGTTGGATATGTACTACATATGGAGAGGATGGGAATACACTCTACAGAATCAAGATTCAGAGGACTCATCCAAAATTAACTGAACATATTTTACGTCCCTTTTTACTTTTACTATTTGGCTCAGCTCAACAGTAATTTGAATTTAAAGGAAAAGGCACAAACGAACGTTGACTTTGAGATGCTTATTCTTAGATTAAGAGTTTATGCCTTCATCTCAGTCTAATATTGTATTAAATCTTGAGGGTCATTTTCTTCATTTTTAATGTAATCCAGTCAGAGTTGCCTAAAATGAGGCATGGGTAGCAAATTTGATAAATAATTAAATACACAAACAAACATTTGTAGTAACACTGAATGTGAGAATATGTACACAGTGGATTGTAATAATTGTTCTTCCTAAAGTATTTCCTTGATTTCATCTTTGTGTATGTTTGTTATTTTTTTTTAATGAAATACATATATAAATATAAGGATTCAAGGGTATAAATGTAGATTCAAGGCAGGCATTTCTTTTCTGACCTAGGCCTCACTGTGCCACAGGCCAGGACTGTGGCTGGAGTTATGCATAATATTGTATTTACATACTTTAGTTTATTTGGTTTTGGCTTAATAAGATTTTTTTCCAATCCAATCATTGTGGATTGTAAGCTATGGTTCATGGTGTAATGTGATAAGTGAATGTTCTGGGGCTCATGTGATTGTTGATGAATTTTAAAACTTTTTAGTCTTCAACAACTGACACACTCCAGGACCCATGTTTCCACCAAGGATATGTGAGGACAGTTAATGTCTTTGATCTGACCACAAATCCCTGCACAGCACGTAACATCACTGCACCGTATTCTCAGATCCAAATCCAAGGTGATGGGAATTATGAAAAATGCTTAGAAAGCATCCAGAGAATCTTTAATACTGAAGACTGTCTTTACTCCAGCTGCTCATTCAATGGCATTTTCTTGCCTGAGGTGTCTGGAGAATTTGGGGTGAGTCTTTTTAACACATTGACAGCTTGGCAATGAACTGAAAGATTTCTGTGATGCTATTTCTTGTTTTAAAATTGTTAACCCTATTATCTTCAGGAGTAATCTTCAGCCAGGTTTGAACTGCAAAAATAGAAGCACTGACAAATCAGTCTAATCAAATTTCATATTACTTGATCTTTAGGCATTTTCTGCTTTCTACTATGTAATGAATTTTCTAAATGTGACCAAAAAACCTATGGACCAAGTGAAAGAAACAGTGAAGAACTTTTGCTCCAAATCCTGGAATGAGGTATGTCATTTTTTCAAACAAAAAGATCATGGATCTTGACTCATACACGAGTGCAGTGGTAGGATTCAAATATTTTTACTATCGGTTCTGTGGGTGTGGCTTGGTGAGTGTGGCAGGGGAAGGATACTGTAAAATCTCCAGTCAGAGGTGGTATTTGCCGGTTCTCCGAACTACTCAAAATTTCTGCTACCAGTTCTCCAGAACTGGTCAGAACCTGCTGAATACCATCTCTGAGCGAGTGGCCTCCAATGAGTGCTAATTGTGTGAGATTAGTTCTGCTTGATTTTCCAACTCAGAAATCAAAGCAGGGAAGGGAAATCCCTAAAATCTATTTATCCTACAAACGTGGAGTCCTCATGGCATGTGAAAAGGTTGTTCATTTGAAAACAGACAGATGGATTGTGATAGCTCCAAGGATTAATATTTATGTGGAAGACAAAGTGCCTCAGTCTTTATAAAAGAGGAGGAAAGTCAAAGAAATAAACTTGTTTCCTTTTTCTGTCTAGGTGAAAGTCGAATTTCCTGAGATAAAAGAGAAATACTTGAGCGAGTACTGTTTCTCGAGTACATATATCATCTCCCTGCTCGGTCAGAGATACAACTTCACTAAGGAAAAATGGCAGAATATCCACTTCCTGGAGAAGGTATCTTTAACATTCAGAGGTGGAAATTAAGGAGTGGTGGTGGAGATTTATTTTAGAAGCTCACAAACTTTACAATCTAAAATTAATCATTTGGTTAAAAATCTTTTACACTAAGAATATATGGAAGGAACCAAAGACAAGTGCAAGCCACAATAAAAATGTATTCATAAATCTGCAAAAGACATCCAGAGATAAGATTATTTACATTTCATAGGACAAGCTA
Source organism: Naja naja (assembly GCA_009733165.1). Lineage (NCBI taxonomy): Eukaryota > Metazoa > Chordata > Lepidosauria > Squamata > Elapidae > Naja > Naja naja. The sequence continues at coordinate 140,241,378 of CM019151.1, read as the reverse complement.
ATCTACAGTGTTGGTACAGCAATTGAAAAGCCTTATCCCTTACCATGTCTCACTCAGGTGTGATACAGAGGACGGTTTCTAGTATTTTATGAAGCAGGTAGATCAATATGGAAGGAGGTTAAGTGCAATATCATGAGCACAAAGCATTAAGAACTTTGAAGGCCAGGAATAACTCTTTGAATGGATTCACACAACATGCTTATCTTGGCTGTTGAATTTTCTGAAAATTTTCTGGATGTTCATAATTTATAGAATCATAAGCTAACTAAAAGGGCCACCTTGGCGCTTATGTAATTTCATAAAAAGTGACCAAGCTTAAAACCAATGATTTTAGCAAAATAGTGTGAATTCAGTTGCTAACCTTTGATTGACTTGGTTAAACTTATTGTGCAAACGTAGCCACTGAATTGTTGGAGAAAGTTGCATGTGAGCCAGTTTGTTCTAGTGGTTAAGGCTCCAGGCTCAAAACCAGGAGACTGTGAGTTCCAGTCCCATTTTAGGCATGAAAGCTGACTGGGTGACCTTAGGCCGATCACTCACAGCCTAACTCACCTTACAGGGCTGTTCTGGAAAAAATGGAGGAGGAAGGAGTACTAGATATGTTCATGCTTTGAGTTGTTTATACAAATAATAAAGGTGGAATATAAATAATAACTAAATCAATTTAAACAATGAAGTGCTTGCACCACTTTTCTTGGAGTTGTTTGATATTTCATTGTGTGATTCTTCTTGTCTCCTTCATTTCAGATTGAAAACAGTGATGCAGGATGGACACTGGGCTATATGCTAAACCTTACCAACATGATCCCTGCAGAGCAGCCCTACACGCACCTCTTGTCTCACACAGGTTTTATCAGCTTCATTGTCATCTGCTCTGCTCTAGTAATGACTCTGCTCTTAGTAGGCTGGATTATATATCATAAACCAAAGTGCCTGAGAAAGGAAATAATTTAGGATGCAGAAGGAAATTTGACACATCTGTGGAGACATTGTGGTCAAGATCAGGGGTTGTACTTTCCTACTCTGCTCTGCTGAAATATCTAGTTTATATGAGAGCTTTCTGGACCATTTGCTCTGGCACCAACAGATGCCAAAACAACAGCATGATACCATTCTCTTCATCTCCCTCAGATTGAAGATTCACTTTTCATCCTACCCTAATTGAGGGTTGATAAATTCTTGCATGTTGTATTAAAACAAAACCCCACTTCTCTCAGGTATGCCACTTCATACATTGCTTTGGTCCTGGAAATACAGCACAGGGACATCCAGTCAGATGGCCTGAACACTGCAAGGACTAATTTATACCGATAGCTGCAGCTGCTCTCGGATCATGTGTTTTCTTTCATCCTACTGGGGAAAAAACACAAGCATTCAGAAATACCATCTACTACCCAATTAGAGTTTTGAACTAGTCCTTTATCGGAATTGTGATAGTATTTGTATTATTTCATTGTAGTAGTATTTGTAATAATTCATCTGTGAAAGAGGTTGAAAGTGCAAACCTTTGACAATAACTTATCAATTGCTGGGAGAAGAAGGGAAGAGTACTCTCTACTAAAAGCTAAAGAATAAAATGCAGCTTATGAATTTGCAGCTTGACCAGAAAAAGGAGCAGTAAATTATTCCTGATGTGTAACAGTTGGTACCTGAGTAACAGGCCTTGCACTGATGAACTGTTTATGAAGTGTTTGGATTCACTGTCAGCTGCCTTATGTAAGTTACATAGTCCTTGGGCACTGAGGTTTGATTTCACACTGTATATTATCAAAATCCATTGGTATTATTATTATTATTATTATTCAAAACCTATATGGGGGAAGAGGGAAACAAACCCTTTGCAACCGAATTCAGATGCTTGCAGTGCAGAAGTTCTTAAGGGTAAAACCTGTGGAAAAAGAATTCCTTCTTACAAGCACCAAAAGAATGTTCCTAGGAAAAAACTAAGTATGGTTTTAACATAAATTAGGGATACAGGTAGTCCTCAACTTACAACAGTTCATTTAGTGACTATTCAAACTTACAACGGCATTAAAAAAAGTGACTTACGACCATTTTTCACACTTATGACCAATATAGCATCCTCATGATCACATGATCAGAATTCAGACACTTGGCAATCGGTTCATATTTATGATGGTTGCCATGTTCCTGGTTCATGCGATCAACTTTTGCAACCTTCTGGACAAGCAAAGTCAATGGGGAAACCAGATTCACTTAACAACTGTGTTTCTAGTTTAACAACTGCAATGATTCACTTAACAATTGTGGTAAGAAAGTTTGTAAAATGGGGCAAAACTCACTTAACAAATGCCTCACTTAGCAATGTAAATTTTGTACTCAATTGTGGTCGTAAGTCGAGGACTACCTGTATAGTCAAAGCATTTCCAGCGTTCCTATAACAAATGAGCCAGTCTGTTAATCTAGTCTGTCTACTGATTAGCAAACCTAAGTTATCCTCTGGTAATATTATTGATCCAGCAACATTTGAAAAGATCTTCAATCAGCAGACAGCCTGCCTGTACATCTGTGCCACTCTTGCTATTTGCTCAGGATAGCAATGCTCCTGCCAATCTCAACTCTTCTGGAGAACCAGACCAGAGAAATAAGCTGTCATCCCCCAATAATCATAGCTTTAGTTAGGGAAGATTCATGCAAACAGAGCTGATACACTAGAAAAAAAATAAAAGCCAGTTTGGCCTAGTGGTTAAGATATTAGGCTAGAAAGTAGAAGACCATGAGTTCAAGTCTCACCTTAGCCATGAAAGTCAGCTTGGTGACTTTGAGCCAGTCACTCTCTCTCAGCACTACCCACCTCATAGGATTGTTGTTGTGGGGAAAATAAGAAGAGGAAGGTGTGTATTATATGTTTGCCACCTTGGGTTATTTGTAAAAATAATAAAGGGGGGATAATTAAATAAATGCATACATGTGGTCAAGCAGATTTTTCACCCACCAGCTATTCACTTTTCAAAAGATTAGATTAATCTTGTGTTGCATATTAGATCAAACCTGAGAGTTTAAATGGTAGAATCACATGGTGGAAAATATGGGGAGATAATCACAGATCCAGAGGCTGACAGTTGATCTGGCAGACATCTGATACTGGCATTGAAGGAACTAAGAACTGGGATAGATAAAGATAATTTTCATGCTGTTTGGTTAATTTAAGGAATCTGCTTTTATTTAATCCATAATTATAGAAATATAAAAATAGAATATAGAAACATTGTTTAACATAATGAAGAAGTGATTTACATATGTTAAGCATTGGTCTATTTAGGGCATGCTTTTCTTAAATTATAGTAGCTTATTTTTTCATTTCTTAGTTATAAACCATATTTTATAAACTACAGTGTCTGAGATGACACATTGTACTAAGTCATAACATGGCACGTTTTGTCTTCGTACAATGTATAACTCTAAAATTGGCATGAATTTTAATGGCCCTTCTTATTTAACACATGTTTTTCAACAATATGGTTCCCACCTCAGGAATTTTATTTCAAACAAGTATACTTTTGACAAGTAATGACATGGATTACCCTTTAAAAGAGTTTGCAAAGAAATGAAAGAAGATAGTATTTAAAATCTGATGAATAGAAGTAATAGTATGCTTCAACAGAACTTGAATGAGAATTCTGAATCAAGTATGAAACATATTCATGCCATATTCATATTTATGCCTGGTAAGTATTGACCACTTTTATGTGTCAGAATTGTTGGAAATCTTGCCTTAGTGAGAATAAGCACATAATGCCACATATCCACATGCCAATTACTCAAAACAAGCATTCATTTTGCACTAATTTTTCAAAAGCTTTTTTACTAGTCACCAAATGTATTCATGTTAGTGAGCTGGTTTTCTAAATGAGTTGCATTTAAACTCATTCATCTTTGCACATTCAAAGCCTTCCTTAGTTAAAATATAGACTAAATGAATAAAAATAAATAAATGTTCTACCTACTTCCAGCTATTTTGAAATTTTAATAGGGGGAAAAATCAGTTGACATTCTTTCAGTATTTTTCTGCCTTACTGGTTGGAGTGAGATAGTCATAAAAACAAGTAACAATCTCTTTATTTCTGCCAGTCTGATACCATTCAGATGTGCTGGACTACCATCTCCATCATCCCCAGCTAGCATGTCCAATCCTCTTGTTGAAAAGATGGTGGCACTGATAGTCCTACATTCCTGGAAGGCCCCATGATTGGGAAAGCTTGTCTACCTCTTCATATTGATCCTAGTTAATAAGTGTCTGTTATTCTATTTTGATTTAATCTGTCCAAATTAACAATGAATTAGGTTCCTTATCCTGTTACTGGGGTTGCTGCTGAATTCATACTCTTTAAGAGGCTGATTTGCAAGAATCCCAACTGTAGGCATATGGTGGGAAGGGAATTAAGGGCAAGGAATGTATAGTATATTATTAAACAACTGTGTCTAGTAGCCCTCTTGGCTGCAGGCTTGGAGGAAGAATAATTCAGGAGAGGTGATGCTGGGATGCTGTCACATATTTCCTGAAAATAGTTTAAACCTTGTCTTGTCTTTCCTGTCCAAATGAAACAAATATTCACTTTATACATGTGTACATCTCTGTATTTATATGGCATATTAAAAATGATTTGATTAATGTCATTGATGTTTGTCCATTATTTCCCAAATGAAGAAAGAGAACAGCATGGCAAGAGAAACAACTTTCTCAACTAACAGCATCTACTTAGTTAGGTAAAGGTCAATGGTACTACTTCTCTTGTGGCTATGTAGGGATTCTAGGCTGACTCCCCTTTTTACTCCACCTCCAGGTTCTGCCATTACTGAATGGGTCAAATTGTATAGGAGAAGGGATTCTCCTATACAATTTGACCCAGAAGCTAATACCAAAAATGCCCAACATGGGGTTCCAGCAGTTTCACTGGTTACAGATTACAATCTCACTGATGCATTCCAGAAGCCTAAATTGAATTTAATGAGACTGTCTTATCAACATTCCTGCTCATTTCCCTGAAACACAAAAATTGTGGGGATTGTTCTGCTTAATTAAGGGATGAATTAGGAGAGATTAAGGATTAGCCCTCATATGCAGTAAGACAGTATTGAGATGATAAAAAACAATATTTCATACTGCAGGTATAAAAAATCACAAGTTTAATACTCTGGAAAAAATATATTCAATAAAAAGTCAAATACAGAAAAGGAGATTAACATTCTTGCCAGATGCAACTCAAACCTTAACTTTTATTTATTCTGCATTTTGTTCATCATCACTGATTCAGCTATCTTCTTTTACCCCTTAGGCAGAGCAGAAACCTGAGTCAAAATAGGAATGAACCAGAGCTAAACAAATGGATGTTTCAGTTCAAGATTTGGTCAACTCCTTTCAGTGGTTTTACAAATTAAATAAATGGGTGCCTTCTTTGGAATGATTGAAAAGTGATATAGAGATTTGATGACTGGGTTTGCCAAGTCTTAGTATTATTGCTTCTTTCTTCCAAAAGGAAAATAGAAAGAGGAAGATGAAAATCAGAAGGGGGTCTGGTAGCAGCTTTTCTGATTAATAATTTTTTAAAAGATGTAAAATTTCATAAACTGCGGTTGACCTTATCAGAAGCATGGCATAGCTAAATTGATGTAAGATTTAAAATGAAATGAGTTGGGAAGGGAAAACAGGGTTTTTATGCAGATACAGGATACATGTGACAAAGATTGCAATTACCTTATAAATTAACCAGTATGATATGTTAAAAACCCATTTGTGTTGAGATCATATGAAGTAGCCTAAACTAAAATATGAGTTTCTTTGTTCCAAAGTATGTGTTGAGGTCTCATGGAAATTTTATACTCTGACATTACTTTGTTCTTATTTGAGCCTGTTATCAAACTTAAATCTCTTAAGCATTTTGCATAAACTCTGACATGTTTGTCCTACACAGAATTCAGAGAAAATTGTTGGCAGATGATGGCATATATAATATTAGAGGAAGAACATATGAAGATACCTCTACTGTTGTGTGAAATTGTTGAGGTTTGTGTTGGTGTAAATGGGTTTGTTTTAGGGTGTGGTTCCAATGTTAGCATCACTGTTTCATTGTTGCTTGTTATTTGTGAGAATTTCCTTCAAGCTAAATGGTTGGTGGCAGGCAAGTAAAGGTCTATCAAGTGCCTAAGAAAGTAAAATGTTGTTATTCAGTGAGGACTGTAGCTTATAAAATAATATGCTTGAATGATTTGAGCTATGAGCTGTAGGTAACAACTACTGCTATTCTGTTATTCCGTTTTCATGGTCTGACTTTTAATATCATCCTGGTTTGTCTATGGGATGGGTAGTTCCATCTGATGAATGCCTGGTTTAATTCCATCAGTTGACCATCTCTGTTAAGCAGGTCAGAACAAATACAATTATAGTATATGGCCTGGCTTATTGAGATCAAGTTGGAGATCTGTTCTGGGGTAGAAATTGTATAGAGGGGAGAAAGGATGTCATGGATTTTATTACATTGTCATTGACACAGTAGCCAATCATGTACTTTATTACTTCTGCAAACCCTGCCTTTCAGCCTGACTCAGTGCTAATCTACTATTTGCATCTTATCCTTCTCCTGAAGATATATTATTTGAGCTTTACCTCCTCCCGTAATCCATATCCTATATAATATTTGCAGACTCCTTACATCCTGGACATAAATGTTTCAATTCCTTCCCTCAAAACAATGCTATAGAGCACTACACACCAGAACAACTAGACACAAGAACAGTTTTTTCACAAACGCCATCACTCTGCTAAACAAATAATTCACTCAACACTGTCCAATTATTTACAAAGTCTGCATTACTATTACTATTAATCCTCCCATCCTTCCTTTCACCCATATCCTCCCACTTATGACTGTATGACTGTAACTTTGTTGCTTGTATCCTAACGATTTTTTTAAAATTCACATTTATATGCCGCCCTTCTCCGGAGACTCAGGGCAGCTTACAATCTTTGGAGCACAACCCAATGTGCTCAGCAACTGCCTTCATTCTATTGTGTATGCCTGCTTATTACTAGGGCTTTTTGCCCTCCCCCAAGCGGCATTTTTACAAAGTCAGCTTATTGCCCTCAACAATCTTGGATCCTCAATTTACCTACCCCGGGAGGATGGAAGGCTGAGTCAACCTTGAGCCTGGTGGAATTTGAGCCTGCACTAACTGCAGGCAGCTGGAGCTAAGTGCTAGGTGTTTAACAGCCTGCACCACCAAGGTGATTTATTGACTGTTTCCTAATATGATTTGCACCCAGACAAATTCCTTGTGTGTCCAATCACACTTGGCCAATAAAGAATTCTGTTCTATTCTATATATCTCATATTGCAGGCTAAAGTGGGACTAGTCTCCTTAATAGTAGGCTGCATAATGCCCTCTATGTTGCTTGGGCTGATAAAGCTTCTGTAAATGACATTTCTATAAAATAAGCCTGAAGAAGAATAAATATTTGAAGCACAATTTATTAGGCAATGTGAGGACACGTCTTCAGTATATGTAGTTCAATAGATGCTGAATTTGAGATGTTGCAAAATGAATGAACATGAGAATTATCCTGAATTGTTATTATGTCACTAATAAAGCAAATATATTAGAAAGGCTTGTAGTTAGGTTAGACCTACATTGACTAGAAATGCGGAGCACTTTTGTGAGCATGTGATGGTATGTTGTTAGCTGAGAATATGAATGGTTATCTATGAATGTTGCAAAATTATATGCTGCAATAAAGAGCAGGAATCTGAAAATTAATCAAGCTAGTTATGTTTCACAGGAAGGAATAAGTTATAAGGTGTATAAATGGTTTAAAATAACAGCAAATAGATCAGTGGATGTGCTTTGGCAATATGTTTAATGAGGAGGAATATTTGATTAGGAGTTTAAAACAATTTTTAATTTTTCCTTCAATTCAGGATGGCCACCATCTTCTTACATCAGGGTCTTCCCATAATTTATTTTAACTAGACAAATTGCAAATTCTTTTGAGATACTAAAACTGAATGCAAACAAAAGACTGTTAGAGTGCATGCTGCACCTGGCTTAAAACATGGCCAACTGAAAACCTTCATTTGTGTCCAGTCTGATTGTTAAGGTAACTTTCAGGCCCTTTATGAATATTTAAGGCTATCATATCTAAGCTTTCTATATCTCTTTGCTGCCATCAAACAATATTCCAGATTTTTCAGTCCAGATATAATAGGCGTACAATATCCATTTATATAAAAGCAAAATACCACTCACGCATCCTCACAAAATCTCCAGAACCGTAAAGCCTACAAACTTGAAATTTGGCATATATGTTCCTCTTGGCTTCTAGGTACTCACTAAGAAAGAATTTTTCAAAATGACCATCAGAGCATTAGAATTTCATATATTATTAACACACTCTGATGCTAAAGAGTTCTACTTCCACTTCCCACCCAAAAAGAAATCTGTTCCAAATGCAAAGAACAAGCAAAGGAAAGGAGTTTCAGTTTCAGTTTTAGTTTCACAGCACCAAGCAGCTTTAGTACAGAACAGTTGAGCAAAGCCACACCCAGGCTCCTTGCTGTCTCAATGCTCACACAATAAATACTGTTTCAGTTTCCAAATAGCCCTCAACTCTCTCACACACTGACAGGACGCTAGCCAGATGAATACCGATGGATGCTGGAAGGCATAGGCAGAATTGTTTCCCCTTATTTTCCTCCCCAAAAACTAAGCCCAACCACATAGTTTCGTAGCGAAATATGGGTATCGATTTAGTTTATAATGTATAATGTATATATAATGAAACTGGGGTTCAGATCCTGAGCAAAATTGAGCATAGGACTAAGAGCTGAGACAATTTCATGCCTCACCATTTGCAGTGCCCTTTGTCCCAGATAACATATACTACGCAACACACCAGTTTATTTTAAAGCACTGATTCTTTTATGGGATACAAACACTTTATGGAAATTTATAATATAAAAGTATTTTCTGTTCCAATGACAGTTTTTAAGACAGCTGCCAGACAGCTGCCAGATCTGTTCTGAGATCAGAGAATATGTTCTGACTACACCTAACTTCTGAATATAGGAGGACCGTAGAAAGGAATGTTGTACCTATTCAGAGATACTTGCTTTGTTATAGTTGTGTATGCAAAAGCTCTGGCATGTGGCTGAAAATGTGCTTCTTAAAATCTAGTGAGTCTAGGCAGAAACCAAAACTCCAGTGAAAGATGTCACAGTTCCTGAATACCTTTTCCTGAGAGATTTTGATCAGGTCTCTGTCCTGCTGTGAAGAGCCAGGAGATTTCAGATGCCTGTTTACTCTTCAGTTAATAAATGAACAGAAATCAACACAACTTTCTAAACGTGCAGAGTTTTGAATAATTCTGGCTCCAAAAGCTCTGTGGCATATGTGTGTACTAGACTAGAGCACAAGGGGAAGAACTCAGCATTAAAAATTCTTCCCTCGCTGTAAGGGGCATTCACTGAGATGCTCCTCCCACCACTGTCTCCACCACAGGTGGAGTGGGTTGAGCTGGGCTGTAAAACTGGAGAGAACCGGGTTGAGTTTGCATTTTAGTTGTTCTCAAAAAGCAAGCTTGGAGAGCTATCGTCTACTGCAAAAAGCTGCTTGCCATCCAGAGAAAGATGTATCAGTGGCTTTGGATCCTTGGCAAAGTTCTGCTGTTGGTGAGAGTTGCTGCCTCAATTAACTTTGTCCATCACGGCTATGAGGAATTGGTACAGGCGCTGTTCGATGTAAAGGGCTCATGCCCCTATATTACCAGGCTGTACAGCATTGGGCGCAGTGTGCAGGGCCGCAACCTCTATGTGCTGGAATTCAGTGACTTTCCTGGCATCCATGAGCCTAGTAAGTGTGCCCAGAGGTATAACTCTTGTATAGCTGAAGAGATGCTTCTTTCTGCTCTGCCTGATCAATGCACAATTTTGGGTTTAGTGTGGTGTTGGAATCTCTGTGCCTAATGGAATCAAGCCAGGGCCACGGCATTCCTAGCAGAAAGTTTGGTCAACTCAAAGGCAACGGGGAGGGCTATGCAGAACAGAACCAGTGTTTGGATTAACATTGACTTGTTTAATTAATAACATGGTTTTAAAAATGTATTAAGCCTCATGACACATTAGTGGGTTTATTCCATTTGATGTGAAGGTCTGAGAGATATGTACTAACAACCATCTTAGGCTTGTAATTAAGGTAAAATTTAATGCCATTTCCAGAGAGTCAACTCCAACTCTCTTTTTAAATGCTGTACTTTAATTCTACAAAATAATGTAGCTAATTGGACAAAATTAATATTAATCTTGGAAGATGACAAAACCTTTACTTCTCCCTGCGCTATCTCTCTTCCCTCACACTCATAACTTTGTTGTTGCAAATTGTAGCTTTGATAGACTATACTTTTGAATAAGGGGGGCAGAGCCTGACATTACAACACGTTGATACTGATGACAGAGGGAAATACAGGCGCCAGACTCATAATTATGCACCAAGAATTCTAAGATCAAAGATCATGTGTTGAAGCCCTTGATATAGCTTTAACAGCTAAAGCAAAGAGGTTTTTCATTAGAAGTATTCTGGTTAATGAATACCTTCCCCAAAGTAGTGTACTTAGGAATTACAGAAGCTGAAGTTCAACATATCTGGGGGATACCAGACTGGACAAGACTAGTCTACTGGTAACCATTATCCAGTAGATCTCAGGCAAAAATATTTTTATTCAACTAGGCATTGTAAAATTATTCATCAGTTACATTAAGCACAAGAGTAGATAATTAAAATTCTTTAGGTAATCCTTTTACTTTTACCATTTTATTGTTATGAAATTTTATGGTCTTTTTTATTTGTACACCCCAAAACCTAATTAAAAGAGCAGTATTTGTGTTTTAGTAGTTTAATAGATGTTCATTTCTCTGATGTGCAAAGTTCAGCATTTACCAGTATGACATCCATTGTTTTATTAATAAATCCTAAAAAAGATAATACTAAGTAGTAATGTTTCTTCCCACCAAGGTTAGCAGGTAAGCCGTTATAATTCATGTAAAGAAATCCCATAGACCAGTTGGTTCAAAGATTTTTAAGGATACACAAAGAGGAAGATAGAACTGATGAAGGATAGGGAAAAAGAGGCTGGGATCAGCTGCAAGTTTGATCAAGGCAGGGGTGGGATTCTACCAGTTCGCACCTATTCGCTAGAACTGGTTGTTAACATTCTAAGCAGTTCGGAGAACTGGTTGTTAGAAGAAATTACTGGCTTAATCCTGTAAGGAAGACAGGAAGGAAACATCTGGTGTTGCTTACAGAAACTGCCTCTCCGTTAACCCTTATTACATTCTTGGCAGGACTAGACTTCCTGTCTCAGAAACAGGAAGTTTTTTCCTTCCTTTGATGGTACTTTGCTTGTGTGGAGTAAGCATTCAAAGTTAAAATGGCACTGAAAAAAGTGACTTATGACCATTTTTCACACTTACGACTGTTGCAGCATCCCCAGTCACAAAAGACCAGGCGAGGAGATGCATGCCTCGATGTGGGTGATATTGGGTTGGTCATGTCTAGCCCATAACATGACCACCAAGCCATGTCCACCCAGTCACATGACCACCAAGCCACGCCCACCAACTAAGCCAAGCCCATAGAACCAGTTGTTATAAAATTTGAATCCCACCCCTGGATCAAGGGATATCTACTATATTATGTATACATGGATTTTCCCCCTTATAAACTACCCAAACATTTTTATTCTTTTGTGCATAAAGTAGGACTACCTATATTTGCAGATATACTGCCTATAATTCTAGACACTTCTGTACGTAATTAATATCCTTCTTCTTGTAGAATGCATCTGGCAGGGTACATGCAGAGAAAAGGGGCCATCTATGGGGAAAGCAATTTTACATAAATGAATTTGAGGCTAAACCATGCTGATTTTATTTTTCAATTTTCTTTAACCCTGTAAAGCTTTAGAAGGCTGGAATGTGACATTCCAGGAGATAAGCTGAAGAGGAACAGTGGAAGGGACCTTTGGATACACTATGTGAAATAAGGAAATAAAGACCCTGATTATGTCGTTGTGACTATGCCCTACTTTCAATTCTCTACTGCAGGAAAAGATTTGCCCCCAGGATACATACCATTCTCAAACAATGCACTGCTTCTTCCCATTTTTTCCAAGCACAGATTCCTGTCCATTGCCCTGTACTTTAAGTTCTGTATGAGAGACAGCAATTGACCTCTCTTGGTTTGACAGTAAACATGTGGCCTGAAGAAGCACATAACCTCACAATGAGCTTCTTTCCACAATACAAAAGGCCACAGCTATAGTTTCATCACCACAGAACGCCATTTGGAAATCTATGCTGCTTCCACCTCCTGCTTGACCTCAATGTTTATGCATCAGCACCCAGTTGTGTTGAATCTATCTACTCTGTTCCAATATCAACAAATTTCTCCCTTTCTCAGTGGAGCCAGAATTCAAGTATGTAGCAAACATGCATGGGAATGAGGTACTAGGCCGGGAATTGTTGCTCCAGCTTGCGGATTTCCTGTGTGAAGAGTATCGCCATCATAATCCACGCATTATACAGCTCATCCATGAAACACGCATTCACCTCTTACCTTCAATGAATCCTGATGGATATGAAGTGGCAGCTGCCCAGGTACCAAGCAAGCATCCCTTTTTTATTTCAATTGCCATGGTAATAACAAAAGTTTGTTTTAAGGCAGCCAAGGGAGAGAGGAATGGCGAGAAAGGGCATTTAATTTAATGCTTACTGAATGTGTTGGAAGTGCAATTTTCAGAATATTTAGTTAGTTCTAGCACTTTTGGAGACATCAAATTTGGGAAAGCCAAAGTCACAGACAATAGCTCTAAATCAAACTTTATTCATTGCAACAACTGAATTCAACTTCTATATCACAAGGCAATACATCTTAAGAATAGACACAGGTGACTGCTACATAGTATTGTATAAACTTATCACAATTGCTTGCTTGTGATCTTCCAGAGACATATAGCTTGCCACTATTAAGAACTTATAAGTAAGAGAGTTGGATCTTAATCTGATTTAGAAGACAACATATTGCACTACTATGTAGTAAAAAGTAGAACATATGCTTTGAATGCACAAAATCTTTTGGTATCTACTGGTAAAAAAAAGTAGGCCAGTGTGCCAGTCAATGTCAACAATACCAGCTAAACAAAGCAATATCTAATTCAAAATAAAGCAATTCTCTGTGTTCCCTGTGGTCACTTTCGGTCATGGATGCTGAGTTGTAGCAAAGTTCCCCCTATCTATTATGATCTAATGATGCCATAGTTGCAGACCTGTAAAAGTGAGACATTTCAATCTTCCCCCATATTTTCCTGTGATTGGGAAACAGGCATTACATTGCAATGAATATCACCATCCAACTTGCTTTCACTTTCTTGCTCTTCAGAGGATGACTGACATCATGATGACTTCAGAAGAGGAAAGTCACAGCAACTGGGGGCCTTCCAGATAACAGGCTTTCCACAAACTCTTCCAATTTATAATAATGCACTTAACACAGTTCCAAATTGTTCTGACCATTTATTGTTTTGGGTATTCTGAGTAGTTTATTGTTCTTTTGGTAAAAGATCTTTGAGAAGGGCAAGTGACATCGAATAGTAAAGGCAACAGCCAATTTCCCAGCCCAAGGGAAAATTGATTCCTATAATTCAAACTGATTTCTTGGGTCATAAAAATAAGGGGATTTCAATTCTGCATTTCATGTTTATGCACTGTGGCTTTGAATATAGTTGTGTTAAGGAAAAAGATATGTTTCTTAAAATATAATAATCTTTAATTTAGGGTTGTCTTTGAATTCTGACTATGCTAATCTATATCAGAAGACCCTGTTCAATTAATATTTGGCAACTATTCTTAGCATCCTGAAATCCAGAAACTCCTGAACAGTTTTTATTCTCTTTTCTGAAATGCGTTTCTCCCTTTTGATGACTCAAGAGATAAGCTAAAATTTGGTATTCACTTAAACATATCTGCAGATTACACAAAATGTATTATTCTCTTTTTAGAACCAAAGTTATTTAGAGTATGTCACTGGGAGAAACAATGCCAATGGAGTCGACCTGAACCGTAATTTTCCTGACCTCAACATCATGATGTATTCCAATGAGAAACAGGGTGGACCCAATCATCACATCCCTTTGCTAGATAATTGGAAAAGCCAGGTAATGCCAATCCAGTTCATCCCTTTCAAGTAATGTGTGTATCCACTTACATTTCATCCACTCATCCATCCTAGCCATGTGGTTGTAGAAACTTGTAATGCCTTTGTAATGCATTTTACTGGACTCTCACAATACTGCAGGAATTAAGTTCCCTCTAATTTTTTTGCCATTCTCTTCACATTTCTCTAAGAGCCAAATTACACATGGAGAAAATCCAACTGCTTTAATACTCCCTGGATCATAGTCCTTTTGGAACACAGGAAGAAGAATCACATTTTGTCTGGGTTGCTCTCTGTGTATCTAGATATGGAAAATTAACATATTGAGAATTGGTTCCCAAGTTCTTAAACATCTGTTAGGAACCTAGCAAGGCCACCATTTCTGATTAGCCATGTGAACTCCTGTATGCATTAAATATGATAGGGATGAGTATAAAGTCTGCACACTTGCTTGTGCCTATGTGTGTGTGTGTGTGTGTGTGTGCATGCATGTGCACGGGCACGCATGCATGTATGCACATGTGTTCGCTTACTGCCTTTAAGTCAGCATTGGCTCCTGCCTGGGCTAGTCCCTCCAGTTTTCTTGACAAAATTTTAAAAACAGTTTGCTATTGCCTTCTTCCTGGGCTGAGAGAGTATGACTGGTCCAAGATCATCCAGGTAGGTTTTGTGCATAAAGCAGGTCTAGAATTAACAGTCTCCCAGTTTCTAAAATGCAGAATCATGACTAGATTCATATATTGTCCTAAGCCATGAGTTGCTTAAGCATGATTTGTGAATAAGCCACAATGGGCTGGACATGCTAAAAACATAAAGTTTATGAACCTTAATGCTTGTGGGGTTCCTGCAACATGTACTTTTAACCAATAAATAGTGGTTTTGTATAAAAAATAGTGGTTTTCAATAGTGTGTTTTTGTACTCTGTGTATGTATGTGGGTGTGTGGGTGTGTTTGTGTGTGTGTGAGGGAGGGAGGGAGGAGTCAGCTTATAATTAGTGTGCACTTAAGATCTTTCCTCACTGCTTATTATTTAGATACTCATGTGTTGAATATTGAATAGATATCTAAAGCATTTTACAATATTTTTGTAAGCTGCCTAGAGTCACTAATAGTGAGTGGGTGGCAACATTAAGATAGAAATCATGAGCAAGACTGAATCAGATAACCCACTCTTCTCCAATAAAGCTAAGTCAGTTTGGCAGATTAAAATTCTGCCAAAATTTTGTTTTAATGGATGGAGACTATGTCTCATTGCAACCAAGAACATTTCTGTGGTACATGAAAGCAGGAAAAAGATTCCCTGCTTGATCTTAATAATAGGCAAGCAAGGATGGTAGTTGAGGAGGCAATACCTCAGACATTCTGGATTAGCCATTCAGAACTTTCAAAATAATTATCGATCTATTGAACTGTGTCCAAAAATCAATTAGCAATTGGTGCAAGCAAAAAAAGAAGGATTTAAAGGGTTTTATAAATGGGCACTTGCTAATTTCCATAATACTTTCCAAGGCCAGAGAATTCAGAGATTAGAGAATAGTCATTTAGGCACTTCTGGGTATGTTCCCATGAGGGCAGTGCTGCAGGTCTGGAACAAATTAGAAGTATTAAGAATCAGGTTGAGCACCTGGCTTAGTATTTTGTGTATCTCTGACAGGTAGAACCAGAGACATCGGCTGTAATTCAGTGGATGAAAAGTTACAATTTTATTCTCTCAGCCAATCTGCATGGTGGAGCTGTAGTTGCTAATTATCCCTATGACAAATCCCATGAACAGAGAACTCGTGGCAACTGGCAAGCAAACAGCACCCCTACCCCTGATGACATGCTCTTCAGAAAGGTGAGAAATGTCAGGGATAATAAAAGCAAGATGAAATGGATTCAAATCAATGTCTGTATAGAACAGGGGTGTCAAACTCAAGGCCCGGCGGCTGGATCTGGCCTGCAGGGTGCTTAGACCTGGCCTGTGGGACTGCCCTGGAAACAGTAAAGGACCAGCCCATGGTGCCTCTGCGAGCGAAAATGGAGCTCGAGAGGGCCGTGAGTGGCCCTTCTGAGCTCCATTTTTGCTAGCAAAGTTTTGCAAGAGGCCATCCCAGCTGAAAACGGAGCATTCAAGGGCTGTGGCCAGTCCTCCCAAGCTCTGTTTTCACTGCAGATGGTTGCAGAAGATCGTTGCAGCCAAAAACTGGAACTCGGGAGCCCGTTTTCACTGGCAGAGCACTCGGGCCACTACAGGCACCCCAACACAAATGATGTTGAGCTGGCCACGCCCACCCCAGCCCCCCAGGGTCAAGCACCCTGATGTGGCCCTCAATTAAATTGAATTTGATACCCCTGGTATAGAACATCAGCTGTCTTTTAGGAGACCATTAGATGCTGCCTACCTTCCCATCTAACCTGATTTCAGGTTGGTTCTGCACACCAACTAACAATAAAATATACCAACTTAAGTGTGACTATACTTTGGACAAATACCCAGTCTTGGGGATTAAGCTGAATAGGGGTTCTATTCTATCCAAATTGAGATCCTGGGAGAGAATTCAGATGGGAATGCCTCTTCTGTTCCTGGTTATCTTTGGTGCTCTTCTGCATCAGTTCCCAAAGCCCAAGGATAGGATCAAAGAACTGGCATCAAGTGAGCCCCTATTTCTTCCACCCCCACTTTTCTCCCTCCTCTTGTCCTCCTACCATTCATGGAAAGAGAATATTAGGGGAGAAGAGACTCAGTCCTCCTTTCTTTCCACCCATCCTCCTGATCACTTACCAAGAGGAGGTAGAGGAGGAAAAGTGGATCTTTTTATGTCTATGGAGATTCTCAGTCATCCAGGCCATAGTTGGGAATGGAAGAATTTATACTCCTTGCAGACAGCTGATCATTTGCATTCTTTTTCTTCTTCATTCCCTACCATCAACTCAGAGCTGAAGAAGCTTCTTCGATGAGAAGCAAAATGTCTTCAAAGAAAAAGAAAAACAAGAAAGTCCAGTTGCCTCTTGAAAAAGCACCTCTGGGTCTTCTTATCCTTTTCACTGTGAATGAATGCAATAGAACTGCTCTTCCAGGGTGCATACTGTTTACTGTTTCAAACACCCTCCTCCCTCAGGGCTTCAGTGCTATGATGCCAAAACCACTGTGAGGAATTTTAAATATTTATCCAGTTGCATTTATGCATACCCAGCAGTCTTACAACAGATTGCTGTATATATATAAAATGATCTCGTTGCAGTTTTGGCACTACACTACACCAATACACGGAGAAACAGAGAGCTGAGATGAGGTGAAGTACCCCTTCAGCTGGCATCATTCTTGTAAAGCAGAATTTCCATGCGAAAAGTGAATCCAATAATGGAAACTGCTACCCAAAGACTATTGCCTCTCCTTCTTTACCCATGGGTGTATGAGAAGAGTGATGAAGGAGAAATGAGAAAAATGACTCCTTTTCTGTCTGTTCTCTGATCCTGGCATAGAACTTCCCTGCTTTTACCCGTTCTTAGGGGAAGGGGGTCATTTCAGTGCCTGGAAAACTAGAATCCAAAAAACCCTGCTTTCCTCATCTGCTTCTCACTTCCCCTTGCCACCCATGAGTTGAAAGAGATGATGATTTTTTGGGGGGAGGGGCACAGTGTGAGAGCAAAGCAAATGGCTCAGAAACTCGGTGCCCAGCAATAACATCAAGGCATGCCTGCCGTAGCCTAAGATAAGCAGAAGCAGCAAGCCAGCCTCCTTCCTTAGACTTACCTCAGAACAATTCATGGTAGCCTACTTAGCAAAACTTATGCTGGAAAAAACAGAAAAACGCCACTTCTATGAACTGAATGATGGAAAGATGAACAGAGGTCATCTTCGTGGTAGTCTGGAGACAGATTGAGAACATCATATATTAATATGCTTAATTAACAGTTAATGGGTTATCTTAATACTGTAGCGTGCAGATATGTGGATGAATTCTTAATATTGTAAATGAGGTGTCCAGTTGGATAGAAAAGTTAGAATTGAAAAAAGGATGTGTTCTAAACATGAAGGAAGTGTAATAAGATGGAAGGGAGAAGCTGAGCATGTAAACAGAGTGCAGCTGCTGTGAATATTGTGATACTGTATACATTTTATGTCACATCCCAGAGGTGGCCAATGATCTGTTCTGTGTTTTAATTCTGATTCCATTATTTTTTTTCTCTAATGCGTATGAAGCAACTAGTTCAGTTGTAAATAATGATACTAGTCCTTCTTTGTATATATTTATTATTACAAGTGTTTGTTCAATTTGCTCTAGAAGCTCTCAACTTGATTCTCAGGCCAAATGACTAGTATTGCAATATATCTTGTGTGGTACAGCATAGTACTGATAATTTAAAAACTGTAATGAATATTTATGCTTGTTTGCAATAATGATTCATAGTCAGTTATTGGATTCTTTCCAATCTTGGAGTTCTACCATGAGAAAGACAGAGGAGAAACTTCAAGGGGAAAAAATGCAAGGAAGCCAACTCCTACAGTCGGGGTGGGGGGGACATTTTTATAGACAATCTTTTTGAATGTAGTGCTGACTTCATTTTGCGAAAGCTTTCAGTATATTCTTCTTGATTCTATTAATTGTTATTTTTGATGTTTTAATATTATTCTACTGCTAGATTATTTATTTTTATTTGCTATGTACTACACTATCTCTGTTCTGCTCTACGCCTTGGATGGGTATAAAGCAGACAGAGCAACTCCACAAAGCATCTATACAAAGTTCTTTTTATTGGTTCATCAGGCATCCTGTCAACTCACAGTTATGATGAGGTTCTTCTTAATGTCCAATCCTTTGCATATCCAAATCGTGGTGTAGAAAAACATTAAACTCTCATACCTATATTTCATTCCATAATTACAGAGGTAGCGAATATAGCTGCTACACGAGGCTGTGTGTTCAGGCAAGAAGAGGAGAAACCTCACTCAACCCACCAAGGGTCAATTCAGTGACCAATCAGAGTTACAGATGTGACCACATGACATGGACTACATTTCCCAGGACACCCTAACTACATTTATTTATTTATTTATTGACTTGTATGCCCCCTCTCCAAAAGGACTTGGGCGGCTCACAGATAAAAACAATACAATAAGTTAAATTAGCTAAAATGGAATTAAATTACAACAAGCCAAATTAGACTAAAAATCCCTTAATAAATAAGAAACCCATTCCCCAAGGAGTCAGCACAGCCCAGCCTGTTCAAACAACCAGGTTTTTAGGTTGTGACGGAAGGTGTGGAGGTCAGGGGCCAGGCGGAGCCCCAGAGGTAGTTGGTTCCAGAGAGTGGGAGCAGCTACAGAGTAGGCCCTTCCCCGGGATACCGCCAACCAACACTGAGTTGCAGACGGCACCCCGAGAAGTCCCTGCCTGTGCGTTCGTACAGGGTGGTTGGTATTTGATGCCGGCAGTAGACACTCCCATAAATAACCCGGACCATGTCTCGTAGGACTTTGAATGTTAATACTAGGACCTTGAATCTCATCTGGAGGTCCACCGGTAGCCAATGCAGCTCACGCAGGAGGGGTGTAACATGGGAGTACCAGGAAGCTCCCATCACAACCTGTGCAGCCGCATTCTGCACCAGCTGAAGCCTCCGGATGGTATGCAAGGGCAGTCCTAAATAGAGAGCATTGCAGTAGTCAAGCCGGGAGGTAACAACTGCCTGAGTGACCGTGCGCAGGGCATCTCGGTCCAGATATGGGCACAGCTGGCGAACCAGCCGAACCTGGGCAAATGACCCCCTGGCCACAGCCCCCACCTGCTCCTCCATCCTGAGCCGTGAGTCCAGGAGGACCCCCAAGTGCCGTGCCCTGTCCACGGGGGATTTACCATGATGCATTCCCTTAAGGGGACAGCTCTCAATTCCTAACTACCTATCCCAAATCCCATTAACTCTAAACTGGCTGGACAGCATAATCTCTATAGAGGATAGTAGAATAAAACTGTTTTAAATAAATTATAAGCATATTTTGATGGGCCTTGAACTGGCAGTGAATAATCCAGAAGCTGCCAAAAAGGCTGATTTCAAGATGGAGGTGCTGGGCTATTATTAGGAAAGTAAAATTAATCTGGTGATATAATTCCTCTATACAAATTTATGCATTTGTAAAATTCTATACACTGTAGAGTTGATTTTAAATAATAAATAATAAAACAATAATTGAGAATTGTAGAAGTAGAAAAGTACAACCTAAATTGTGAGTTGCTGGAATAGTCCTCCCACCCAAGCTGAAAAATTACATTAAGGTTTTCTTAAGTTAAGTGGAGAAAAATGGAGTTATATAAAAGATAAAATATTTTTTCCTCTACTTCTCAAAATACTGTAACTCAAATGATTTAATAAATTATATCTATCTATATCTATATCTATCTATCTATATCTAATATATCTTTCACTGTATGCTGTGAATATTTATGTTTCTTTCTTGTTTTGCTTGGAACAGCATTGAGTCTGCTACATAATATGATAGCTTTTCTTAATGGGAAGCAAGGGCATTAATATTGCAAAGGTGATGTTAAGATCTTCTTTTCCCCTTTTTCACCTGTGACTCGACAGGTGAAAATATATGATCAGCTTGACATTTTCTTTCCAGTTGGCCAAGGTTTATTCTTATGCCCACGGATGGATGCATCGTGGTACAAACTGTGGAGACTTCTTTGTTGATGGCATCACTAATGGGGCATCCTGGTACTCACTCAGCAAAGGTAAGGCAAAATGGGGTGATAGCACAAGAGAAAGAAAGTATATTTTGGAGAGAATATTTTGAAGTGTAAGAGTAATGGCCTTTAGAATGGTTAGAAAACTTCCTTCCTTTGGAGCTATTCTTTTGTTTTGATCTTTGGTCCTCATACTCAGATATTAAGTCATCACGAGACGCCATTTTTACATCCTTTTAGTTGGTGACATTTAGCTCAAAGGGATGCTTAAGACTTTTTATCAGTGTTGCGCTGGCCAAAGATAAGTCATTTATTTGAATCATTCAACTGAATTATAAAAATAGTTTTGTTTTAATGCATTTTTTCTAGCTCTTCAGGTTTCTGCAATGACCTGCTATTCCTTAGGTTTCTATTGCTTTGTTTCTGATGTATTTTGGTTTGCTGCTTGCTTAACTTTACTGTTTTATTATTTTAGTGGATTTGTAAATCATTCTGAAGGTTTGATTGGTTAGGAATTATGTTGCGGATTAAACGTTATATATCTCCAGCTCCCTCT
Organism: Naja naja; assembly: GCA_009733165.1. Taxonomy (NCBI): domain Eukaryota; kingdom Metazoa; phylum Chordata; class Lepidosauria; order Squamata; family Elapidae; genus Naja; species Naja naja. The sequence goes on along the minus strand of CM019151.1, from coordinate 140,219,934 downwards.
GTCCTTCAGGGATGCAGGATTTCAATTACCTGCACACCAACTGCTTTGAAATTACCCTTGAACTGAGTTGTATGAAATTCCCGCCACAGGAGGAATTGGAATATGAATGGCTGGCAAATCGGGAGGCCCTTATTGCCTACATAGAGGAGGTAACAAAATTATGACACAATATCATTCTGCTTTTTGGCAAACCTTTTTAAAAAGTTGATATCCTCTTTCTTTCATGCTTGTAAGATAGTACATTAAATAATGAACCCTTGATTTGACTATTTGGCAGTGAAATACCAAGGGAAGGGCAATGGAGCTGGTCTGTCCTAGGTATGGGTAATGAGAGTAGCATTGTGTGCCAACCTGGGGATGATAAGGAGGCTATCCAGAGTGTTGGTGGTGCGTGCGGAGTCAGGTTGGTGTTGCTGACACATCTATCAGCTGTTTGGTTGTTAACAGAGGAGGGGGCTGTTAAAAAAATATCTTCTCCCATTGTCTAATATGTCAAGTATACCATTGCTTTTTGAATAGGGGGATGGTGAATTTATTAAACCTGATTGCCCATTAAACCTGAAAGTGCTTTTGAATATTCATTAAAAAGCCTATCTACTACTTTGCACACACACCAAATTATGTTTCTTACCTGTCCTCATACTTCTATCTTCTCAGTGCTTTCTTGCCACTGCTGCACACCTCCACCTGTCTTCCCAGTGCTTTTCAGTCAGCCCTTAAATTTGTTCCAAATTTACCAGTGCCTTCTCACCATTGCTGTACCACTCCCTGCATCTCCCACATTTTTTTCTAACTCTTCCTAGAGATAATACAATTCTGATCAGATATGTGCAGACTCGATTTTTTTTCTTGTTCATCTAATAAATGAATCTAGAATACATGACAACTCTGGAACTCTGTCCAGAGATAGTCTTTTCCTCTGGAAGGCCTTTCTATCTATTCTGAAGCTGCTGCTGGATGAACCTGGGACTTTCTGAACACACCACATTTATGTTTTATCACTGAGCTGATCGTTGTGACCTGGGAAAAGGTATTTTCTCAGAGCAGTAAAGAAGCCCTATCACAGATGAAGCTTCAGACAAAATGAATTGTTGCTGTATTGTTTCTAAGTACCACCATCTTAGTCCTAAGGCTGTTCAGTATTTCTGTTGTGCAGATTCACCAGGGCATCAAAGGCATGGTGTCAGATGAAAACAACAACAAACTTGCAGGAGCTGTAATTTCTGTGGAAGGAATTGGCCATGATGTCACTACAGGTTGGTACTCAGCCTAACACAAAGTAAAGCTTTTTTTAAAAGAGTTCTTAAATTGATTTCATAGGTTTTACCATATTATAATTTGAATTTTAAAAGTTGCTAGAATTTAGTAACAAAGTCAGAAATTAAACAGTAAGCCTATGAAAGCACTTCCAAATCTGGTGCCTGCCAAAGTTATTAGGACTTATGTACAGTCAGAACTCCCTTTCTGGAGATTTGGAAAGTTGTAATCCTATAACAATATAGGGAACATTTAATATTGTAGCATTGCACCATTTAGCTTTAGGCTATGTAGTGTATCTACAATGTATGTGTGTGTGAAGTAAACATCTAGTCAGGCTGGTCTGTGGACAGGATTTTTATTAACTTTATTAAACGAAGTCAAAAGTTAATCCTAGAAAAGTGTGGCTGAAGGATTTTAACTCCTTTAGGTTGCATTTCACCATCTAGAACAGGGTGACAAACCCACGTCGTCACAGCCCTGACCTAGAAGCACAAGGAAAAACTTACTTTACATCTGGGATTGTTTACTTATCCGTTCTTTTCAACCATTTGTATATGCTATATTCAGTTTGAACTCATGAAGGTGCAAATGATATACAAGAATTCCATGTATGTTGAATTGAAGACATTTAGACCTTCATGTGATGAAAAATGAATAAGGAAGGTATTTATAGAACATCAGACATCAGTCACCTCCATATCTGGTTTCTTCTGCATTCATAATGAATATTTGAACAGAGCTATAAGTTCCTTGGAAGCATCTCGTGCTTCTTGAAAAATTAATCAAGATGTTGGTTTAGTTGCTCTTTTGACAACTTACTATTCAGTGACATTTAGTCTCTGATGGTTTCAGGGGGAAAAGAGTGATTGTCAGGGGATCTATCAGTAATTCATTAATTCCAATTCCACTAACTAAATGATGGCACTAGGTAGAATTTTGTCCTTCTGAGTTTTCTCATCTTCAAATGAAATCTTTATCATCTGAATCTTTTAGTATCTTCTTCTCTCATGTAGGTGAACATGGTGACTACTTCAGGCTGCTATTGCCTGGTAATTATAGAGTTATTGCATCAGCAGATGGTTATCAACCTCAGACCGTGATGGTGGTTGTTGGCCCAGCTCAGGCCTCACTGGTGAGTAAGGAAGGAAAGAGAAAATACAATTCTCCCACTTCCAATATGAAGCATGAGTAGGGAAAGAAAAAGAAGAAAATATCTGCATCTATATGTATTCCCTCAACAGCAGCACATCTTGATATCTTGATTAGTGAAAATACTATAGAAATGAGAAATTACTTTTCAACCCAAAAGAATGGCATACCTTTTCCATACTGGAAGCTGAAAAACATGAAAATACTCCCTCCCTCCCTTAAGTATAAATTATCCACTAGTCATACAGTCTATCTTGGAATTAAGTTAGTTTATAAGAGGCTGGATTACTGTATACAAGGAGCATCGATTTATGCTTCTGCTAGCCAGAAACAGCTTTGGCTGGAAAAACATTGCAACTACTATGTTTCAGGCTATTATCTATCAACAGCAACGGTTATTCTTATATAGTAGCCGGAACTTTGGTGCCCCATTATTTATTTATTCATCTAATTTATAGTGCTGCCTATCTCATGAGGACTCTGGGCAGCATACAATCCAGCCCTAGTTGAACTCCCTTTAAAAAAAAGTCAGTCCAGCAGTCACTGGAGGAGAATCAGTTATTGCGGAACTATATGACTCTTAAGCAGCCCCACAAGCATAGCTAAAGGTAAGAGTTGCTCCAGTTCAGCAACATCTAAAGGACCATAAATTCCCTACCTGTGCAGTAATGTGAGATGATTCACGGTAGCTAAATGTTAATTTCCCACATATTCTCCTTCATATCACTGATCCGAAGAATTGTTGGAAATTAATATGACACTTAGCTGCCTGGCACTAATCATAGCATTCCTTGAAAACCTTTTGCTGTTTCTCATTGCTAGAAGTATGTCCAAATCTGGAGCTAACTTCTTCTTCTTCTTCTTCTTCTTCTTCTTATTATTATTATTATTATTATTATTATTATTATTATTTGACTTGTATGCCGCCCTACTCCCTAAGGACTCAGGGTGGCGGACATTAAAACAGAGCAAATTTACAATAAAAAACTATTAAATAAAACAAGTCAAATACATTAAAACATTAAGAAAAATTAAATAACCCTAAAAACCCCACCCGGGTCATTCCAGGCTGGCCTGTTGAAACAACCAGGTCTTCAGGTCTCGGCGGAAGGAGCGGAGGTCAGGGGCCAAACGGAGATCCATGGGGAGCTGATTCCAGAGGGCGGAATCATTGCTTCTCCCAAGGATTGAAATATATCTTGTCTTTTTATTGGCCTATCTGATGAAGACTATTACAATTTTTTTAGTTACATCAAAATCTAAATCTTAGCTCTAAGCATACAGTTTTCTGAATAAAATAATATACTATCCATCTAGGGACTATTAACCACTTCTAAAAAAAACCCTATATAATAACAGAGATCTATACATAGATAGATGACTTTCCTAGAATGCAGTCCTTCTGATTCACTGATGGAAAGTTGGCAAATATATACTCCCTTGTTGTTTTACTGCATAGTTTTGTGTGGATTTTTTTATTCATTCACAGGAACCTTGTCCAATTAAATTCTGTTTCCAAATGGGAAAAAAGAGTATATGACAAGCTTCCATCCGGAAGAGAGGCGGGGGTACAATATGTAATGTAACTTTTCATTGGATGGCATTTCAGTAACTTTTGTCTCTTTCAGGTGGATTTCCAACTCAGACAGAAACCTTTGCACAATCCTCCTGCACCAAAGACATATAAGAAAAGGTCCCATAATAAACCACAGCAAAAGAAGATTGTCCCACGGGCTGCCCCATGGGAGACCCTATGATGAAGTCAGTCCTTGACTAGATAAAAGCTGAAGGAGCCATGTCTGACATGCAATGTCAGCAATAGTGGCAAATGAACTTTTTAAGATGCACCCAACCTTCTGATGACCCTCACAATCATGAAGTGCATCTAAAGCTTTCTGCTTATTAAATATATATTTAACTGCATTGTGGACTGAAAACTCTTTCCGAAGGAGGACAGGAATTAGGCTATTCTGTTCTATGATATTCTAATCAGTCCTTATTTTAATTTCTCAAGAACACTATAGTACTGTAGCTCATGAGAGCCTACATTGCCCTCTTCTGGGCGCTGCAAAATAATCATGGAAGAAAGTTATAATAGGATGTTTTTAACCAATTGTTTACATGAATATTGGAAAAGTTTCTTTGGGGTGAAAAATGTCAAGCCTTTCTCTGCTACAAAGGGTTGGAAAAAACCTTTTGCCAGGGAGTAAAAATTCTTCCAAAACATCCCTGCTAATTAGAGGTGATAGACCATGTTTTTCTTTGCTGTCAGTGTTGATAAAAATTAGACCCGGAAAGTAATCTAAAAACATTTTTATTTATAAAATAAAGAAACCTACACGGAACTACATGTTTGCATCCTAATCTCCACCAAGGCATATAGAAAAAAAACAAAGGAAAAGATACAGGAAGTTACAGGAAGTGAAGTATAAACTTTGTACATATGTGCAGTGGATCAAAATATCACAAGACTTTCTTATCTTATTACTATGGAGACAAGATAACACAGTGCTGGCTAGCAGACACCTGCTTGCTATAATATGAGCTTAGAAGCTTGAACAGACAAACAAACACGCAGTGACAAAAAAAACATATATAAAATGGTAACTGTTAAACATTCATGACACAACTTTATACTGAATTATAGAGGCTAACTTTATGTGCCTGCTCAAGCCAGCCCAATATGAGTTTATTCAGATCTGAACTTTTCTACAGATCATCAGGCCTGCAGAGTTAATGCTATTCACCTATGTTTGAATCAGCAGAAACTGTTCCCTCTCCTGACTCTATAGTGAACATTTCAGGTTACTGCCAAATGGTACTGACCTGATTATTTGCCTGCAAAGCATGCTTCTGGCTTTGCATATTCCCCTTTAGCTTGCCACCAGAGGGAAAACCATCTGCACATTGGACCACTATAATAGAATTTTGTCAATAATTTCTAGACTTGTTTTTCTATGTTCCTCTTCCAACAATCCATATTGTCATTACCCAAGTTCAATAAATTGAAAACCAGAACAGATCAGAACAGATTTAGTAAGGGAGTTAAGTTACAAGCAACTTACTCTGAATTTCTCTTCCCTTCATTTCCCTCCCCTTATATAGACAGATACATGCAGACTTTCACATTTCTCTGTGTTCTATTAGACTGCAATAGTAGAGGTGAGCCTCCTATTCTATTTCCCTGGTACACAATTCCACTATTTTGCTATCCACACTTGCATTAAACAGTAAGGGTCATACTGTAGAGTTAAAGCAGTTACTGCTAGGTAAGTAGTCTAGAATTGTGTTAAATTTATGTTTTGCTGACAAAGAAATAAAGAGTGACTAGTATAGATCTATTTCAAGCTATTTAGCTTTCATCAGCTAGCCATACCCTCCTGGGATTTGAACCTGGGCTACTTACATATTAAGTAGATGTATTAACCTCCAAGCCACAGGCTCGGGCTCTCCTTGCTTTGTCGGCACATCTACCTAATTAGGTACATCTACTTAATATGTAAGTAGCCCGGGTTTGAATCCCAGAAGGGTATGGCTAGCTGATGGGAGCTAAATAGCTTGAAATAGATCTATACTAGTCTCCCTTTATTTCTTTGTCAGTAAAACATAAATGTAACACAAAAATAGTTTGTCACAAAAGCAACTGCAGGTGAGGGTTCCTGGATTGGGGCTGAAAGGTGAAAATGGAAGCAGTATGCTCCATCCCATATTTCAGTAGACCAGGTTGCCCTGATAGATCAGTCCCACCAGAAAAAAACACTAGCCTAGAATTGTTTTGTAGTTTGATCAATCAGTAGCACAATATTGCTAATTCTGATCCACTAGCAGCACAATGTTGATATATACAGCTGTATGCAGAGATTAACTGCAGAATGACAGCTAGGGACTAGAGGGGAGGGCACATACCCACATCCACTCAAAATGACAAATAAGAACTCCTCTGATTCCATCTGCTATTGATTGCCTGATTTTACCTGCAGGGTAATGGTTGAAGTATACAGAAACAGATTTTACGCTTGAAACCTGTTGGTGTAAGGGAAAGGACTTATGCCTATTTCACACACAGAGTGGAGACAAGATAGCAATAGCATATACCACTTTATAGTGCTTCACAGCCCTCTCTAAGCAGTTTACAGAGTCAACCTCTTGCTCCCAACAATCTGGGTCCTCATTTTACCCACCTCAGAAGGAGGGAAGGCTGAATCAACCTTGAGCCTGGTGGGATTTAAACAGCTGATAGTCAGCAGAAGTGATGTGCAGTGCAGCACTCTAACCACTGCGCCACAGAGGTTCTGTGATGAATGCAATGTCATGGTAAAAGAGAAGAAAAAAGATGTTGCCAGTGCATGTTGGTACTACACCCAAGTGAAAATGGGAACAATCCAAAAATCCCTATCACAACAATTGCCACCATTACTACTTCAACTTAAATGTCGGTGGTATATAACAACATATAATAGGTAGCAGTGACAGAAGCAACCCTTCCTTAAGTTTTTCATATTATTTTTTATGCTTGCTGAGTTTGTAACTGATCATGTTGGTTCTTATTAGCAGTATTTTTTCTGATGTGGATCCAAGGCCAAAAGTTGGTACTATACACATGCAGATAATTTCACAATACCAGTTTTGGAGAAAACCCCCAACTACGATTGCAATTTAATTTTATACATGGAGTGTGAGGAGGCACTATACTGTCCCACATTTCTGGCAGCAAAATGCCTTAAACTAGCTTTCAGTAAATTGACATCTGAACCCATAAAACAAATAGAATTTGATCTGAATTTTTGATAGTTCAGAATTTTCAAGCTAATATTCAAAAATCTGTGAGAAAATAAAAATTCATATTTTATTTCATATGGAATTAGCTTTTATAAAGTTGGTGCAAGTTTTCAAAGCATTTATCAAAGCTTGTGAACTATTTCGTGAACTTTGAATTTGCTAATAAATTTGTGTTCATGGGAAATTATTTTCCTCCGGTGATTATAGCTGCTTACTTTAATTTACTCGAGATGAACCCTGCTTTACAAAACACCATATCTGTAGTATTAAATTTAAGTTTATAAATTCATGAAATATATGGCCGACTGATAAAACTTACCTTTTAGTTCTCTGGCATTTCTCCCAACTATTTTGGAACTTGATTTGAAAAGACTTCTAAATAGATTTTGTCAATCAGGCTGTTTCTGTCTATTGACAAGAACTGTGTCTTTCTTATTCCCCAAGAATATTGCCTTTTACTGCCATATTGTATAAGATTTGTAGGCCAATTTGTTCTGAATATTGGTCAGTGAAACAGAATATTGATACAGAGAATTGTTCTTCTTGTTGGTTTTCTTTTCACGTTTGTAGTTTCACAGAAATAAGAATAAGATACAAAAAGATACAGTATATTCAACAGTACACACTGTTGTCTCCAGAAAATATGCCACTGAAATTTAGTAGCAAAGTTTTTTAAAAAAAGGAAAGAGCAATTTAGGTTATTATTTTAAGTAAGAAAAGCTAAAGACAACTTTGGGAGAACTACATAAAGACGGGGGGGAGAGAGACCTGGCAAAGGACTACCATAAATTATATCTAATTTGAACTCTCTTCTGATTTTCATCAGCAGATTTGGGTATCTCAATGAGAACAGTTTGGGCGCTAAGTGCTGGAAATTATTTTTACATACAAAAATTTATCTACCTTCTTCTCCTAAAGGCTAGAATTCTATCAACCTTACAACTAACAAAATAATACTCATCATCTGCACAAAACTGTCTTTTTGGGTTAGCTATTTCCAGCTAAGTTGCAGTCTCTATCAGAGGTGGTATTCAGCAAGTTCTGACCAGTTCTAGAGAACCGGTAGTGGAAATTTTGAGTAGTTCGGAGAACCGGCAAATACCACCTCTGACTGGAGATTTTACAGTATCCTTCCCCTGCTATGCCCACCAAGCCACGCCCACAGAACTGGTAGTAAAAAATTTTGAATCCCACCCCTGGTCTCTCCCCTTAATGCTTGTTGGAAAGGAACTGCTTTCTCTGGTTTCTGAAAGATAACAGGAAAGAAGCCATATTCACAAGCTGCTCCTTAGGAAAGGACTGAGAAGACTTGTCTCCCTCCTCCTTAACCATCACAGAAGATGGGACATTCAGCCTCTGCTTTCAGCTTGGGCAAAATGGACAGGCATACTTTGCCTGAATCAACCACAATGGGCTTTAACAGGTAATAACTGGTATTTTGACTTGGAACCAGAAGCCTACTGATAACCAATGCAGTTTCTATTAGATTGGTATAATTGTGCTGAACCACTTTGGACCAATCACAGGCTGGCAGGCTGACTAGTTCTAGCTTCTGGGGCAAGGCCATGTAGAGTGAATTGCAATAATCCAAACATGATTTGGCAAAGGCAAGAGTTGTCAGAATTTGCTATGCCAAAAAAAAATGTTTGCAATGGTTCTCCCTGTCAAGGCTAAGAAAAGGCCCTGGCAGGAGCCATGAGTCTAAAATCTTCAAATTGCCCTTTTTCAATGAGAGTTCTACCCTATCTATAATTTAAGAAATGAGGAAATCTGTAACCTCAAATGGGAAAATTAGAAATACTTCTGCCGCCTGACAGAAATCTTTGAAAATATTTTATCCCTAATTTATGGGTGAGACTCAATCAGCAGGCGTGAGGGCTCTCCTTCACGCCATCTGTCTGTGAGCATGTAATTCGGTACAAAGATGACTCTAAGATCAGTCAAAATTTCTCTCACCTTCCTTCCACCAATCCCATTGACTAAGCAAGAACTGTGAACACTTTTCTGTTTGGGAACTTTATAATTTTTACATCCTTACTACTGAGGCCCGAAATGGTTTTTACACAGAAAAATAGGATTTTTTTCCTTAATAATATGGTATGCCATTTATATATGTCAGCTGAAATAATGACTCAATGCCTTTACTGTTCCCATTTCTACTTTTACTGCAGCAGCACTCCCATGCTGCCTATTTTTACACAGGGTGATGATTTCATACATCCCACTAAGCTATAATAAGGTGGCTTTGATTTTGATCTCTAAAAACTAACGCGCATCTTGGCCAATTTTTCATGCCACATAGGGTTTGGTTTTTTTTTCCAAACAGCCACTCTCTATGCCAATCCTATCTGATGCCCAGAACTTTCAAAAGCAATCTGAGTATGGCATGGGGAGGGGAGGGGGAAATCTGCAGGTCAAAGAAAATACAGTAGTTCAAATCAAAGGCCCCACTGGGAATGTTTTCTAGATGATTCCAGTCAGAGCTACATATCTCGATCTCCGAGAATTATGCTTTTTCTGTGTGCCAAGTTATTTTGAGAAAGGTGGTGGAAGTTATCAACGATGATACTAAAGGTTGATGCTAAGAGGAGGCGATTGGCCATGCATCCCGCGCTATACAGGAGTCCGGAGAGTCGGAATTAGTTTTCAGGGCTTTTGAGCACGTGCTGAGTTCCCCTCCCCCACCCCCACTCTTGTTCGAACAAGCCTGGAGGGATAGTCGGCTTTACCCGTTACAACACGTCGAAGTTAGACTTTACTTCTGCCCGGCCAACTCGCGGTTACGACCTGCCGCCTCCAGCTCTGAGTGCTCTGAGCGCTCGGTGGCTGAAAGGGGGCGCTGAGAAGACAAGCAGGCTGGAGAGGGCGGCGACTCGGGGTGGGCGAGGCTGAGCTCCGGGCCGCGGCTGCTCCTGAGGGCCAAGCGACAGGGAGATTTGCTGGGCTGGAGCGGCCGAAGGACCGCACAACAGGTAGGGGCTGCCGGGGACGGAGGAGGAGGAGGAGGAGGAAGTGTTTCCGCGGTGATATCCCTTTCCGCGTCCGGTCTCAGGTTTCTCTGGTGGTTCAGTTTCGCTCGCGTCCCAAAGGTTCTCGCATGGAAACTCCTTGGATGGGGCCCCAACTCCCGCTTCATGGCTTCTGCTAGTCCCATTAAGCGGTGCGGTGCTGCTTCGGTCGCCTCAGTGCTTCGTCTGCCGTAGGAGACCCCCCTCTCCCCTCCCCATCGCGTCCTGCAGGCTTCAGAGGACACGTTGGACCCGCTTCCTGTACGATTCGTCCCTCGTTCTCCGGACCTCATATTTTCCCACAGTTCCCTGGTGCCTGTGCCCAACCTGGGAATCCTCCCTCTCCGAGGAATGTTGGGAATACGACTTTCTGTCACTTGGTTTTAGTCCCATCGACTGAAGATTTTGCTTTACTGCGCATCTTATGTCACCCCTGCCGGTTACAGGAGTTACTTTAAGAATATAGACTCAGAAGCAGTTCTTCAGAGGTGACTGACTTTTCCCTTTTCTTTCGTGTTGACAGGATTTGTCAGTATCACTCGTTCCTTAGTTCAGTGTTCCTCAAGCTTGGCAACCTGGAAGATGTGTAGACTTCAGCTCCCAGCTGGGGAATTCTGGGAGTTGAAATCCACACATCTTCAATTTTGCCAAGATTGAGAAACAGTGCCTTAACGCAAGACACAGCCTCCGTCTGACGTTCATTCTGCCTTTCAAATGGTCAATTCCAGCATCATAATTATTGATGCTTGCTGAGCATAGTAAATTGTGAGACAAGACTCAAAGGTTAGTTGTCTGCCTTTTCTGATGACTGAACTTGAAAATAAAAATCAGTGATCCTGCTATAGAATTATAATGTAATATGTTGAGCAATAATAAAACGTTAGCGCAGAAAGGAATTGGTTATTGATTAAAGAAATGCTAGTTCTAACTGATATTATTAATATAATCACTATCATATGTCTTAGAGTCAAAGAGCATAATACAATTATATGGTTCTTTTAAAAAGATACCTAGTTTCCTTTTTAAAAAAAATGCTGCAATGAAAAGGGGAAAATTCTGCAAAAATTATTGCCATTAGAAATATGTCCCTGTTTGATTTTGGCTTGATACTTCATGTATTTTTTGTTTTAGTTTAATATTTCAAAAACTAGAATGTACTGAGCTAAACTTTTCAAAAAATACATTTTCCCTTGAGATAATAGTACCCAGTTAACCTAAATTCATTCAGCACCTTCCTAGATCAGGGATGTATTGAAGTATTTTAAACCATGTGGTTTCTCTCCCACTCGCCCTCCCACTTCAGTATTTTTGAATACATGTTTCTTAAAATGATGTTGGAGTTTAGACTTCAGTTCATATTTTCTAGGTTCAATGGTCCAAGCCAGTGACTATTCAGAAAGTTCTATAAATTCTAACATTAGCACAAATATTGTTTGTTAGTGAACCTATGAGAAGTACTTAAGGCCTCCATTACCAAGTTAAAGTGTCACCCACTCACCACTGAGTCAGTTCTAAACAATGCCAGCATACAATTTGCTACCCTTATTGCTTATTCCTGTCCTGACTCCCTCCAAAGTAATGGGAGACGGATTCTAATACATTTTACAACTGAAGATGACCTTAGCTTATTTCATTTGTGGTCTGAGGGAGGAGATGAAGGCAATATTACAAAGGCCAAGCATAAAAAATGTTGCTAGGGCATATTTATGCTGTGAACATGACGTTCGATATCCATCTTCTTGAAATTGCATCAAATTCCCCGTCTGGCAACACTTAAGTATTTGTCATGATACACATGCTTTTCAAAGGCTTTCTTGGGCTGATTCCTTTGCAGGTCTCATTTCTGCTTCTCATTTGGGCCTTGTGGTGCAGTCAGTTCTGGTGCAGCTAATTTTTTTTCACATTTGATTTTCAAACTCACGTATGAAAATACCAGAGGATGGCACTTTAATAAGTTTTTATCATCTTTAGTTAAGCCAATTCCTTCACATACTATGATCAATTTTATCCTGTGACAGCAAGTTGATAATGGTTAATATGCAGCTGGGTAAGCCTGCTTACTTGGAAGTGTGCATATGAGGGAAAGGGTGTGGTGGGAGCAGTAATAAGATTAACAAGGAGGCCAAAATGCCAGCGAGTGCTGAAGGCCCCACCAATCAGCCATATAAATGTTAAGCATTGGACTTTTGCATGTGTATGCCACATGTTAAGTTATGACTTGCAATTTCCATGTAGAAATTTGTTAAGACAGATTCTGATTGCCCTAAGTTTTTCACTTTCTCTATTGCTTTTCTGTAGCTATACAAAGCAATTCCTTTGCAAATTTTGGAAAAACTTATAAAGAGTTCCTAGACCTGGATTGTTTCTCATTCAGCATTTCTGAATTCATGCTTCATAGGGATAACCGTGGCATATAGGGTGACAAAAGGGGAACTACATTTTCTTCAACTTATGTTTTATAGGCAGGAGCCTCTCTGAGATTATAACTAGGAATATACCTCCACAGAGTTTTGTTAAGTGTATTTTTTAGACCAATGTTGTGCTTGCTGATTGCTTGTGTATTTGAATGATGTCACTGGCACAATTTTAAAGGACTCATCTCAATGTTTGCTTCCTTCATGCCTGGACTTCTAACAGATAGTGTAACTTTGTATACAGTATATCCATATATTTAATTTGGACAGCCGATTATAATAATATATGACACTTTCTTCTTTTTTTGAAGAAAAATAGATGGTTTATGGTTTTTGAGGAATGTTTTCCCTCTTTTTTCCAGATGCTAAGGTTATTCAGTAGTCTTGACAGCTTTCTATTATCTCCTGTATCAGAGGCAGTATGCTTCTCTAATTACCTCTGTGTGAATCCAGCAGGATATTTCTTATTTATGTGCTTGCTTGCCTGCTCTGCTTCTAGTAATTTTGTTTTTAAGTTTGCATCGTTGGCTTACAAGAAACTAGATCCAGTTGTATATATCTAAGTACCCAGGAAGAAGAAACATATAACTGTTGCTTCACTGTTTCATAACCATGAAACCTTTGACTTTGGCAGCTCAACCATTTTATTCTTGACCATACTGGCTGGTATTAATTTTAAGGCCAGATCTACTGGGAGGCATTCTTGCAATTGAGTTTCTAACTAAGTGGTCCTAAAGTTTGTGATGATTCCATGTAGTCTTTGATTCACCATCATTTGTTTAATGATGGTTCAAAGTTATGACGGCCTTGGAAAAAGTGACTTGCAACCTGTATTAGTGCTTATGACTGTTATATCCCCCTCCCCCCATGGCCATGTGATCATAATTCAGATGTTTAGCAACCAGTTCACAATTATGACTAGTTGCAGCAACCTGAAGTCATATGATCATGATTTATGACCTTTTTTGCTGCTTTGTGGCAACAAACAGCAAAAAAATGCCCAGTGGGGAAATTTTAAATTTATTTAACAACTGCCTGATTTGCTTAACAACTGTGGCAGTTCGCTTAACAACCATCATAATATATTGTTTTAAAATTGGGTCTGATTCAATTTAACAACCACAACAACTTTCATTGGCAATTCTAGTCCCAATTGTAGTCATAAGTTGAGGATTATTAGTATTATCATTCCTGAGAGAAAACTGCTTTTGTTTGTCCAAATGAGAGCTTTGGGTTGCCCTGATAGCAATAGTAATAGCACTTAGAGTTATATACCATTTTACAGTGCTTTATAGCCCTCTCTAACCAGTTTACAGAATCAACATATTGGATCCTCATTTTACTGACCTCAGAAGGATGGAAGGCTGAGTCAACCTTGAGCCTGGTGAGATTTGAACTGCCAAATTGCAGCCAGCCAGCAGTCAGCAGAATTAGCCTGCAGTACTGCACTCTAACCACTACTCCACTATGACTCAAGGTTGATAGGGATTCTGATGGGATCAGGCACCTCTGACTGTTAGTTTTTCCTAACAGAATGAACCAAGTGGGCTCAACCAGACACTGCAATCATCATAAATATTAGTTAGTAGTGAAGCGTCTGAATTTTTATCACATAAGCATGGAGGTGCTATGTCATATATGTGAAAAATGGTCATAAGTCACTTTTTTCAGTGCCATTGTAACTCTGAACAGTCACTAAATGAATTGCTGCAAGTCAAAGACTACCTGTACTTTGTGAAGAAACACCTTCTGCATTTCAAACTTTTTTTAATATGGAAAAATTTGGAAAAAAATTGAATATGGAAATTAATGTCAGGGCTGGAAAACCTCTTTCTGTGTAACCCTTTCTGTGTAATCTTCTGTGTACTTGCTCTGTACATCTTGTTCCATACATGCACACATCTAACCATTATCAATTATAGAATACTGAGCATAACATTGGTGTGTTGGTAGATTAAAGTGTCCTTCTTCAGCATCAATTCCAGGTGTTTAGGCTACAATTTTCTTTAGCCTCAGTGAGCCTAATTGATGGTCAGGGTGATGGAAGTTCCCCACTTCAGAGCCCTCTAGGTGCATTGGAGTTCAGTTGCCAGCTGTTTGGAAGACATCAAGACATCAAGTAGAGAAGGTATTGAAATTGAAAGCATTTGGAAGGACACACATAAGAAACACCTTTTTTGGATCATATAAGGAACTGTGTTATTCGTATTTGGGTCAGTAATGCAGCAAATCCCAGGTGTTTTATACCTGTATATAAAAGGAGTTGTGATAGTGGTTTATGGATTTAAAATTAATCCAAATTTTAAATTAAAAAAGAGAAGAGAAAAAAAACCTGACTCAGTTAATATATTAACTGATGTTATGTGATTGCAGAGGTCTGAAACTGTTTCAAAATGGGCATTGAGTTTGTTTGGAAATGCTCATAAACTTTGAAATGTAAGGTTTAGTAGCATCTGTGTATACCTTTCTCAATCTGGTGCTCTACCAATATGTTTTATTTATTTTCATTTATTTGTTAGAGTTATATCCCGTTTTTCTTCTAGGAGCTGAAAGTAATTTATACAAGGAAAATCTCTTCATTTTATCCTCGCAAAAGCAAATCTTAGAGACAGGCTAGATTGAGAGTGACTGGGATAAATAAATGCTTATCACTAAGGGTGGAGTTTGTTAGGTGCACTGTGTTATTTTCAAAGATGGTTGTGACACTTTTGGCAGAAGAAATGGAAGCAACTGCAAAGGATAATCTAAACATATTGTGAGGATTTAGATTAGTATTATTGAGGGAACCATGAAGAAATAAATTCAGTGAAGTCTTGGCTATCAGGGTCTTCTGAAGACCAAAGGAATCCAGTCCTCTTGCATATATAATAAACCTCTCTGAACTTCTACAGCAGAAGGTTGATAGGGATTCTTCTACTATTTCTATTCATTTGTGGATGTCCCTGAAACAAGAGGGGAGGATTCTGGCAGGCATTTAAGGCTGGTGACTCAGCTATAGGCCAAGACTTGGGTACATAACACGCTTCCCCACCTCCTCTCCCCTGAATTGCCTTCTCCTACTACAGCACACTGGCCTGTTATACTTGGACTGAATATTGCTGGTCAAATGAAGGAAGCTGGAGGCAAGAAATCTGGGAACGGTTTGCTGTTTAGGATAGAAGGCTGGGTTCTCTAATGAGGCAGCCGGATGAACTTGAGAGACTGTTTCCTCCCTCTAGGCCTTAGTTTGGAAGAAAGATTGGCAAGCAGATGCTCCTGAGGAGACAGCAATCTGTTGATGTTTTATCATGGAATAAGCTACGATTTTTGGAGCTAGCCTACCAAACACAAGGGAGGGCTGGCTGCAGAAGACAATCCTATACAATGAAGAGTCCCAAGGTCCTCCCCTCTTGTAACTCGCCAAGCTACAATATAGGGGAAATTACAATATGCACATATTGTTATTTTTCTTTTTGCATGTATCTATTTGCATAATTAATATAAGATATGGAACTCTTTGAGCCATCTTTTAAATTGCATTTTCTATGTTGCAGTCACTAGAGGGTTGTTCTGCCATTGGCCTTCCTAATAATCATCATTTTTTGCTAATTATTGCTCACCATTCTTATGCAGCTGATTGAATCCTTTTCTTAGCAGGATCATAATAGTGCAGGGTTGTTTTTTTTACACATTAGACATGACAGATTGACTGTTGTCAAAATAGTAAAGTATCACTGGGTGGTAGTCTGTCATGAATGTTTTAGTTTGAATTCTTGCACAAAAATGGAGTTTGCACAATGTTCACTCTATAATTCTATGCTGCAAGGCCACCTTGACTTGTATTATATCTTTGGAAGGCAGTAGCTTCTGTGCTAGATTATCAATATTTATGAGCTGGGACACCTCCAAATCTATTTGAGTCTTCTTACTCTTCTTCTGGCATCACAAGAAATTCTGCCTTAAGGAAGGAGTACATCATGGACAGTTTGCAATACTAGAGCAACCTTCTGCACAGTCAAATCTAATTCATTATTGTCTGCACTGACTTTCTATTGGTTTGTCAGAGCCTAAGATGGTGCCCAACACCTTCTGGCATTGACAGGAACTGAATCTAAAGCTTTGCAAGCAAAGTGCTCAATCCACCACAGAATTATAGTCCTTCTATGTATTGTGCCAGTTTGATTTTCCTCCAAAGTGGAGAAAAATGTGCTTTTTTTCTTATCCTCTGTAATGATTTCAGATTTAATACTCTTTATTGCCTGGCAATCCATGTTAAGAATATTAGATTATTTATATCTTATTAGGCTGAGTGTTCTATAATGCTGGGGTATAAATAAATAAATATAAATAAACAAAAATTGCCATACATTTTAGTCATCTTTCCATCATTAGCTTATCCACATTGTCACCTCTTTCAGTGCTTTTATACTTGCAGGGTAATTGCAATTATTGCACTCCATTGTGGCTCCTTCACACAAAGAGTAAAAAAAAAAGCTGAATGAATTGTTAACTTTCAGCTCAAAGCTTCTCCAATAATCCAGGTCTTTCTGACTGACTGTAAAGTGTTAGAAGTAGCACGTGGTTGCCTATGAGTGACATTATGCCAGTTATGTGCAAGGATTAGGTGTCTGAGGTGCAAAGGCAGAACAAGCTCAGGAACCAAAGAATGCCAAAAATGCCAGAGGTCAAAAAGATGGCCAGGTAGGCAGGGAGAAATACAATGTTCAGTTTGTTAGGTGACAATTGCCAGAGATAGCTTCTATTTAATCAGGCTCTCCTAAAAGACCTTAAAAGTGATATCAAGTATTTTACAATTTGAAGAATATTCTACATGATCTTTAAAGAAAAGAGTAGTGGTGTTCTAGGCTAACATTCTGCAGCTGGTAGTCATCTGGACAGTTCAAGGTCAGTGGAATGCTGCCAGATGCAGTTTCTTCTCATTGCTACACACTTTGACTGGAAAATCAATTGTTAATCTGCAGACCCTTTCATCCCGGAATCTCTAAAACAGGGTTCTCCAAAATGATACATACAGTATTGACCTCCAAGGATCGATGGGACTATCCAAGGAGTCAATATTATTGTTAATAGTGGAATTAGTTAAGTTAAATGTCTATGGAAATTCTCAGCCATCCAGGTCATGGTTGTCCCAAAGGTGCTTTTTCAAGAAGCAGCTGGAGTTAATGTTTCTTAAATTATTGAGTCATTTCTGTGAAACATAATTTGATTAACTCTAGTCTGGTAGCTACTTCCTGAATTTAGGGGATTAGCATTTCAAAGTTTGGACCAGATCTGTTACCTAACGACATTGAGCAGCCCTTGTAACCAACCATAATGGAAAAAGCATTTAATCAGAGTCTTGGTTCTAAGTTGTTAAAACCAAATCTTTGAATCATTGCAGATGCTTCAATATAGCTCGGGGTGCTCTGGGCACAAGCAGGTTCCCCATTCGGTAACTTCTCCACTGCATTCTGTGGCTTCCCAGATCAAGAGCAAGGATGGTCCTACACAGACTGTATTACAATTATCTCAACGTGAACTTATTTGATACACAAACCTAAACTTGCCTTTTCTGCATTGTGGTCTTAATAGTCATATAGTGAGGGCTGATTCATTGTGTCTCACAAAGGGGCAAAATCTCTTATGGCTGTGATTTTTTGTTTTTAAATATATCTATTAAATTCCCCTGCAATTGTTCATATATATCAGCAGCTGTTTTATTGGCTGAAGTTATCTCTTCAAGTTGATGAGGTTGCAAGTATACATTTGATGCAATCCAATCCAGAAAATCATAAGGAAGGATTTCTTTTATATATTGCATGTTGCAGCTGGGGTCATAGTTGAAAGACAACTGGTAACATTGTTCTCCATCTATCGGCAGTATAAAAGCTGGGAATTGCCAAGGCAGCATTTCTGAAAAAGGCAAGCTTCACATTGTTGCCATGTCGAAACCCATGCCTGATAATAATGCCATCAAAACAGCACATTGTTCTCTGCAGTCCCTCATTCAAACTTACTTCACCCTGTTTTATGGGTTTTGATACACACTTGTATCAATACACATCCAGTTATTTCTTTTAAGAACTACACAGCCAGAGTTCCACATGTACAAATGGACACATCCCAGGCGCGGCAACATGTTTATCCCCTGGTTGGAAGTGGGGGACATATAACTTATTTACGGTCTAAGAGGAGGCCAGTGTGTCACCTTATGAAAGCATGTGCTTTGTCCCTCTTGATTTCTAATGCTTAAAGCACAGAACTGTGGGGAAACTCCCACATAAGTCTCATGGCATACAACAAAGGCACACAGCCTGTATCTTTGGCACTCATATAGTCCATAACCCTCCCCTCTTTTTAAAGACTCTTTGGAGACCCCTCTGCTCAAAATTGGTAACGTGCTTTCCTGCCACAGAGGAAAAAATATATACAAAAATGGTAAGCTCCAAAATTGGGTTAAAGCAGTAAAAGAGAAAGATCTCCCCCCTTCAAAAAAAAAAACACCCCACCCCAGGAAAAATAACCCTGGAAACCCACCCATGCAATGCAGCCTATTAATATTAAAACATTGTCCATTCCCACCTTTTTCACTATTTAAATGAAGAAGTTACAATGAGCAGGGTAAAGCTGGGAGTACATAACCACCATCTTTCCAGAAGCATCAGGAGAAAGCTTTTTCATACTATACTAAAACTGTTCATATCAGTGGAATAAAGAGCCTTGGTGGTGCAGGCTGTTAAATGCCTAGCACTTAATTCCAGCTGCCTGCAATTAGTGCAGGCTCAAATCCCACCAGGCTCAAGGTTGACTCAGCCTTCCATCCTCTCAGGGTAGGTAAATTGAGGACCCAAGATTGTTGGGGGCAATAAGCTGACTTTGTAAAAATGCCGCTTGGTGGGGCCAAAAAAGCCCTAGTAATAAGCAGGCATATACAATAGAATGAAGGCTATTGCTGAGCGCATTGGGTTATGCTCCAAAAAATTGTAAGTCGCCCTGAGTCTCCGGAGAAGGGTGGCATATAAATATGAATAAAAATAAAAAAAATAAAAAATAAAAAAAATGTTATAATTCCAATCCAGTTAGTTAAAGAGACAAGGACAAAATTATTGGAAAGGTAGAAAAAATTTGATAGCCAGATCAGTTTTTTTCTGCTTTGTGTCTTATTCTCACTAGCACACAATCCTGTGCGTCAGGGAAGTTCTAAATTTCCGTGCTTGCTTTCTCTTCTTTCCTGCATGTCATCTGTTTCCTTCCTAAATGCTGTGTGATTTTTGAATTTGGGGAAATATCTATTGAGCTGGAGCTCACACTAAAAAAAAAACCTGACTGTATGAACATTTGGAAATTTCCATGTTGCACATATGAGCAGTCACTAGAATTGTTCATTCTCCACATATACTGTTGTAGAACTGAGGTAGCCCTGTTACCTTTCTGAGTAAGTTCACAAATAACATTAAGCCATGGTTTGTAACCCATGGTTTATTGAACTGGGTGGGGGAGTTATATGAAACATGCTAAGCCATAAACCACAATTCACAAATTATAAAGGTTGGCTTCATAAAATATTTTGTTCGTTAGAAGTATATTTAAAAAAAACATTTCATTTGAAGAAATACATTTCTTAACCTGTGAGTGAGCCAGAACTCCCAGGTTAAGGAATGCATGCCAAACAAATGATCCTCTTCACAATGGCTTCACCTTTAGACTGGTTTGGTAATGGGAGAGGCAGCCCTTCACATAGGCAGAACCCGGTTCTTTGGGAGGAAATGATATGAAGTAAAGTACACTATGCATAGTGCAATATAAGAATCCAGTAACTATCTGCTTGGGTCACTCTATGAATATCACAACCACTTTTCAATACATGAACTTCTGTTGTTCCACCCTTTATAGCTTGTGTTTGAACCCTACGCATACATTTTTAACAATATGAAATCCTAATAGTGCTGTGATTTCTGGACCTAGTGCTCCCTTGAGACTAAATTTCTCTAATCTGAAGCCTTTCTAGTGGTGTTGAATTTCATTTCATTTCAGGGGTGTTGAATTGCATTCCCATAATCCTCAGGCAGATAGCCCACACATTTCAACTTTATTCATATTTTGCAGTGCTACCATTTTTTAAAATATGGTTTATTGAATAAGTCTCAGTGGTTGGGCTCACACACTACACTAAATTATGGCTTAATTCAAGGATGCAGCCCCTGAATCTTTTTGCTTGGCTCCTGTAGTCGCCTTTGACTGTGAATTTTGAAAATCCAAAGTATGGTTTTTCTAACATCTTTCATCACAGCTGTTGTGCAATCTTTCCACATAAACTAAAGAAAGACTTGAAAATCTGATCAAAAGCCCAGGGGAAAAAAAAAAGAAAACTTGGTCTTACCCAATTTGAACAATTAGAATTGTGTGTGAATTAGGAAAAAATTATGAATGGGATGGCTCCCAGACTCCTTCCTCCCCTAGTAGTTTCATGTCAACTTTCCCCCATGACCATTTCATGCATAAAAAACAAAATTGCTTGGGACTGGGCAGAACAGTTTATCCATGGGCATGCTAAGTCTATCAGGAGGCTCATCAGTCTGTCTAACTATTGACACTTACCAATGAGGTTTAGACCTAAATTGGTCAGTAATGTATAGTGAGCTGACCAGGATTTAGGTTGCAGTTGTATGTGAAATATTCTCAGAAGTCTACCAATCTTCACTCTCAAAATATTTGGGCTATAACTGTTATTTTTTTCAGAGCTACTGACCATGAGGCAATTCTAGTCCAACACACCCAGAACTCTAGAGAAGCGGGTCTAGGTAGGACAAGGTAGGGATTGTGCTGGATTACTCATGTACATGTCCTGCCTCATGCCAGGGCAGTACTTCTCCATTTAATATACAATTTAGTTTATGGTATATCAAGCAGATATTTTATCATTAACTACAGAGGGTAAAGTTTGAATCTCAGATGTATGTCATCCAAAACAGATATTCTACTAGTGAACTTAGCTCCTTCTCCGTATCCCTGTCCTTGGATGTACATGACTGATGTTGAGTCTTCTGTGAAATTCATCCAAGTTCAAAGTGAAACAGGAAAGGGCTAAAGAAAGAGCTGATTCAAAATAATAATATCTGAAAGCAAGCTAGGGAACAGAGGAGGTCAGAAGGTCAGGAGGCAGATGATATCAGGAGGAAGTAAAGCAGAAAATAAGGCCAGCATGATAAAGAACAACATCTTATATGAAGGCTTTTATAGAAAATAGGAGTGAGCAACTAAAGAGAAGGATAATGGTTTGTGGGAAAAGACAGATAACATGTATTTATCTTTTATTTATTTGACTTGGATGCTGAATGGTAGTTACTAGCCTACTAAATCCCTCATGCTGGTGTGGATCACATAGGCTTGGGATATAACAAAGATATTTTACAACTGTAAAACTATACACCCCAGTATAATAATGTTGTTCTTTAGCTATCAGGAGTGTATGCTGAAATAAATTGTATGATTGGACTTGAAAGTGCCTTAAGAGCACTCTGGCTGGCAAGCATTGCTGCCCTTATAGTCTTAATGCAAGACAATCAAAGGCAGCAACTGGTGGATTCCTCTGGCTGCATTTCTCTTCCTTCCTAGCCTCACCTGGCATGAGGAAAAACAACTGCTCATTGCTGTTCTTACTACAAGGCAGATTGAATTTGAGTAACTGAGGGCAAATGCTTGGGATGGAGGCATTAACTGTTTTTCAAGTTGTTAAATGACTGGCTGTCAGTACAGAGAATTTCTGGATGGTTAACCTGCCCTCAGGCTACAGTATTTCTCAACACAGAACTCGTATTCTTCTGAGCATTTAAACCCATGTACCAAAATAGTCTGGCAGGTTATTTGAAGAATCTGAATATTAAGATTGTTGGGGTAAGAGGAATGAATATAAAGATGGTTTATTTGACCAAAATTAAATTATACAGATATTTCTGGAAATTTTAATGGATATTTTTTAACCAGGACTGGATGATGATATTTTAAGATTTTGTTTATTTGCTATATTTCAAATTTATCTGATTAAAATTAAAATAGCTATGTTGTTATCTCTGATCATTTGTCTTGGTTTTTTACTGACTACATTTGGATGATGAAATTTGTGGGATTTGTTTAATGATAAAAAGTGAGATATAAATGTAAAACAAAGGAATAAAATGGGCTCATTAGATCAAATTTATAATACATAGGTTGTTATTTCAGGTAACTGAATGGATTTTTTTCCTGATTATAATGGAAGATGAGGTTTTAAAGACTTGTTTATAGAAAATCGGATGAGATTATTTATTTATTTATTTATCAATCAAAGTTATTGGCCACCCATTTTTCACAGCATAACTCTGGATATTAAATATTAATAATAATATTAGAATATTAAAAATAAAACTATATAAATAGAATGCTACAAAACAATAAAAATACAAATATAAAATATGATAGCTAAAAGATGGGGAGAGGGGAATTGATGTGAGATGAAGAGTTGTTTATTTGTATTTTAAGAGATGATAATGTTGTTACAGATGCTTATACTTTCTGGAAGGATAATGGGGAGTTATTTCTTTTCTTTTAATTTTTTTCCTTTCTTTTTTGCACTTCTTTTTTATATTTTGTATAATCCATGTATTGCAATCTTTAATAAAATAAAAAAAACAGAGGCATTGTTGTGCTATGATTAGTGGGATGTGGAAATACATTTTGTGTTCCACAGAAGAGTAGCTGGTACAAGTCTTTGCATGATTTCTGGAATGAGCTGGTGTTCTTGCGTTTCTGCAACCGGTTACCTGCCTTTTTCAGTTTGTAACATTGCTATCCTAATCTGGATTTTGTATCTCTTTATTGCAGATTCCAAAGATGGAGACAGGTTCCCTGGTGCGAGCTGTCTTTGATTTCTGCCCCAGTGTATCTGAGGAGCTGCCACTGTTTGTGGGGGACATCATTGAAGTGCTGGCAGTCATAGATGAGTTCTGGCTCTTTGGGAAGAAGGAAGGAGTCACAGGTACATCTGAAAGGTCTTTGGGTCAGTTCATGAAGGTGCTTTTCAAAAGCAACTGGGCTTCCTTTGTTTTTTCTTGACAATGTTTCGCTTCTCATCCAGCAACTTCTTCGGTTCTGACTGAATGATGGGGAATGGAAGGATTTATGTACTTTGCAGTCAAGGGATAAAAAATCCTTCTGTTCCCCACCATTCAGTCAGAACCGAAGAAGTTCTTGGATGAGAATAAAACATTTTCAACAACAACAACA
Source organism: Naja naja (assembly GCA_009733165.1). Lineage (NCBI taxonomy): Eukaryota > Metazoa > Chordata > Lepidosauria > Squamata > Elapidae > Naja > Naja naja. The sequence goes on along the minus strand of CM019151.1, from coordinate 140,196,083 downwards.
ACAAAAGTCCAGTAGCCTTTTGACCTGGATGACTGAGAATCTCCATAGACAGTTGGGGTAGAAGTGCTAGAGGAGCTGAACAAGTAAAGCTAAGTAATTAAAAGGAAATTTCATGGTAAATAAAGATTTAAAAACTCTCAAGCCTTTCTTTACTACTATTTAGCAGTTGAAGGATCAATTATTCTTTGATGAAAAATTAGAAAAAGATGTGATTGGATGCATATAAGCACCACTTCAATGCCCTTTCTACCTGATGGTTAGTGGTAACTTTTCCTGTGGTTTTGGAACTGGAACTGAATTTCCAGTCAAGGAAACCATCATTGTCTGCCTTTAAAAGTGTCACTTGGTAGATCTCTGCAACCAGCAATGCAGCACAGCCCCATTCTGGCATGCCTGAAAGGTATGCTGCACAATTGATGCTGACATAAAAGTCTTTTTTGGTTCCAGGACAAGAGGAAAACTCAGCAAATGGCTATACGGATGAGTTTTTATGGAGCTGTTCAGGAGACATTTTTATCCCCTCCCCTCTTTTGAAGGGGTATTTTGGTTTCTTTATCTAATACTTTTTGGCATTTCTGCAAATGTTTGGGCTCCCACACAGTTCCTGATACCTCTCTGTTGTACTGTTTGGTCTTGAAATTAGAGAAATGAGATAGCTATATATATATCAGAAGCTTGCTTCTCTTTTTCTTTTTATAATTCTTTGTTTCCTTAACCAGTCAAATGGAATATAATTCTCAATATACTCAGTATACAAGATCAGCGTAGCCACAATACCCTGAACAATTTGGGATAGTTTTTAGGGCAGTACCTGTTTTGAAAATTAGCAAAATGACCTGAGACTGACTATCTATCTATCTATCTATCTATCTATCTATCTATCTATCTATCTATCTATCTATTTATAGTCCCCTCTAGTCTAACTGCGCATGTCTAGAAGAATGGCGGCTCGAGCTTAGGCTCCGCGGGGATGAGAGTCATTCTGTAGTCCGTTAAGGAGTTGGGGGTGGCTGGCGATCCCCCCGGTGGTCGCCTCCGATGGTGGAAGATCTCAGGCGTCGGCTGGTGTTTTTAGAGCCGACGCCCGTGAACGCTCCTTTCTGCGGTTCCCTTTGAAGCCACCGGTGTCCGACTTCTGCTCGGCAGCGCTTCCGCATTGCCGGCGTGGGCCCAGTCAGCTGCTTGCTGCTTGCTTCCGGGCTGAGCTCCGAAAACGCTGCGTCCACGAGGACGGCGCGCGGCGGTGGTGGGGCGCCCAAGGAGGCGCGACAGGCTGAATGAGTCAGCCAATTCGGGACTTCGCCTTGGAGCCTGCTGCACCCTAAGGAGCGGTGCGCAGTGATGGCGGCGGCGCGGCGGCGCCGGGAATGGGATGGCGGGCTGAGCAGCTGGCTGATTCCCAGCTCAGCCATGGAGACCCCCTCGCCCTGGAGACTGGTGCATTGATCGCAGCGCCTTGAAGAACGGCGCAGCGATGAGCTTCAAGCTGTGGGGAGTGAACTACGGGAGTGGAGACCAGTGGAGCCTCCACCCGACCTTGGAGGTGGCGCGCTGCGCCCGGAAGACCGGCGTTTTGAGGGGTGACGAGGCTAGGAGTGCGGGGACTGGCTGAGGATGCTGGTTTCCGCTCCGGCGCCTGGCCCAGCTGGATCTCCGGAGCAGAGCCGTTGGTGGCAGCAACGGCGATGGCGAGGAGAGAGCGGTTTGGTGCTGGTAGCCGTGGGCGTGATCATGGCTGGAGCAGTGGTGCTGCCATGGACGCCCCAATTGGAGGTGTTAGTGGCAGAGGCAGCGATGGTGGAGATGATGGACTGGCCAATGGTGACTCTGGGCCACGAGTGGGAGATGGTGTGGCCTTGGGACTGCGGCCAGCCCTGGCCTCCTTGTCATCTGCTCTGCTCTGGCTGGACTTTTAAGATCTGCTTCTTGTTGCCCTCCCCCTCCCCTTTTTCCTCCCTTTGCCTGCCTTTTTGGGCTATTCCCCCCCTCTTCCCTCTTTTTTTCACCCGATGGATGGTTTGGTGAGAGAGGTGTGGAAGCGCCCTGCCTACCACTGTGTGAGGGTGGTGGATCGGTTTGCTAGTCCCCCTCCCTGGAACCAACCCTGTGATTCATCTTACCACCCGGACATGCTTACCCAACAACTCCGCGGTGAGAGCGCGGCGACCGGCCCGGAGGAGGGCCTTTATTATTGGCCCGTCGGGTTGCGGTGAGAGAGCAATCCTGATCTACTCTCTGGGACCATTCAGCGGTAGCATGGATGCCGGGATTGGACTGGGTGCCTCAACATCCTAACATCTTTCAACATCTTTTAACATCTTTGTTAACGGACTTGTTTCCATCTTTTGACTCCTCCCTTATATGTGCAATATAACATCGTGTGGGTCTATTCGTCAACGGACCTCTGGGCCTTACGGGACGCTCCTCTCTCCGGGCTTGGCCTGCCAGGCTTTCTACAGTGTACCTCGAGGATGGGTTATGGAACCCAGAGAGTTGGCATTGCGCGGGTAGGGGGTTTGGGGTGGGGGTCCTGGGAAGGGTGGAGGGGTAGGTTCCAGGCCGTCATTAGTCAAATTTCTTATTCGATTTTTAAATGGGTTAGGGAGGGGGGAGGGTTTTATAGGTGTCCACTGTAGCCCCAGTCAGGATCGTGGTCGGGGTGTGGGAGGGGGTGGCGGGGCTCCAGGCGGAATAGTGGGGGCTTTGATCCCTAGGGTGGTTGGAATGGGAAGGAGTCGACGAGGAAAGGGGCCGTATCATGTTAGGGGAGCGCGTCCCGCTGTATTCAAGCCGTGATGCGCTCTGACCCCTTGGCCTCTCTCAATCTCTGGGGTGTTGGGATCCAGGGCCCCTGGGCTCCGGCTGGTGTATTTTAATGCCAGGTCCGTGGGGAATAAGGCACCTCTCCTCCGGGAGGTTATTGAGGAGGAGGCCACGGACCTGGCTTGTATCACCGAGACCTGGTTGGGGCCAGAGGGCGGAGTCCCTCTGGTTGATATCTGCCCCCCAGGTTTTCGGGTTATGCACCGGTCTCGACCCCAGGGAAGGGGTGGAGGGGTGGCTGTGGTTATTCGGGAGACCTTATTTCCAAGGGAGGTCCCTGCTCCGGAGATAGACGGGTGTGAGTCCCTCCTCGTGAGGTTTGGGCCAATTGGTCGGATGGGCGTGCTGCTTACATACCTGTCCTCCAGCTGTGTATCAGCCGCCCTGCCTGGGCTGCTCGATGCCGTCTCGGGGGTGGCGGTGGAGTTCCCTGAGCTTATGGTTCTGGGGGACTTCAATCTGCCCTCCTGGGTGCGGGGTCGGGGCTGGCCTGGGAATTCATGGCTTCCATGGAGTCCATGGGTCTGACCCAGTTAATAGAAGGCCCGACTCACGTGGGGGGCAATATGCTCGACCTAGTTTTGTCTCGGAGCAGTGGCGTAGTGGTCCGGGGATGGTGTTATTGCAACCCACCCTGTTCCATGGTCAGACCACTATCTCCTAAGGTTGGTCTTCCATCAAGCCACCCCACACCGCTGGGATGAGGAGCCACTGAGATGGTTCCGCCCCAGGCGCCTGATGGACCCTGAGAGGTTCCAGACAGAACTGGGGTTTTTTCCTGCATCCCTCACCCACAGCCCTGCCGAGGTCCTGCGGCCGCCTGGCAACAGTCGGCTGCGGGGGCTCTTGACAGGGTTGTCCCCATGCGTCCCCTCACTCGGCGCAGATCCCGACCGGCTCCCTGGTATACTGGGGAGCTCCGGGAGATGAAGCGTCGTAGAAGGGGACTAGAGAGTAGGTGGAGGGCGACCCGCTCCGGATCCGACCGAGCCCAGTTGAGAGCTCATATTAGGACTTACCTGGTAGCTGTGGGGCGGCGAGGAAATCTTACTTCTCCGCCCTCATAGCATCTGCAGATAACCGCCCAGCCGCCCTGTTTGGGGTTGCCCGCTCCCTCTTACAACTGGGGGGGGGCGGACCCTCTGCGGGGTAGAGCTGAGGAATTTGGTCTTTATCTGCAGGACAAAATCGCTCGGATCCGGGAAGGGCTGCACTCGGACTTGCAGTGGTCTGATGGAGGGGGAGGCGAGTGGTCTGGCTAATGTTATCTGGACTGAGTTCGATCCTGTTTCTGAGGATGAAGTGGACAGGATTATGCGGCGGCTGAGTTCCACCACATGTTTATTGGACCCGTGCCCTTCCTGGTTGGTTTATGCTTCCAGGGAGGTCACGTGCGGCTGGCTCCGGGCAGTTATCAACGCTTCGTTAAGGGAGGGGCTGTTCCCTGCCGCCTTGAAAGAGGCGGTGGTGAGGCCCCTCCTGAAGAGGCCTGCCCTTGACCCAGCCGAGTTGAACAACTTTCGTCCGGTCTCCAACCTTCGTTTTTAGCGAAGGTTGTTGAGAGTGTGGTGGCCCAGCAATTGCCACTTTTCCTGGATGAAGCGGACTACCTGGATCCGTACCAATCGGGCTTCCGACCCGGGTACAGCACGGAGACAGCATTGGTCGCGCTGATGGATGATCTCTCTAGGGCTCGGGACAGGGTTTTTCCTCTGTCCTGGTCCTGTTAGATCTCTCAGCGGCTTTTGATACCATCGACCATGGTATCCTGTTGCGGCGTCTCGGGGGGTGGGAGTGGGAGGCACTGTTTTACGGTGGTTCTCCTCCTACCTCTCGGGACGTTCGCAAACAGTGTTGGCAGGGGGACGGAGGTCGACCCGAGGTCTCTCACTTGTGGGGTACCTCAGGGGTCGGTCCTCTCGCCTCTCCTGTTCAACATTTATATGAAGCCGCTGGGTGAGATCATCCGTGGCTTCGGGGTGAGTTATCATCAGTACGCTGATGATACGCAGTTATACATCTCCACCCCGGGCCACATCAGTGATGCTCTCTCCGTGATGTCCCGTTGTTTGGAAGCGGTGCGAATCTGGATGGACAGGAACATGCTTCGTCTCAATCCAGCCAAGACAGAGTGGCTGTGCATACCGACATCCCGGTCCAGTTTGGAGATTCCATCTTTGGTCATGGGGGAGGAGGTGTTACCCCCTGTGGACAGGGCACGGAACCTGGGGGTTCTCCTGGATTCACGGCTCAAGTTGGAGGAGCAGGTGGGAGCCGTGGCCAGGGGGGCCTTTGCCCAGGTCCGCTGGTTCGCCAGTTGCGCCCATACCTGGACCGGGATGCCCTGCGCACGATCACTCAGGCGCTCGTTGTCTCCCGGTTGGACTACTGTAACGCTCTCTAGGACTGCCCTTGTGCACCACTCGGAGGCTTCAGCTGGTGCAGAATGCGGCTGCGCGGGTTGTGATGGGAGCCTCCCGATACTCCCATGTTACAACCCTCCTGCGTGGCTTGCATTGGCTTCCGGTTGCCCTCCGGGTGAGGTTCAAGGTTTTGGTTTTAACATTCAAAGTCCTACATGGCATGGGTCCAGGATATTTACGAGAACGACTTCTCCCAGCCTCAAATACCAGCCGCCCGGTACGGTCGCACAGGCGGGGTCTCCTCGGGCTGCCCTCCGCGACTCAATGTCGTTTGGCGGGGACCCGGGGGAGGGCCTATTCTGTGGCAGCCCCCACTCTATGGAATCTTCTTCGCTGGAGCTCCGGCTGGCTCCCGACTCCGCACCTTCCGCCGTGAGCTAAAAACCTGGCTGTTTTTACAATCTGGGCAGTGTTGACCCTTGGGGTTGTTTACGTAATTTTGGGGTTTTAATAATAATACTAATATTAATTCGGCTTTAATTTAATATATTTTTAAGTAACTTATTGTTGTATTCTATTTTAGTTGTGAGCCCGAGTCCCTCGGGAGAGGGGGCGGCATATAAGTCGAATTAATAAATAAATAAATAAAATAAATATTTATTTATTGGTCTTATATGCCGCCCTATCTCCCGAAGGACTCAGGGCGGCTCACATAAAAAACAATGAATACAAAAGTTAAAAGGAATTAAAAAATATTAAATCAATTGGACCAAATAAATATTTAAAACCCTACCACAAAACATTTAAAACAAACTCCCCCCTCAGTCCAGGCTGCCTTGTTCAAATAGCCAAGTCTTTAGGCCGCGGCGAAAGGAGCAGAGGTCAGGGGCCAATTGTAGCTCCAGGGGAAACTGGTTCCACAAAGTGGGCGCCCCCACAGAGAAGGCCCTCTCCCTAGGGACCGCCAGCAGACACTGTCTGGCCGACGGTACCCTGTCCGTGAGCACGCACCGGGCGATTGGTGTTCGATTCTAGCCTCATAAAAGCATAGTATCTCTCTATCTTTCATTGAAACGGCCCTTCTTTCTCTGTGCAAACCTGAAAGAAAATTATAATATTCTTGATCAGATTTATCTTATGGGATCATTAAAGGGCATGGCTACTTTTAAAGGTGGGGTATGGGTTGTATCAGAATTTTAAAATATATGCATATTATATTTCTAATAAAGGAGAATATTTGTAGCTTAGGGTTGAAGTGAGGGTCCTTGGTGCTCTCTGAGCTTGCTTGTTTTCTTGCAGACATTTCATTGCCCAAAATAGGTAACACCAGAAATGCTAGTGAAGTTACCTAGTTTGGGTAATGAAATACCTGCAAGAAAACAACCAAGCCCAGAGAGTACCAAATCCTCCTCATCTTCATTTGTACTATATTCTGATGGGATATAGTAAAATATTTGACTCATCCACTTTAACTTCTTTTTTAATCTACCCTGCTGTTAACTTCATGAAATAGTGAGCATGTAGACAGATTCAGCAAAAAAACTCATTAATAGATGCATATTGCATACATTTTTACCTATATAAGAATTCTGAAATGTCAGCATCCTTCTTTTTCTTTTAATGTCACTGTTCCTGTTAGGCCCCAAGAACCAAGAAAAACAAAGTGTTACTTCTGAGTAGTTTCCTTTATAGACACCATCTTCCCAGACTGTACATTGTGATGCAAGCATATTGTATTTGCATCATGATGTTACAAGAAAATAAGTTAGTAACAGAGTTTTCCTTGTGATACCACAAAACATATTTTACTAATTTGATGAAATCACAGCTTACTGCAGATGCCTCTGGCTTATTGCTTTGAAAAGGTGGAAGAATCAAATTATGGAAATTAATCCTTAAATATGGAGATAATCCTAAAATGCTAATGTTGTATTATTTTGATTTTTGATGTATAACAATTGTTTTATTATAAACTTTAAATTATAAAAATTATTTACAAAGAGATGGGTGTACAGATATTCATGTTATGAAATGGAAATTCACAATAATCGTTATTGTTCAGGAAATTAGTACTGGAAAAGCAGGACAGAACAAAATTTGTGGAACTGTCTGCCAACAATGATTATTCCCAGCCTCCCTCCCTCCTTCTCTCTCTCTCTCTCCCTCCCTCCCTCCCTCTCTCTCTCTCTGTATGTCCATGTGCATGTGTCTGAAAGAGAGAAAGAGAACAGATGAAAACAAGTTGAACAAGTGCTGATTAGTAAATAAAGATGGTATGCATATCACGTTAATTTGCTGATATAAGAAAGCCATTTTGAAAAAGCTTTCTGATCTCAAGTAGCTGTATATCTTTTGAGAACATAAGAAAGAAAACTTGAAACAACCAGGAGAGGGAGCCATTCCCTACTCTCTGCATTCATTGATTGCTCAATCTTGTGGCTCATCACAGAACCAAAAATTATTTAAAATATACCTTAACTTCTCCATTAAGAGATTGGGAGAGTTAACCATCATCTGAACCACTTGATTTAATACATATATTCCAGGACCTGTTTTTAAACATATTAGAACTAAGACAATCATTAGAGATGACAAGTACAGCATTATAGTTGATGTCCTGGTAATCTCATATCTAGACAGAAAATATCAGTGCTTCTTCATGGACACAAATTCTAGATACACATTATCTAGATGAATAGTGTCAATCACATTTCCAGTAAAAAGAACAACCTGATATGGATGAAGGGAAGAGTTTGTCCCATACAAAGGAAAAGCAACATATCTCTCTTGTGTGACAACCATTCAATTAAGAAATTTTAATTTTCCTTAAGGGTACAATTGTGATTGTAAACAATACTAAGTAAGGTAGACCAATGACCTGCTAAACCATAACACATTTTCTTAGATTTGCATATTGTTGGTGTTACCAATGGGAGTTATCAAAGTTTATCAATTCTCATGTAGCAAAACTCAATTCACGTTTGTGGTTTCCAACAATGTACACTGCAGAATATCTTAGCAAGTGTGTATTAAATTAGGAAAGTAGCGTACAAATCTCTCAATTTTATGGAATTGACAACAGAATAGTTAGCACTAAAGACAGTTTATTACACTGCTGCACTTCCCACCATATTTTCAGTGTGAAAGGCTGGGAGGATCCTGATGAAAAGGATGGCAGCAGGAGAAAACTTTGTGGTGCTTTTATGCCATGGTGAAGATTGAAATAGATGTCAGGGGACAGAACTATGACTATAATTTCCGCTATTTAGATTTTTTTTCCTGTTCTATTGTTCTTATCCATTTTAGGCCAGTTCCCCAGCAGCTTTGTAGAACCCGTGGATGTTCCTGTTATGAAGCAAGGAGAGAAGCTGTTTGTTTGTATCAGCAACTTTACTTCCCAAGAGCCTGGCAGCTTGGCCCTGCAGAGAGGTACTGGCAATTTCCATGTACTCTTTACTTGGGCAAGAGAGTTCCTTAATGCTCTGCTCTTCTGTAGATCTCTATCAGTCCATCAAAAGAGATTCTATTCTGTGTCCTAGTTCTATTCGTAGTGGTCCAGCAGGTCTTTCTGCTTCTGTACCTTGGTAGTCTTGCTATATTTGGAACAGAAGTCTGATAATCTCTGCAGTCACTAGGGTAGTTGCAGTTTTCCAGCACATTTGGTCTAGTGGTTAATGCAGTAAGCTAAAAATTAGGAGATGGTGAGTTCTAGTCCTGCCCTAGGCATGAAAGCCAGTTGGGTGACTTCGGGCCTGTCACTCTCTCTTAGTCCAACCCACAGAGTTGCTGTTCTGGAGAAATAGGAGGAAGAGGGAGTATTGGATTTGTTTGCCACCTTGAGGTATACGTAAAAATAATAAAGGTGGAATAAATATAAATAAATAAATATAATTGTTCTTCAAATGCCATTGAGAACAATCTGTGTGGCTGGCTGCTTTGAGTTGAAATCTTAAGTTGTGTTAAGTTTGCATGAAGAGACAGATGCGGAGTGCTTCAAGCTCTTAGTTTATTAGTGACTACAGCTCAAAACGGACCCAATTTGGCTGGGCAGCGGCTGCTACTTATAGCCAGCAGCTGCAGGGTTTTCCGCACTTTTTAAACCAATCATTTCCAACATTTTACAAGAACAGTTCAAACTAAACCAATGACTTCAAACCTACATACATAACAAGTTGGACTACAGGTAATTCTCGACTTACAACCCTTTAGTGACAATTTGAAGTTACAGCAGCACTCAAAAAAATGACTTGCAACCAGCCCTCGCACTTACAACTGTTGCAGCATCCCTCTGGTCATGTGATCAGAATTTGATCTCTTGGCAACCAGCATGTAGTTATGATGACTGCACCATCCCAGGGTCATAAGATCACCATTTGCAACCTTTCCAGGTGGCTTCCAACAAGTAAAATCCACGGAGAAAGCCAGATTTGCTTAACAACTGTGTGATTCTTTTAACTGCAGTAATTTGCTAAACAACCATGGCAAAAGGGGCCTTGGTGGCTCAGGCTGTTAAATGCCTGCACTTAAGATCCAGCTGTCTACAATTACTGTAGGCTCGAATCCCACCAGGCTCAAGGTTGACTCAGCCTTCCATCCTCTCGGGGTAGGTAAACTGAGGACCCAAGATTGTTGTGGGCAATAAGCTGACTTTGTAAAAATGCCGCTTAGTAATAAGCAGGCATATACAATGGAAGGAAGGCTATTGCTGAGCACATTGGGTTGTGCTCCAAACATTGTAAGCCGCCCTGAGTCTCTGGAGAAGGGCGGGATATAAATGCAATTAAAAAAAAAATCCACTCACTTATCACCTTGCTTAGTAACAGAAATTCTGGTCCGAGTTGAACAGGGAATGCCTGAGCCATTTTTTTGGATGACCTCTGGCAGGAGTGGGTTGGGGGTAATCCTAGCTCTTCTTGATCTCTTGGCAGCTTTCAGTACCATCAACCATGGTATCCTTTTGGATCGGCCTCAGGAGCTGAGAATGGTGGACAGTTTTCTATTGATTCACCTCCTTCCTCCAGGACTCGTCCTAATTGGTGTTGATAGGAAGCGAGAGGCCCCTGCTTTGTAGAGTGCTACAGGGCTCATTCTCTCTGCTCCTTCTTAACATCTACATGCAGCTGCTGGATGACATCATTTGTCACTACCAAACAATGTATCACCAGTATGTGGATGATACCCAGCTATATATCTCTATCCCAGGTGAAATAGACAATATTATAGATACCCTTTCATGGTGCTTGGAGACTTTGGGGGTCTGGATGGGGAACTTCCAGCTTCAACAGAACTTCTAGCTTCAACTGAAGACTGGTAAGACTGAGTGGCTGTGTGTAGGAGGCTTCCCTCTATCTGGGGGTTATCATTTTTAGTCTTGAATGGGGTTTGCCCTACTCCAGACAGACCCAGAGCTGATATGCAGATCCTCTCAGATTAATGACCCCTGCTCAAGGACAAGGTGGCAGTCATGGCTAAGATGTTTTTGTTCAACTTTTTGTTGTGCACTAGTTATGCCCTTTCCTGGATCCAAAAGCCTTTCTTTCTGTCATTCATGCCCTGGTCATCTCACTTACAGATTACCACAATGCATTTTATATGGGGCTACCCTTGAAGAGTATCTGGGAATGTAGAATGTGGAGACACAAGCGGTTTTGGGTGCCTCTATAACACCTTGGCTATACGAAATGCATTGGGTGTCAGTTTACTTCTGGGTGCAAATCAAGCTGTTGACTGGTTGGTATAGAAATTTGATAAATAAAATAATATAAAAATGTGTTCCTTATCCCTGCAGGAGATCTGGTGATTTTGGATGATTCTATAGCATCTCCTTGGCTGAAAGGCCGGAGCAGCTGGGGAACCAGTGGCTTCTTCCCATCATCCTGTGTTCGAGAACTCAGCCTCTCAGGTTTTGGTTCCCGATTCCTACATGGCGCAACCCTGGAAATACCATCCTATGCTCTGGGTCAGGCCCGAGCACTGATGAGCCTTTCAGCCCAGATGGAGGAGGAACTTGATTTCCGAGAAGGGGATGTGATTATCATTGTTGGAATTCCAGAACCTGGATGGTTTGAAGGGGAGATTCAAGGTCGCCGAGGCATCTTCCCAGAGGGATTTGTGGAGCTTTTGGGTCCCCTAAAAAGCAACAATAACCCAGATGACCCAACTTCATCAGAGATTCCAAAACTAAATGGAATGAAGGATACATATCCCCAGGAAGAGGAGAAGTCATGGAGGGATGAAGTGGCATTGCCAGGACCTTATGGGATTGCCCTCTATCAGTTCCAAGCCCTGGAATCAGCAGAACTAGACTTTGAGGTGGGGGAACGGATCCGGATTCTGGGAGTTCTGGAAGATGGCTGGCTAGAGGGAGAACTTCGAGGAAAACGTGGCATCTTTCCTCATCGGTTTGTGAGGTTGGAGGAGAACTACCTACAGCCTAGAAAGCTATGGAAATCTGAATATTTGCCAAAGGGGGTGGAGTCTGTTATAGCCAGTCTTCACAAAGCAGGTTCCCCTGGCATGTCTGAGGAGCCTGGATGGAGTTCAGACCATACTGAGGAAAAGACTTACCAACTTCCTTTGGATTCTTTGGACTCTGAAGTGAAACAGAACCAAATACCAAATCACCAGAAGGAAGGCTGCCTTGGCTCTGTTCCTTTAGACGTGTCAGGCACTTCTTCCCTAGATTCTGATAAAACTGTAAATGGAGTTTCTTCCATACCTCATTCTCCACTTCAGGTAAAAACCCAACACTATGACCATTTGGATAAATCAGAGCCCATTCAAACCCCCAACACTTCATGGGACCATTTGAAGGGCTGCAGGCGCTTAGAGCAGGATGGAGAGGCTCATAGTCTGATCCGCCACAACATTCTTTGTGAGGACTTAGTTGTTTGCATGGATGGTCAGCAGCAGAAACCTAAATCTCATTCTTCCAGCTTCAGTGGAACAACTCAGGAGAGCTTGGACATTTGGCCTGCCTGGCAAGGGACTCAGAATGAACTCCCTCAAGGTGTGGCCCATGCGGAAATCTGTGGGGACCTTGATTCAAAACTGACAGAGCAGTTGGCTCAGTTTGAACAGAGCCTGACAAATCCCATAGGCCACGGTGGATGTGATACTTTTGAGCAGGATAATGTTGCTCGGCATTTTTCCATTCTGGATTTCAATTGTGAGAGAGATATTGTGTGTGGTACCGTAGAGAATACTTCACAGAGAAGAAAGGTGCTGCGGCCGCCCCCTCCTCGACCTGGTGTCCCCGTCTCTGCCTCACCACATGTGCCAGTAAGGCTCAGCCCCAGCATCCCCCCTTTCTCTCAGAGTAGTCCACCTTCTATGCGGCCCTCCAGGCCAGCACCACTTCCACCTCCAGGGAGCCAAAGGAAAAGCCCAGCCACAGTTAAGCAGCAGCTGGGGAGCAGAGAGAGACAAGGGAACACTGTTGAGTCTGGAAGAACATCTCCATGTCCTTTCTTATTGAATCGAATTCAGGAATTAGAGCAAGAACTTGATTTTTACAGGAAGACTCACACAGAGCTCAGTGAAACACTGGAACAGCCACAGGATGAGGCTGGACGAGCTGAGACACTAGAGAACGTGGATCTCTGTGACTGTAAAATATCATCTCTCTGCCTGGAGCTACAGGAGCTGAAGGGTGAGTATTGTCAGTCTCGGTGTGGGTGGATAGAGAGGACAGACCCTACCGCACACCTACCTTTTGTATAGGTGGAATTTAAAAAGGAGAAAAGAATATATGTAGTTCATTTTGAATCCTTGATACTCTCTTGAGTTTGGCTGTTTGCTTGCAGACATTTCATTACCCAAGTAACATTATATGTATGGTGAAATGTCTACAAGCAAACAACCAAACCTAGATGTCTATGGAGATTCTCAGTCATCCAGGTCATGGTTGTCCCAAAGGTGCTTTTTTTCAAGAGGCAACTGGACTTTCTGGTTTTTCTCATCCAAGAAGCCAAGAAGCTTCTTGGATGAGAAGCGAAACATCTTCAAAGAAAAACCAGAAGGTTCAGTTGCCTCTTGAAAAAAGCACCTTTGGGACAACCAAACCTAGGGAGCACCAAGGACTCCACAAAGAAAGAAGAAGTAATAGGAGACTATTCAGCCCTATTCTCTCACAACGTATTTCTGGTTTTTAAAGTGCACAATAACCTAAACTGCCTCTTGCTCTTCCAGGATCTTTGGCCGGGGCAAGTATTTACAGAAAAGATTTTTATGTTCAATATCTCACAGCGTCTTTTCAAAAGAGGCCTCAGGCTGGGAAGAATGTGTCAGATTGGGTCTGTACTGGGATATTTGTGGGGAAAATGCATTCTAGATGTCCACTTTTCTTGCTTACAACTGTAATCAGATTAAACTGTAACTTGAGCAGTGATATTGTGTAATGCATTAGTTATAAAAAAAATTCCTTAGCTTTTGTTTACTCATGGACTGTTTCTGTGCAACTACCATGGTGTGACAATGTTATTACCACAGAGCCACTTAACTTGTTTCAGGTGTTAAAAATAAATACGTAAGATTAATGGGGAAGCAAATTCCTTTTACTCCTCACTCCTTTTACTCTGATTCTGTCTGTTAACAGTGAAACCCTGCAAAAAGAATGCAAACAGGTAAAGAACATGCAAGTAGCCTGTTAAGTTTGCATGAAGAGTCAGACGCGAAGAGCTTCAGTGAAGAGTTTATTAGTGACTACAGCTCGAATGGACCTGTCTTGGCTGGGCTACGGCTGCTACTTATAGCCAGCAGCCGCAGTTGCCAGCCAATCAGAGTGCAGGGTTTTCCCACACTTTTCAAACCAATCATATTTGACATTTTACAAGAACAATTCAAACTAAACCAATGACATTCAAACCTACATACATAACATAGCCCTCCAAAATGAATACTGTATTTAGGCCAAATGCCCAAACAAGTTCTTGTATATATCCTACAACCCAGTATGAAGCAGAATGGAATAGCAATAGCACTTAGACTTACAGTACACCTCCTAATGCTTTACAGCATTCTCTGGGCGGGTTAAATGTCAGCATATTGCCCCCAAACAATCTGGGTCCTCATTTTACTGACTTCAGAAGGATGGAAGGCTGAGTCAACCTTGAGCTAGTTAGAATCAAATTTCAGGCTGTGGGCAGAGTTAGCTTGCAATACAGTAATGTATTCTAACCAGCAGGAGCAATATCAATTAACTAGAAATTGAGAGGGGTGAGCGTTGGGGAAAGAATGAAAATAATAAAGTTGCTCTGAATCTTAGAATAACTTCCTGCCAATCACCATGTGCATAAATTATAATGTGCAAATGTTTTTATTCCATTTTTATTGACTAGAAAGCTATTAGCACTTGGGAAGATACACTTTAAAATGCCTGCTCTCTTAAATCCACTGAATAAATAAGCAGTTTGGCTCATCTGAGTTCTTTGCAGAGCATCAGAATTGTTTCTTGGTGTTTTTCTCCTCTTCCTGCTCTCTCCCCAGTAATGATTATGTAATTTTGATTCATTTTTATGAGGCACGGAGACTCGAGAAAAATAGACATGGGAAAATAAAAGAATTAGTGATCTTAGAAAGAAAACATCTTCCTGTTATCTTCTTAGAAAATCTGCTAAGAAGGTGATTTTGTGTTTTTCTTTCAAACCTGTGAAATTAGTTGGCTTTCTATATAAACTGTTGTATTCTGCATTAAATGTCATAGTTTTATTTTCTGAAGTTTTAATCATTCCCACGCTAATTATCTGGGATGTAGAGTGTCTATCTAGGATTTTTTAGGCTTGAGGCAATGAATTAACTGAAATGAGATGTGAAAAGCATTCAGGCCCAGGGCTGTATTATTTGCTATGTATTTGGGTGTCTTGGATGAAATAGAATGGGTCACTGGGAAAACAGGTCTGTGGACTTAATAATGTTAAAAGGGATGCATGTTTATGACTATCGGTGTACATTTATGAATAACTGTTGATGCGGGATATCTTAATAGTCAAGATTATCAGCATTTCTCCAAAGTTGCATGCTTTTTAAAAATGTATTCCCACACCCAGAGAAGTCCTTGGGAGATATAAACACATAAATCACATGCTTGGTTTTCCTGAGCCTACAAGCCTTAAAGAGAGGTCACTTACTCCTGCCTTTAGCATTATAAAGCAGAGAAGCCGGTTTGGGCAGGGCACAGGTCCAATTCAAACTGTGGCATTCTTGTTACTCATTACCTGCCAGCAACAGGGAGAGGCTGTCTGAACTGGCTGCCGATTGGGTACGAAGGTTACACAGCTTTTCTGTTGTAGGCAGTTAGTCAGCACCGTCTCAGGGGTGAGGTGCAGGGAAAAGGTAGTTATGAAGAATGGTGAATTTCTGAGGAAGGAAAGGGGGTGGGGTGCGATAAGAGCACACCAGGAAGAATATGAGCATTTATTCTGAGTCCAGAAATCAGGTAAACTCTCCAGCACAACAGATCTGTCTGTCACAATTCCCTAACTGTGAGTACAAAGACTACCACTCTGTAAGAAGAGGAAAGATTTATAAGGAACATGGGCAAGATGGTGGTAGCGAAAACTGCAAGAGCAACTATAGAAACAGGGACCTGTATGGCACCATCAGACCTGTGAAGAGAGTCTGTGACCATTTCAAAAATGGGGATAGTGGATACAGGGAAGGCAGCGTGACCCGAAACTGCAAGGACTATGTGGAGGAGGGTAAACAATCCGTGGACCAGAGGAAGATGAATCTGTATGTGGAGCATGAGACAGGAAGCAATGGTTATCTGGAAGAAGATGGCTACTATACAGACTTTGAAAATAACACCCAAGTGGTTCACAAGAAACCTTTCGTTTTGCGTGAGGGTGGCAAGGATGCTGATTTTAGATTCTCCAGAAATGCAGAACATTTGGATACAAACTGTTGGAAGGGAAGTTGGAATTTCAGTGACCGTCCAACAGAGGGTTGGGAAACAGGTGGCCATACCTTGGATAGGAATGATAAGAAGAAAAATGACAGGTATGTGGACTATAGCACTGACTGGAAATACTTTGGGAAGCCAGAAAGCTTATTTATGTTGTGTGAAGCCTCCCCCAACCCCCAACATTCAGGAGTAATTTCTGGGAGCTGTACCACGGATGTTATAAAACACTCTGCTATAGAAGATCCACCACCTTGGTCCCTGAGAAATGAGAATGGCAATCAGGAATTAGACCCTGGATGTGAAATTTCCAAATCACAGTATGTGGCAGATACCAAAAGGATTGAAACTGCAGCAGGTGGACAGGTCTGGAAGGGTGGGTGTCCCAGGACACGTGCCGGACGCTCAGACTGGCGTCTGGACTGGGAGGATGAAGCTGGAAGGGTAGGTGGCCCAGAAGCCTGGCAACGGAACAGCTGTTACCGTCGTACCGCTCCCAGCATCCTCAGGCACCATATTAAAGGAAGCCAAGGTAAGTTATGGGAAATCATCAAAGGATTATGGGGCAAACTCTATAGTTCTTTGGATGTCAACACCTTCCCCAGACAAGCAGCCCTAAAACAAACACCTGCATTTACCACCGCATTGGAAAATGAAGAACCGCCTGTCATTAATCATCTATTTTGTAGAAATTAAATAATTGTTTCTTATACTGTAAACAATAATCTTTATATCTTGGGCTTGGTTTCTTTTGTACTTTCCTGGTTGGCATAAATGGCTACAAATTAAGATGCCCAGCATTAGTAAAGTGGCCTGCTAAGCTCCCTTTCTCGGTATGGACTAGCTTCCAAAAGAATCTTTGAGCTCAGGACTGGATCCTGTGCAGTTCTTTGAAACTGACTTTGCATCTCTTTTATTGGTTTATTAAGGTGTTGAACAAAGACCCTGAAACTAGCCACCCCACCCCACCCATGCACCTCACTGAGATACTTAGGCCATTCCTTCTCAGTTCCATCTACCTGACAAAGCTATGGTTGAGGGGACTAAGTAAAAACTGATCTGTATATAAAGTTTCATAAATTTCAGAGGTCTAAATCTAAGACAGGTGTGGACAATTAATTTTCCCAAGGGACCACATTGAGAAAGAAGGACTGCTGTGAAGGGCGGAACCAAGAAGGCTGTGAAATGTGTAGGCATGCACACAGACACCTATGTAAATTGGGGAGGAGGAGAAATAGTAATCGCCTTTGAATAAAAACAATGTAGTTGTTTTTGTATACTTATATACATTTAATTTCTAATTTCTCGTTGAACTCACATGGGCCAGACAGGGACAGTTTAAGGGCCAATTGGCCCAGGGGCTGTAAAATGCCCAGGTTTGGTCTAAGCCAGTGGTTCTTAACCTTTTTGAAAGAATCGCCCCCTTGAGCCATTGAGGAAGTTGTCATCGCCCTCCTCTCCCAACATAACCGCCCCCCTGCCACCTCTTACCATCCCCAAGCAGGCCAGCAGAAGGGCGCTAAGAGGCGGCAGGGGGGCGTTTGAGGTGCCGGCCCTGCAGGTTTACCCACTGACTGTTGTACCGCACCTGAACCGGCGCCTTGAATGCGGCAGCATGTTGGGAAAAGCCACCGCCACCGCTTTCCCAAAGTGCTGCTGCTCTCACATTCTTTCTGTCTGTCCATCCATCCATCCATCCATCCATCCATCCATCCATCCATCCAAAAGGTCTGTTTGTTTGCCTACCTGCCTTCCTGCCTATCTACCAACCTGTCTTTTTGTCTACCTACCTACCTACCTACCTACCTACCAATCTCTCTCTCTCTCTCTCTCTCCCAATATATCTTGCTCCATCGCGCCCATATTTATTAATTTATTTATTATTTATTTATTAATTCGACTTATATGCCGCCCCCTCTCCAAAAGGACTCGGGGCGGCTTACAAAATAAAATTACACAATAAATTAGATAAAACCAAATTAAACAATCAAGCCAAATTAACACTAAAATCGCAGCATTAAAACTCTAAAAAACCACCCCACCCCAGGGTCACAGCCCGGATTGATTAAACAACCAGGTCTTCAGGTCGCGACGGAAAGTGCGGAGGTCAGGGGCCAGGCGGAGCTCCAGGGGAAGTTGATTCCAGAGGTCCGGGGCCTGCAACAGAGTAGGCCCGTGCCGGGGACCGCCAGCCGGCACTGTCCGGCCGACGGGACCCCAAGGAGCCCCTGTCTGTGAGATCGTACAGGGCGGTTAGTGTTCAATGTCGGCAACAGTCGCTCCCTTAAATAATAGGGACCCATGTCATGAAGGACTTTGTATGTTAAAGTTATTGCCCCCCTTCCGTTCCTTCACCCCCACGTCGCCCCTTTTCATTCCATCGCCCCCCTGAAAAACAAAATCGCCCCCTGGGGGGGGCGATATCGCCCAGGTTAAGAACCACTGGTCTAAGCAATACATATGGTAAATACTCCATAGAACCTCTTGGAAGTCTTGGGCTGTGAGATTCTTAAATGTATAGAATTTAGACACTGACCAACTCCCAGGCTATCATGGAGAAGATTCCAACTGTCATGGAGAAAATGTGTTTATGTGGTTGCTAGAAGTCCAAAACAACTTTATGGCCCATAATCAATTTATCAACTTTCTAACAGAAAGTTGAAAATTATCACTGAAGAAATGTTAGGTAAATCATTATGTAGAACAACTACCTGGTTCATACATGAAGTTTTTCCACTATTGTGTTAACCAGGATTTCTTGTTAAATTGCAGCATATTAACAGAGTGTGCTAAACTACAAATACATCATATTTTAATACCAAGTGTAAGCCAACCGATATCTCTTTGGGCTGCAATCATATCTTAGTTTATCCTTCTCCAAACTAGCTTGTTTTTTATATCTTGCTTTGCAACCCTTATAATTTTAAGCCGATTTATTTGTGAAAATTAATTTTCCTGGGTTTCTCATTTACTAGTGAAGTGTTTAATTTTCCTTAATACGAAGATTGCACTGCTTTGAGAGTATTCTTTGTAGCAGTGGTACTTGCATACCTGTCTTACAGCGTGTCCATTCACTTTGGTGCAGTTCGCTTGGATTAGTTATAAGGAAATTACCTGTACTTGTATTGAGAAATATAGGTGAGAAATGCACTGAGTTTTCCTTCACCTTTAAAGCTAGTGGCATCTTTAAACTTCATAGAAGTTACCTGTGATCAAACAAAGTGTTTTTGTCTGAAGTGGTGTAGGGTTTCCTGCTAGGGGGTTGGACTAGAAGACCTCCAATGTTCCTTCCAACTCTGTTATTCTATTCTATTCTATTCTATTCTATTCTATTCTATTCTATTCTATTCTATTCTATTCTAAACCAGCCCAGTTTTTATATTCGGCTATTGTGCTAGATGCTTGCCATGTAAGCAATATGTTATTGTTCCTTTATTGCTATCAGTGTGCATAGACATTTGTAAAGTGACTCAAGCAAAAGATAGTACGCTCTGGTCTTGCTTATCTTAAATCCTCCCTTATGGGTTTCCTTGGAAGATGAGTGTAACAAGGCATGGTGGGCTTAGATTTGAAGGCAGTGTTGTGCACTAAGAATCTGATAACGCCTTTCTGTATTATCAATCAGATCTTAGCTTACAAAAGGAGAAGCAGAGCTGATATGCAATTAAAATTTGGGCATTTGGCACCTGGCATGCATTTGTAGTATCTTGTGGTCTTGGATTTGATCTTTCCACAAAGCTTCTGAGAAGCACTGAGGGAAGCTGAATTTGCTTAACAACCGTGATGATTTATTTAACCACAGAAAAATAAGGTTGTAAAATTGGGCACAAATTACTAAATGGTCACATCACTTAACAACAGAAGTTCTGGGCCCAATTATAGTCATAAGTTGAGGACTACCTATAACACAATTTTCATAATTTGCCACCTCTCAAACAGATACTTATGTGTCCAACCTATACATCTTATTACTCTGGGTGTAATAAGATACTTAATATTATTAAGTAACTTAATAATAAGTTCTGGGTGTGACACTTAAGTTGCTTATGATGACATCTGCTATGTAACACACACACACACACACACACACACACACAAATACATACATACATACATACATACATATCATGCACTTCTATATACCAACATTCTACTGTGTGATAGGTTATTATCTGCTTCATCTCTTATTACTCATCTCTTGCTTCTGCCTTTATTATCAGTTATACAATGCTCAGTAGAGAGTGGCCTTAGTATTTCCTTCAGGCTACAAAAATTGCTTACCTTTCAATAAAGCAAACATATTGGACCCACATTCATGTTAGTCTGCCTAGAGTGAAATTCATAGCCATTGACCAGAAACAGTGATTTCTCCCAGTCTGAAACAGTGGAATATCTGCTTTTCTTTCCCTACAGTTCATTATAATGCTTATAATTATGATTATTATG
Source organism: Naja naja (assembly GCA_009733165.1). NCBI lineage: Eukaryota > Metazoa > Chordata > Lepidosauria > Squamata > Elapidae > Naja > Naja naja. The sequence continues at coordinate 140,175,551 of CM019151.1, read as the reverse complement.
CCTTTAACTTGCTTTTCGTTTAACATTTCTTTGTCATGTATCCCTTGACTTTCTTTAATCCAAGAAACAGGTAGCTAGCTGGGCTTGAAGTATTCTTGTGGCTCTTCTAATGAGTTAGATTGCAAAATGTTTGGTCATTCCTTAGTCATCCCTTATCTGAGCATAAAAAAGGAACTGTGTTTGATTTTCTTTATGAGCAAATGAGCAAACTCTTACAGGTTCCTTTCTAGACAACCTGGTGGAGGTTATTGGCCTTAATCTTTTCTCAAACTGGCATTTAATCCTCCTATAGCTGTTTGTCCATCTGCCTCTATGCTGTTTAAACCTTTCTCAGATTTTCATAGTTTACAGAAGCTAAAAGGCTGAGAATGACTAATAAATCTCCCTACTTCCCCCCATGCAGCATTCCAGAGACAGTGCTTCATAGTTCAGTTTCTGCTGGAATAATATAGAGCACTGACACTTGTATTTGTAATCTAAATTCAAATTAGAGTGAAAAACACTTAGTCTCAAAATGATGGAATATATATATTGTGCAATAAATCCTTTATTCTGATCCAAGATACCCCAAGACAAATAAACCCCTATTTTTCTTCATAAATAGCAAAAAAAAACCTGAATTATGTGACTGATATTAATGATACAAATAAAGCTAATTTATTGATTAGGTTCTAATTTCTCACATTTCTATTATCTCTAAAGATTATAAAATAAGCCAACTCCTGAATTACTTTATTTAACTCTACAATCTTAACAAGAAACCTGTCATTTGAAAATAAATTTTAAAATATGTACTGATTAGTATGAGTACTAATGTTATATCAGATTTTAAGAATAAATATGCAGATCTCTGAAGATTCTCCATCCAGCTAACCTATCAATCTTTTTTTTACTGTTTTTCAGAAATTCAAATATTGTCTCCCTTGTGTTTGAAAGGTTTTCCTTCCAAAGTTCAGAGAGAGACTTCCAATATCAAGAAATGTTATTCTTTCCAACCCAAAGCATTTGTCTCAGGATTCTCTCTGTTTAATTATCACTGTGATAGCCCTTTGAAAACAGAATAGTACAGAATCAAAGTTAGTATAGGAAGAGACAACAGTAAAAGAAAAATCTAGCCCTTTATCAAAAGTTTCATAAGGGCTAGATAAAACTAGGACTGTAAAGGAAAGTAATGTTCTGAAAATATATCAGTCCCTATGGGAGATGCAACTGGACAGTAGTTTGAAATGTGAGCACCAGTCCATTCCAATTTCCCTCCTTGTCATTTTACCCAGAGCACATGAACACCTTCAAAGGGTTGGAAAAAATTCAAAACCTGTGCTCTGCATGTTTTAACCACTTCGTTTTTTTCAATACAGTTTTTGTACAGCACATTCACAGTATTCCAGAGAGTCATATTCATACCAGTAAGAACAATTTTGCAAGAAGCATCCATGTTTGTCAAATGTGTCATATTGTTTGTCTAGATTAGTTTCGGATAATATAAACTGGGACATAGCCAGCTAACTTGCATGACAATTACCTGAGAGTTTGAGACTTGCCAGTTATCACTAGTTTGCTTGCAAGATCTGGCTAACTTTGGGTTAGGATGTAGAGAATTATCTGATGGAAGTAAACACTACTTTTAGATTTAGAAGAAGGTGTTTCATTTATGTTAGGTAAAGAACAAAGTTTCCCATACTTCAGTACAAAAAAAATTCTGAGCAAATCAGTTTTTCTGTATTGCTAGCTCATACACTATGCAGAACTTAAATCCTAATAACATGCACTATGAAGCCAATCACTGTAGTTTATAAGCCAGTTTTCAGCATGACTAATGAACTCTTAGCCATTGTAATTTTTTCAATAACCATGATTAAACAAACCATAATTTAGTATGGGTCTTATTCTTCAAGACTGATTTGTATTTTAATATGTTGTAAACCATTCTGCAGGTTTTTAAAAGGCATAGGATATATAAATTAAAACTTAAATATAAATATTGAATTATGGAAGAGTTCACCCAATGAAATACTTAAGATTTACAATCTACTAATGGCATATTGAAGCTTTGTGAGAAATTATCATAAGCATGTCTGCCTTGTTTCTACATCCTTGTAAAGATGGTTTGCTGTGTTGGCCAAAGATTCCAACTGAAGGGCTGAGAAAGATGCACCTGTGTGTGTATGCTCAGAAACTTCGCCTGTGAATAAGAGGATGTGATGCAAGATAATTTCTAATAACTTCAACTGGTGGAAGAAAGATTTTCTAGGAAAAGTTGCTCCTATAATTACTGAACCTGCATCATAACTATGCATCACCTAAGCTCAGAAAATCTTGGTACAGCTCTGCTCACTAAGAGCTTTGGTCCCTTCCCCCTGCTTGAGTGGGAAATCCCAACAAATTTCTAAGGGAAAATGCCCCTTGGCAGAAAACATATTTCCTGTCATGGCAGCTGGAGGAGAGCAAACTCAGTGCCTAGATTCATAGGTTACGCTTAGCTTATCTTCTTACCCAACCTTGTGCCCTTCAGGTATGTGATGCAACATTGAGCAGAACTCCACTTCTCCAAACAGGGGGCGGTTTCATTCATAATAATTATAGAATAAACTGCGGTTTTTGCAGCTAACCACAAGTGGGTGCGTTGGGATCACATTCAAGCAACGTACAAGGCTATAACCTGTGGCTTTGTAAATGGGTATGGTTATCTTTGTGCAACTCAGCAAGACAAAACCAAACGGTGGTATGTAGGAGCCCAGCCATTCTGTGAGTAGGATTTGTTCTACGGCTGAAGGAATACCCCAAAGAAGGGTATCAAGAGGTGTGGAGGAACCCAGAGTTTTGCAGAAGTAGAAAAACAGGTTAGGAAGGGGAAATCCTAAGAATGAATCAATAGGGTGGGAAATTGGAGGAGAGGGGAGAGAGGAAGGATGAAATACAATATCTGGGAAGGGTATATGGTGGACTAACTTGGCAATACTTCGTTGCAGATTCCAGTTTTAGAAGCACAGAATTACATACTGAGAGTTACAATCTATTGTTTTTTCTGGGTGCCCCCCACCTCCAGCAGAGATTCCTGTCTCCCACTCCCTCTCGTGCCTGTGCCTCAGCTCAGTGGAGGCTGGTTCTTTGTCTCCTTGTTTGCTGTGCTGCTTTTTAGGCAAAAAAGCAATGAAGCCTGAAACAGAAGCTTGCTTTCAATTAGATATTGTGGCCGTGTGCATGTCACACCCATGGAATTTTCTCTGGGTTGTAGTTTTGTAGTTACACTGGGCAGAAATCCTGGGATTTTTTTTTTCTCTCCTGAGATGTAGGACTTACTCTGCTAGAAGGATCCTTGCTGCTCTCTGAGCTTGACAGACATTTCATTACCAAACCAGGTAACAACATCATTGTATTGGTGATGTTACCTAGTGTAATGAAACCTATGCAAGAAAACAAACAAGCAAGAGAGCGCCAAGGACCCCTCATTTCATCCTTGAACTGCAGATATTCTTCCCTTATCATTACTCTGCTAGGTTGCACCATTGTTTGTTTTCTGACGCTGCTCAGTGTGTGTACATTCAAGTGCAAACCACACCTTCTTGGAATTTCTTATACAATGCACTTGTTATTTACTCCCTCAGAAGGGGAGGAATATACTCAGAACAGCAAATCCCAGCTGTCTGTTGCTTGAAAGACAATGCAGAAGGCTGCTTTCATTTGGCCTTCCAAGTTCACATACCGGGCTGGATGCTTCAGTCTTGTTCTTAATTGATGGAATCGTTCCCAGGTTTTTTCATTAAAGAAGCCCTACAATGGGTGTGGAGCCTACACTCAAGAGGGCCTTCAGTAACTGCTGCCAGATTACAATGTTGCTGCAGAACATTTCTAACACAGGGACCTTCTTTTCCCAGTAGTTTCTGCCCATCTGATCAGCTCTAATAGGAAGGAACTCTTCGAGTCCCATCCTTCAGGAGCCATAGGACTGTGTCTTCTATAGCTATGCCTCACCTTTAAAATGGCGTTCCACTTAAAGTCAGATCAGTACCAAACTGTTGACATTTAGGATTAACGATCAGTATTGAGAAATCAATGATTGCACTTTTTGATGATCTCTGGTAGGATTGGGATGGTGGTGATGCATCTATCCTGGCCTTCCTGGTTCTCTCAGTGGCTTTTGGCGCCATTGATCATAGTGTTCTTCTATATTGGCCTAAGAACTTAAGTCGGGACATGGTGTTGTAGTGATACTCCTTCCTCCAGGACTGATTCCATTTGGTGTTGATGGGGGCCTTAGGGTTCTGTTCTCCCCCTGGCCCTGTTTAATCTGTACATAAAACTATTGATTGAGACTCTCAGCATGGGTTGAAGTACCATTAGTATAATGATATCAGTCACTATACCAAACATCTCTAACCCTGGCTGATGAAGTGATGTGCTCAAGATTCTTTGCCAAGCTTAGAAGGCAATGGAATCCGGAGAAGATCCAGATTAACCCTAGCAAAGCCAAATGGCTTTGAGTTTTAGGGGTTCCCATATCTGGGCACTTCCCATCATTAACTGGTTGGGTTAATACTCCACCAGATAGAACCAGTGTGCAATTTTGGAGTCTTTCTGGACTTCTGTTTAAGGAGCCGATAATAGCAGTAGCCAGGAGGGCCTGTGCACAAATCCATCTTGTGCACTAATTCCACCATATCTTGGTCCCCTCCCATTTGGACTCTTGTAACATGCACTACATGGGCTACCCTTGAAGATCACTTAGAAGTTAGTCGATTCAGAATTCAGCAGTGTGGGTAATTAAGGGCACACCACATTATGCCCACATCACAGCTCATTGATGCCCAGTCAACTTCCAAGTCCAATTCAAAGCACTGATTATCATGTACAAAGTCCTTCTTAGTACAGGACTGAGTTATTGCAAGATTACCTACCTCTGATTATTCTACATTCCATATGATTTTATATGGTGGAAGTTAGGATGGCCCCAATTTGTATAAGGCATTGAAAACTTGCCTTTTCCTTCAGACATTGATTGGTCCAGGGTGCTAGGTGAACTAATCTTTAAAGGTTACTGCTTTGAAAGAGATTGGCCTCAGGTACACTATGTTTTGAGCACTATGTTTTGAGTTATTATTTTAACATGTTGTTTTGTGGATCATTTGTTATCCTCATTTAACCTGACATTAGCTGCTGGAGTCATATTTTACTATTGGAATGGGCATATAAGTAAATAAATAAATGCCTCCAAGACCCGGATGTTCTGGAAATCTGGTCCTCTCCCTGCAATAGGCAGTTCTTGCTGTTCAGTCTGTTTTCTTCTATATGTTAAAATGACTAGGTGTTTTTAGTTTGACACTTTGGTTATTCCCCACCACCATCACACCTTTTATATTATTGTTAAGTTGCTCAGAGCCCTTTTGGAATTGAGCAGCCTATATATTCCAGTAATAATTAAATAAACCAGTACAGGTAGATTTAGCTTTTATTTCTTGTAGTAATTATATTATTGTCTGGGTTTTTTGGGGAGGACAAGATATTTATGTATGTTCCCATCAAGCTTAGACTGTGATGGGAGCATTCACTTTTGCATTCCTATCTGTCGTAAAAATCTTGTGAGACCAGTGCTTTTATTAGAAAAAGGATCTTTTGTTTCTTTTGTGGTTATCTGTCTATTATATGTCTGACTACACAACAAATATTTAAGATTCTTAACTTTATAATTGGTGATTTCTTCAAGTTGTATGAGCATTAAGAAAAAGGATGGGAAGAAAACCTCTTCCTTTAGTTTTATGCCTTTAACAGTAACATAAATAAGAAACTCAACAGGTACGAGAAAGTGTTGATAGAAACTAACGAATCTACTGGATTTCTCCACTAGGTAGCTGTTAAAAGTGTAGAAACTTCATCAAAAAAAGAAGAGATAGTTCCAGTGTGAAGCATAGCAATTTGTGTAATTTCTGTATTTTAAGAGCATGCCTTTACTAAAAACTCAGGCACTTAGGAGAAAAAGAAATGTGATTAGGAACAATGTTGGGCAGAGGAAGGCAATATCATCTCCATGCTATTGGACTGGCAGCTTTGTGATGACTAGGTAATGGAAAGGCCAAAGGGTGGCAGTGCTTGGTTCATCCTCTATATTCCAGCAGAAGGAGGGCACTTAAGAGACAGGGATTTTGGTGGTACAAGTGGGAGGGCAGATATGAGGGAGGCTTAGAGTCCAAACCTATCTCTCCCTGTCTAGTTGAAGAAGAATTTTAGCTAATATTGACAAAATAGAAATAACTGGAGAAGTGGAGCTACTGAACCCCCTCCCCCAGTTGCTTAATCAAAGTCTTTGTCAATCAAGTGTCTATGCCAGTATCCTTTATCTTTCCTATGTTCCACCAAGTTATCTTCACTTAGACAATTAAGGATCATTCTAAACCTTCAAATAGGTTTAATAGCAGCAAAGAAAAAAGATAATGAAGGAAAAGGTCCCGTCATCACAGGATTACAGGTTGACCTAATATGAAACCTCCCTAGCAAGACTCAAGATATTTTGACTTCTGTAAAACTGTACACCAAAGCTGTGGCCATTGTGGTTGCCAGGTCTGAGTGAAGTATTACATTGAGGCAAGAAAGTTGTTGAGGAAAAGACAAAGGATGGACCAGTGTGAAGTCACACAAAATGTGCCATTCTCACTGCCCAATGCTTGCTTTCAGCCATTAGGATTATCAGCCGCTTTTCATACAGCCAATTCTGGGCTGAAACAGTGCATCTCTATGCATGTGTCTCTGCCAACGGCATTGGTCACTGGCAGTAGGCGTGAGATACAAGCTGCATGCCGGTAAACTTCTAGTCATGGAAGACAAGAGAGTAGCAGCTGCCAGCCTCATTGAAATGCAGCCCACTTGATCAGAAGAGTAAGATCTGGTACCAAGAAAACAAACCTGCTGTTGTGCCAACTAATGCAGTGATCTCTACCCATTGGGTCAACTTTTTTAATGGCCTTTGAAAATAATAGCATTTATTGTAAAATGCTGTTGGTAGGTTTCCAGAGAGAGGCGGCTGTTTTCCAAGTGCCATTTGGAGAACTCTAGAAGAGGGATGGCAGAGTTTGCTTTGATTTAGTTATTGATACATTTTTCTAACACATATAAAATGAGGGAAACGCTGTTAAAATTCCTGGAAGTGTTTGATTGCCATCATGCCTGGGGGAGCAATTGCTTCCTTTCATTTTACACAACCCTTATGTATGGGATGGAGTTATGGGAAAGAGCCTCCTCGGGAGGGACCCGCAGGAATGCTGCTGGGAAGAGCACGTGACTTTTTTTCCCTTCCTTTTTAAAAGACTCAATGCCGAGGATTTGCTGGGCGGGTGGGTGTTGTCCTGGGACTCAAGAATCTCCATGTGAACCTGAGCCCGGGGGTGTGGTGGGCTGGCTGGCTGGCTTGAATTAAGACAACAGCAGGTGCAGTAGAAAACCAGGAATCGTTTCAAGACGAACTACCGAGGAGCCAACCTGGATCGCACATCTGCTGTCTGGAACCTCTTTTCCATGTCGTCAAAGTCCAGGCAAAAGTAACTTCGCTTTAGAAGCAGATTTTAGCATTGATTCACTTGGCGGCAAAACACGATCCTGGGTCAGGATAAAACTGCCCTGTTGTTTTGGTTTAGCCGGCCGCGCCCCAGCCGTATTAACTTGTGCAACTTAATACAGCTGGGGCGCGGCTGGCCAAACGTGGCCCTTAGCTCTTTCCTGTTAAGATCTGCATTCGCTCAGCACTGCCCATCGGATATCAAAACTTGTTCTCCGACAACCACCGAGGCCTTCTTTCAGGGGGAAGGAGCATCGGATCTGAAGAACTGGGGTGGTCGTGTCCACGGCCGGCTATTCCCAGCTCCGGGCTTTGGTGTTGCTCCAGATCTCGATAGCCTCTCCCTCCCCCGGGCCATTGAGATGCTAATAAGCGAAGAGCTCCGGCTGTAGGGGTCTGCTTTGTTCTGGCTACCCTCGATTTCTGATCAGAGACGGGCTCCACTTTGGAACCGCCACTGAGGACGAGGATGGCCTCTGCATTCCTTACGGCGAAAAGCGTAGGGAGGTGATGGCAGGTAGGATCGGGAAGGAGGTGTTTGGCTGCGTTAGCGCTCGGTGGGCTGTAGTTGCTTCGAGCCAGTCGCGGAACCTGCTGCGCGCTCCTTTTGGGCGAGGCCACGCCTTCCTCTCCTCTTTCCAGCCGGTCCAGGAAGAATTCCAGGCTGTAGCCATAGCCTGGAAGGCGCAAATGCATCGATCGTGTTTGCAGCGCTGTCCGTAGGAGGAAAACTCAGTGATGAGAGGCCAGAGGCCCTGGGGTCGTTGAAGGAGAGGAATGGTTCGTAGTTTTTGTTCATAGCTGCGCGACTGGGTGCCAGGCCCTCGCTCCTGTCCTCATACAAGCCCACGTTCAAAGCGCCCCACGTTCGTCTCCAAATGGGCAGCGTCTTGCGAAAGTTCCATTTGCTGAAGCGTGTGGTCAGACGCTGTGTTTTATCTCTTTGTTTCTTCAAAGAAATAAAATCGATCATATTCAAAAATCCCTTAACATTCAATTCCTTCCGGCTATAGTCCATTCAAAGACTGCCTCTGATTCTCTGTAATCTTTGTTAAAATTCTGCTTATTTCATCCATTTCCACCCCCCCAGGAAAAACTTGACCTTTATATAAAGTAGAATAGTGCCATTGGAACACTTTTTGCATATTGAAATTAGTCTGTTATTACAGTATTTCCTTCTTGAGATTTTTAATATTTCATTCCCTAATTCCCATTCCCTATATGCTGAGGGTTTTTATGTTTATTTGCAAATTCAAAATGTATTTGTTTTGCATAATTCCATCTTTATCTCCATCTCTCTCACTGATAACATAGAAATATAAAAACTAGCATCTGATTCAATCTCAGTGTAAAAGAGCCATTTTTTCTTGTAATGTTAAAGACACTTGTTCTTGAACTGAGAAAACCTGTCTCCCCCTTTTGAACAATAGCCAAACGTTTGAAATCCAAACTGTAACCTTGAAAAAGATCTATGTCTTCCAGTAAAATAAGTTCATTCCTTTGATTCGTCATTTTTAATCTTCATCTATTAACAAGTTCCAAATTATCCATTAAATAAAAAACATCTTTGGTAGTATACCTAGTGTAGGGGAAGTGTATGAAACTATTAAAAAGATTAAAACAGGGAAGGCACCTGTTCCATATTGAGTGCCAGCTACTTACTATAAATGTTTTAAAGATGAGCTTTTACAACAAACAATATTATTTTACAGAATGAAAACACTCCTGATAGCTGGGAGGAGGCTAATAAGGTTTAATACTTGATGCCCAACATTTGACTTTAGCAAGAAATTATTGGCCAATATCTTTATTGAATAATGGTTATAAATTCTTTATCATGGTTGAAAAGCTAAAATAATTTTACAAAACTTCATATTCATGAAGATCAATGTGTGTTTTTATCTAAAAGACAATTACAAGATAATATTAGAAATATTTTGGATAAGATAAAGTATTTGGAGCAACATTAAAAAGCAAGCTGCATTGGTATTCTTAGATGCAGAGAAAGCCTTTGACAATTTGAATTTGTTTTGTTAAAGAGTCCTGGAACATGAATCTTGGAGATACTTATTAAATGGGTAAGATTTACTCATTTAATGATAAATAATTGTAATGGAGAATTAACAAAACTTTTTGAGATTCAAAAAGGGACAAGACAAGGATGCCATTGTCTCTAGTCTTGTTCATTTTAGTTCCTGATTAGTATTGAATAGAGACATAGGACAAGATCAGAGAATCAGGGGAATTAAGAAACTCATAAATTAAGGGTGTTTGTGGGTGAACTGATATTAGTCTCAGAAGAACTATCTAGAGAGAGTAGAAACATTAATGGGAAAACTGAAGGACTTTTGTCTGCTAGCAGGTTTAGAGATTAGCAATCACAAATCAAAGATGTTAACAAACATGAAATTAAAAAGTGAAATAGAACTAATGGGAGAAAATTGGTATTAAAATTGAGAAAAATGCAAAGTACTTATGTATTTTTATGACAAATATGAATTGTATATTATTTCAAAGTAACTGTTAAGACATGCAATTAAGAATATGTTAAGATGGGAGAAATTAAATTTGTCATTATTAGGGAGAATTTCTGTAATAAAAATCAATGTACCTTAAACAATGACAAAAACATACTTAACATACAACTTTAGATATAAGTTAAATATAAGGTGTTAAAGGATGCAAAGCAAAGAGGAGGTGTGAGGTTACTGGATTGGAAAATGTATTTTGCAGTTTGTAGTTTGGTCTGGGTGAAAGAATGTATGTTGCTGTGAAACAAGTGACTTTTAGAGTAACAAGATCATAACCTGGGATTTGGATGATATGGATAATTATGGCATGATAAAAGTAATGTAGATTTAAAAATCATTTTATTAGATGTGCCATGTTGAGAATATGAAATAGATATAAACCCTGACGTCCAGAACACCTCTGGATCTCAGCACAAGAAGCATTTCACAGAAGCAGGCAAAGACAAATGGGTGATATCCTGGGAATTATTAGAAAATCAAGGGAAATACAAAGATTAAATCAAGAGAGCAACTATAGCAGAAAAATACAGTTAGCAATGGTTTTCCCATTTATAGTTATCAGAAATTTTCAAAATGGATAAAAAGACTTACCGTAAGGCAGAATTTGAAATATAATTTGAGTCAGCCCATTAGGGTCAAACATTGGGACATGACCAACCTGATTTTATGACCTTTTTTCTGGCGATTATTAAGCGCTGTGGTCATTAAGCGGACCCATTATCGGTTTTGCCTAAAACCAGAAGTAACCGGCCATAAATGTGGCTGTATTGCCAAATGTGACCATAGAATGACCATTGGAACTTCAAGACTGGGTCACAACTCCCAGTTTTCATAACATTTCGTATGTTAAATGGTCTCTAAATGACAGGTTCTAAGTCAAAGTACCACATGCAGAGAGAGAGAAAGATTGGGCACTATCCACCATGGTGGAATAATGAAATTGACAAAACTTGTTATGACAGACAAACTAAAAATATACAATATTTAAAATATAATAATAAAATATACTTAAAATATAATTATATTTGTAACTGCAGTAAAGAATATTAGAAGCTACTTCTTTGTAACTTTATATCTTTAACTTTTTTATTGCTTTTTTTATTTTATTGCATTTTTCACTTTTTCTATTATTTCTCTTTTTTGCCTTTCTGTTCTAATTTGGTTTGTATTAGTTCCTGTTATTGTTTTTTAAAGATGTGATAAAAATTATTTTTGAAAACCTCTTAACATTAATTGCTGCACTCAAGCCTTACAACAACTAACCATTGTTCTCAGGATGGTAATGGGAGAGTTTTGCATTCTTTTAATGTCCATTGCACACAGGGTGCTGAAAAATTAAACAAGAGACTTCCAAGCAGTTTCAGAGCTGAGGTGGTATTCTCCTTAGTGTGTTGCTACGAAAGGAGTATTTATGTCTACACTTTCCCTCTCTCCAGTCTCCCAGTCAACAACAGTGTTTCATTAGGTCTAGACAAGCAGAAGTCAGCACAATAGTGATCCATCTGTTCCATTCTAGGATAGTAATAAATAGGGATTGTGTTGCTTCCATTGATGAAAACTTCTGATATTGTTATAGTGCCTGATTTCATTTTTGGAATGAAAAAATAAGGAACATTGAAGAAAGAATTGAACATATTTTTTGATCCTTTCTCATTTTTTGGGTTTTAGTTGTTACAATGGATCCATAGCCCAGTTCTATTTAATATGAATTGAAAAATAACTCCTACTGAGTTAAGAATAAATACATCTATTGCAGTGATGGCTAATCTTTTCAACACCAAATGCAATGCAAGCTCGTCCCGTGCATTCGTGCACCCCATGCATGCGCGTGCAACCCTGGGCAAGCACCCCACCCTGCGCACATGTCTCCTGGGCATGTGCCCCACACATGCGCACATGATGTGCAGGTGTGCCCTGCCCCCCACGCATGCAGGCGAATCCTGCGTGTGACCCACTCCCCGCGCATGCGTGGCAGATACCTGAAGACCGGTTGGCTGGTGGGAGGCACACACGTACATGCGCAGCAGAGCTGAGCTGGGGCGACAACTCACATGCCCAGAGAGAGGGCTGTACGTGCCACCTCTGGCATGTGTGCCATAGATTAGCCATCATGGATCTATTGTGTCATATCCTTTCCTCAATTCCTTTTCTTTTAAAAATTATCATATATAGCACTTTAAATAGTTTTTGGTTACTTGCAGCATTGCATGGAATAAACAAAAGATGGATAGGTGAATATGTTGCTTTTAAAATTCATTACATTCTACTTGCATTTCAGTATGTCAGTCATTAAACTACAATTTTAATTAAAATTAAAGTAAATTATATCTAGGTATGTTTTTAAAAAATTGGAGTGACATACAGTACTTAGCCTGGTGCTACTTATTTATTATTAGATTTTCATTCCATCTTTATTGCCTTATAAGTAACACAAGGCAATGACCATACAAAATACTCTTCCGTGTTTTACCCACAACAACAACCCTGTGAGGTGGGTTGGGCTGAGGGAGAATGACTGGCCCAAAGTCACCTAGCTGGCTTTTATGGCCAAGGTAGAACTAGAACTTATAGCCTCCTTGTTTCTAGTCGAATTCCTTAACTACTACACTGTAAAACTGGCTCTGGTCAGACTCCATCTATCCAGAGGATTTTAAAGACTTTTCTCTTATTTTCCACATGAATCTGTATTTTCTACAATAAATAAGATCAGTGTAAATATGTGCTTTGCAAAGATTCTCATCCCTTATGGCGAGTTCTAGTCAGTGTTGTTAGGGGAGCCCTAGTACGGGATTAGGTCCATCGCCTCTCCTTTTTAACTTTTACCTGAGGTCATCTGATGGCCTGGGATGCAGTATCATCAGTACACTGATGCTATCTGTACGTCTTCACCCTTGCCAGGCAGGTGATGCTCTTGCAGTGCTGGCTGAGTGCCAGAAGGGTGTAAAGGTCTTGGTGTGGAGGAATTGGTTTTGACTCAGCCATGGCAAGATTCAGTGGCTATGCGGTTTCGACCACCTCCAGGCTCAAGTGATAGTCTATCTTTGACTCTAGAAGGGGTGCCATTCCTCTGGACTGAGCTGGTGCACAGTTTGGGAGATCTTAGATTCACAGCTCTTGCTCAAGGAACAGGTGGCATCTGTGACAGGGGAGGCCTTTGCACATACGCATCCTATACCCCAATTGCAGCCTTTTGGGGCTGTCTTGCTCATAGTCACTCAAGCCTTGGTCACTGTACATTTGGATTATTGCAACACACTCTACATGGGGTTTCCTGTGAAGGCCACCCGGAAGTTACAGCTGGTCCAAATTGTGGTGGAATGTGGAGTGATGGTTACTCCTAGGTTTATCCACATTGCAATCCACATTAAACCCCTGGTTCCCAATTTCCTTTTGAGTGCAGTTCAATATTGCTGTGCACACTGGGTTGTATCCCAAAAATTGTAAGCCGCCCTGAGTCTTCGGAGAAGGGCGGCATATAAATGTAATTAAAAAAAAATGCTGGTCATTATCTTTAACACCATATATGGCATGGGACCAGGTTTTCTGCAGGGCCACCTCTCCCTAAGAACACCTGGCTATCCTTCCAGATCAGACAGGGTGGGCATGCTCCTACTACCCTTCCTTAAATATTGCCATTTTACGGAACCTAGGAAACGAGCTTTTTCCATGGCAGCCCCTGCCTTATGGAACATCTTCCCCCTGAAATTTGGCAGGCCCATCCTTCTAACCTTCCAAAAAGCACTTAAGAGCTGGCTTTTCCCTAAAGCCAAGGGGTAGAGTAAAATTGATTAGATGAACTTGTGGGCTGCATGTGAAAGTTTAGCTATAGGTGCCAGGTTTTAATATATGTTTTTTGTTTCAATATTTTTATTGTAAATATATGGGGTTTTTTTATGTGAGCTGTCCAGAGCTTGGGCAGCTATATAAACATTTAAAATATATTTGTTACCTATAGATCTTAGATGAAAAACCTTGTACAAACTTCCCAGTGTAAATCTTGTCAAACTGTCTGATACTTGGCCCTTGCCAATGTCAAGGACTACAGGAGGACTTTCATTCTCTATCCTAATTAATTGTTTCTACTAACACAATCATCACTTACTGAAATCCTCAGACTAATCACATGTGGGAGAAGGCAGGAAATACGTGGGTAGTGCAGCTTATGCGAAGAGGCTGTTCAAGACTAAAAGACCCTTTTATCTGCTAAATGCCAGCTGATGGTCTTGTGTAAGTTGCATTCGGCTGAGAGCCTTCCAGTTACCTTTTGCTGCTTTATATTGAGCTGCTGGGCCTGAGTTTCTGTCCTGATTGCCCTGCTCTCTTTTAGAAATGACTCTGCTAACATCCCAGCCAACATCACTGGAGTCGGCACCTCCCGCAGCCACCACACCAAACCCAGAACAAAGAATGCTGGAGAAGAGGGCAAAAGTCATTGCCGAACTGTTGCAGACTGAACAGGATTATATCCGGGATCTTGAAATGTGTGTCCAGAAGGTCCTGGTGCCATTACAGGAGGCACAGGTGAGAGTCATGTGTAGCTTTTCACCAGGAACAGAACATAATTGAGTCATAGTGAGCCACTGAGAATAGTGGTTAGAGCACGGGATAGCATTTTTGGAGATAATGCAAGAAATTAAACCTTTTCTTTCTTTCTTTCTTTCTTTCTTTCTTTCTTTCTTTCTTTCTTTCTTCTCTTTCTGTTTCTCTTTCTCTCCCTCCCTCCCTCTTTTTTTCTTCCTTCCTTTCTTTTATCTGTCATTGTATCTACCATATTTATATAATTGCCTGTTTCATGGATGTAACTGGGCAATATACAATAGAAAACAAATCATAAAAAGACAGAAACATTACAAACTTCAATCAAAGTTTATTAAGTAATCCTGAATCAGATCACTTGCAGATTTCAGAAAGACAGGAAAGGTATCAGCATGCTAACTTGACTTGAATTAATTGTATTTGTATAATTTGGTAGAGAAGCCAGAGATCCTGAAGTGGTATTTTCTCTGGAAATTGCAGAAGAAATATGTGCTCTGGAATTGAAAGGGCCATTTTCAGCTGTTCTTAGTATCCATACCAGCAATGATGATGCTAGTCTGTGTATTTACAGGGTGTAATTCTTGGTGCCCAAACAGTATTTATTATTGCTTTATAGCACTGCTTTATATTCATGGGGAAAAGATCACAAGATTAATTTCCATGTGAAACAGTGTGCCCTGGGACAAATTGCCCTTTGCTTCCTCCTAGATGCCGCACGTAGATTGTGAACTGCTGTTTGGGAACATCTGTGGGGTAATTGCTTTCTCAAAGAAGTTGTTGAGCTCCCTGGAAGCTGCAGATGCTATTGGTATGTGATAACAATGTTCCGTGATAACCATTCCATGGTAACCAAGTTCCCTGCACCTCAGCATACAGTCATGCAGGCCACATGATCACAGAAATGTTTTTGGACAAGGCTGGCTCCCTCAGCTAAGAAACAGAGATGAGCACCGCCCTCTAGTGGTCACGACTAGACGGGAAAACCTTTACCTTTACTTGTGGGATATCTGACTAGAAGGAAGGAGAATGATTAGAGGAGGCCAAGATAGGTCTTGCTTAGCAGATGCCTAAGCCAGCCTTCCTCAGCCTTGAATCCTCCAGATGCTAATTCTGGTAATTGCTGTGTGCAATTACCAGAATACTCAGCTGCAAAAGGCTACTGCCCTAGAGTTCTGGAGTTCATGCTTACACCTCATGATGGCATCCATATTGGAGAAGGCTAATCCAGGCTGCTGATATCAGTGCTTCCCCCCTTCCCCACAAAGAAATATATTGATTTTACATAATACTCTGAATTGGAGGGATTACTTTCATCCAACAGAGCTTTTTATGTCAGTGCTTGGCTTCCCCCTCCATTAATTTGAGTGGAAGCTGGATTACAGAGCAAATAATAGACACATAACTTGTCTCTTTTTATAAGGAACTTTTTTTTATAAGGAGCTGAGAACTGGGTAACTTAAGAAAATAAATCAAGCTAGAATAATATGTGTCCTCAGTTGTTCAAGTTTCAACTGAGTTGTATTTTGTGATGTCCAAGATGAGTAGGGAAAAGCAACATATTTTGTGATAGAAGCAACCATACCCGGAGTCCCATGCTGATTTTGGTGGCCCACAGTTAAAGAAGATGTTGCCTGATACAATGTTCATAGATAATATTAATAATGTTCTTCATTGAACTTTAGGGTTGTTTCCTACCATATCTGTTACATTAAGAAATAAAAAGATTGGCTTTTTTTTTTCTTTCAGAGATATCAGCATTAATATTTACTAATAATCCATAGTCACCAAAATTCTTAAAATATGATTTCATACAGTACAATAGGGGCACTAAAAATAGAAAAAAGAGGCCATCAGAAGTACATTTTTCTTCTTGGAAAGAAAGTATGAAGGAGAATACTAAAATAATACTTCTTACCATTTTTGTAGAAATTGTTTACAAATCTATGTAGCCTGGAACATATTTTACAACTGAGATTCTGTGTGATGAAGAATTCCACGCAATGATTTTTTTTGTAACAGGAACAAACCAAAACCAACCAACAAGCATTTTAGATATTTATTTGTTAAATTTAGATGTTACCCATCTCACTAATCCAAAATGATGACTGAGTTGATTTGTTGTCATCAAATCATAAATATAAAAACTTCACAATTAACAATTAAAAAGACTAGAATCAATTCTCATAAGGTTCATAATATTTTATAATTTCCTGAATTACTAGATTTATATTTAGCTGATATTTATATTGGCCTGCATATCTGTTTACAGTCTATATTGCATTATTTTATTTTATTATTATGTAAGCAAATCATTGTTTTATCACTGAATGCTTGATGCTTTTTATATGTTTTATAAATATATTTATAAAAATAAGTAACTTAGTTCTTTAATCTAAGCAATATGATACTGCCTATATGCTACTATATTAGCAATTTACTTGCATTCCTAAGGGCCAGTCTTTCTGGAGCTACGGGCTGAGCTGGAGGCTGTATATAAGGTATATTGCCAGAACCATGATGAAGCTATTGCACTTCTAGAGGCCTATGAAAAGGATGAAAGGGTGCAGAGGCTTCTGCTGGAATCTCTGGAGATCCTCAGGTAAAAGAGCCATGTGGACTTCTAAGCTGCTTAGATAAACTGCTGGTTTGTGCTTGTGTGGTATTTGAGACATTGCCTCATGTGTATCTCTTATCCTAGCATAATTGTGACCTTATGAATTAAAGTAGAAGAGATGCATAGAGTGGCTGCTTGACATGTCCATCTGCTGATTTCACTGCAATTTAGTAGCTGCAAGACAATAAAATAACTGTGCTCTCATCATCTATTCTTTCTTGTGTGTTTTTTCTTCCTGCTGTGGGCCTGCCAGGAGTCTGTACACTGAATGGTAAGCATCTTTATATACATTTTTATATTACTTGTTTAGATGTCTAAAACAGAAGAAAAGGATTTGGAAATATAATGGGGGATGAGCCATTTGTAGGAGACAACTGCTGAAATCATTTGTATAGTCGGATGCAAAGAAGCAGGCAGCTTACAGCCATGTTAGCCTGCTTAGGCTGAGGACAGTGAGATAGGATTGGGACTGGCAAGATGAATAGCTAGATATTGAGCAGGTGCAACTAGTCAGCAAGTGAGTATTGTTACCTTAGGGAGAAAAAGATGCATGTAAAGATTATTAGAATTTAGTGGCTGGGATCGCTGGTGTCGTTGTTTAGCTGCGAAGGCCTGGAGATTTTGGTAAGAAAATGGCTTGATAAGATGTGGAATTACTTGCAATAGTTTAGGATATAGAGAGAAGTCCATTTTGAAGGTGAGTGGTTACTAGAGTGCATGTAAATGTTAACATATATATTGCTAGTCCATGTATGATATGCCATATGCTAAATAAATACTAGAGTGCAGTACTTTTAGCAGTAGAGTCCAGATGTCACTTGATTCTGAGTGTTCCTTTGTGTTCTGACACTGTCAGGGGTTGCACCAACTATATTGACCTGGGCTCCTTCCTGATCAAGCCTGTTCAGCGTGTGATGCGCTATCCATTGCTTCTGATGGAACTCCTGAGTGCTACTCCTGAGTCGCACCCTGATCGTGCTCCTTTGGCAGCTGCTGTCTTAGCTGTCAAGGAGATCAATGGTAACCTCAACGAGTACAAGCGCCGGAAAGATCTAGGTGAGCTGCAGGGCAACCAACACAGGAGTAATACAATCAGTGTGGATAAGTGGGAAGGGGCTGTGCGATGTTGCATCTGAAGATTACCTGTACCCGGTGGGTGGCTGTGGGGGTGGGAAACTTTCTTTCTCCACAACACTTCTCAGCCTGTAGAGAGCTGTATTCTTTGAGTTCTATTTTTAGTAGATATGAAGTATAGACCAAGTTGGGAAGATTGGATTCATCTGAGAGTTGTGTGAATTGAAGTCCACAGATCTAAAGTCTACCTGGGTTGGGAAAAGCTATTTTTGTGGGTGTTGGGAATAAGAACAAAAAAGCCCATTAAACTTTAATATAACTATGCTGTGCTCACTGGCTTTGATGGTGTTGTTCCAGTTTAAAAGTAACACTTGGGTAGCATTAGAATGAGATGGTGAGGATGGGATCTGTAGCAAAAGACACAGGAAAAGCAGAGTCCTAAGGTCAGCTAACAACTTCCCAGTATGGGGCTAATTCTGTCTCCTTTTCAGTGTTGAAGTACAGGAAGACTGATGACGACAGCCTGATTGAGAAGATCTCCAAACTTAATTTCCACTCTATAATCAAGAAATCCAATCGGGTCAGCAGTCACCTGAAACATCTCACAGGTTTTGCTCCCCAGGTGAATAAGAGTTGTTTCTGCTCACATGCTTTAAGGTGATTTACAAGGATTTGACACTGTGGCAACCTTCAGAAGGTTCACAGCCTCTCTCCCTCCCTTCCACCCTCTCTCTGGCAGCTCAAAGATGAGGCTTTTGAGGAGACTGAAAAGAATTTCAGGATGCAGCAGCGTCTGATTAAATCTTTTATCCGGGATCTTTCCCTTTACCTTCAACATGTCCGGGTAAATAAGTTTTGTGTATCTATGTGTCTGGGTAAAGGGGGAAGAGTCCTTTGAGAAAGATTGTGGTATCAGTCATCTAATAAGGCTGAGGAGTGTCAAAGCAATGGATTGGAAGACTCTCCCATGGCTAGGCTTGTATAATGGGCAGGCCCACAATTCAAGACTATGCCTGCCTTTGGAGCTGGTTGGTAGAAGAGCACACTTCAAGCCAACTTATGCGTGTTGTTGTTTTTTGGCCTTCAGGAATCAGCTAGTGTTAAAGTGACAGCAGCACTGAGTATGTGGGAGCTGTGCATGGAGAAGGGTAGTGCTGAGTTGGAGCAGTTCCAGAAGATTCATGGTTTCATCAGCGATCAGCTGTTCTCTGATTTTGTGAGTCAGAGCTTTATTCCTTTCTTCCATATGAAAGCTCAGGTAAAATGTCCACTACCAGAAACATTGGGAAGACAACTCTGTTTAGAAGAGATTAAAGATTTCCAGGCAGTAGACCTAATCGGTTTTTGGGTATAATAAAGTGTTATCTAAGCATCCTTCTCAGTCTGTTGCTCTTTCCCAAAGGTTTTTGATGAGAGGTCCCTTTCTCTAGTTCACTGGTCATTTCGGCTGGGATTGATGGAAGTTACAATCTAAATCATCTGGAGGACATTAAGTTATTACTACTGCTGCTGCTACTTCTGCCACCATCAATCACTACAGGCACAGAATTAGAGAATTCCTAGCAATATTTAAATGTTCTTGAAAAAAACATGAAAGCTCTAAAATACTTTAGACAGCAGCTGGGCATGTGGTTTGCTGGAAAAATAATACTATGGAAATGGAGAGGAGAAAATATTTGTTGGTTTCAAAATTTCTGGTAAATGCAGGAGATCTTACATTCAGGGATTAAGGATAGATAGAAAGAAGGAGGAGGCTGGATAGCCATTTGTCCGCTGCTCAAGCAGGGATTGAATTAGAAGACCTTTAAGATCCCTTCCAATCCTATTATTCTATGTTCTATTTTGCATTAAAACATATATGGCAAACCAATAAAATCTATTTGGTCATAATAGTAGTATAAATGAAAGGGCTTGCTTTTGTTAATGGAAGATTTTTTTTCTCTTCAATTTATATTGAATCCATCAAAGTAATTTGGCAGACTGGGAAAAGCTGCAGTATGTTGCCTAGGTCTGATTGTCGCCCTCTGCTTTGCAGAAGAAGCGCACTGAGCGTCTGGTGATCACCCCTCTGAATCAGTTGCTGAACATGTTTGCTGGGCCTCACAAACTGGTGCAGAAACGCTTTGATAAGCTCCTGGATTTCCACACGTGCACAGAGCGGGCTGAGAGGTTGAAGGACAAACGGACCTTGGAAGAATTACAGTCAGCACGCAACAATTACGAGGCCTTGAACACCCAGCTGCTGGATGAACTGCCCAAATTTCAGTGCTGTGCCAAGGAGCTTTTCACTAGCTGCCTACGCAGCTACGCTGAGGCTCACTGTGACTTTGTACGCCTGGCCCTGCAGGAGCTGCGGCCTTTGCTCTCAGTAAGTACAGGAGCTGCAAGGGGCTGGCATGGCTGTTGCTTTCCATGAGAATGGAAGGAAACAGCACGGCACTTCCTGATTTGCTTCTCCCATCTTTTTCACTTAAGACATGTTTTCACTGAGCATACAGACCTCTAAAGGAAATGCTCCTTGGAGGAGATCCATGGTAGAATTATTAATATTGCTTACCTCCCCACTAACATGGAAGAAAGGAAAAGTAATCCTCACTGTTTTGGAACCATCAAATTATCATCATGGTTACTCTGAATATAGTGGGTTAACATTGAGCAGAATTTACTTTATATTGTCCTTTTCTGACTTGTGTCTAATATTACTTTCCTCTATCTCAGCTGCTGCAAGTGGTTGGCAGGGAAGGGAATCTTATTGCCATCTTCCAAGAAGAGCATAGTAGAGTCCT
Source organism: Naja naja (assembly GCA_009733165.1). Lineage (NCBI taxonomy): Eukaryota > Metazoa > Chordata > Lepidosauria > Squamata > Elapidae > Naja > Naja naja. The sequence continues at coordinate 140,154,467 of CM019151.1, read as the reverse complement.
CCAGCAACTGCAGGTCTTCACCTTCTTTCCGGAGAGCATTGCTACCACTAAAAAGCCCTTTGAAAGAAAAAGCCTGGAGCGCCAGTCAGTGCGAAAACAACCCCTTCTGGGCATGGTGAGCTCTATGCGAGTAACAAGAGGTGGAAGGCTGCCCTCTACAGGTGGAATGATGTCACTGACATCAGTATGGTCAGAGTGAAGAGTACTTGGGGGCTTCATATGTTCTTCCTGTTACTGAAAAGAGTAAACAGAGAATCTGTGAATTCATTGCCATCAGATACGCTAATACTCACCAAGGTAGAAGGTTTTAAAAGAGGGTTGGATAATTTCATGGAGGTTCAGGCTATCGGTGATTACTAGTCACTGGCTTTACATTACTTTTTGAATCCTAAGTACCGTGGTATACTTTAAAAGCCCATTGTTGGCAGCAACAACAGAAAGTTCTGTCATCCCAGCCCTTCAACCATGTTTGTGAGCTTCTAAAATGTAACGCTTCAACTGAATTACCATAGTACACCTCTTTGGCTGATCTAATATGGTACTCACTGTTTTAAAGATGAGTCTGAACGAAGAATTGTAGATGCCTGGATTTTATTCCTTTCCCCTTCACTGGAGTTGTTGTTTCCCTTATAGCCCAGTTACATGCTACAGTCAGATGAACTGCGAGCAGCCCTCCTGGCCCGCTATCCTCCTGAGAAGCTATTTCAGGCTGAGCGTAACTTCAATGCAGCTCAAGAGCTGGATGTGTCATTGTTGGAGGGGGATCTTGTGGGTGTTCTCAAGAAAAAGGATCCAATGGGCAGCCAGAACCGTTGGCTTATTGACAATGGAGGTGAGTGGAAATGTTTTGAACCTCAGCCCCAAGTCCCATTCCAACTTTATTATGCTTAGCATTAGTGATTATTTTCTTCCTTGTCCCATCTCTACAGTGACAAAGGGCTTTGTGTACAGCTCCTTTCTGAAACCTTACAATCCACGCTGTAGCCACTCTGATGTCTCTCTGGGCAGTCTTTCATCTGGTGAATCTGAACTCAGCAGTTCTTCCTCATCCCATGGAATCAGTACACCAAACAGCATTTTGACCATCACATCTGTTAACAGCCCACAGAAACCTCCACAGGACTCTGGCATCCCAGGCAACCTGATCAATTCTGTTCCGACTCTCTCAGAGGTGGATGCTGTTTGCCAGCTCCAGCTGGGTTCTGCTGTGGAATCTGCACAGCCATCTCGCAATCCTCCATCATCTCGGCGACACAGTAATCCAGATGCACGAAATGGGCACCAAGCCCGGTACAAGGCAAGGCCAACCCCATCAGTGGACAACTTAAGGCTGAAGAGCAGTGAGTGCATGGGAAATCAGGTGAGTGAGACAGAAGCATATGTAGACACATGCTCGTTGCTCTTAATGACCCGATTCATATACTTTAAATTTTGTTTGATCATGGCTTACCAAAAGCCAGAATTGATTGGATTCATGCATTGGACAAAGTCAAAATGAGACAAACCAAATTCTGCTTCACAGTTTGAACAAGACCAATATATCAATTCTAAATTGGCTAGCTAGTTTTTATAACTAATATCTTCTTAGTAATGCAATATTTTGGATGACTAGGAAGAATTTAACATAGCCTAACACTTTGCTTAAAGAAATGCAAATTTATGCAGATCTAGGTTTTCTACTTATAAGAGAAAGAGAAGTCCCAAAGTATTGTGTAGCAAAATAAAAAGAATAATTTGGGAGGTGCATGGTGGCTTCTGGTTGGCCCAAAGTGAAGATAGCAATTGGTTTTGTCCTATGTTCTTTCTCACCTCCTTCCTATATTTTTTGCTTCCAGATTTATTATGCCCTTTATACCTTTAAGGGACGCAATTCAAATGAACTGAGTGTAACAGCCAATCAAAGACTAAAGATTCTACAATTTGAAGACATAACTGGCAACCAGGAATGGTGGCTTGCAGAGGCACATGGGAAACGGGGCTATGTACCATCCAGTTACATTCGCAAGACTGAGTACACGTGAGATGCTGGAGTAAGAGATGTCAAAAACTGATGCCTTTATAACTACGCGCAAGGCCATACTCTTGCACCCACACCATTCCTCTGAAAGTTTGGATTTCAGTATATTTATGTGGGGAGTTGGATGCAATGTTCTTGCTGTGCAGCCTGAGACAGCCCTGTCTTCCTGTTAACAGTGCTGTGTGGAGCTCATATTTCCATTTGAGGTAGACATTCAGTCCATTAACTGGATTGTAAACTAGCTGGAAATCATGCAGCCAAGAGAGATGTCTGGCTATTGGTGCAAAAGCATGAGAAGGGAGGCAGTTAAGATAAAATGAGGACTCAGATTGTTGGGGGCAATATACCTGTAAATCCCTTAGAGAGGGCTGTAAAGCACTGTGAAGTGGTATATAAGTCTAAGTGCTATTGCTATTAGTCCAGTATTTCAGAAGAGTCACCAAAGGAGTATTAGGTATGTTTGCTGCCTTGAATTATTTATAAAAATAATAAAGGCAAGATATAAAGAAACAAAACAAATAAAATCACCTCTTAAGGCCCAATCTTACTGTTGTCCTCCAGCAGCTGATATTCAAAGGTATAACTGAACCTACTAATAGTTATGGCAAATAGCTGTTAGAATTTCTGCCCTTTATCTTCAGCCCTGTAAGGAGTGATCCTAACAGCAAGGCAGGGGTTCAGAGAAGTTGCTGAGTGTTACCACCAAGAAGCAAGTATTCCATGTGTCCTTTCCCTGTCTCAGTATTAGTTAACATAGTTTGCTGTTGGGCAAAATAATCCTTTGGTTCACCTTTAGACAGGTTTGGTGCTCATCTTGCATGCTGCAGTATCTGTGACAGGGCAAGGCTGCAATTCTTTTGCCCCTGACTCAGGGCAGAGCTGGAGGGACAGCATTTATGTTCTGGGGGAAACAGCAGAATGTAAAAGCTGTTTTTTGCTTCCTGAGTAACTTGCTTGAGTTGCTGTTGTGTAAATAAAATACATTTCTCAAATTACTTGTATTTATTTTGGACAGAAACAATGCTCTTTCTCCTAGTATACAAATTTATTTTCCATACTCAGGAAATCTTAACTAGAGGCTATTGAGAATTATTATATATGTTGCCCAGCTCTCCTTTGGGAGAGATGGGTGGCTATATATATTTGATAAATAATGAAAAATATTTTTAAGTCCATGATAACTGGTAAACATTTATATCAAAAACTAAGTAAGAGAGATTTATCTTACAAAGACTCTAAGCATTTTGATAAGTCCAAAGTAATTTCTGGAATCTTTTTTTATGATCTTTTTAATAAAGACCAAAAGGTTGAAAAATAATCTGCTGCCTGCTTCACTATGCTATCTCTGTTGGCTTGCATCTCCTAGATCTTCAGCCAGCATAGAGGACAATAACTCAGCCTATCTTGAAGACACCAGATTGGGGAAGGGTGCCTCTAAGAATAATAATACAAAAGCCAATCTTCAAAAACAATATACAACATACATGCAAGAAGGGTATGAAATCTGGATTGCTTAGAATGGTTCCCACATTTTATTCCTTGATTTCACACAGTGACCCTGTAGTAACATTTTAGCATGATGCGTAACCTCAAGTTCTTTCCAGGTAAACAAGTACATGCTGATGCTGACCAAAAAAATAATAAATTACTGCCTTTAAGTATCAGGTAATGCTTGGTAAACTATTGTGTTTTAGGGGTTAATGATACTAGCAGCACTGGTAACATTTTTCATTCAGTGCCAGAGGCAGATCAAGGAAAACCGCAGTGCTGCGGAAGGTTGTCCGTGGTTCTTCTGTCTTGAGGTGAAAAACCGTTCCTCTAAAGTGCAGTGTCCTGGCTCCTTGTTATGCCAGCTTCCCTGGCCATCCCTGCAAAGATGCCTTGCTGTTGAAGCAGCTCTTCAGGGCTGTCGAATTCTACAATCTTTCCTTCCTGAAGTACCAACACCCTAGAACAGGAAGAGCAATATGAATTAGGGGAACGTTTCAATACAGGTAGTCCTCAAGTTACAGTAGTTCATTTAGTGACCGATTGAAGTTACAACGGCACTGAAAAAAGGGACTTGGGACCATTTTTCATACTTATGACCATTGCAGCATCCCCATGGTCACATGATTTATATTTAGATGCTTGACAACTGACTCACCTTTCCATGGTTGCAGTGTCCCTGGGTCATGTGATGCCCTGTGACCTTCTGATGAGCAAAGTCAATGTGGAAACCAGATTCGCTTAACAACCATGTCACTAACAACTGCAGTGATTCAGTTAACAAATGTGGCGAGAAAAGTTGTAAAATGGGGCAATATTCACTTAACAAATTTCTTACATAGCAACATAAATTTTGGTCTCCGTTGTGGTCATACATCAAGGACTACCTGTACTTACATGCATTGCCTATTGCATAATTTTGAAAGGGTGAACAGAGGGACAGAGTTGATTTAGATATTATCAATCCAGTTTCAGCAAGAAAGTATAGATTTAGGAATCAAAATGATAAAAGGGAAACCAAGTGAAATGTACAACAAGACTTAAGAGTGTATTCTAACCATCTTAACTGCTCCTGCTCATGATCTCAGTAAGAGTCTGGAGCTTTACAGTGGAAACAGCAACAATACAATATTTTACTCTCCAAAATATTGTGTTGGGCTTTCTTTCACTAGATGCCAATCCCCAGATTATTTTTTATTTTATATAATGGCAGGAAGGAAATAAAAGACACAGTTATAAATTACTCTTACATAGGCTAACATCCAGCAAAATTTTAAAATGTAGAACCCTTTTGGAAGATGCTTCTGGAAAGCCAACCTTACTACTCTGCTAATAATGTTATCCAGCAAGTGGTATGGAGAGGTGTACTATCTGGAACCCTGTGCAGTTAGCATGACCGATCATCAGTGATAGCTTTATCTTCCAGGAGTTTATCTAATCCACTTTTAGACTTACTTGATAGCTGTTTTTACATCTGATGGTAGAAAAGTGCCTAGCTCAATTAATTTTTGTTTTAATCCTCCACCATTCAATTTCGTTCTTGGGTTGTCTTATTGAGAACCAATAGTATCCATATGATAACAGAATTTTATGTAGTCACATGGCCTACACATTCTTTAATGTCTTAAGCTGACCATTCCCTTCCTGCTTGCTTTTTTCAGTTTTTGTTTAGAATAGCAACAGACATTTCTGTAGTTGATTTATGCTTCATCATATGAGTACTGACCTGCATTCAAGATCTAATTCACTGATTTATGTCAATTTATAAGGTCGGTACCAATTGGCAATACCACAGCATTACTTTGATTTATGTGGCAAATTGCAAGGCACAGGCTCAGTGGCTTTGCCAAAATGTTGAGCTCAGAAAGCTTCTGTGCCTTATTGCTTTCTACCGGATGGTGTAAAATGAATTTAGTGAGATCATGGCATGTTTTCTAATACTGCTTTTGTAGCAGCTTACCATCTTGCCATGGATACAAAATAAAGATCAACATACTTGAGAGAAATCTATAATTCTCTTTTACTTTTTTGAGAATTTATGGCTAGAATCGAACCTGAAGAGAACGCTTTCCTCAAGGGGAAAACTAGCTGGTTTGAACAGGTACATTCTGGCTTTCAAGTATTTGTTGTTGTTTGGCTAAGTATGCATTGATTTTTCCCCTAAAACATATATTCTGCCTGCCAAAGTATTTCTCTGCTGTCTTATCTCAGAAATCCATCTAATTTTTTAAAAAATCATACCAATGGATCTCAAATCTTTGGGGTTTTTTGGTCCTATTTCAATTATTTCATTTGAAATAATTACAATTCCTTGATTTCTTTGTTATTTTTAGATCTCTGTATTTATATTTCTTTTAGGAGTGTGCATGCAAGAAGGTGTATTTTAACTACTTCTACTACAGAATTTTTTTGGAGTGCTCCACACAATTCTGTAGTGGCAGAACTTTCATCCCTGTAGTATAATATTCTCTATCATGGATTCCTTTGCTGCCTCCCACAGCTATTCTGCATGGTCTTTTGGGTGTGCAGGATAGAAATACTCCGCTCCTGGCTGTGTACCTGTTCACTCACTGACACACATACACACATACTTTTACCTATGGCTGTCCATGATGGTGTGTAATCGATGGGCAATGGTGATTACAGTGCAGTTGGCAAACTCGCTTCGGATTGTCTCTTGGATCAAGTGATCAGTTTCCATATCTACAGCAGCTGTTGCTTCATCCAGAATCAAGATTTTGGATTTACGAAGCAGGGCTCGTGCCAGGCATACAAGCTGCCTCTGCCCTACACTGGAGGGTGGAGAGGAAGAGGGACACACAAATAAAAATTGATTATTGATGCTACTACCCAAATTAACGCAAATAATTGCAGGAAACTGAAATGAACCATCAGTCCAGATAATACTCTCCATCAATCAAGCCAAGCTGTGTGACTCAACTAGAGAATAACACTAAATAGGAGGCACTTGAATAGCTCAAGCATGTATGACATCAGCTCTTGGCCATTTTCACTAATTTCCTATACCTCAAGTTCTCTCCTCCTTCACTCATTGGAGAAGACAATCCTTCAGGTAGAGCTTGTACATAGGACTTCAGGTGTGCCAATTCTAAAGCGTGCCAGATGTCTTCATCTGAATACTGATCAAATGGATCCAGATTCATACGCAAGTTCCCCGAAAAGAGTATAGGATCCTGAAAATGTAGATACAAGGCACTTTAGTCAAGGCTAGTTTGATTAAGAACTATGGTTAAGATAAGTTGAGGTAAGAGAATAGAAGAGAAGTATTAGTATTTAACCAGCTGAAATTGCTTTCTGCTACTGTAATGATATCAGGAATGACCTTGGGAGAAAGAAGAAAGATCTGCAGGCTAGGCTAGGTCAGATAACAAGCAGCTGAATCCACAAAAAAAAGGGTAGTTGACAAACATCTCAGAAGTGACCCTCCCTAGTTCTTTGATCGTAAAAGTTGAGGAGTTAATATTTATTTATTTATTTATACTTGAACTTGTATGCCGCCCCATCTCCGAAGACTCGGGGCGGCTCACAGCTAAAAACACAAACAATAAATATTTTAAAAAATCATTAAACGAAGAACAAGCCCAAATATAAAACATAAAAACAGTAAACATTAAAACCCTCCCTCCCCTAGGGAGGGGTCACAGCCCAGGTTGGTTGAATAACCAGGTCTTTAATTCACGGCGGAAGGTGCGGAGATCAGGGGCCAGGCAGAGCTCCAAAGGCAGTTGATTCCAGAGGTCAGGGGCCGTGACAGAAAAGGCTCGTCGTCGGGGAGTCACCAGCCGGCACTGACCCGCCAACGGGACCCCGAGGAGTCCTTGCCTATGAGCTCGCACAGGGCAGCCGGTACTAGATATCGGAAGGAGGCGCTCCCTCAAATATTGAGGACCCATGCCGTGTAGGACTTTGAATGTCAAAACTAAAACCTTGAATCTCACCCGAGCGCAAGTGGGAGAACGGTAACTCCCATCATCACGCCCAGCATGGATCAAGGGCCTGAGGTGACGGCAGGGCATCCCGGTCCAGAAAAGGGCAGAGTTATCGAACTAGACGGAGTTGGGCAAAGGCCCCTGGCGACGGCCCCCACCTGCTCCTCCAATCGAGCCGCACATCCAGGAGGACCCCAGATTCCCCCTAACCACAGGGGCAACACCTCTCCCCTATGGCCAAAGATGGACAATCTAGACTGGGCCGAGATGCCGACACAGCCACTCAGTCTTGGCCGGGTTGAGTCGAAGCATGTTCCTACTCATCCAGATCCGTACCGCATCCAAGCACTGGGACATCAGGGAGAGGGCATCGCTGATCTGGCCTGGGGTGGAGATGTACAGCTGAGTATCGTCAGCGTATTGATGGAATCGCACCCCAAAACCATGGATCTCACCCAGCGGTTTCATGTAGATGTTAAATAAGAGAGGAAAGGACCGACCCTGTGGGACCCCACAAGAGAGAGCCCTTGGGGTCGACCCAACCCCCTCCACCAACACCGATTGCGACTGCCCCTAGAGGTAGGAGGAGAACCACTGAAGAACAGTGCCCCCCACTCCCAGCCCCCCAAGGCGGTGCAAAAGGATACCATGGTCGATGGTATCGAAAGCCGCTGAGAGGTCTAATAGGACCAGGACAGAGGAAAAACCTCTGTCCCGGGCCCTCCAGAGATCATCAGCGCGACCAATGCCGTCTCCGTGCTATGACCGGGTCGGAAGCCCGATTGATACAGATCCAGGTAGTCCGCTTCATCCAGGAAGAGCGGAACCTGCTGAGCCACCACACTCTCAACAACCTTCGCCAAAAAGCGAAGGTTGGAGACCGGACGAAAGTTGTCTAACACGGTCGGGTCCAAGGCAGGCTTCTTCAGGAGGGTTCTCACCACCGGCCTCTTTCAAGGCGGAGGGGAAGACACCCTCCCTCAGTGAAGCATTGACAACTGCCCGGAGCCAACCGCAGGTGGCCTCCCTGGCGGCATAAGTCAGCCAGGAGGGACACGGGTCCAACAAACATGTGGTGGAACTCAGCCGCCGCATAATCCTGTCCACTTCATCCTCAGAAACAGGATCGAACTCATCCCAGATAACAGTGGCCAGACTACCTGCCACTCGTTCCTCAGACCCCTGCAAATCGGAGGACAACCCGTCCCGTCACGCGAGCATCTTATCCGATAGATACTGACCAAACTCCTCAGCCCTACCCGCAAGGATCCGGCCCTCCCTCGAAACGAAGGAGGGAACGGGTAACCCGAAACAGGGCGGCTGGGCGGTTATCTGCGGACGCTATGAGAGTGGAGAGATAAGACCTCCTCGCCTCTCCCATAGCCACCAGGTAAGTCCTAATATAGGCTCTTAGCTGGGCACGATCGGATTGGGAACGGGTCGACCTCCACCTGCTCTCTAAGCCCCTACGACGACGTTTCATCTCCTGGAACTCCTCAGTATACCAAGGGGCAAACCGGGATCCACGACGTGTAAGGGGGCGCATGGGGACAACCCTGTCGAGGGCTTCCGACGCAGCCCGTTGCCAGGCCATTGCCAGGCCATTACCGTAAAGATAGAGCTATTACTCTTAGGTTTGCTTCCTGTCTGGGCTACCTTGCAACACTGAGAGCAGATAATACACTTGATGTAGTAGCTGAATTAGCCTATTGTGTAGGCTAATTAGCCTTTCATAATACATTGTATCATCAGTTAACCAAATGGTGTGGGTTTGCAGAACAAACTAATCTTACCACATAGACACATCTCAGCTCTTTAACTGATAAGCCATGTTGTGTAAACCCAGCCTATATATAGAAGAAGTTGCTACAGTATTAGCTAGCTTTTTAAATAATGGAGTTTAATAAGTTGAATTGAGTAGTTGAATAATAAAATTAATACATTTCTTCAGCTCTTCAGACTCCTTCACTCAGTTCTGAAATTCAAAAGGGTAGTTTAAATTGCCTAGATCCCATGTCAGCACCTACTCCAAAGGAAGTAGTAATTGCAAGCTGGTAAAAAAGGAACACCTCCCTTATCCCTTCTTCCCTCATTACCGCAATGTCCAGATGGAGTTTGGTACAGTAGTCATGCAACCAACCAGTCGAATTCTGTATCCCAGCGTTTTCGGACAGATGTTCTAGGACAGGGTTGTGAAACTGGTGGCCCGTGGACACGCAGGCCACACCCACCCCAGCTCCGCAAAGGGAAAAAACTCCACGCTACATCACATGACAGCAACATGACGCCATGAGTTTTACACCTGTGCCCTAGGGTTTCTCTTACCTGTGGGATGATAGTGAGTTTCTCACGTAGATCATGAAGGCCAAGTGTTGCTATATCAAGTCCATCGATTAAGATCTTTCCTCCAGCTGCTTCCAAAATGCGAAAGAGGCAGTTTGTGAGAGAAGATTTTCCAGCTCCTGTTCGGCCCACCACACCAATCTGAGAAGGCAGAATTCCAGGAATTAGGTGTCTGACAAAGCTTTACTTTCCCCCTTCTTGTGTCCTTTCTGTGATCTAATTGTGTTTATAACCCTCCATTCCTGCTATTGCCAAATAAGTCCATGGCAGGTTGCTCAGTAACTGTTACTTTGCTTTTGGCAACAAAGATCATTCTTGCTATTTGAGAAATTTAGCATAAATTAGTTTATTTTTTTCATTTTTAATTACATTTATATGCCGCCCTTCTCCGAAGACTCAGGGCGGCTTACAATTTCTGGGATACAACCCAGTGTGCTCAGCAATAGCCTTCATTCCATTGTACATGCCTGCTTATTACTAAGCGGCATTTTTACAAGGTCAGCTAATTGCCCCCAACAATCTTGGGTCCTCAATTTACCTACCCCAAGAGGATGGAAGGCTGAGTCAACCTTGAGCCTGGTGGGATTCGAGCCTACAGCAGTTGTAGGCAGCTGGAACTTAAGTGCAGGCAATTAACAGCCAGAGCCACCCAAGGCCTTAGTATATGGAATGTAGGAAGGCCAAGCCTTTTCCCATTTTATCTCCACTTGATTTCATTCTTTCTCCTTCTGGACCATACCAATTCTCAATAAAAGCCTGAAGGCTCCACTGATGTCTTTTCCCAAAATATCTCACCTTCTCAGTACCCTTGATATCACAGTTGATTCCATCTAGAACTAGCTCTAGCTCAGGCCGATACCGAACCTTGTAGTCTATAAAAGTGATCTCTCCATTGTTGGGCCATTGAGAAGGTGGTCTCTGTGTTGTCACCCATGGTGCCTACACAAGGGAAGATGACCATGAGAAGAACATGCTTAGAACAATTTCATACATCTCTTCATCTCACACATGTACACAAGTAAATATTATTTGCACGGCTCCGTTTTCTGTACCTCATTTTCAATTTCTGTGTATTCATTCAATCTCTCTACAGCCACAATGTTTGTCTCCAGCTCCGACGTCATTCGCACCAACCAGTTCAGAGTTTGAGTTATCTAAATGAATTAATGAAGGTATCACTATAATCATTCTGCTTCTTCAATTCCCTCTCTCTGATCAAATACTTACACTGAATATTTACTTATATTTGGATGCAATTTATAGACCCCAACAAGATTGTTATTTCCATATTCACTTATTTTACTAGAAACATCATAGTTTCTTCTTCTAAGGCTCCAGAGAAATAACTTCAACATTTTTGAACAAAACAAAGATGGGGGACTTGAAACTTTCCAAATGTTCTTGAACTAGAATTCTCAGCATTTTTCATGATTCAGTATTTGGGTTAGATTGGGCTACTGGGAGTTCAAATGCAGGGGATCTGGAGGGCTTCAGTTGTATGCAGTCAGGATTAGTTACCAAGTTTCCAAGAAAAAAATCTTATTTATTTCATTCCACTTTCTTCTCAACACAATGATTATGAACTGATTTATACATACATTGATTTCATCTGAGAATATATAATTTATAATATATGACTTTCGCAGTCAGAATTAATCATATGGTCAACTGAGCACCACATTTAAAGTTTATCTGCTTGATATTTCTCTTATTGTTAGCAGTACTATACTACCACAATAGACTTGTAGTAAAAATGGTGCCAAAAGCCCAGGCTTAGAGGATTGCAGCCAGATAGATTTACAATCAGAACTGATAGATCGGACATGTCAGTACAGATACACAGCAAGCCCCCATTTAGCTGTCTCTTTGTCTTAGAATATGAGTCTCGGTTACTCACATTCAGAGCCGAGGTGATGGAGAGTCCCACAATGCCACTGTTCAAGGAATCTTTAACAAAGACTGCTAGAAGTGCTGCAAAGAAAACTGTCAAATTCCCCACCAATTCTAGTCGCACAGCCAGCCACCTTTAGAAAGAGAGAGATAATGGGAGTCTTATGATATCTCATAAGCAATCTTTACCGCTTTGTAAAAGAAAGATTGTTCCAGAATAACCTCAGATTAATCTCCTCTCACTGGCTTGCAACAGAAGTGTCCCCTATATACAGTACCTTCTCCTGACCTCCTAAATACCTGGTTCATACTAGATACTAGACAGTCCTCGATTTATGACTGTGCAAAGTTATGATGGCACTGAAAACAGTGACATAACCATTTTTTCAAATGTATGACTGTTACAGCATCCCCATGGTCACATGATCAAAATTCGGACACTCAGCAAATGGTTCATATTCATGACATTTGCACTGTCCTGTGATCCCCTTTTGCAACCTTCTGACAAGCAAAGTCAATAGAGAAGCTAGAGCCCCTTAATAACCATGTTAAGGGACTCTAGCTTCTGTGACTTAACAACTGCAGTGATTCATTTAACAACTGTGGCCAGAAAGGTCATAGAATTGAGCAAAAATCACTTAACAAATGTCTCACTTAGCAGCAAAACTTTGAACTCTACTGTGGTCATATTTGAGGACTACCTGTACATCACTCAATCACTGAAGAAGGAAAGAAAATTATTTTAAATTTCAGATTCATTATTGCTGAATAGCAAACAGAAAGTGTATACTGTTTCAATCTTTGCAATAATACTAAATAATAAAGCCAATCTTCTCAATTTCAGGTCTTCCCAAATGCTAAGAATTCAAGAAGCTGGTCAAATTCATCAGGAAGACACCAAACTGAGATGGGCTAACTTAAGTTCTCTCTAATGTGTATCTATATTAACTCGTAGAGTGTGACTGCAGCATTATCCTTTTATTACATCTTATTTCTCCCTTCTACTGGTTGCACAGTTTTAGTAGTTTTTCTCTCTCTGTTGTTTTGCAAGTACAGGGAGTGCTTCTGTACTGGAGACAAATTTCTTGTTTGTCTAACCACCCTTGGCCAAATAAAGCTATTCTATTCTGTTCTGTTCTGTTCTGTTCTGTTCTACTCTACTCTACTCTACTCTACTCTACTCTACTCTATATTCTATTCTATTTCTATTCTATTTCCCCTAAGGAAGATTATCTACTGATGCTACTTGAGGATGAATGGTCCATATTTGAGCAAAGGCCAGAAACTGGCTAGATTATCAGATCATGCTCCAACATAGACTAGAATATTGTAAAATGTCTTAAGTTCTGGAGGAAATTCAGCCATTGAGGATGGGAGACCAATTGTCTTTCATGATGGCAGTGGGGGAAAAAACTGACAATCTATGGCATAGATTTATATCTTCTACAGGAGAGACTTGCCTGTTAGAAACAAGCCAAGAATAAACAGATTTCTGATTCACATCCACAATCTTCTCATTGTGCTGCAGAAAGCGCTCCTGATGCCCAAAAGCCCGGATGACAGAGAGACCTGATACTGTTTCACCAAAATGGGAGTATATTGGAGACCGTGTGACAGAGTCCAAACGTCGTAGCTGGCGGGATGTAGCCACATAGAATTGCTAGGAAGAAATAGATAGCTCAGCAAGATCCATGAAACTGTATTAAGACACATCATATTGGAGTTTGCTTTTCTCAGTTTTAGCTAACATTCTTATAAAACGAAGTTGTGGCATCCTATACTTTCAAGTGTACATTATTCTGACACATAATTCTTGCATTTGAGCAAATTGTTTTTAATGAATTTAATGTTCCTAAAGCGAAGTCCACTTCTCCACAACATAAATGTGTGTGTTTACATACAATTCACCTCAGAATCTGGCCATGTTCTTTTAACATGTTCTTTGCTATCTTATCACTGTCACAGTTACAGGGGAATATCATTTCAGAAATGAACAAAGCAAACACTGGGACAGGTCTGCATTATGAGAGGAAAAGAGGACTATTAAATTTTAGGAATATACAATTTAATTAATATTTTGTTTTATACATCCAATGTTCAAACAATTCTTCAATCTATGGCATTTTCATTATCATCAAGACTCATCAGAAAATCCATAACAGGGTTAGGGTTATTTTATAGAAAGATGTGTGGGGAGTTGAAATTTTCTGACAGAGATCCAAAATGTCAAGTATACTTAAGAATATTAGAATGCAATATTATTGAGTATTGAGAGTACAATGAGATATTAAGTATTCCTGAATCTGCCATGTTTTAAAACCTACAGGACTTTCACTGTCATTTGTGCATCACAGAATTGGATCTAAAGAGGCTGTTTTAGATATTTCTGAGTAAGAACTCTGGAGTTTTTATTGCAAAAATATGCACTCCCAGCCATTGACAACTCACTAGAATGAAGTAGTATAGGATCCCCAAAGGCAGGCTGATAATTGCAAAATAAGGCGTAGCTATGCAAATTATCACTAAAGTACTGAGAATCATAAAGAAGCAGTTCATCCAGGAGCGAAGTGATATTGGAATAGTCTCATCCACAGTGAAAATATCCTGTAAAAAAAGGTGAGAATAAAAATAAAATAAAATAAGAATAGTCAGCAGAAGCCAATGTATGATGCAATCTAACAGTACTTTTATACCAAATTCAAGTAATGCCTTGGTAGTAGTAAAAGAGCCTTGGTAGCTCAGGCTGTTAAATGCCTGCTCTTAAGATCCAGCTGTCTACAATTACTGTAGGCTCGAATCCCACCAGGCTCAAGGTTGACTCAGCCTTCCATCCTCTTGGGGTAGGTAAATTGAGGACCCAAGATTGTTGGGGGCAATTAGCTGACCTTGTAAAAATGCCGCTTAGTAATAAACAGGCATATACAATGGAATGAAGGCTATTGCTGAGCACACTGGGTTGTATCCCAGAAATTGTAAGCCGCCCTGAGTCTTCGGAGAAGGGCGGCATATAAATGTAATTAAAAAAAAAATGCCTGCCTTTATTCTAAACTATTCATACTGTATGCCCTCTTTCCCAAGATGCTTGAAGTTTAAAATAACTCTGTTGCAGTGGTGAGAATATCTCATAACTGTTTCTTGGATTATAAAAAATGATTTTCTGCATTCAAGGATCTCAATACAAAGTGTTAAAGGTAGTATTGGGCTTCAGTGATGGTTAAACAAGCTTACAAGAAGACTAACTTAAATTTATTCCATATAGAAGATACAGAAAATGCATCCATGGCTAGTTTTCTGTTTATTAATGGCTTTATTCTTTTGTTCATTCAGATGTGCAAAAATCCCATGTTCACATGTTAGTAAAGGCTGGCTAACTAAGTTATGGACGGTTCATTACTACTGTACATTGTCTGTAGTAGATGGTGGGTACGTGTGAAAACAGTATAGCATAAAGTCCAAATTGGTCCAGAATGGAGAGTATTTAGAAACCTAGTATTGAAATGACTGAGCAAAGAATATTTGTGAAAGTATCAATATAATGAAGAATTAAATTCTTGACTGGTGATAGGAAATAGATAAAAGTAAGGCAAAATCTCTAGCTTAAGACAAAATATCTAGGACTCTTTTGAAACACGGGAGGGAAGGTGGAGATTAGATCTCTGCAGCAGATGAGTCCCAAAGTCTAAGGGCCAATCTGATTTGATCAGACAAGCAGAAGACTATGGGAAAAGGCAGTCCAAAATATAACTAGGTCATAGCTATGTAGGACCTGGAAGGTAACAAGCAGCATCTTGCATCGTATCCAGAAGTCAAGCAACAACCGATACAGCTCCTGAAGCAATGGAGTCACATAAGTATAATAGGAAATACTTATCAGCACTTGGCCACTCTATTTTCTACTAGCCGTAGTTTCCAAATGCTTTTTGAGAACCCCATTACATAATCCAAATGAGAGATGACTAGAGGATAACAGATGTTGAACAGAGTTTTCTGATCTGGAAATTACTGAAATTAGCACACTAGAAGTAACTGTATTATAACTCTCCTGAACACAATGGCCACCTCCTTCTCAAGCAGCAGTTGCATCCAGGAGGACCCCCAGATGCAAGCCCACTCCTCATGATCAGTACTTAGGGTGTATCAATGATAAGGTCCCCACAAAGCCAGAGTTTTGACCTTGGCAAATCTGTTCACGATACGACCAGTTGGTGTTGAGTCAAAGAAACTCATAGGCACCCGCAGGATATTACTGAGGAGCTGTTCGTGCATGACCCAGGAAGCTCGGATAGTACCAAAGGAAGCAAGACCAGTTGCAATCAGCAGGAAGATACCTAGAAGGAACACAAGCACTGTTCAGACCCTGATGCAGGTGGGGACGTTGATAAGGTACTCTGAATAAAATACATTCGGCTTCTGTTACCTTTGTGTTGCATCTTGAGGACATCATAAACATGTCACTTAATCCTCTCCTATGTTCTCTCAATTCATTCTGTTCTGACTTACAGAATTCAAGCCTCCCAAAAGAATCTATCAACATGTTTGTATAGCATAAGTTATCAAACTGATGATGAGAGCTTGATAATCTTTTTATGCTGTTTATGATGATTCTCTGTTCCTCCAGAGACAAAGGAGCTTTTTTCCTGGCAGTCTGAGTAGCAGATAATAGCAAGTGGTCTGATTTTGGGGAAACTTACTGTTGCTTGCACCCAGTGTTCCATAGATTCCAACACGCATATCACGTTGTGTGACCGGATAGGTCTCATTCTGATAGCGTAGAGCATCATTCGTCCAGTCACTAAGCCAGAGGTTGAAACCAACGAAGGATGCAGCTTGTCCAATATAACCGAGGAGGATGCTTATTGAGAGGCCCCAACCGACAGCACGAAAATATCGCAGATATGTAAACAGCTTTACCTGCATAGCACAGCATTGTTATGAATCATACACTGCACAATTGTTTTGCACTTTATAATATCAGGTCCTGCAGACTCCTTACATTCCAATAATTCTAGGTCTCACAATTACAGGTGAAACTCGAAAAATTAGAATATCGTGAAAAAGTCCATTTATTTCAGTAATGCAATTTAAAAGGTGAAACTAATATACGAGATAGACTCATTACATGCAAAGCAAGATAGTTCAAGCCATGATTTGTCATAATTGTGATGATTATGGCTTACAGCTCATGAAAACCCCAAATCCACAATCTCAGAAAATTAGAATATTACATGCAATCAATAAAACAAGGATTATACATAGAACAATATTGGACCTCTGAAAAGTATAAGCATGCATATGTACTCAGTACTTGGTTTGGGCCCCTTTTGCAGCAATTACTGCCTCAATGCGGCATGGCATGGAAGCTATCAGCCTATGGCACTGCTGAGTGTTATGGAAGACCAGGATGCTTCAATAGTGGCCTTCAGCTCTTCTGCATTGTTTGGTCTCATGTCTCTCATCTTTCTCTTGGCAATGCCCATAGAGTCTCTATGGGGTTCAGGTCAGGCGAGTTTGCTGGCCAATCAAGCACAGTAATCCCATGGTCATTGAACCAGGTTTTGGTGCTTTTGGCAATGTGGGCAGGTGCCAAATCCTGCTGAAAAATGAAGTCAGCATCCCCATAAAGCTCGTCTGTGGAAGGAAGAATGAAGTGCTCCAAAATCTCCTGGTAGACAGCTGCAATGACCCTGGACTTAATGAAGCACAGTGGACCAACATCAGCAGATGACATGGCTCCTCAAATCAACACAGACTGTGGAAACTTCACACTGGACTTCAAGCATCTTGTAGTGTGTCCCTCTCCATTCTTCCTCCATACTCTGGGTCCTTGGTTTCCAAATGAGATGCAAAAGTTGCTCTCATCAGAAAAGAAGACTTTGGACAACTGAGCAACAGACCAGGTCTGTTTTTCTTTAGCCCAGGTAAGACGCTTCTGATGTTGTTTGTTGTTCAGGAGCAGCTTGACAAGAGGAATACGACATTTGAAGCCCATGTCCAGGATCCGTCTGTGTGTGGTGGCTCTTGATGCACTGACTCCAGCCTCAGTCCACTCCTTGTGACAGTCCCCAACACTTTTGAATGGCCTTTTCCTGACAATCCTCTCCAGGCTGTGGTCATCCCTGCTGCTTGTGCACTTTTTTCTTCCACGCTTTTCCCTTCCACAAAACTTTCTATTAGTGTGCTTTGATACAGCACTTTTGGAACATCCAACTTCTTTTGCAATTACCTTTTGAGGCTTTCCCTCCTTATGGAGGGTGTCAATGATGGTTTTCTGCACAACTGTCAGGTCAGCATCTTTCCCATGATTGTGATTCCTACTGAACCAGACTGAGAGACCATTTAAAGGCTCAGGGACCCTTTGCAGGTGTTATGGCTAAAATAGCTGATTAGAGTGGGACACTTTGAGCCTAGAATATTGCACCTTTTCACAATATTCTAATTTTCTGAGATTGTGGATTTGGGGTTTTCATGAGCTGTAAGCCATAATCATCACAATTATGACAAATCACGGCTTGAACTACCTCGCTTTGCATGTAATGAGTCTATCTCATATATTAGTTTCACCTTTTAAGTTGCATTACTGAAATAAATGAACTTTTTCCCGATATTCTAATTTTTTGAGTTTCACCTGTATATTGACATGGATATAATAGAAACAGCTTAGAATATCATAACTAAAGATGGAGCTATTCTCAGAAAGGCTGTAGTGGAAATCCAAAAATTCTTATACTAAGTATCAAATAATGGCCAAAAAAAAGAGTACAAACACACCCAAACAAGAATCGAGACCTCAAAACTAGAATGTAATCACACTTTCTTAGGGACGTGAGAGGAAGAGAAACAAAGGAATAAAGCTGAAAGTGTGGTCTGGACTCGGGAAAAGCAATGCTGAAAACACAAGTCATAATGGCTGCTGCTAGGCAAAAACCAAAGCCCTCCCAAAGCTAGTGTCAGCCCATCCCCCAACTCTTTAATGGGACATGATTGTTTTACAATCCTAGCTCTGCCCAAAAAATCTGAGGGGGAAGCAGTCAATTGGGGAACCTGCTGAAGGAAAGGCAGACTGACCAACACGGCCACACTATTGGACTGATATAATGGTTTCCACAGCTGGCTAGTTTAGCTGCAGCTTGGTCTTATCAGGGCCATGCTGAAGCCCATAGCCTGTTAGGTTAGCATACCTCTTGCCCTCAGCTTATAGAAGGGAAAGCTAATCCAGGACATAGGAAGAGATGAGGAAATGGAACATAATGTCCAGGTAAGTGCAACAACTACAGGCGAGACATAAGGTCAACTGCCAGGACCACAAGCCACAATAAGCAGCCAATCTTGGCTTGATTCTGCCTGGAGCTTAGGAGCTCAGCTTGGTTGCTTACCAGCAGCATTGCTTAGAGTAGAGTTGGAACCTGGCTTGGAGCTTAGCAACAACTTTATAAAGCAAAGCTTTATTCCTTCACTATCCTCCATAAACTATCTCTATCTAGTTCTTTGACAAGGGTATAAAATTCCCATGTCTTCGTCTCTTACCTTGCCAGTTTCCATGGCTTCCTTATCAATCAATCTCTGTCCTTTAAACTCTGCCGTTGTTTTCTTCTCATTCAAATGCCCTGGATGACCCTTCCTGATGGATATGTTACTGCTGGTACTTCGGCTAAAACAGAAATGTTAATGGTAAAAGGAAAAATTTCTAGAACATGGTTGGCAATATATTGCACTGAAAAATCTTCCAAAAGGTTTGTAATGCCTATGCAGTATGCACCCTTACCTAAAACAGCTCAGAAAGGAGCCCAGTGATGAAATTCTAGGTTAGCTAATAGAAGTTCAGAGGAGCAGGTTGTTTGATGGCTATTTTGCATAGGTTCTGTCCAGCCATTATAACCCAATGGAGTTTTGGTACATTCAGAGTTCATTCAATTAAACAGTACCATCCATCAGGACACATACCCTCTCTTTTGCAGTACCTGCCTTCTGGAATGAGATCCCCCATGGCTCCCACCCTGATGCAAATCCTGGAATCTCTAAAAGACCTGAATGTTCTCCCAAGTTAGGTTGGATGGAGCCCCTTATTGGATGTTTTATATAGTACATGTTTTGTGTGTGTGTGTGTGTGTGTGTGTGTGTGCGCATGCATGTGTGTGTGTGTGTTTGTGTGTGTATTCAGATTCCCATCCTTATTTATCTATTTTGTATTGTGTTTTTATTTTGTTTTTGTTATATTGTGAGCTGCCAAGAGATAGGCTGTGGGAAGGAAGGAAGGAAGGAAGGAAGGAAGGAAGGAAGGAAGGAAGGAAGGAAGGAAGGAAGGAAGGAAGGAAGGAAGGAAGGAAGGAAAATGTTTTATTGTGTAGATATAGAGGGACTACAGAATTCCTTGTCAGGGTGGTTGGAGGTAATACAAAGTATAACATTGTATGGAAGATCCTACTTCTTTGATAGTATTAACACTTTATGGTGGTAACTTATTTCTTGGAGCTAGATCCAAGACTTGGAATAAGGTTACTCGTGTCATTCTCTGAGCCTATATTATTACCGCAACAATATTAGAAATCAATTTCTCAACACCTGCCTTCATAACATTTTTATTATCCTTGCATATACTTTTGGTCTGGGTAGAATTTGAAGAACGCCTTGTCCTGGAGCTTTCAGCTTGGCTTTGCTTAGCAACAGATGTAGCTGAGATGAACTAAGCTATGTAGTTTTCCATCGTGGAAATATGGTCCACAATAGAACAAGGCAACCACCAGAGCAAAGGTGATAGAGAACTGCACAGAAGATTAGCTTTGCAAAATGGGTCAGGAGAGAAAGATGTTCTGAACTCTGAAAGCATCCAAGCAAATTGATAGAAACCTCTATCAAGGTGCTATCAAGACAAGTGGGTGAGTGAATGTCCTCAGTCCTACTTTTCAAAAGGATTTATTGAATTTACTCTGGTCCTTAGCTGCATTTGCTGCCTCATTGTGTATTTTACTTTTTTTCCTCTGTTTTATCTTGTTACTCAGCAAGAATTAAGGTAGAATTAGAATTAAGGTAGAAAAAATAAATACACATCCCATATATCTAGAAGATTAGGGCAAGCTATGGTACGACAAGCATGAAGACAATGATATACTGGGTATACTGGAGCTGAGTGTCATTATTAGTTACTTCTGTGGCACAACACATTAGAAAGGAACATTTTCTTAAAATTGCATATTTTGGAGAGGTGCCCACTGCTTCACCTGATAACTTTTCCTTAGCCACAAACATTAAGGGAAGCCAGACATTGCTGTGGTTATAGAAAGAGTTGTCATTATAACAATGAATTGCCTGAGAACCTTTTTCTATCCTTTCTATTTGTTGCTAGTGGATGTTCTGCATTATGGTAAACAGCAGAACAAAGCTTTGTAAATTATGGTCTGTGGATGACACAAACCAGCATCAGAAGGACAAAGATAAAATTTAGGTTGCTGAGCTGCTTCCAGTGATGCTTCAATAATTTATGAAGAAAGATAACAAAACCAGGATCGGGAGATATGCAAAAATCACAAAAGGGCAGGAAAAAAGAAGGGAAAAAACTAGTGACTGAAAAGAGGAGGGAAAAAACCAAGTGGAGAATAGGGAGACAGAAAGGGAACAAAGGAATAATGGGCTTGTAAAAGAACTGACCTGCGACTGAAGATTTTTTGTTGGACGCTGGCCTCATTCTTCTGTGTCATAGTCACCACATCAGCTGGTATTTCTTCAGTTACAAGTTCAGGATAATCATCCAGTTCCTGCTCTTCTTCCAAGCCCGCTAAAAATAACCAAGAGCATGGGATATTTGAATAAAAGGATGGAAACAGCCCCAGGTGAGCAAATCTGAAGATCATCATATTGCAACTTATTGCCGTGATATGTATTTTGTTATAACTTCATCTTAATTAACTCATGTTAAAACAAGAGTAATTCCAGATGCTGTATCTTTAGTTATTGTTATTACTTTACCCATAGCTTCTTCTTCATGTATGTTATCCTGCTGGTTGCCATATGTGTTGAGCAACTGAGCAAATGATCCACTATTTGCCAGTAAGGTGCTGTAGGAACCACGTTCTGTGACAGTTCCAGCCTCTAATACGACAATATCATCAACTTGTGCAAGGAAACTTAAGTTATGAGTCACTAGGATCCGTGTCTGTAGCACAAATAAGTGTAACAAATTCAAAGAATAGTTTAGTATTCCTAGTCACACTATCCTGGATTTAGGTCATGTTAAATAAACAATGATTCTACAAAGCATTCAATGTCCTCAACATGTTTTCTCTTTCTTTTTTTAGACATTTTTAAGATTCATAATGAAGTTTATTTGTCTTAAAAAATTTTATAAGAATTTTGATATGAATAAATAGAAAGAAGTGGAAAAAATGCAATTATAGGAAAAGAACAAAATAAAGCAGTATCAAACCTCAAAAGGGGTAAGCTATCATATCACATACCCATCACATATAAAACAATACTAAAGCATATTAAAGAAAATAATTCTCTATTGTTGTAAAGTTTCATAAAATCAATGCCAAAGGAACGCATTATCTGATTATGTGCTATCAAGTCATTTTTAACTCCTAGCAATCACATAGATTTTCTCCATGATGATCAAAAGGAGAAGATATTGTGTTGTTTTTTAATCAGTTGATAAAATTGCCTTTTTAAAAACAGATAAATTACATATTTCTTGAATTTTAACATCAGAAATACTACTTTTCCATTTCTCAAAAAAATTCCCTAGCCCAATAAAACCATGGCTCCTCAAAAATAGAATATTATTGCCAATGCAGTTCTCAAATACTTAATTCTTTTCATGATTAGATAAGTGTTCTGCCCTTGGTCTCTTTACCCCTCCTTTATATTTTTCAACCATCTGAATTTCAGTATGCAAAATTTCCAGATTTCTGTGCCCCCCCTCAGCATATGCCATGGCCTTTTTCTTACAGTTTTTACCTGGGGCCTTCTTGAAATATCCTATGGCCCCAGCTGAGAACTGCTGACATAGGCAATCAAGTCTACTCTTTTCCCTGCATTTTATTGTAAGGGACAAGAGCCAACCATGAGAAACTTATGTCATTCATTAATGATCATTCTTCTTAGAAATCCAACTGAGGAAAATGTTAAAGAGGACTAATGAGCTGCCCTTTTGAATAGTCTTATTGACTTTTAAACCAGCTGAAAAACCAAATCTTAAAAAAATCTTTGCACCAAAGCTAGTCAATATCTTTTAGGATTGGGATTAGTATTAGTCTTGTTATGCCCCCACCACAGGCCAGCTTGGATGAGGAGGACAAGCTGAAGCCAGGCTCATCAGAAAGAGGAGATGCAGGGCATCCAAAGACTGAGGAGACCATCATGGCTGACAGGGAAGCAGTTTTGGGAACATCAGGGAGTGGGGTAAGTATTTGACTGGATGAGCAGCTGCCTGCACAAGCATAAAAAGAAGAGATAGGAGCGGTAGCTGGTCAACTCTGATGAGAACAGCCGTCATCTCCGCCTGATCCATGGACAGCGAGAACCAAATGCTGAGAGGCACAGCAAAGATGCAGCCTTGGTCCTCCTAATGGAAAACATCAGCCAGGGTCGACTTAAGCAGACAGAGAGGGTTGGTTGGTTACTGGAGACAACCATTCATAATTTGTCATTTTGTGCATGCTCTTGACTTCCTTGTGCCTTGAACCTCTTTATTTCTTGTTGATTTCGTTGTGCCTTGACTCCTTAGACTCCATGTCGATTTCCTCATGCCTTCAACCTCTTGACTTCCCATTGACTTCATCGCGCCTTGACTCCTTGAACTCTGTTTTGTTTTGAACTCCTTGAACCTATTGACTTTGCACTGATTTTGTTGTGCTTTGAATTCATGGAACCATGTTTGCCTGTGCTATGCTTTGAAACAAGAGAGTTGGGGTGATTTACCTGGCTAATGTCCCATCCTCTCCATGCCTTAGAAGCAAAGAGGACTATGGTTTGTTGGAACTTGCACTTGGGACCTGGGGAATGACAAAGGGATTTGGCATGTGCTCATGTGCTTCTGTGGAATGGGACAGGACAAGTTTCCTATATGGGCTATGTTCTGGTCTCTGTTATTATTTTCTTCTAAGAAAGAAACATATGTTAATTTTATAATAATAACAAATACAAAATATCCACAATCCTCAAAACACAACTCATAGTGCAAATTTACCTTATTCTGTAACAGTCCTTCCGCCCAAGCACTTTGTCAAAAATGTGCCGTCCTACATGGGCATCCACAGCTGAGAGGGATCATCCAGTAAGTAGATATCCGCATTGCTGTATACAGCTCTAGCCAGGCTAACACGCTGTTTCTGACCACCACTCAAGTTAATTCCCTATGAAAGAAAATACACTGAACCTCTCTATGATCCATACCAGTGCACAGAAGATTAATTCCAGGGTTACTTAAATCATGCAGTTTAAAGTATTTGCTTGCTTGCTGGGCTTAGTTTTTGTTGGCACAATTAGAGAGATGGAATTAGCCAGTCATTCAAGATAGGAGAATAAGAGTGGTTAAGGTGTGATAAATTTTCCTGATAAATCTGGTAGAAATTAAACTAATTAATATACTGGCTCCTACCACTCCACCTCTCAGTGCTTCTTTGATTACTGAGCTCAATGGTGATACCTTTTCTCCAATCTCAGTCAGGTCTCCTCCTGGAAGCAATTTTAAGTCAGGATGCAAAGCACAGGCCTCTAACACTTGTTGATATCGAGTCTCATCTAGGGTGGACCCAAAAATGATGTTGTCTTTCAAAGTGGCATTTTGTATCCATGCTTGCTGAGGCACGTAGGCCATAGAGCCCTGAAGGAAATGGAAAAATTATGTCCAGCTACTTAAGATGATAACTGGAAAGAACTATTATCTTTTGTTAGCAGTTGGATAAAGGAGGAGTACAGGGAAAAGAAATGATATTCGTTGACTACTAAAGCCTGTGGCAGAGTAATTTTAAAAAAACAATCAGATGAGGGATTGGACTGGATTCCTTCAGACTGCAGGCAACAATTCACAGTTTTGAAGGACCAGCTTTGTAGAAAAGTTATCTACAAGGGAATAAGCTGGCATAGAAATTCTCTGGTAGGCTATCTATCTACTGGGAATGGAACAGGATGTTTGTTTAATTCCTGTTTTAAACAGAAGTGAGCTTCCAAACACTGACCTCACTTCAGGATTCTACCAGAGTACTTTGTTCTATTTATTACATAATCCATATTTAATTCAAGAAGAAAATATTTTCCTTCACCTGAATATTGATGTGTCCCTTGATGTTCTCCATCTCGCCCAACATGGCAGATATCAATGAAGATTTTCCTGATCCCACAGACCCCACTATGGCCACAAGGCTTCCATGAGCAATTTCAAGGTGATGCTGTAGAGAAGAATGTCATATAAACAGGTATTAAGAATGCCTGGAGGCAGTTTTAAAAATGGTTGTCAGACCCTAGGCTAAAGAGCATAATCTCCAATAAAGCAATGCCAGACATCCTCTAAGAACAAAGGAAAGTGTTTGTTTGTTTGTTTGTTTAGTGCCCAACTCAGTATGTCACTGAATAAAAAGAACTCCCATTCCACCCACAACCCAACCTGTGATCTATATGGTGACTTACTCTTTTATAGTGACATCAGAATCCTGGTCCCAGGCAAAAGAGGCCTCATGGAATTTCACATCACAGGCTGCAAGAGGAAGGAAAGGAAACATGAGAATGAACTACTCAGCTGAGACCCAGTACGCAAACATGCTTGTACTTCTGCGTATTTTCTCAAAAGCTTTACCTGTTCTGACCACCCAAGCCTGAACCCCAAAATTAATTTACCAGGGATGGAATTATGCCATATAGCTGAAGTGTTCAGGTCTTCACTACCCAGGTACCGCTCTAGTCGATCAGCAGATACTTTCACCTATAAAAATTAAGGATAAAGTCAGGCATGGCAGCTCCAGAGCCACCAGGCAGTCTTCTTGGATGCTTCCTAGAATCTACTTCATGGTTTTCAATATTCCAAGTCAGATTGAGGGAGGACCACCAGTCATTTAGATGATTTAACTTAAATTCATAATATCTTAACTTCTATACACATTCTAATGGAACGCCTTTGCCAATGGTACAAAATAAATATGGGAAAGAGATCGGCACTAATTCTCAAGACAGGCTCCTTCTCCCCTGATGTATATATTCCTTGTAAGGCTGCTCACTTGCACCATGAAGGACAGTGTCAATGGAAACATGCCAAGTGGGAAGCGCAGGATATTGAAAAGTGCTATAGAAGTAAAGGCCTTCTGTGCATCCAAGATGTTGTCCTCATCCACCATCACATAGACAGCAAAGGTAGCTACAGAGACCTAGGTGGGAGAAGTGGGAAAAAAAGGAATTGAAAGTGGTTGCACTGGGGTTATTTAGTTTCTAAAGAACATCTTAACTTAAGAGTCTGGAGAAATGACCACCAAGGAAAGACTATAAGCTGGAGAGAGATTTAGAGTATGAGGGAGAGATGTGAATTGTTGCACTTTTCCTCCCATATAAACAATTCTGCTTTGTTTTTTTAAAATTTGCACACATTTTTGGTAAGCATTTGTAATACATACATTTTTGTGCATTTTCCTAGTGAGCACATTATTTGCACAGGAAATCTTTCCATAGGAAATGTCCATCGATATACAGTATTTCTATAATAATATCTGCATTAATATAGTTAAGACTTTTCTGTGATATACATTAATGCATGTTGATTTTGGTACCTAGCTTTTAGGCTGTAAATTTCATTGCAGAAATCAGGAAAGTGCACATATTTGGTATGTTCATGAGTCATCCTATACATTCAATAGATTCAAACTAACATATTTATTTAAACAACTTAATAAAACAAATTCCTCATCTACCTCTAATTTGTGGCATGAAGATTATCTTTCTACACCAAATCAAGCCTTACCAGCAATAAAAACTATAATAGGTTCCTTCTTTAATTTATGCTTACAAATATATTGTTGGTTATTAAAATGGTTACCATTAAAGTAATGTAGTGTGCTCTAAAACAGCTAAAATTAATCCTTCGCTAATTACTTCTAATTATAGTTAAGTTTCTGCTTGCACTTCAGACTCTTTACTTTAAATCAGCCTTTCTCAATCTGGCTCTCAACTGTCTTTGACTATCAGACTCATTATTCATAGCTAGCTTTGGCTTAAGAATTTTTTTATTTGTATTAGGCTTATATGCCGTTCCATTCATGTCTGATTCCAATGGGGTTTCCAGAAAGCAACAAATATGGGAAGGTAAAATGTTGCTTTGTGAAGCAGATATACAGTTAACCTTCAGTCCATGAAAAAAAAAATTTAGTAGGATGGTCATGGATTTGCACTAAGTACATCCAACTTTTGCAGTCTTCGATCCAAGCTCAGAGTGTAATATTTTGTTTTAAGATGATGCTTTAATTGAAGACAGTGAATCTTCATAGCTTTGTCTTGGTTCTAAGTCAACAAACCTTTGGATATCCCTCTTAATTAAAATTAGTCAAGCTAGAGATCATGTTTTCCTAGCCTGCTATCCTGCACATGTGTTAACACTAAAACCCTGAAAGACAAGGCCATGTGAGAAATTGCTAAGTTGCTGCAGGACTCATCCTCATGAACAGAATCAAACTGAAAGATGCTACAAAATTTCTATTTGTGTTTCACATTTCACTTACTTGTTTTCCTCTTCTTAATGCCCCTCCCATTCCCTGGATTATCTTACTAGAATAGGTGCACAAGAGAAGATGAAGATGCCAAATGACTGTAGATGGAAAAAGTGCAGCAGCCCTTTCAGTTCCCAAGCCCGGATCTTTTCAACTTGCTTCTGAAATGAGAGCTCCCAAGCAAAAAACTTCAGGATCTGAAAGATACCCATCAATAGTCAGAATGTCAGAATGGTCGCGCATTTGGCAACTCCAAATTTCAACTAACAAATGCTCTGTCTTACACATTGGTAAAAAAAATCAAAACACCAAATACAAGTTAAGCGGAAGTGATCTCGTAGACAACCCTCACTCTGTTACAGACCTAGGAGTACTTATCTCAAACAATCTAGGCCCCAGAGCTCACTGTAACATCATTGCCAAAAAGGTTTTAGGAGTTGTTAACTGATGGGTTCCAAAGACCAGTCATTGTGCAGAGTGCCAAGATGTCTGACTGCCTGGGCAGCGTTTATTACTTTACATTTTTACAAGCAAGAAAGAGTAGCATAGATACAGCATTTGGATTGGAGAATAGATCCCACATGGATGAAACCTCCCAACCACATTGGTACAACCTCCCAACCAATCCTTAGGAATAGTGGTGATGTTAGTAAATGAGATCATCTATAAGTCTGGAAAGTCTGGGACTTTCCAACCCAAGATAGAGAATGAGATCATGCCAAGAACAAAGAGGCCTATATAGATTCTAAACGCTGCAGTTTGCTGCTAGCGCCTAGCGCCATCTATAGGACCTCAATATACAAATTACTACTACAGTTAACCTTATTTTGCAAAGCTTCTTTTCCGGCAACATTGAATTGTTAACTAGGGCATACAAAACCTTTGCCAGACTAATTCTCGAATACAGCTCGTCCGCCTGGAACCTGCACTGTATATTGGAGATTAACACAATTGAGTGGATTCAGAGGTATTTCTCGAGAAAAGTATTCCAGTCCTCCACTCACAGTAGAATTCCCTATGCCTCCAAGCTCAAGATTTTGGGCCTGGACAATTTGGAACTGCGCCACCTGTGGTCCAATCTAAGTATAGTTCACAAAATTGTCTGCTATAACATCTTGCCTGTCAACGACTTCTTCAGCTTCAATCACAATAATACACAGGCAAACAACTGATACAAACTCAAGGTAAACCACACTAAACTCCATTGCAGAAAATACGACTTCAGCCACAGAGTGGTCAACGCCTGGAATGCCCTACCAGACTCTGTTGTTACAGCCTCAACCCCTCATACCTTCAGCCTCAACTGTCTACAGTGGACCTCACCCCATTCTTAAGAGGTCTTTAACGAGGGCGTGCATAAGTGCACCAGTGTGCTACCATTCCTGTCTTACTGTCCCCATTTATCTGTATTTACTTCCTTTGTTTCTGTTTATGTTCATACTTATACTTATCTTGTACATGTTTGACAAACAAACAAACAAATAAATAAATAGAAGAGAATATATGTAGCTCAGAGTTGAATCATGGAATCCTTGGTGCTCTCCAAGACTGGTTATTCGCTGGCAGATGTTTCATTATCTGACTGGGTAATATCATCAGTGCTAGTGATTGTGAGGAAAATGGAGAAAATCACATCTCCACCAACATTGGCAAGGCAAGCTATTATATATAAAAAACAAACCCCACACTTAGTAGCACTAATGATGTTCCCTAGTTGGGTAATGAAATGTCTGCAATCAAACAACCAAGTTCAGAAAATACAAAAAACTCCAGATATTCTTCATATATGGGGCTCAGTCATACTGAGATCTCCAATAATTCAAAACAAATGAGATGGCTTCATTCCACTCTGCTTCCATTTTTAAGGTGGGCAACACCCAGCCCATTGGACTACTATGTAAACTGATAACACTCAAAGAGAACATAGATACTGTCACATATTTGTTTCGGGATGGCATCTAAGAAGGGACTTCAGGTAAATCACAGCTGCCATATATCTTGCCTGGCTAATCTGAGACATACAGTTCACAAATCTTAAGATATCCTTAAGTACTCTACTGCAAATTAGTAGTGCGATTTTCTGTTTGAGACAGAACACACACAATTAAGTTGTTTAGTCCTTGAAACAGATTTTGAACATTTTCAAATTTCTCAATAACCCAATCCTAAAATTCCCACCCCATCCACTACAGCAGGGGTGTCAAATTGGCAGCCCAAGGGCCGGATGCATCACGTGCTGGCCCCACCCCCACCTGGTTTAGTGAAGGGGGAAAAAGTCCGAATACATCACGTGACAACGCCATGACAACGCAAGTTTGACACCCCTGCACTACAGCCTCAGATCACCCCACCCAAATATACAAAAAAAAAAACCCTGTGATCCCTGCCCTTCAGAATGTTGTTCACTCTGATTTATACCATGACTGGAAAAATCTACAACCTTGGCTTACTATGGCTTCAGGCTTTTTTCTTCTTCTTTATCTTTCTCCACTTTTGCCTTTGGCCCTATCCAGTGATGTTTATAGACCAGAGTGCAAGTGAGGAAATGTGTATCCCAACAGGAAAAAGAATCCCACTTAACCCTAGTCTGACCAATGCAAGGTATAGCAATAAAGCCCCACTGATGGCAATCAGTTTATTGCTCACCTTGATGCCATTAAGAATTTCATTCATTATTTTCATGCGTTCATCCTTGTGCTTCATATTTTTCACCTGATAAAATAAATGAAGTACATATCAGAGCTGAGAACAGAATCATATAAAATATTAGATGTTTATGAGTACACCTCAACTGGTTGATTGGTTTTGTTTTGCCTTAGACCAACAGTTCTGAAATGCTTTGATCCAATCACTCCTCTCAAATCAATATAAAAACAAAACCACCCAGACTTGAGTTATTTTACTCAAGCATCTCAGCAGCACGTAACCAAAGCCATCACTTACAAACAATTACAAATGCCCAATTACAAAAACCATTACCCTCAGAGTAAGCCCACATTGCCACCAGTTTAAGATGCCTTCGATAATCAATGGGATTTGCTGCTGTTTCTGAAAGGAAAATGAGGGACTGCAGCTTTGTCTTACTGGGTATGTTGTAGAGCAATGGTGAAAATGGGTGTATCCTGGGTGAAAATGATGCTAATATTAATGTTAAGGATTATCAAGTAAAAATTATTTTATTATTGTGGGATAATAAAAATGCAGGGCATATTTAGTTTAGTTTATTTACTTTATTGTCATTGCACCATGTACAACAAAATTAAATGCCATCTTCAGTGTACATTATAACTATAAAACACAAATACACATCCATCACATTCTATACAATTGAATTGAAAACCTCTGATATTGCATTAATATTGCAGTATACAGTAGAATTCAATATAGTTTTTGATATATTTAATATATTTGGTCCAAAATCCCTGAAATGGAAGGGACCATCCAGAACAGTGAGTCAACTCTTCTGCTCAGAGCAAAATCCATACTAAAGCATCCCAGATAAAATGGATGCTTCGCTTCCACTTGAACACATCCAGTGAAAGAAACTTGATCACTTCTCTTGGCAACTGATTCCACTGTCAAATCCACGTTTGGGGAAGTTTTTCTAACATCCAATTGAAACTTACTTTGCTGTACAGTTCAATTAATCTATTCTATTATTCCAGGATCTTTTTCATATGAATTATTGCCAAGCCATGTACCCTATTGCATGTAGAACCTGTGCATTTGTCCCTGTTAAATTTCATTCTATTATTTTTAACCCATTTCTTAATCTATCAGAACTTTCAGAACCTTTTGAACTCCAATTGTGTCTTCAAATGTATTAGGTATCCTTCCCAATTTTATTTAATCTGCTAGTTTGATAAACATTGTGTTCATTTTATCACACCAATTTGTAATAAAAGTACCATAGAATAGAGGAACTAGGGTCTTATAGCCCTACAAATTTTTTCAATTTGATGAAAAGCAGTTGGTGTTTGAGCATGGTTTTCCTAGCCGTTCACTGAATTGTCGTGACAGCCACCTCACAGTTAATCACTGTGCAAATCAGCATGTCATGGAGCACTATGTGAAATGTATTGCTGATATCAAGTAACAATACCCTCAGACTATTCAAGAAATGAGATAAAATTAGTCTGGGCAAAATTTGTGCTAAAAATCTATGCTGAGTTCTGATATTTATGATATTATTTCCAACAAGCTTTACAGATAATCTCTGTAATCTTTTCTATAGCCTTTCTAAATATTGATTTCAGACATCAGCTGCTACCTTCAATCTCCTAGGATGCAATTCATGTGTCACTTACTTTTGGGACAACCTCCATAAGATTCAAAGTCTAGAGTGAAAGGATAATTTTGAAACTTTAACTCTGAATTAGCAGTGATGGCTCCAGGAACTGAAAGATATCTGGAAATACACTCTTTACAAGCTCTGGGGATTGGGATGGGTGGGGGAGAACTATGTTGACTTGATTTTTTTCCCTTCCTCCAAGGCCATTCTCAGTCAGTGATGATCAAGAGTGGGAGATCTAGCTCCTGGCACCTGCCTTGTGGGATCATTAAGGGTTGGTACTTTCTCTGTTCCTATTTAACATCTATAAGAAACCTCTGGGGGAGTTCATCTGTCACCATGGGATGAGGTATTGTACTGACACTCAGCCCACGGTTGAGCTAAGCAATTCTGTGACCACCCTCTCTTGGTGCCTGGAGGCTGTTGAGGTCTGTTGAGGTCTGGATGGGGAGCAACAGGTTAAAACTTAACCCTGGCAAAATGGAGTGGTTCTGGGTTAGGGACTCTTTGCCTCTTGGAGTGTTACCATATTTGGTCATGGATGGGATTGCATTGCCATAGACTGACCCAGTGCATAATCTGGGAGTTCTCCTGGACTTGCAACTCCTGCTTGAGGAAGGAGTTTTAACCAGGAGAGCCTTTGCATAACTTTGAATTGTGCACCAGTTATTCCCATTCCTGGACCAAAGTGCCATTCTTATAGTCACCTACACTCTGGTCATCTTGTATTGACTATTGTAAAGCACTCCACATGGGACTGCCCTTAAAGAGTAACCAGAAGCTTCAGTTAGTTCAAAATTCAGCAGCCTGAACAGTTTGTGTGAACCTAGACATGCACATGTGTCACCTCCTCTGTAGGAGCTGCACTGGCTGCCAATCTGCTTCCAGGTACAATTCAAGGTTCTTGTAATCACCTTTAAACCTCTACATGTCTTGGGGTCAGACTATTTGAAGGACCACCTCTCCTTTATTATATCCATCTGGTGGTCCATCAGAACAGGAAGGCAGGATTATGGGGCCCATCTATTAGGGACATACATCTGGTGGGACCACGAAAAAGGGTCTTCTCAGCGGTGACCACTTCTTTATGGAATATCATTCCCCCTGAAGTAAGGTGGCTCCACCCTGTTGCTTTCATAAAAGGTCATAAAATGCAGTTTCATCACCAGGCCTGGGGACAATGAATGGAGATAGAGCTGATTAAGAGGTTGAATAAGTTGCTGCCATGAGGGATGGAGGTAGGGGTGGTGGTTACAGGTTTTATTATATGGCAGACTTTTTCAATGTTGTAAGCCATCCAAAGTTACCTATATGTGAGTTGTGTCACTGTATAAACTTGTTAAATAAATAAATAAATAAATAAATAAATTTTTTTCTCTTATCAACATTGCTGCCTGATTCGCCATTTGTTTGCTTATTTTCCTTCAGTGTGATCAGCTACTTACTTCCATTTGGAAAGCCAAGGAGAAGGTAAACATCTTCATCTACTGTTCCTCCATCAAGCTAGCATTGTTTTCTGAGCCAGAAAGCTGACTAAGCTAAGTGCAGGGGTAAGGAAGAGTTTCCCTGAGACGCATTTCTCAAATGGCCCCTTGGCGAAACATGGCCTTCAGCAAATTCCAATTATGCTGACCCTTCATGACAGTATCTGAAAAAGAAAACCTGTACTTACTTACTTGAATACTCCTGGACTTAGAGACCAGCACAGCATTTAAAGGAATAAGTAGCATCAGCACACCAATCCCAGCAAGCACGGAGGGTCCTAGCTCAATCCACAGAAAGACAAGAGATATAATAATCTGCAGTGGAGATGACCACAGCTGATGCATATAGACTGTGAAATCCATGAAGCGCTGGGCATCTACTGACATCAGATTCACTGTCTCGCCCACTGTTGATTCCTTCCGCGTAACATTGGAGACTGTAAGTGCCTGAGAACAGAATCAATTTTGAGGTTTTGAAACAGAATGTTGTTCAAATTAATCTGCATCCCAATGCTCTTTAAATTGCTTTGATCAAAACCCCAATTATCCCTAACCAAACAAATCACTGGCCAGGAGAGCTGGGAATCAAGAGAAATTGAACCATGAAATATTTGAAGGTTACAAAGCTGGGGAAGAAAGACCATTCTAATATATTAGTTAGGAGCAAAATTTTATTCCACTAACTCAAGGCAGAGGTTAATACATACATACATACATACATGTGTGTGTGTGTATGCATATGTATAAATCAATATATATAAATCAATATAAAGGTCCAGAAGCATCAGATCTACAGCAATGCTAAACAAACCCAACTTTTGCACACAGACCCATTAAGAAGAAAGCATCCTATTAGCACAGATTGGCCAGCATTAGGAAAATCACCACCATCACCAATTCAAGAGACAACTGACCTTTTTATAGATGGCAGCCATAAGGGACGTGCGTAAATTCATTCCAACTTCAAAACACAGCTGGAAATACTGTTGTAGGCAGAGAGACTGCACCAACGCAGTCACAAAGAGCAGCACTGCGAACACATAGCCCTGCCAAAGGTAGGCCTTTGGATCAGATACAAAGTTGATTATCATCCTATATAAGAAAAGATAACCCAAATGCATCACACCAAATGCCATCACCCCAAATGCCATATAGACTTTTAGAGACCATATACCAAGAACATTTCCTGTTGACTCTATCTATACCAGCTTTGTCCTTCTTGGACTCCTCAATCAGGTTTGCAATGCAAGCAATGAGTATCCCACACAGAACTGCACCCAGGAATATTTGGGATTAAGTGGCCCACTCCATCATCTGTGGTTCTGCATTAAGTACATCAACTCAGAAATAAGCTCCATTAGGGTCAGAGGGACCTCTTTACAAATAAGCTAATATAATGTAAACTGTACAGTTTACACTAATGCTGAGAATCACACAGGAGCCAAATTAATTTCTGGGAATGTGGTCTTGGTAATAAAGAGGCCAACCTTTTACAGTGTCTGAGACCATATCCCCTATAGGTATTGTGGGGTAATGATTCAGATTACACCACATATATGAATGAAGATGCAATTTAATTTTTTCTTTTCCTGAGATGTAAAGAGGTTGGGTTGTTTCTTTGCTTTCTAAACCATGTTAATTCTATTTTGGGGCTTACATTATAGTTTATTTCTGTTTCCTGACTCAGAATGGTGAAAAACAAAATTCCTACCGGCAGAAACACCACCATTCCAGGATGCAGAGATGTTTCAAGCAAGGGAAAGTTGGTGGGTGAGTGAGTCACACTGGCAGGGGCCACAAGGAACCCTGTGGTCTTGGGTTGCTTACCTATAACATACCCTATAAATAATTAAGTGGGATTGCAACTGCATTGTTAAACTGGGACAAACTTGTTTTCAGTCCTACTCACAGATATGAGATATGCTGTGATATGGTCACTTACACAACCATCATAAAACAATTTTAAAGCAGAAATCTCGAATGAGATGTTTATTTTGCAGGCTTACTTTAAGATCTTTAACTGGCATTGGCAACTGCACTGAAAGCTGCAGTTCATTGGAGGGGAGGGTCAAAGACTATAAAATGGATGGAAGTCACAGCATACATTGGGAAGGGCTAACTACTAGATCAAGTTTTGTTTTATCTCCTTTTTATACCTACAGTACATCAATTTCAGGGATTACTCCATAATTTTCATGTGAAGGAGGGGAAATTGTGCTATTAGGTTTTCAGCAATCATAGGACTCTGAGGATACCGAAAAATAGACTTAAGTGTTACACATTGCCTCCTTCTTTCCACCTACTGTCAGAACAATTTAAGATATGATGCATACATGACAGTTCATATCCCAGGTGGAAAGAGAACACTGGATCTGAATTTGGTGGTTTGGGATAGTATTAGAAAGAGCTGGGCAGCATATTACATACAAAATGCAAAATGTAGAGAGCAAAAATATTGAAAAAGCAGAAGAGATATCACAGAATAACATTTAGTCTCTATCTAGTGAATCTGACAATAAAAATAAAACAGCAACATGAATGAAGGCAAATATTCATGTCCCTGGATAATGTTGCAGGATCCTTGATCGGTCACCAGGACCAGAAATTTAGTCTTCCAAGCTTTCAGACTCATCCTGGAGCTCATCCTCAGGGAACTTCTCTCTCGACCAGAATGTGTGATCGATCACCTCTGGTCCTGGTGACCAACACAGATAGGATCCTGCAAAACAGCAACAGCATAAAGATTTGTCTCAAAAATTATGGAAATCTTTAAGACGTTTTTATTTTTTAATTTTTACCTAGCTGTTTAACAAAAAATCGACACAATCTTACACCTAAACATTCAGTGTTGTTGCTTTTTATCTCCATGGGATCAGTGAGGCTTAAAAAAAAACCCTGATATAAGGACTTACTTCAGCAGTTGTGGATTCATAAACACCAGAAAATCATGTATCAACTTCAGTGCCACAGATTTCAGAAGCTTTCCAGCACAGGTTTGAAACAAAGCAACAATTAGCCAGTTTTTAGCATAGTAATCACTGGATTGTTCTCCAGCAGTTGCCGTTTTCTTGGGCTTTTTCTCCTTCTCTTCCTAAGTTCAAAGCAAAATTTGGTATCAAGCATCTGCTTATCTCAGTCCTCCAGTCAGACCACATATGATAAGAACCAACCTTATTGTCCACCGGGCGTTCTAAAACTGGGATATAGCAGATAGTGGAAAATTTCATGTGCTAAAATTTCTCCCATTTCCATCATTGCAGTTTTTCAGAAATAAAATGTAAGACTTCCCACAACGTAGTAATATTTACCAGAACTAGTGTGTCTCGACTCTGGGCCTTACTCAAGCCATTTGTGAGGTCAGTGGCTGCTAAACGCTGTTTCCTCTTCCGATGCCAAATCTCTAGCTTTCTTTGAGCCTTCCTGACCCCAGCCTTCATATTCTTCTCAAATGTGCAAAAAACCTGCTGTGTCTTCTCCGAATCCCTCAAATCCCAGAGATCATCAATCTCTAATGGTTTCCGATATCCCTTTACCACCATCCTGAAAGGTATAGCAAATTCCATCAGAGTGTGAAATCGAGACATCCTGCTTACTCTGTATAGCTTTAACAATTAAATGTGAGGCACAAGGGATGTCAATCCTGAGCAGTAATAAGAGTCTATACCCTATTTCCATTTTGCTAAAGTTCTGTATTCACATCCCCACCATGACCATACAACTGCTAAGAAGTTTGAGAAATGTTGTATTGTTCTTTGCTCTTCACTGTAATCACAATATAGCCAATCAATGGCAACATCCATATTCACGTCCTTGCCCTTGCAAACATGTTTAACATTGCAATGACATGAACTGCCAGCATCTCAGATTAAAACATAAACGCTATTGCCTATTGTTGTTGACACTCCCTTGTCATTTTCCAAGTAGAACTGCATACCTGTTATACCAATGGAAAGTGATGGAACTCAGAAAAGAAGCTGTGATCTCTGGGTTCTGTGAAATAAGGGAGGCAGAACTTTTAAGGTTAAACATTTAGGGAACAAAGTGATGACCTTCCAAACAAGAATTGCAGTCACTCCCACCCTAAAATGCATCAGGTGGGTGCTATGGAAAACTGCCATTAAGGCTCAGTAGAAGTGGTAGATGGAAAGATTCCTATCCTATGGGAAGCTGTCTAAAAGCAGACACCCTTCTCTAGAATGCCCATGACTATTCCCTACCTTGGCAATTACTCTGCAAATTGAAACATTTGACTAATGACTCTCACTTTTTCTGCAGCTTCCTTCATTTCAGGAGCAACGTCAGAAATAACTGAAACAAACAATAAAAGGAGTTGAAGTCCATAGGACCCAAGGAAGAAGCTGAAACGTGGTACATCTGTAATGGAGCCCTGCAAGAGAGGAAAGCAAATGCAAATTATGAGTGGAAGTGCCAACAAAATTAAATTGCCTTGATCTTCCCTGGTAACTAGAGATCCCAGAAGAATCCTCCTATGAGTGGTTTTTTTCACACAGATGATGTCCCCCAAATTTCTACTCCTGTAGCATTTAGTGCACGCAGTGAGAGAAGCTACATTTGATAGATGGGTAGCTAAACTGAACGTAGTAATTTTATTTATTTGCAGTGGAAACTTGGCTAAAGGAAAAATTGCTACCAGGGGGCTTTATTACCCGATTTCTCTTTCCGTCTCTTTAGTTTCTCACCTGCACTGCTTGTCGGATAAGTGTCTGGAGCTGAAATATACCACTGATTAAAGAAAACATGAAGAAAAGGAAAAGAATCCCTGAATCTCTGCACGCAGTGAAACGACAGCTATCATGGATCAGCAAAACAAGTATCTGTAGTGTAGAGAAAAGCAGAGAGATTATAAGTCTAAATTGACTTAAGTCCTTCAGAAGAAAATAGTGCCCCATAAAATTGTTCTATCAGGAGGACATGAAACTTATTAATGGAGAGCAGTCTGAAGATTAACTTCCTTAGGTGACAAAACATACTCCACTGCGACAAGGTCAGCAGTACAATGCCTGGTTACTTGCATTTCATAGAAACTGCAGGGAGGATGAAGCAAAAGGCAGAGTTGATTAAATTAATGATGGGAGGGAAAGCTTTGTTCCCATTACTCTGTTTTCTTTTAAACATATTCAGGGCAAACCCCGAAGCTGTTATTTGATCTACTGATGAAAATGTGACAAAATAACAGAATAATGAGTTGGAAGGGATCCTGGAGGACTTCTAGTCCAAACCCCTGCTCAAGCAGGAAACTCTATACCATTTCAGACAAGTGGTTGTCCAATCTTCTTTTTAAAACCTCCAGTGATGGTGCACCCACAACTTCTTTTTTTTTAAATAAAGGTTTTATTTTTCCAAAAAAACAAACGTAACAAACAAACATACAACACATAAATCCATATCAATTTCAAGTATGTCGGTCGGTCAAAAATCACAGTGACTTCCCCTCATTATTCATACTCAATATTACAAACAGGAAAAACTATAATCATTATTATTAATCCTCTATCATATTATGATCTCTATATTGTTTCAACAGTTCTATCTATCTTTATATTCCCAAAATATATTACCAAACTTTTTATCTAACCATTGATAGAACATATTCCATATCTTATAAAACTGCTTTTCTTCTTGGTCCCTAATTTCAAATGTTAATCTACTCATTTCGGCACAGTCCAAAATCTTCTTAATCACTTCCTCCTGCATAGGTGTCTTATCATTTCTCCAGTTTTTAGCAAATACAATTCTGGCAGCTGTCAGTACATTAACAATCAAATATTTCAGTTCTTTGTTAAGTGTCTCTGGTACAATTCCCAACAGGAATATCTCAGGTTTCAAGTCTATATGTTGTTGTGTCATTTTTTCCAACCACATGTGGATTTTAGTCCAATATCTTTTAGCATCAGCGCAAGTCCACCACATGTGGTAGTAGGAGCCAGGTATCTGATGACATTTCCAACACTTATCCGATTTGTCCTTGAACATTCTTGCAATCCTTCTTGGGGATAGGTGCCACCTGTAAAACATCTTATACAAATTTTCTTTATATGCAGTTGACATTGTCATTTTATAATTCTGATCCCACAGTGTTTGCCATCTCTAGATCTATCCCATAACCAAAATATTTCCCCAAGCAATCATTGTTTCCTTAACCTGCTCCTCTTCCATTCTAACTTCTAATAAATGACCATAGAGTTTTTAATCACTTTTTCGTTCGTACCCATCAAAATTTTATCTAGTTCAGTTGGTTTTTTATAAATACCTTCAGTCCTAACATCCTCATCATATCTAGATTGTATTTGCAAATATGAAAACCAATTCATTTTTATACCTTGTTCTTGTAGTGTTTGCATCGATTTGAGTTCACCCTTTTCATTTAAAATCTCTCCATATCTAACTGTTTGTTCCTTCTTATATATTATTGAATATGATAAAGCTTCAATAGTAGATACCCATAATAGAATTTGTATATAATGTTGTTTTCTAGTTTTTTTCCAATTTAAAAATAAAGCTTCTCGAACATAGTGTCTTCTAAAATATCCTTGTTTTTTAATTCCCTTATACCATAAGAAAGCATGCCATCCTAGTAATAAATCATGACCCTCTAAAGTTAACAATCTATTATTTCTCAATGTTATCCATTCTTTCCCCACATCAAACTTGCAGCTTGATAATACAATTCCCAATTTGGTAGTGCAAATCCCCCTCTTGACCTTGCATCTTGTAATAGCTTAAATTTAATTCTTGGCTTTTTGCCCTGCCATATAAATTTTGATGTGATTTTATTTAAATCTTCAAAGTACTCTTTCCCAAGTCTAATTGGGATTGTCTGAAATAAATATAGAATTCTAGGTAATACATTCATCTTAACTGTCGATATTCTGCCAATAAGGGATAGTTGTATATTTTCCCATCTTTCAAGATCTGTCGCTATCTGCTGTTTGATTTTTATATAATTGTCTTCTTTCAAAGTACTGCATCTTGACGTTATATATATTCCCAAATATTTAACTTTATTTGCAATCTGTATCTCTAATAAATCTTCTAAATCTTTCTTGCGTTTTGCTAACATATTCTTTGTTAAGATCTTTGTTTTGTCTTTATTAATTTTTAGACCTGCCACCATTCCATATTCTTCTATTTGTTCTATCAACTTAGGTGCTGATTTAAGTGGATCCTCTAGTATGAATACCAAATCGTCTGCAAACGCCTGTAGTTTATATTCTTCTTTTTAAATTTTCATTCCTTTTATTTCTTCATCTTCTCTGATAGCTCTATTCAGTACTTCTAGTATTAGAACAAACAGCAGGGGACAGAGGCAACCTTGTCTAGTTCCTTTTCTTATCCCTATAGATTCTGTCAACTCTCCATTTACCAATATCTTCGCTGTTTGATTATTATATATTGTCTCAATAGCCTGTATAAAGTTTTTTCCAAAGCCCATTTGCATCATTTGCAATATCAAAAACCGCCAGTTCACATTGTCGAATGCTTTTTGAGCATCTAAAAACATCAGTGCCATCTGTTTTCAGGGTGTGCTTCATAATACTCCAAAGTATCTAAAATTATTCTCACATTTTGCTTGAATTGTCGTTTGGCAAAAATAAAAAAAATCCATTTTGATCCGTGTGAATAAATTCATTTAAGTATCTTTTCATTCTTTCTGCCAGAATTGAAGCAAAGATTTTATAATCTGAATTCAACAATGAGATAGGTCTATAATTTTTAACTTGTTGTAGGTCCATTTCTTCTTTAGGTATAAGGGTAATATAAGCTTCCAACCATGTCTCAGGTATTCTCTTTTTTAGTAGCACTTCATTCATCACTTCTAGAAGGGGAGCGCTTAACACTTCCTGGAAGGTCTTGTAAAATTCTGCCGGTAAGCCGTCTGGGCCTGGTGCTTTTCCTGTATTTTGTTTCTTCAAGGCTTCTGTCAATTCCATCATGGTTATGTTCCCTTCTAGCATTGTTTCAATGTCTTTAGGTATCTGTGGTAGTCTTGTCTTTTGTAGATACTGTTCAATTTTTTCTTCTAGAATACCTTCTTGAGAGTAGTTTTTCATAGTAGTCTCGAATAATTTTTTCTTTTCGTCATTCCCATGCTGTATATTCCCTTTTCCATCTATTAATTGGCTAATTTTCTTTGTTTCTCTTTCCTTTCTAATTTTATACGCTAACCATCTTCCTGGCTTATTAGCATTTTCAAAGTAATTTTATTTAGCGCCTTTAATCTTTTGAGCGACTTCTTCCTTGTCCATTAAAGCCATTTTATGTTTAATCACATCCATTTTCCTTTTAATATCTTTCCCTTGCAGTGATTGTTGTA
The DNA here is from genome assembly GCA_009733165.1 of Naja naja. Lineage (NCBI taxonomy): Eukaryota > Metazoa > Chordata > Lepidosauria > Squamata > Elapidae > Naja > Naja naja. The sequence continues at coordinate 140,112,989 of CM019151.1, read as the reverse complement.
GTTCTTTTTCCAATTTCATGAAATCATCTTCCAATATTTTAAGTGTCTTCTTCCGTTTAATATTTCTTTTCCTTATATAGTCAATTATCTGACCTCTTGTATAAGCCTTCATCGCATCCCAGCGAGTTTGTAGTGATGTATCTTCTCTTCTGTTTTCCTTGAAGAAAAAGATAAGTTCTGTCTCAATTCTCTTTTTAAATTCTTCTTTCAAAATCATGTTATTTAATGTCCATCTAGATCTTCTCCTCTGTCCTTTCCAGGCAACTATCAGTGGATTGTGATCCGCCCAGGTCCCACTTTCGATTTGAATTTTCTGTATATCGGAGAGCATATCTGCAAATGCCCATACCATATCTATTCTTGACCATGATTCATGTCTATTTGAATAAAAAGTAAATTCTTTATTTCCAATATTTCTCTCTCTCCATATATCTTTAATATTCATTTCTTCTATCATTTGAAAGAAGGACTTGGGTAGCTTTCTTCTAATTTTCTTTTTAGTTCTTTCAGATTTGTAGTCAAGTTGATCATTAATTATCCCATTAAAATCTCCCATCAGAAAGATATTTGCATAGTCTAATTCAATCACTTTTTGATATAATTTCTTATAAAATTCTTCTTGATTCTCACTTGGTGGGTATATTGCTATCAAAAGCATTTTAGTATTGTTATCCATTATCTCCACCATTAAAATCCTCCCTTCTTCATCTGTATAAATCAATTCTGTAATAATTGTATCTTTAATATATAGAGCCACTCCTCTTTTTATATTGAGCCAGTGATGTAAATAGCTTTCCTAACTTTCTTTGCCTTAATACATATTCATATTGCTTTTTAATATGGACCTCTTGCAGACAAATTATATCAAATTTTAATTTCTCTAATTTATGAAATATTTTCCTTCTTTTGGCAATTGAATTGAGTCCATTTATATTCATTGAAATCAATTTTTCCCTTCCATTTTAAGTCTTATATATAGGTTGTTTTGCTCTAGTCGTTCTAACTTCTTTTTGTTCTCTAGGTAAACCGCCTACTGCTCCAAGTTGTTCTTCTTCACTTATCATTGCACCTTCCTTTGGAAGTTCCACAATCAATTCTTCATGTTCTCCATTTCCCTCTTTTCCTCTGAAATAGCCATCATAGAATGATTCTGCCTTCTCCACTGTGTCAATTCTATGTCTTTGTTCCCCACACAAACAAGAGGCCTTCTGGTATTAGCCATCTATAATTTATTCCTCTCTTCAGTAATTCTCTGGATAAAAACGCATATTCTCCTCTCCTCTCTCTTATTCTTCTTGGTATCTGTTTCAGTACCGTGACATTTTATTGTTGTGCTTCAACGTCTTATCTCTGACTGCTTGCAATATTTGTGATTTGATACTCTTCTTAGTAAATCTAATATGAATTTCTCTTGGAAGTTTATTCCTCGTTGCATATCTTGTAAAGACACGAAATATTTCATCTATTCCATCCCTCATCTTCTCTTCCATTATTTCTAGCAGTTCTGCCAAAATCTGTGTCATTTTCTCCAATAAATTTTCACCCTTCTCTTCCTCAACATTTTGGAATCTCAAATAGAATTCGATCTATCAATTTGCTTGAGAGATTCATTATGGTCACTCTCAACTTCCCTTAATCTGGTGTTAAAACTCTTCATTTCCTTGTCTCTTTGTTCTTGCTGCTCTTCAACTTTCTTCATCCTCTCACCATATTTCTCCATTGTTTGCTGTAAAGCCCTTATATTTTCATCTGTCTTATCTAACTTCTTTCCAATCTCACCTACTGCTTGTAAAATCTTCTGTATTGCCTCTTCTGTTGTGGGAACCGTTACTTGTGGAATTGAAGATCTTCTACTCATTGTTGCAGAAATTGTCAGCACCAATTCCAAAAAGGAGGAAGAAAAAAGGAATGAAGGCCAATAACAAAAAATAAAAATAAAAATTAGTGTTATAAAAAGGGAAAGGAACAATCCTGTTTAACAAGAAAAAGGGGAAGGAAATAGTAAGAGGAAAAAAAAGAGGGGTTCAATTACGTATCAATAATATATCAATAATTTGAAAAAAGGTAAAAATTTGAAAACTAAGAAAAGAATGTATAAATAAAAAACTTGAATTTAAAAAGGAAAAAAGGGAGAGAAAAAAGAAAGGGTCCAATGTACAAAGTGAAAAACCAACTCTCGAAAGAAAAAAGGCTGAAAATTGAAAAATAGGAAGATATCAATAAAAAAATAAAGAATAAAAAATAGTAAAGTAGTAAAATATCCTTTAGGAATAACAAAATATATTTTTAGGGGCTCCAATTATGAAGAATTAAATTCCAAACAATAAAAAGCCTTGGCAGGAAGCAATATCACTCTTTATTCCATTGCCACTATGCAAAGTCCAGAGCTTAACTAGTGAAAGAGGAAAGATAGCAGTTCCTCTGTTTTTGCCTCTCAAAGAAATCCAGTTCTTTTATTTTAAAACTCTCCAAGGTCACTTTACTCTTCAGTTCCGAACTGCAGGCTCAAAGAAATTCCAAAAGCACCTATCCAGCACTTTCTAATCAACAGAGCCTTGGATACAGTCCTTGCAAGTGTATATGTTTATATAAGATAACGGGCCTCTAGGTAGCAATATCGTATCTCGCAACCAACTTTCACTTCCTTGCCAGATGGCTCCCAAAATGTATCACTTCCTGTCTTATTCAAAACAAGAAAGACAGAAAAAAACCTCGGTGGCCATTTCTTATATGCAAAAATGAAAAGTAACCGGATCAAAATAACCAAATTACATTAGAACCCCTAGTGCCAAAAAAAAGGAAAAAGAGACAAAATTCAAAAAATATAAAAGGTATTCAAGGACTCCCAAGAGAAAAAAGTAAGAGGAAAGTCTTTAGAGCCATAAAAAGAAAGAAACAAAACTCTTTACTTTCAAACCCAATCTCTTCCGCCTCCTAGTCCATCTCGCTCTCAGTTTCACACCATTAGAATTGCTAGGGTGTTCCCAAAGGGTTAAAAACAAAATGATCTCACCGACGGACAAACTTCTTCCGATCTCATTCCTCGGAGCTGTCACAGCTTCTTCAACCCGATGGCTGCCTCAGCACGTTTCGGGTAAAGGGGCTGTCCTGGATCAACCAGGGACTTTGCGACATCCCTGGGATTAACAGAAGGCGCCCCCAACTTTCACCAACCCTACGAGTCGGTTTAGATCCCGGGGGACCGTCCCGAAGTGGCAGTATCAGGGGTGATCTCAGGGGTCAAGATCACCTCCGTCTCGCAGCGACTCCAGCTCCACCCATCTGGTGCACCCACAACTTCTAAAGGCAAGCCATTCCACTGATTAATTGTTCTAACTGTCAGAAAATTTCTCCTTATTTCTATGTTGATTGTCTCCTTCATTAGTCTCCATCCATTGCCATATAAATGCAGCATCTTCAAGTAGTTTGAATGAAACCTGATATATCTGTTTTAAATCAGAGGTTTCTTTTTCTTAAACAACATAAAAGAAAATGACCAGACCCAAAAAGCTGATTAAGAATCTTACATGCAATACTTTGGGGGAAAGTCTTTGAATTTCCTCTCCTCTAAGACAGTCCCTTCTAACCTCATGCCATTAGATGTGCTGAACCAACACTTCCATCATGAGTCGCCACACTGGGGAACATTGGCCTAAAGAAAATCCACTGTCAAAAATTTTAATGAGTACTAATCTAAAACAATGGAATCAGATTGATGCTGAATTTATCAGTCTGGAATCAGCAATGTGGAGAGAAAACCACATAAAGAATGCTTTTATCCTGATACAGAGTAAAAGTATGGCAAGAAGGGATTCTCACCCAAGTGACGGAATAGAGTACAGGATTTGTGTACTGGACAGCAGGCATTCCATTACTGAAGACAGGGTACTGTAGCTTCCCTGAGTCTTCAACAATGGTAAAAATCACTTCAGTTAATGCCATCAGTAAGAGCAGCAAAGTCAGCACCTAATTAAAGGAAGAGAGACATAAATTACTACTCATTGCTGCCCATTAAGTTTCAAAGGAACAAATTTTGAAAAAGTTTACAAAGCATCAAAGAGAAGAAAACACATCATAAAGGAAAACTTAAAGATGCAATGTATTGAGCTTGGTTCTTTCTAAGGCAATGTTCCAATAGCTGACAACAAAACAGTAGAGGTTTGCAACAGTAGTGGTTTGTAGATTTAAAAAAAACACCTCCTAGTCTAATCTATAGTTCTAATCTAATCTCTGCTCGCAACAGAACACCCTGTATCACCAGGATTGAGATTTTGGGCTTGAACAACCTTGAACTACGCCGCCTACAGTTAGATTTAAGCGTAGCACACAAAATTATTTGCTACAATGTCCTACCAGTCAATGACTACTTCAGCTTCAACCACAACAATACAAGAGAACACAACAGATACAAACTCAATGTAAACCACTTCAAACTTGATTGCAGAAAGTACGGCTTCAGCAACAGAGTGGTCAATGCCTGGAATGCACTACCTGACTCTGTTGTTACATCCTCTAACCCCCACTCCTTTAACCTCAAACTAACCACTATTGACCTCACCCCATTCCTAAGAGGTCTGTAAGGGGCGTGCATAAGTGCACCATCGTACCTACCGTCCCTGTCCTATTGTCCCCATTTATTCTTACCTATTTCCTGTATTCTTACTCATTTTTATACTTATATCTATTATCTTGTAAGTGATTGACAAATCAAATAAATAAAATAAAAAATACAGTTCTAACAAGTCATAGTGGTCCAGGAAATCCAGTACTAACTAGGTCCAACCCTCTTCTGAGATTAGCCAAAAATCTGCTAAATGGGACAAAGGCTGGACAGCTGTTACAATCCAAAAAGTATATTATGACCCAATAGTTTTTCAAGCAGTACCTCAATGTATCTTGAGCACTGGAGAGTTAATTAGCGTATCTGTATAACACAGGGGTCCTCAAACTTGGCAACTTTAAGACTTGCGGACTTCAACTCCCAGATTTCCTCAGCCAGCATAGCTGTAAGCATAGCTGGCTGAGGAATTCTGGGAGTTGAAGTCCGCAAGTCTTAAAGTTGCCAAGTTTGGAGACCTCTGGTATTACACATTCTGTAATTGCTCCCACAAAAACTCCAACTTGGTTGGAGTAAAACTCCATCTTGGTTGGAGATGCATGAGAGTAAGTTCACTAAAATCCTCAACAGTCTTATCTATTAAATATATAGAGATGTTGGTCAACAACTACCCAACATGACACCTGGTTGGAGAAAATTAACACAAGACTTGATGTATCTATACATCAAACTAAGCTATAATGTGATTTTATCTGGTTGTGCCCTAACTTTGCATGAAACCAGCCAATTAGGCTTTAGTCAACCAGTCAGTCTGTTTTGTTTCAACTATAAATTATAGCTAATAATAGAAAGCCTAGGTAACGTGGTAGTCAAACATAATTAAAACAAAACTTATATAGCTTAATACAGCAACTGTGTAAATATGTACTTATTTATTGACTCTGAGCAGCTCACAATATATTAAACCATAAAAACCCAACACAAAATAAAGCAAAATGGGATCCATTTGTTCTGTACAAAAACACATCCATCAACCTATCTTAACCCAAGGTCTGGGAGAACAACTAGGTCTTCAAGGCTTTATGGAATGCCAACAGAGTAGGAATCATATCAATCTCATACCAGAGAGTAGGTACTCCCACAAAAGAATAATAATAATAATAATAATAATTTATTCGACTTGCATGCACTTCTTGTATACTTCTTGTATTCCAATAGATTGGCAATGTTTGATGCAGGAGAAGCTGAATTGCACTAATTCTGCTGCCATATGCTAGCCAGGCAGAAACTGAGAGATAGGCAGTTTTCAAATAACCTGGCCCAATGCCATTTAAGGCTCTATAGGGGATGAATAGAATCACACCTAAAAACATAGTGGCAACCAGTGCAGCTTGTGAAATAGAGTTGTCACACCACTGTCTGCACCGCTGCCCCATGGACTAATAGATGTCTCTGAATGGTTTTCAAGGGACATCCCATAAAAGAACATTGCAGTAGTGAGATGACTATGGTATGAGTGACTGTCTGAAGGGTCTCCCAACAAGGAAGGAGACCAACTGACACACCAGATGTAGCAATGTAGAAACAGAACAGTCAGTTTCTGCTTAGTAGATATCCGTGTGTGTGTGTGTGTATAAACATAAACTTTTGTGTGTGTGTGTGTGTGTATGTGTGTGTGTATGGTGCACCATAGGGCAACAAGGCATCTCAAATGTGCTAATGTACAGAATGCATCCAAAATCCAGAACTTATGACTCACATGGAATTGAAATTTGGCAATAATACAAAATTTCATAAAACATTTCCTGTGATCAGTTCCTGATGTTTGACTATGCTATACATTTCAATATAAGCTATTTTCCAAGCAGATACATCTCTGAATATCACTCTGAATTTTTAAGAACTTTTCCCATGAAGGCATTACATTAAAAGCTCTGTAACTGTTGAAGACATTGAGGAATCTGGTAAGGAAGCTATTTCTGAAACCATGATCCAGCAAGTCAGGGGTTGTTCAGTTAAATATTAATTTTTACCAGAATCAGGCTGAAAGATTTCCTCTATAAAACAAGGTCCAAAAGTTTTAGCAAACAACAAATATAATAATGTGGGAAGTTAGTTGAATTCATATTTAACTTTTTAAGACCAGGATTTGAGATGCTTTACTCAAAGAAATCTTTCTAAAGCCACACAAAATAACATTGCTCTTTCAAATGCACTTAATAAAGCTGAAGTTGAATATGAGAGTAATACAGCCAATTCTTGAAAGGCAGTTCCTTGGCTTCAGTTTTAAGAAATGTCATTGGTTGTTAGAAACAGCAATTTTTGCTTTTGGCTATTTTCTTGCAATTAAGTTTTATTTCATCAGACATAGTGGTAGCTAAGCAATCAACTACTTAATGCAGTATATAATTATGCCTTCATTGGTTTTGTTTCTTTAAAAACACTCAAAAATATGTAACTACAGCTGTATTCCATAACAACCAAGATTGTTACAAAACTAAATTAAGTTCATCCATGGAACAAGACATTCCAATAGTACATTCATTTTAGTACTTTTGGGAAAAACAAATACTTAACATTAATTAGCAAATCAAGGAATACTGATTTAAGGACAACTCTAGATCTATCATATCTGAATATTTTTATTGTTCTTCGTGCTTTCTTTTAGCTACATTTAGATCTATATTTCACATACACCCACACACATATAGTACATCAGTTAACTATATAGAACATGGGCACATTTTAAAACAAGAACAATACTTTCATGCTATACAACAGTGCTCTTCAAACTCGACAACTTTAAGATTTGTGGGCTTCAACTCCCAGAATTCCTCCTCCAGTCATGTTAGCTCAGGAATTCTGGGAGTTGAAGTCCACAAGTCTTGCCAAGTTTGAAGACCCTTGCTATACAATATGAACACAATAAGGAGACATATAACATCTTAAGTGATCATCTGGAATTTTCTCACATCTCTAACACCTTATACTATTTCAAGGGAATGCCAGTACTTTTCGAGTTGAGTATGCTTCTATTGTTTGACAACCGCCCTGTGCGAACACACAGGCAAGGACTCCTTGGGGTCCCATCAGCAAGTCAATGTCGGCTGGCGGTCCCCCAGCAATGAGCCTATTCTGTCGCAGCCCCTGACCTTTGGAACCAACTGCCCCTGGGGCTCCGCCTGGCCCCTGACCTTCGCACTTTCCGCCATGATTTGAAGACCTGGTTGTTCAACTAATCCGGGCTGTGACCCCTCCCTGGGGGGGGGATGGTTCTTAAATTATTTTAAATTTTAACTTTGACTATTATTGGGCTTGTGATTGGTTTAATTCTCTTTTAATTATTTATGGTTGTTACTGTTTTAGTTGTGAGCCGCCCCGAGTCTTTGGAGATGGGGCGGCATACAAGTCCAAATAATAAATAAATAAATAAATAAATAAACCCCTGGAAAAGGACTTTCTCTCCCACCTGTTTCATGAGATACAGCCTGGTGACTGATGATTTCTTCAGCTTAGATTTGCACATGGGAAGAAGCTTCCATGGGCCAAAGAGCCAAAGGAAGCCCAGAGGGATCCAGACAAGAACTGTCTGTTCAAAGCAAAGTGGCAGATCAGCATCATCTTGGTCCAGGAAAGAGGAATTCTGGGGATAACAAGAAAGAAACAAAAGAAATTTATGCTGAAGGCTCACTTTGAAATGGATTGTTAATATATAAAAAGTCTATCTCTTCCACTTCTTCCCAAGGTTTCATTATGTCTGGCTCTGCCAACATATACAGTAACTACTGCAATTTAAATGTTGCCGATCATATAAGCAGCCAATAACAATACCATATATCTCAACTTAGTATAACGTAGCTAAACACTACTTGCATTAATATCCATTCCCTACATCTCTTCATTATTTTTCATTGGTTCACATCCTCTTTCATTTGTTCTACGGTATATATACAACAGCATGACTGAATTGTAATTAAGTTCATTACAGAAGGTAATGCTGGAGAACACTTTTAAAGAGTTTGTACTTTTTTTACACATACTGTAGGTGCTTAATGCCATTATTGATACTGGATTGGATCGATCTGTCAAGTAGCAGCTAACAGCAGTTCTCATTCTTATTTATCAATTACCCATTATTACAATTATTATTTACTGTACTAATTTGCAGTAAATGACAATATTTAAATGTCATTAAAGTCACTGAAAAACATTTGTCAAGTCCCACTGATTTTAACTGAGCATAAATTCAGTAACTTGAGATTGGACCCAATCCATTACGCTTAACTCCTACTCAAAGGAGTATAGTTGCTATGTCAGAGATCATGCTGTGGAATTATTTTTATGCTTTACACTATAGTGTAGGGTGGGCATCCCAAGTTGACCAGTTGTTGTTATCATACATATGCTTTGTCTTTCTATATAAACACTCAGTGCAGCTTAAAACAATAACATATGTGCTTGCTGTAGTGGATTCATAGTCACTCTAGCAATGTAAATGGCTTATGATCATCACTAGGAATAATTGTATGTGAATTAAAGTATTTTTCCAAAGGCTACTAGGGCATGTCTACTATTTTTATGGCATCTATTTAAAAGTTCTGTCCCTCTCTCCAGCCACCAAAAATTGTTACCTTGCTCACATTGTGTAGCTCCCCCACCCACCATTGGATCAGGAAGAATGTGATCCATCCAATGACTGCTTATTGGATTGCCTTGTTGGAATATTTATCCTAATTTTTATTATAGTTTATATCTTATGGTTTATTGTTGTTCTATCTGTTCTTTAATTTATTAAATAAATTATAATTTGTGCACCAGATCACTTTGATAATCTAAACCATACGATGAAAGCAACGAACAAAGTATTAGACTTTTCTTTCCGAGTGTTAGGATAAGTGAGATAGGCATGGGATGAACATATGATGGGCTGAATGAGAAAGTTTAACTGTGGTGCCAGGTCTTTTTTGTTTAATGTTTTTTTTAAATTTTATTATATATTAGACATCTTATTCCCAGAGTCACAATCCTATAAACTCTAGTAGAGCTTTTGCCTTAGTTACTGGTTTAGAAAATAGTTTGATAGATTTTGCCAATTCATCTTACTATTGCTGTTTTTGGATTGTTACTGGCTATAGCAAATGTTGCTACCTTCTGCCCGTTTACATGCCATCATGCCTTTTAAGGAAAAAAGTAAAAAAATGTTTGTCCTCCAAATGTTTGTCCTAGGCAAGAGTGAAAACCTTGAGATGCACACATGATAAAGATCTCATATAACATGGCATTTGCATTGCTTCCAGTTGGGACAAGAGGCCAAGATATCCTGTGACAGATACTCACCAAGAGGAACCACCAATACACATTTACAATACAGAATTGGAAAGCATAGCCAAGCCTTTCAAGGCTCAGCAAAGGAAAAAACTGTAAATGTTTATGACACAGGAAAAGTGTGTGTGTGAGAGAGAAACCAATATTGAATATCTGAGGGTTGATTTCCATAATGCAGCACTTTCACACCATCATTGCCACCACTATCCAACCTCTCAAAAACAGTTTGAAAATTATTTGAGATTATTCATCTTCAGTTTGCTTAACTCAGATATGTTAAGAATTAAGAATTAAAAATAACTGCTCTGCATAGGTTTCTGCAGATCTGCAGCAACAGAAGCCTAAGCATGAAACTGACAAAATCTTGTAGCTTCATTGTCTAAGATGAAGGTAAGAGTTTGGGGCCAAGCTGTCAGGTCAGCATTGTCCTTTCAGTATCCAGTTCAGGTTACCCGATGAGTAAACAAATGTCTTAATTACGGTTGATCATAAGTTGGTTCTACTGAAGGGGCCAGATTATGTGGAAACATAAATTAGAATAGATCTATGAATGGTGCTAACACCTTGGATTGAAATGTCTGTGACTGAATTTTGATGTACAATAGTAACCTTCTTAAAAAGAGCCTTGGTGGTGCAGGCTGTTACATGCCTAGCACTTAATTCCAGCTGCCTGCAATTAGTGCAGGCTCAAATCCCACCAGGCTCAAGGTTGACTCAGCCTTCCATCCTCTCGGGGTAGGTAAATTGAGGACCCAAGATTGTTGGGGGCAATAAGGTGACTTTGTAAAAATGCCGCTTAGTAATAAGCAGGCATATACAATGGAATGAAGGCTATTGCTGAGCGCATTGGGTTGTGCTCCAAAAATTGTAAGCCGCCCTGAGTCTCTGGAGAAGGGCGGCATATAAATGTGAATTTAAAAAAAGAATAAGTTATAACAGCACTGAAAAAAAATGACATGACTGTTTTTCACATTTATGACCACTGCAGCATCCCCATGGTCATGTGATCAAAATTCAGATGCTTGGCATCTGAGATATATTTATGATAGTAATGCGATTGCAACCTTCTGACAAGTAAGGTGAAGCCAGGTTCACTTAAAGTGTCACTAACTTAACTGCAGTGATTCACCTAATCACTAAGACATGAAAGGTTGTAAAATGGGAAAAACCACTTAACTGTCTTCCTTAGCAATGAAAATTTTGGGCTCAACTGTGTTTGTAAGTCAAGGACTATCTGTATATCTAGCTATGTCTTTAAAATACTGGGGAGGGATTTTATACAGCGGCAACTTTATGCCACTCGCAGTGCAGTAAATCAGAAAAGATTTTTGTTACTTAGTCTGGATTTGTAAAATCGAACTATAAATTGGGGCATTTACAAAATACAGCTCTTCCCAAAATTCATAAAATTAAGATTTATGTGAGAATAGAATTATTTATTCATTTATGCTATCTAAATCACAATACTAAGTCAGAGCAGCTTACATAATAATCACATGATGCATCACTTCAGAATTTAAAAGGAAAGCAACATATTTGAACACTGTCCCTATCAAAAACTATTTAAGAAACTAGCACATTTTGGACAAAGTTAAGCAAAACCTCCTTTTCTGACATGCTTTCTTTACAAGAGTGGGTTTTTTTTATGTGACCAGTCAACCATTCAACCTGTATTACTGCTCACGCAGATCATCCATTTTCTTCGTCTTGTGAAATAAAAAGAATTTTAATTTTAATAAGTCTAGAGAATTTCTCTTCTTTAGAATGAACGTATTTATAAATGATTGTTACAATGTGCATTGAAAACAATGTAAACATTTTCCTGTAACCAAGTTCTGAAATCCGCACCAATAAGTCACTGTAAATTAAAACCAGTGAGGTCAATGTTTCAAAATGGATATACAGTGAATTTGTTAATGCCTCAATTCCAATCTTGTTTGTGCATATTTGCTGTATGTATACATCAGCAACTGATACACGCTATTGACAACCTGATTAAAATACCCTTTAACCCAAACTAATCAAACTCAGGAACTGTGGAAAAGAGCTGGCTGGCATTTTCCTAAGACTTGGGAGATATAAAATTAATGGACCTGAGTGGAAAGTAACCACGTACTACTGGATGAAAATTTAAAAATATATGATAAATACATTTTTAGAAGTCCTCCTTCTCCAGGGACAATATGGGTGAAATATACATGGAAAGAGTTCTTTTAGCAGATTAGTTCTGCAGAGGGAATCCACAGTTTGAAGACTATGTCTTCAAGTCAGTTTTGACTCGTTGATGGCCTGAAAAATCCAAGCAATTTTAAGTGGTTTGCCATTTCCATTGTCCTAGGGCTGAGAAAAAGTGGCTGGCTCACAGTGACCTACCTGAATTTGTGCCTAAGGCAGGAACAGAATCATGGCCTCCCAGTTTCTATCCTAGCACCTTCACTATTACACCAAACTCTTTCCCTACTTACTCTCTTCTCCAATTTATTTCTAGCCAGCAATGGTGACACCAATTTCAAAAAACTTCAGAAACCACTGAAAAAACTGAACACCGTGAAAAGGATTTTCTTTCATATATTGTAAAAAGACTAAACCCAGAGCAAATGATGATTTAATTCTAAGGAAAATATTTGGTGCCCACAGGATGGGGAATTTATATCCCTTGGTTAATTAGTTAAATATCAACATATTTTTGAAAAATGTCTATACTGCAGACTGGCATTCGGTTTGAGGGCAAGACATAATCAGTAACTGGCTGTCCTATGGGGTGTTATAATTCCTCTGAGACGTTTCTAAGAATGCAAAGCCATTGCACTGAGATGTTCCTTTTCCCACGTCTTCTATGTTTGAAGAGAAGGGAAAGGGTTAATTTTATGCAGCAAACAGTCTATCACCTTCTTTTACAGTGCAAGGCTTGCACAATATAACATTTGGCTCAAAGTCTCTTGAAGTCTTGCAACTTTGGTTAAATGAAAACACAATTATTTATTGAACTTTTCTGACTTTGTTCTGTATTCTTCTTACACAACTTTAATACTACCACATGTTGTTTGTTTGATGTGTTTTATACATTATGCTATGACATTGGTATTTGGGCATCTGTACAAGCCGACAGTTAGTTTCTAAACCCAACTGAAAATGATATTAAAGGGATATGCATATGAAGCTAGTCGACAAACATCAATAAGCCTTCAAATAAAAAAAATGTCCTATTTAAAAGTTCAATAAGACTTGAGACTAGGTTATTTGACAGGACCATTTCCTACATTATTAACCTGATACAATCATTGTATCAATCCCTCTTTCAGTTACTCTAGCTACAGTAAATGAATCCAACCTAGTGGCAGCAGGAAAGTGATAAGTGGCAAGTCTTCACATATGTAATGTTCTTCTTAGAGTTCCTTGCTTGGCATACATTGTGGTCTTTACAGCAGCAAGGGAAGATGTTTTAGTTTTCTTGGACATTTCATTTCAGTCCACAAATCACTTGGATTAACTTTTATTTTTTTAAAAATTTCTGTATTATGTGAAAACAACATAGGTAGCTCTTGAATTATGATCATTCATTCAGAGAATGTTCAAAACTATGAGTACTGAACAAAGAGTCTTACAATCTTTAAGTTCTGGCCCCTGCAGCTGCCCATGGTCACATGAATGTTTGGGTGCCTGGCAACCAGTTTCCACTTACGACCCACAATCACATGCTTGCTACTGCTGACATTCTCTGTCAACTTCCTATAAGCAAGTCAATGGGGAAGCCAGCAGGAAAGGAGTCAAGCCACTTGGGTAATTCTCCCCCTCACCTGGCCTTTCTTCACTTACATGCACTTCAACGTTCTTCCCCCTTTTCTTACTCTTGTTCAATGACCTTGTTCCCCAGCTCCCTGCACTCAAACACATATATGAACTCACCAATGCCCTCCTTCCTCAGCCTCCCTGCACTCATTCAGCCATGCACTCACCAGCTCCCTCCTTTCCTGATTTCCTGTGTGTACACACACACACACACACACACAAATTGTTCCTCTTCCCTAGGCCTCTCTGCACTTGCACACATGCATATCTGTACCCCATGTCCTCTTTCCCCAGCCTCCCTGAGCTCACCTGCATTGCCCTCCCCCAACTTGCTCACAGCCTCCCAGGGCTTCCCCACACCCAAGGCATCCTTGTGGTACTTCTCTTGGACTCCTTCCACTTTCCACTTAACGATCTGCATGTTTTGGGGTTATATGACAACTAGGCCTGCCTGGGTTGCTTGTCGCAAAGTGATGTGGTCAATGACATCACACTTTATGAATGCATCGCTTTGTGACAGCAATCCCAGTCCCAATTACCATTGTAACTATGGGATTACCTACTTGTATAGCTATAGGAAGGTTTACCCTGATAACTAAGAATTCAAGGAAAAATGGAGGCAAACTTTTAAAAAAAAAGTTTGCACTCTTCCCAGAGTCATGTTTGAACAGCGTTACTGACTCCTAACCATTTCTTCATCATTTGTGACAGATGAAATCAATGTGCCTACAAGTTTGGATATGGCAAAGGTTGCACTGCTAGCTCTTGCCTTACTGATCCTTTGTTATACTTCCCAAAGGAAGGAACATAGTTAAAACCCCTACCAACCTTTTTTTTCTTGTCCTATGTGAAAGGATCCAGTTTGTGGGAAACATTAGGCCCTTTAAATTTTCACAACCTGGAATAAGTTACAAGGCATTGCACTGTTTTCCCATGCTGTTCTTGCTCTTTTAGCCATCCATTCTGTAAATGAAAAGAATTACCTCTCACCCACTGCTAAATTTCATTCAGTCCTGCATTACACAGAAACAGAGGCCTGAATTTTCATTCAAGTGAACTAAGAAGGGAAGCATAATATACTCACCTCTCTTGCCTGCCTGGAATAAACACCAAGTCCCTACCCAGGCTGGACAAAACAGATGAAGAAGGGCTACAGTGATGAAAATCAGCTTCATCATTTATTTGAAAAGTAAAAGTCTAAAGGAGTTTCACCCAGTGATGAATGCCTCTTTAGCTAGAATCATGCCTCCCTTGAGTTTGCTCCTCATAGACAAATTATGTCACACTATTTAGTGAAAAGATTGCTTGAATGAAGACTAGGAAGTGGGAAGAGGAAAAACACACACATCAGCATCTTCATTGGACT
This sequence comes from Naja naja, assembly GCA_009733165.1. NCBI lineage: Eukaryota > Metazoa > Chordata > Lepidosauria > Squamata > Elapidae > Naja > Naja naja. The sequence continues at coordinate 140,097,951 of CM019151.1, read as the reverse complement.
CATCCAAACGCTACTGAAATGTCTACACTTAAGGAATGGGGAAGTCAAGGGATAGTAGGTCTTCCTGTCCCATATCCTCTTCTTTTCTACAGGACGTTCTTTGCAATGGCATTCAGGGTCCTCACTTTAGTCACATCTGCTACCATGCTAGAATGCTCAGGTGTAGAGAGGGAGGTTCCCATCTTAACATTCGAGTTCCTAAAAGAAAAGCAACAGTCATTAAATGTTATCTAAAAAGTATACAAGTAATCCTCAAGATACAGTCAACAGCTGTTCGAAGTTATAAGATCCCCTCCAAAGCTACATGATCCCCTTTTGCCCTTACAACTGACCATGTTATGTATTATCTGTAATTCAGTACCAATTTAATGTAAGCATCCCCCCGCACCCCACCCCACTGGAACCCTATAGCACTTGGGCCTGTTCCCCCCTTGGGGGCAGAACAAAATGGCAGTTGTAGGACAGACCACTCTGGCTGCTGTAACAATCCCTGCAGCACCCTGTGCTCCACTTAATGACCTGCATGTTCATATAACACCTGCACTGGGGGAGCAGGGTTGGGGTTAATTAAGTGAGATCCTTCACTTAATAGCAATCATAACATATGACCATAATGGGCAGGTCTTCATTATGGTCGTATTTCAAGGATGACCTGGATCTAGAAAAAAAAACCAGGAGAAGAACAACTTCAAACCTATTCTTATTTGGTCAATGCACAGCATTTATCAGAACGCCTCCTGTTGTCACTTTACTGAAAGACCAAAATGCCAGTAGCTGCTTCAGTAGACGCTTCCTTGTTACAGCTAAGAAGTTAGGAACTAGAGATGAATCTTATTTCAATGCATCTAATGCTTTTATTCAGTTTACAAACTGTAAATTACATTAAGTAGTATATATAACAAGATTAAAGCAGGGAAGATCTTGCTCTATTACCTGAACTTCATGCCTGAGTTCTTGGCTGAGCGAGCTGAGCAGTGAAACTCAGAAGCACCAGAGCCTTCTAAAATTCTTTGTAGGTTTCTCTCTGTTATGCCTCCCCCTGTTGGAGATAATCCATCTCTGAGTCACAAATGAGAAGTTAAGCGTTCACAAAACAAAGCCAATTTTCTCTAGATATTAGAGGGAATCTCTGCTTTAAATCTGCGATTATTTCTCAAAAACACTTTAGCTTTTAACGTCAATGGATAGTGAACTTGTATCTTTTCAGCAAGTAAATCTGCTAAATAGTATTCCTCCTCAAAGACCAATCGCTGTTGTTTTTCCTTCATGGTACAGATAGAATAAATTAAATAAATAAAATGGTATAGATAGAATAGAATAGTAATACTTACGCTAGCAAAGTTTAGAGAGGGGATAGAAATGAAGTCCAATAAACTCTCATCCAAAAACTAATATAGTCTTATCAATACATTGTTGAAATATATCAGCTAATGGCACTCATAACAAACTTACCTGGTACAATAATAATCCTGCTCTTTGCCTATAAAGAGAAAAAGGATTAGTAACCTTACTTGTAACAGAAAATATAACTCACATAAAATCTTCAGATATCAGACTGACAGCTGGCTGGCATTTTCTCTAGTCTGAATTATCAGGAAAAAAAGGATAAATTATCAGCAAAATTACAAAATGGGAGAAATGAAAGCTCACCTGTTCTATCAGCCGCTTTATCAAGGGCAGCCCCTCCAGGGCAGAGCTGTCACAACCACTAGTTAGCACCCGTTCAAAACCTATGGATATCAGTGTTTCCATGGCTGTTACAGGATCACAGACCATGTCAAAAGCTGCAGAGGAATTAAAACTTTCCTGGTTAAGATTAATTACAATTGATAAAGTATTATTTTAGATAAGTTTTTAATTTTAAATAGTATCAATCTTAGTTCTGGTATAAGAAATACAAGATTAGCAAATAACAGTTAACATATGTATTGGGAAAGGGAAAAAACTCAGAGTAAAATATAATATTTTATAAGATTCAAAAGACAGAGATAGGCCTACTCTCCTAACTTTTAAATTTTATTACTGGGTTAGCCGTTTGTCATGGATAATCAAATGGATAACATTCCTGAGCAGCATAATGTCAATATAAGACATTAACATTTAAGAGATGATACACAACACTGCCCATAACTGCAAAAATAAATATATAATTAATGTATAGAGTTTTGTGGTGGTTTTCAATTATTTCCTAGAAAGTCTGGCTTTATATATTCAATTATTTAAGCAATGAAATAATTAATTTTAAATTTTATGACAAGCATACATTTTCTCGTTTTTTATTGATATTTTATTTTCATTTTTATTTTAAGCACTCATTTATTTTATTCCTTAAATGTTTTAATTTTTTTAATGTTCAAAAGAAAAAAAGCTACCTTGGAACAAATCAGTCTGTATAAAAAAATCTACTAATAAAAATGTCTAACCATTCAGGCAATATAAACATTTTGTAAGAAATAAAAAACAGGCTATTAATCATGAGTCTGGAGCTCAAACCAAGGCTAAAGTCTCCAGGTCCTCTAGGAGGAAGCAGTGAAACCTCAGATCACATTCTCACAATCCCCAACTGGAAGTGTCTGGGCCTGCATTTTTCCAATTCCCTTTCTAAACTATAAAACTTACCTCTGTGGAAGGTGACTGGCAAAGGGCGAGAAGCAGCTGCAAAGGAAAGACCTATAATCAGTAACATTCTCATGCTGAGGTAAAAACATGTCTTTTTCTTTCAAGACTTTTCATAAAAAGGGCAGCTTGTATAATAGTTCAGCTACGCTACCTTAAGACTATTTCTACAATCTACATCAGCTGCTAACCAAGACATCTTTTCAACACCTTTTATGTATGAAGTCCCTTTCAACTATTACGCTCATGTACCTATTGAAAAGCAATCTTAGAATCAAAGAAGCATTTGTGAGTGAGAGGGGCAATCTTTAAATTTGATATATAAATTAAATAAATAAATATTTCTACTCTTCTCTACAGACAACATGTCAATAAATCATTCACAAAATTAAATGAACACTTGTTTTAATGCTTTAAGTGACTTTGGAACCAAATACCTGAAGGACTGTCTCTTACAGTAGATACACTAATTTTTTTAACACAAATTATCAATTGTATCAATCCAATTTTGTGACATTTCCCCTAAAGAATTGCTAGATTATTTTACTATACTATATGACTATATTTTTGTTTCAAATATTTCAATAATTTATCAAAATATAAAATACGGAAGTACAAAGAAAAATGAAAATAAGGGAAAAATAAAAGAGGAAAGTGGGAAGAGAGAAAAGTGTAGGATAAGGGGGAAAAGAAAAAGAAAAACATTGACTTCTGACTCTTTTTGGTGTGGTAGAAAAACCTCAACTTTTACTTTTATATAATAATATATACTGGCTGTATAACTATATTTTCAGTGTCAGATCAAAATAATTTGATTTGTCCATACATTGTAACTAGCTGCCTTGCCTTCATTGTTCATACTCTTTCAATTTTACAGCTAAAATTATATTTATTTTTATTATGTACCATATGGAGTATGGTATATCTTGTCACTTTGAACTTTTTTCTCTATAAATTTGTAGAACCCATTCTGATGCACAACTGTCTAGAAATTATGAACATAAAATGAAATCAAATCAAAAGGCTTCATTAAAGATGCTGAAAGCTGCTGGCTGAAAAGTCTTTAAGGGTTATGAGTGATTGGGAAATATTCAGATTTCTTTTTCTCTGGGCCCTGGGATTAGGAAAAAAAAACACAACTATATGATTCATCTTATATGAAAAAAAACTAAAAAATGGGCTAATGTCCCTACAATACCCCTAGGTGAACGGGAAGCAGTTATTGTAACTTTCCTATAATCATACCTCAACAATACATCCGTATCAGCGCAGAAGAATGAGCCTGCTTCTCCCAAGCAATAAAGGGGTCATAATATCTACCTATAAGGCACCATTGGGTTTTTTATATCTGAGATTTGGATTTACTAAAGTTATGGTCACAGAAATCAAATAAATCCTACGGAAAGCAGGACTCTAACCAAGCAGTGCCGTGCAGAGTTCCGTGTCTACATAGCCATCTTCAGTCAAAGCTCCAAATACCAGTCCATCTGCTCCATACTGCTTGACAAGTTGGATGTCAGTTTTCATCACCTCTGTTTCCCGGTCAGAATAAAGGAAATCTCCACCACGGGGGCGGATCATCACAAATATAGGGATTCTTGTGCATTGCTTCACTACTTGCAAAAGACCTATAAATAATAAAAGAGGTAAGACACATCAGTTAAAAGTTGGCATAGCACATGAATATGACATGACAGTAAAACTACACTATAACAAAAGATAATGATACCAACCCAAAAGAACTAGTTCCTCAGTTCTGCTTCCTGCAGCAATAATCCAAAAGAAGAAAAAAGTTCTTACCTTTTTCTGAAGAGGTTGGTAAGTAAAAGGGATGTTGAAGTGCATATGAACAAAAATGAAAAAGTCTTAACCTGCTTCTAAAAAGCATAACATTACATAACATGCCATAACATTCCGGTTAGAAAAGTAACATCTTCCTTTTTATCTGACAGTTGGAATGCTATAGACCAAGGACTAGTTTATAACATTTTATAGCACTATTCAGTTCTCATCACTGTAAAGGCTGAGACGCTGGTTTCAGCTTGTCAACTCACCAATACTTGGTGTAGTTCCACCCTCCATTAAATTGGCACATAATTCAAGGCCCAGCACCTGCAAAAGATACGGATGTACTGTTTGAAAGCAGATGTTAGGAACAATACATTTTTTTGCTGTAACAGAAATGTTTCTGGACATTCCTGAAAGTTCATTTATAAGGAAAGGGCTTATTTAATGTCCTCATTTGGACTTCTAAGAAGCAATAAATATGTGGTTTCAAAAAGTGAATATGCATTCCATATGATTTGCTGAGGGACCAATTAAAGTAGAACAACACAAAAACTCTAAAACAGCCATACATGAATTATCTATTCATATACATTTGCACCTTGTCTTGTGTCAGAGCACACAAAAAAATTGAAGGTATATAGGTTTTTACTTTATAACATTACACATCTTGCTTTTCCCTCCAAAAGAATTTCCAAAATGGCTTCATAATGCTTTTTGCAATAGCCTATGTCCCCCAGAGGTAGGTCTCCCAGTGTCTTCAACTTCTATTTTATGGAATTACCTCCTCTTTCAGCGTTAATGGCAGATTCCACTGAATCAACACATACTTCCATGAGAAAGCCATTGGCCATTCCTTGAAGAGAAACACAAAGCAGAAGTTATTGGGCAACTGGACTCTGCCCTTGAGAAAAGGATAAGGCTATTTATGAAAAAGGTGAAAATATATCTCAAATGGTAGCTCTCACTCAGTTTCTTCTGCATAATTAACCCAAATATATCTGAACTCAAAACTCAGAAGGTTCCTAGATTTCCATTTACTAGTTAAATTCTGTCTACGCTATTATAAACAACACTGTGTGAACAACATACCTAGGAATTATTAGTGAAAAGCTAAAACTTTAATAAAAGACTATTTCAACCGCCTCCATATTACTTTTGAAGACAGAATGAATATAAACTTCTGAAGAAAATACCTCAGCACATTCATGCATTACATACAATAATTAAGGTAATTCAATAAAGGTCAGGCTAAAGATTTTCCTAAAGCACAAAAAAATATTAGGATGAGGGCATAGAGGGAGAGGTAACAGCAATAATAATTTTGCTTATTAAAGATCCAATTTTTTCTTCATGTAAAAAGATTCTACAGTACAATGAGCAAAAACTGATTTGGCTTCCCTCTCACTTTTTTTAGATAAAGTGTTTTGGCTGTTTTATAGAAATTACAAAGTTGAGGAAAGATTTGGCATCCACAAAAGTGATGAATATATAATTCTAGGCTATTGCAGAAAGTTTTGAGACACATAAAGACTGACCTGTGATTGCTAATAAGTGACATGAAGACTATTATTTGATTATTTTGTATTTCTTACACAATTGTCTATGATCAACTTTTTGACTATAAGGCAAAATAGCTACAATTTTGATAACTCTAACTACTCTAACTTAGCCTGAACTAAATACAACTTTATAAAACCTTATTGTAACTGTATTATTTTAACAGAAGGGAAAACTGGAGACCAATTTATTTATTCATCAGAAAAATACTGAAAGTCTTTACTATCTGTGTGTTTTCTCAATGAAAGTAGATGATTTGGGAGGAAGGTTTTCACTAGAACCACGATGGGGGAAGAAGCACCAAACTCCATCACTTTACCACTCTGATCCCACAGCACATGTGCTGATGCCAATTTCTGTATGTCAATACACACCCACTTCGAAGATCTAAAAAGCATGCCAAGAAGTTACCCTAATAATCTCTTCTACATCTAAGGATCATTTCAAATGGATTAATATTAGCTGTGCAATCCTATACATGTAAATCCCAAGTACAGCAGAACTTGCTCAGAGTTGCGTGCCTATCTGGGATCAAAAACCACTGAATTTCAGTTGAACAGTGGTGTATTAACCATTAAGCAGACTAAGCACGTGCTTAGGGCACCAGGCCCAAAGGGGGCACCACAAAAACTTTTATGTAGCCTAAGGTTGGCTTCGTTTGTACAGGATATGCAAAGGAGCGGGGCACCAAGATTTGTCAGTGCTTAGGGCACCAGTGAGCCTTAATTCGCCACCGAGTGTGAACTTAGACACACAAAGGATTATTCTTAAAAAAACATCAGCCCCCTTATCTGCGGCGCCTTTTCCGTTTAGTTTTCTGGTGAGGATGCAGCTAAGTGCAGCGAGCAAACCTCCCCACTGCGTGACTTGCTTCTTTCAACCTATTCTGAACCTAAAGCCCCCGCTTTAGTGGGGTGCACGCGGACTTAAGGATATTGGTTCAACTCCGCCTTCCCAAGCCTCATGATCCCCTCCGGCCCCCGTTCTTAGTTTCGCCTCCGCCCACTCACCCTCGCACCCTCCCACCGGGCCTCGTTTCCGGTCCCATTTCCTCATTTATGTCAGTCACTCGGGGGGGGAGCTCCGCCGGAGGTGGTTTTAAGGTTGACGGGACTGCTGGGAAAAAGAGAAGGCCACGCCCCCAGCTCTCACCTGTCTTGACCTTGAACGCGGGGAAGCGCCGTGCCAACTATCACGTGATCCCATGGAACTTGCTGCACTTCGTTTCCGGGGAAAGTTGTCTTACTTCCGGTTAGAGGAAAGCTATTTCCGCGCGGTAACTTGAAGCGATGCTCTTACGGACGGTACTACTAGGAGGTACTCGATTTTTGCTGGCACCCCGGCAAGGAAATTCTTCCGGCCAGGTAATTGCACAGTAAAGTATGATTTCCTGATCTCTAAAGTTAGGGCTATCATATCTGGGCTGCAAACATCCGGACAAAAATTAAGTAATAAACTGATTTTTTAAAAATTCTTTTATTCTGTCCTGCAATTTCATGGTCATGCAAAGTCTTACATCCAGGTACACCCAAAACGTATAATTTATGAAGTGACTTGGGATCACGTTTCTATGATAATCAGGGTGACGTATTGTGTAATATATAGTCAGTGTAAGTATATCAACCAACCAAGGATTGCTTACTTTCACAGTTCGTGTGCTTCTTTTTCCCAGAAAAATAGTTTCAATTTATTCAAACATATTCCTTTCAAATGGAGCCTGTACTTTATGCATAGCTGGGTTTTTAATGTAGAAAAGGGAAAAGGCTTTATTTCAGCAAACCAAAATGTAATTTTCTTTAAAGCATGTATTTTATGCTTTTCAGCATTGAAAACAGCTTATTAGATAGCAATAATAAGATAAAATCTAGTCTTAATTATTGGTCCAAAAATAGTGCTACATGGAGCTGAAATGGAGTAGCAATGGGAGGAGGGGAGCTTACCAGTACTTAAGATTTTCTAATCCCTATAATGGCTGGCAGTGATAAGAATAGGATGTTTAGAAAATCTGGTTATATCAACATCTCCAAAATAAGATGGTTTTGCTGATCTGCCTTACAGTGTAATGTAAAGACTTGGCCAGCCAGTTAAGAGGCAGATAGTGTAACATACAGATAAGCCTTGACTTACAACCATTCATTTAGCAACTGTTAAAAATTATATCAACACTGCAAAAAGTCAGTAATGATGCGTCCTCACACTTACTACTGTTGCAGCATCCCCCAGTCACATTATCAAAATGTGTATGCTTTGCAACCAACGTATATTTATGTTGCAAAATCCTGAGATCACATGATCACTATTTGCAACCTTCCCAGCTGGCTTCTAACAGTCAATGGGGGAACCAAACTCACTTAATGACCATACGATTCACTTAACAACTACAATGATTCATTTAACAACCAGGGCAAAAAGGTTGTAAAATTGGGTGCAACTCACTTAACATCCACTTGGCTTAGAAACAGAAATTCTGATCCTAGTTGTGGTTGTAAATTGAGGACTACCTGTACTATATATGTAACTCATGATTGAATTGTTGGGATTTGTTGTTCGCTGAGTTTACTTTTCTTCTTGCATACATTTAATTACAAGGCAACCTCATCAGTGCCTCATAATTAAGCATCTGCAAGAAAAGCTCAAAGGACAAGAATCCAGAATAAGATGATAAAGATGGTAGTTCCTTACTATCGGCTTCTTTTCTCTTTGAGATACTTCTGAATGTGATCATCTCCAGAGGGAAAAATTGATGATACACATATAAAAATATCATTATACAAATACCCTGGCTTGCATACTTGATCAGATATTGGGATACAATGATACACGTTTTACAATTGCATGATGACAATACTGTATATGTGTTGCAATTTGCCATCATTGTTTGCTGTGGATGTTACTGTTTCTGAGAAATCTGCCCAACTGACTTCTACAATAAAAATATAAAAAGTTGTACTAAGCTTTGTGGTTGAATCAGTTGACATTCTAATGCATCTTTTTCTATTAGAACTCTTGTGAATGTGTTTTTTCTTGTGCTTTTTAAAAGCACAATAATTTCTCCTTTAAGTATACCTTATGTCAGTATTTTTCAATCTTGGCAAATTGAAGACGTATGGACTTCCACTTCCAGAATTCGCCAGCCAGCATAGCTGGCTGGGGAATTCTGAGAGTCAAAGTCCACATATCTTCAGGCTTCCAAGATTGATAAACATTGTTTTTAAGTGATACATTGAAAGCCATTTTGGTGTAGTGGTTAGGCTAGAAACCAAGAGACAGTGAGTTCTACTCCCATCTTGGGCACAAAGTCAGTTGGGTGGCCTTGGGCAAGTCATTAATCTCTCAGCCCTAGGAAGAAAACCAAGAAAACTGTAGGGAATCTATTCAGCTGATCTTTAAGAATCAGACATAATTGAACGGAAGAAAGAAATAACAATATAACAAAAAAAATTGATCTATAAAATGCATCTTTCTAATGGTTGTGGTTCTTTTTTTTACTAACAGTTATCTCTTCAGTCCAGGCAAGTAGGAAAAATATTTAATACTGCACTGTACCAAATATTTATACAAAGAATTGCTTGTATAGTTAATAAGTGCCTTACCACCTTCTTTGTCTTTAGCAATGTCTCAGGTGGTGGCAGCTCCTGCAGAAAAGGGCACAACACAGTGCAGTGTCAAAAGCAGCTTCACATTCCAGAGTGGCAGTACCACCTGTACCCAATGCTGTGACAGACCGAACCATAGGACGTTGGCTCATAATCTGCAGTGGTACTGTGGCTGGAGCTGTGGTACTTGGTGGCATTACTAGGTGAGGAAAGTTACTTTCTCATCCTCAACTCCCACATTTTTTTCTCACAATATATGCATCATATTCAGTGGATCTTTTTATATCCAAAAATATCTTTTTGCAATTTCCTCATAGCTTTGCTGTGTAAGCTAAGTGTCTCTTCGAGAATGTTTTAAAAAAATATGTTCCCTTTGTCATTCTTTTTATGTCTTTGATTATTGAGGTAGGAGTTCTGTGTCTTAATGTTTGAGCTGAGCATGTCATTTAAAAGTGCAAACTTTTATATCAATGACCTTTTATATCAATACTCCGAAGTATTAATGTTTCCCTTGGAAAACGTATGAGATATGTACATTATTTTTACTACGTATGCATATCTTAAGTATTTTTAATCACTAATAGGTTTGTGTGAAAATTCCCCCACCAGCTTTGCATCAGCCTATGTCTTTGCATCAATTTCTAAGATGTCTTGTTATGTTCTAACTCTGCTTTTCTAGATAGGCACATCTATCATATTTTATCATGAAAGGACCTTATTCCCTGATAAATAGTTTCTTTGTTCTCTTTCTAAGGTTGACAGAATCTGGGCTCTCAATGGTTGACTGGCACTTAGTGCGGGAGATGAAGCCTCCTCAAACACAGGAGGACTGGGAGGCAGAATTTCTAAAGTATCAGCAATTTCCAGAATTTAAAATGTAAGTATGTTTCGTGTTTAAGTTCTTTCAAACTAAAGTTCCATTAGGAGGAATTCTATTATTAGGGTGGGAAAGGGGGACTTTGGTGGCTTTTTTTGAGGGAGTTTTAGTTGAAAATCAGAGAGAAATTATTAAACTTTGTGGCTTTTTCCCCCTCTATTTTGAAAAAAAAATTCCCAATACAACAGCCTGAACCATGACATGACACTGACAGAGTTCAAATTCATCTGGTACATGGAGTACTCACATCGTATGTGGGGGCGACTGGTAGGGTTGGCTTACATCCTTCCAGCAGCCTACTTCTGGAGAAAGGGCTACTTGAGCCAATCCTTGAAAGGTCATGTCCTCGCCCTGTGTGGGCTTGTCTGTTTTCAGGTAGGAATGGCTATTGGAATTTAGAAATAAATGGTTGTGGGTATTCTTAAAATAATTGAGACAAGCAATGAAAAATAGTAATATCTCAACATTCAAACGGCTGGTGTTGAGTTGCATGTGAGTCAAAGCCTGTAATTTCTGATAGCTTTGAAGAAGCTTGAAGTAATTGTGCTAGAGATGATTATTTAATGAATGAATGAATGAATGAAAGAAGGAGAAAAGAAGGAAGGAGGGTGGGTGGATCAGGCTGTGAACATTATCCTGTTGTTTATTTATTTAAATTCAATTCAAGGCTAACTCAGAAGCAACCTCCCAAAACATCAGGGACTCCACAATCAACCTACTCCAAGGCCTGGGAGAACAGCCAAGTTTTTTATAGTTTCTTGAAGATCCTTAAGTTAAAAACCACATGGATCTTTGGTGGGAAGTCAATCCAGAGGGCAGGCCACAAAGAAAGTCAATTTCCTGGGTTACACATGATGACATTGTTTAACCAATGTGACCTAGAGCAGCAGTCCCCAACCTTTCCACCTTGGCGGTCCAGCCGGTGTGTGTGTGTGTGTGTGTGAGTAGCAGGTGCATACACAGCTCCATTGGTGCAAGTGGTGCATCCTCCACTCACACGATGGTGGTCCCTTATACTCGTGCATGAAGCTCCACCCATGCAAGGGAGCGTGTTTGCACACAAAGCTCTACTTGCATGGATCTCTGTTTGAAAGTTGCATGTAATATATTAGCAGGAAAAGAAATGAACTTTGTTTCAGTATAATTATGTTGTTATTTTTACAGGGTCTTTTGGGCTGGTATATGGTGAAAAGTGGATTAGAGGAAAAGCCAGATTCCCACGATATCCCTCGAGTCAGTCAATATCGTTTAACTGCACATCTGGGATCTGCTCTTGTTCTTTACTGCTACAGCTTGTGGACTGGGCTATCCTTGTTGCTACCACAACATAAGGTGTGTAAAATATAGGACTTGTATCTTGAGTATAGCCATAGTCCTAAGCAACATTTGCATTTGGAATAGGGAAGAGATATGGCAGACATGTCCTATATAGGCTTAGACAGGAGGCAAAGATGGGGAATGTAATCAGAAAATATGTTACTTCTGTAAGATCTTTTAGATAGAATATTTGAAAGGATTATAGCATATGCTACAGTATTTGTGTTTTGGCAGCTACCTAAAATCCACCAACTGTTACGCCTGAGAAAATTTGCTTATGGGACATCAGGACTCATCTTTCTCACTGCCCTCTCAGGTAAATGTCTCTGTTATTGGTGCCTTAAATTTAGAGGTGGGGAATAGGGGGAGATAAGAAAAATGCATCTATTGTAAGACCTTGCTTCATCAGGTCCATGATAAGATTTGCATTTTTCTGTGACACAAAAGTTCTTAAATCCCTTCTCCTGAAGGATAGTACACAGAGCTAGGAAATGTTATATGGTGTAGGGATGATAACTTACAATCTCAAAAACTTTTAAATCTTATTGAAAATCTACCTTCAAGCATGTCAGTCTCTGTTCTCTGAAACTGTAGGAGCGTTTGTTGCTGGACTAGATGCTGGTCTTGTATATAATTCCTTTCCAAAGATGGGGGAACGCTGGATACCTGATGATCTCCTCGCTTTTTCCCCAATGACAAAGAATATATTTGAAAATCCCACAACGGTGCAGTTTGATCACAGAATCCTGGTACGCATCATCACCTTTATGCTATGAACTTTTTTAGCTGATTAGTTTTTTAAAAATACTCACAAAAAACTAAGGTTATGGGAATGAATTCTGCCAGCTTAGATTGAGTATTAGCTTTCACATACCTCAAGTTGCAGCCATCACAATTCTCTATCTACTTTCCAGGAAGATCTCCCTCCCACGTAGAACTAGAATGGCATTTGCTTCCTTATTGACTGTAGCGTATCTTCAGGTATTGATTTCTCATTAATGTACACATTTAAATTCCAGCTAGCAGAGAAATAGTATTCTGTGGGCTAAATGATACGTCCTATGCACTTACTAAGATGCCTATGCACTTATTTAAAGTGATTTATGTTGGATTATTGATTCAGCGATTTTAAATATAGTTAATAGCAACCAAGACACCATACTGACCAGCTTTTTTCATATAGCTTTGAGCTAGAAACAGACAGACAGATAGCCTTGCCATATCATAATGGAAGAAATTCCCAGACAAGGTGAAGCTATGTAAGCATTATTTCATGAAGCAAGGGATGGATTACTATTGCAGTTGTTCCTTTTTTTGCACTTGTAAGAGTGTAAAGAATGTAAGAGAGTGAGTAACAGAAGCTACTTACTTACTTAATTGCTTATTTATAATATTTATATAGCTGCCTATCTTATATCAAACTTTGGGTGGCTCCCAACCAACAATTAAAACAGCATCAATAATAAAACAGCATAGTACACACACACACACACACACACACACATCCATTAAAAACCACAGACATTAAAATCCTGGCAGAAAGTTAAGCTGTCACATGTAATCCATCACTAAATCCTCTCATTATAAAGTTGTTTGGTATACAGTATACAAAGGTAAGATCAACAGATACAAAGTTCTTGTGAACATTTGTAAAGCATGCTATATACATTAATGTTATACCTGATTCAGCACTGATATTTTTGCTCCATTGCAGGTCACCCTGGGTATCAGCACATTACTTCTGTACGTCCCAACTCCTTTAGCAGCTACTCATCAATCAGGTTCTTTGATGTTGCTCAGTATGGCTGTGTGGCTAATAAATGAACTCAGAGGGATTCCTAAATAGCTCAAGCATTGAAGGTTCAGAATTAACACCTTTACAATAGGAACCATGTGATCCCCTGCCTGAGGACTGAATTGAAAAAGACTGTACAGAAAGCTACTTTGGTTTCATTGATGTGGAGAACATAGCTTCAAAACATGAATACAAACAATTACCTATTTTGCTGGCCTTTTTCATGTTATAAAATTACTGACACTACATCTATGGCAAAAAATGAAGGATTGTTTTGGCTATTCCTCATATTCTGCAATGTACTTTATTGAAGATATAATCACAAATAATTTCAATGGTGTCTATCTTTAAATTCTGTATATAAAAGATGACATTATGCAGAATAGGATTATGGAATTGACTGGCCATGGAAATTTGGAACTATTTGTATTATGTGAAGGATGGAAAATGCAGTTTATATTGTAAATTATATGCAACTGTGTGCTGTCATGTTTCCTTTAGTGGAATCTGGATCATTTAAAAATATTAACATATAGTGTATTATGAGTTCTAAATAAACATGATAAACTTTTTTCATCCACTTTTTTCTTGTCCTTATGCAACCTATTAATATGTTAAAAAGAGAAAGCCATCTACTTATGACTTAAAATGGTACAAGATTAATCATAAACTCCTTAAAATAGTTAACAGTGAAACTTGGAATTATATAGGCAGAACAATGCCTTCCACAGTCAGAAAACTTAGTGATATATTCACTATCTGGTTAATTTGGCTTTTCAAGAAGTCATCTCCACAATTGTTTGCTTTAATTCTTAAGCAGACTGGGTGCATGTTTCTTGTTTGACTTCCCTCTCAGGGCTGGCAATAATATACATACAGAAAACATTTCTAATTCATACAGTGAGCAGAAGGTCATCTGTAAACACTAACAGCTTAGCTTTTGTAAGTTATCATATACCTTGATTCCTTTTGTTTTAAAATGAAGTGTGAACTCAGCCTTTGTGGCTTGTAAATCCTGATTTACAGTATAATATGTGAGCTTGCTCATTATATCCCTATTGAACAAACAATTGCTTGATGTGATATGTGATTATAGTTGCTTTGTCTGCCTTTTAAATGCTGTCTTATGCAAAATCCACAGTAGGTACTGGAAAAATACTTATATTCTGATTTTATTGTTTTTATAAATGATTTAAGGCAGTGAATATACCTAATACTGTAGTCCTTCCTCCTATTTTCCCACAACAACAACTCTTTGAGGTGAGTTGGACTGAGAAAGAATGATTGACCCAAAGTCATCCATCCAGTTTTCATGCCTAAAGCAGAATTAGAACTCAGTCCCCTGGTTTCTAGGACAAAATAGCTCTCAAGCTGATCTTTAAAAATCCTCACATATTTGCTTCCAGAGTGTTCCCTGGACACACCAAGTTTAAAAAGATACAGCCTACATTCAAACCCCTGTAATTATTAGGTAATTATTAAGTTTCCTAGCTATAACAAGAACACATTGGTTTCTACTGCAATCAGTCTGTTTAATGCAAAGATGTTAAATATTTTATTGTCTATGTCCAGTTTTATGCTTGCTCTGATCTATCATATGTTGAAGCCATTCAAACTTTATTGTCAGAGAGAAGAGGGAGAAAACCATAAAAAGTGCTTTAACAAAAAAGTGAAAAAGTACAGAGAAAAATACATAGTATATGCCATTATAACAATACTGCTAAAATTATTTATATACTTGTCGGATGATAATATTCATATATTATCTATAGACAATCCACTCGTAAGTGGGAAGTGCAATCAGGCTTTCAATCCATTGAATAAATGGAACTGCATTTATTTTTTCAATGCTGCAATATCAGTCTTATAGTAAGGGCACATTTATGTTGTCCAGTTATCACACTCCCATGTACTAGGAATATAGTTCAAAAGAATATTAGCATCTGAAATTATAGCTTTCATTGTCCAATCACATTTATATAATTGACTACTTTCTCTGAAAACTTTAACTTAGAAGTTAAAGATAACTTCTAATAGCATCTCCAAAAGTAAGATACTTGTAACCAATCCTTATTAGACATTCTCTGAGATACACACTAAGCTATATACATTTTTGTTGTGTTAAGCTGTTTTTAAGATCAAAGGAAATCAATTTTTCTTAAGCCTATGAATGGATCTTGTAATGATCAGAACGGGACGTTGACTCTCATTATTTTAGAAATCCCCAAATAACACCAATTACTTTCCGAATGGGTTCCTTTCTTAACGTTGCTGATATTTTACCGCCAGCCAGCGTTCATTCAAATACTGTAGAAACTAGATTAGAGTTCCTTTTTGAGGAAGATGGGAAGAGGGAGGTGGGCGCTTTTAGAAATGTGAAAAATAAAATATTTCCGCTCATCGAGAAAGCAAGTGCCGAGGTTCGTTCGAGGCGATTTGGCAGAGACCGAATGGACAGTACTGTATAATCTGCGCGGATCCCAAATTCCAAAAGAAGGACCAATGAAAGACCAGGGACCAGCCAATCACCGCGACGCCTGCAGAGTTGATCCGGAAGCAAGCCGGAGAGTCTGTCCAACGGACCAATGAATAGGGGAATCGGGGAGAAGGGGGCGGAGCCTTGATTTTGCAGAAGTGGACAGCTCCTCTCGTCGATGCGAAACAGCCTCGCTATGACGGCGCACGGCTTAGCGTTGCCGATGGTCCTCTTCTCCATCTTCTGGGGGCTCGTGGGATTTGCGGGTCCGTGGCTGGTGCCGAAGGGGCCCAATCGCGGGTGAGGCCCTATCTTTTCCTCGCCTTCCCATTCACACCATCTCAATTTATTCTAAGCTATTGACGCCCCAGGAGGCGTTCAAGACCTTGAAGCCGTTGATCTAGCTCGGTGTTCCTTAACCTTTGAGGATCTGTACATTTCACCTTCCAAAATTCTCCAGCCAGCAAGTCCACACATTTTCAAGCTGCCGAGGTTGAGAAATGCTGATCTAGACGCCCCCACCCACCCATCCCCAGTGCCCTCTTCTGTTGAGACCCCTGAATCCCCAGCCAAGGGTAGGGCATAAGTGATGCGTCCGTTTTCAGAAACTGTGCCATCACAGATCAATGCTTTGTGTAGAATAGGGTGTATCATTTCACTAAAAAGAAATGGGGGCAAGTTTTGATTTATGCTCCTTGATTTTGCTATAGATAAATCAACTACCAAAAGCCTTAGCTAGATCATCTGCTAGGATTCTATTACATGAGGCACATTCAAAAGAATAATAGCTTATAGTACAATTACTATGTCTACAGCAGCCTAGGATGTAATTCTTGATTCTGTTATCCTGAAATTTCCTTATGTTTCTCCAACCTTTTTCTTTTTCTTTAGGGTGATTATTACCATGCTGGTGACAACTGCTGTCTGTTGCTATCTTTTGTAAGTAAATCATGGGAATGAGGTAGCTGGGGCTGTTTCTTTTTAAAAATGCTTTTTTAGCTGGGGATGATATAATAATATAATCCCAATTCCTCCTTTCTGGGAAAATAAAAGTAATCTGAGATAGAAGAGGTTATATTAAGATACTTCATTCTTAGCATGCTGGTAGGATGATGTCACTTGGACAAGCTATTGAAACAGTGAGAACGTTTATTTATTTTATTCTATGCACCTTGTTATCCAGTTTCTTTCAACATAATTTCACCAAGTATTTTTCTCTTATTTCTTATAAGTGTAACTCAGCTCTATAGTACTTTGTAACATAATTCCTTTCATCCTCTTCCACATAGCTTCCACATCTTCTTTCCTTATGTTCTCTATTAATTCCATTGGGATATTATTCTATTTTCTAACACTTTTTCATGCAAAACATTTGTACTGTTCTTTCATTTTATAGGTTTCTTTTGCTCTCATTAGTAATTTTCACTTATGTTTTTTTTTTCTTGATTTCCTCTTGACACCACCTACTTTGAATTACATTCAGATTCTCATATCATCCTTGTATTCTTTACTAATTCTTATCTTTCATCATAAACAATTACATATATCATGCTTTTAAATTAATTTCTTTGCTCTTAATTGTGATTCTGCCATGCAGCAATATTATCTTTTTTTCTTGCAGTTGGCTTTTAGCAATTCTTTCTCAAGCCAATCCTCTCTTTGGCCCTCAGCTGAAGAATGATACCATCTGGTATGTTCTCTTTCAGTGGGAATGACCTGGGCTGTTACAGACCAATTTAATAGGTATGTATTCACCTATTCATACTCATAAAAGCATAGAAGTGACTAGTTTCTTGTGGCTTGTAACCAACTAACAACTGGAAAGAAAAAAGGATTGACTGCATTATTATTTGCAGATCATGAATTCGACACTTTACTTGTCCTAGACTTGCACTGATATGACCAAAATTTATGAATCCATAAACCAGGCTGTTATTCTTTTTGTCTGTGTAATAGAGAGAAGGGAAGCCATTTAGAGTTCTAAGACAGGTTCTCTCTCCTTTGGGAAAGTTCACAGATGATCATCTTTCTTTCAGGCTTCACCAGTTGAATGCCTTTCCAGTTGAAAGTGTGATGGATCTTTTACAACCCATTTCCACTGCAGTGACCATCCCGCCTTCCAATTTTAACTGATACATTGGCATATATCATCTTAAATGTTATTATTAAGGACCTCCCTTGGTAATTGCAGTAAAGTAAGTAGTACAGTACAGTAAGTAGTTGTACCCTTGAGATTGAATCACTGTTGATAAGAGCTTTGCAACATCCTTCTGAATAAGAAAGAACTTTTCTCCATTTCCAATGACATGGTAGATTTGTAGGTTTCTCTGCATTTTTATTTTTGCAGTTTCTTCTGTCAAAGTGTATTTGCCTAAACATTTCTAATTGTCCATGTAAACTACCAGTTGTAAATATAAATATGATATAAACTTGTATTGTGAAAATTAAAGTACTGTTTGTGACCTATTGTAGGTGGGGTCCTATTGGGTGAGTTTATCTATAATAAAACTGCTGATATCACTTGTAACGTTATAAAGAAGGGTTTTAACAAAATCAAATTTTGGATGAGAGATTTTGTTGCAAACCGTGATTTCACTCTAGCTACTCATGACTGAGAGTGAGTTTAGTCTGGTTAAGGCACTAGGCCAGAAGCCAGGACACTCACATGAAAGCTGACTGGGTGGCTCACTCTCTCTCTCCCTTGAACTCATTTTAGAGGGTTGTTAATGTGGGGAAAATAGGAAAAAGGAGTATTATGTCTTCATCACCTTAAGTTATTACCAAGTAGAAAGCCACATGAGGAATAACGGCTTGTGTAGCCCCTTGGGCTGTGGAAAAGAAACATCAAAGATGGTTTCAATAAACTCTGATTACATAGCTCAGTGTAATTTATTGCTACAGTTCACTGGATTTCAAGTATTCAAACAAATACATTATGAAATGTAGCCCACTGTTGATCTAGAGTCACTACTGAAAGAAGTTCAGTTATCCAGAATGGTTTGTATTTCAAGATAGTTTTCTGCAATACAGGTAGTCCTCAAGGTATGACCCTAATGGAGCCTGCCCATTAGGGTCATAAGTAAAAAAAAAATTCTTCAAATGAATCAGATTCAATTTTATGAATTTTTAAAATCAAATTTGTCAATTGAATCAAATGGATTGTTAAATGAATGTAATCTATTTCCTCCGATTCGTTAATTGATCACTGCCATTGTTAGCTGAACTGAGAGGATTTCTCCACTGCTGCCAGCTGCCCATCAGCTGTTTCCGGTGCAGCCTTCAGCTCAGGAACTAAATTCCCTCCAAGCAGGTTCCCTCCACTCTTCACTTGCAGTTGCTTTTTTAAAAAAATCACTTGCTGCCAATCAGCCCAAGCATTTCCAGGCAGCTGCGGGAAGGGATTTAAAGAACTCTTGGCGTCAGTCACTTTAAAACAAAACAAAAATCACTTGCCCCTGCTAAGCTCAAGCCTATCCAGGCAAGCAAGGACTCCAAAAAAGAAAAAAGTGCTAGTCAATTCAAGCCTCTCTAGGGAGCCAGACGAATGGGGAGGATTTCAGAGCTCTTGGCTTGAGTCGCTTAAAAAGCAACAACTTGCCACTAATTAACTCAAGTGTCTCCAAGTTGGCACCCAGAGTGAGATGTGGGACGGATTTATAGAGTTCTCGGCTTGCAACAAGTAACAAGAGTTGGAAGGGACCTTGAGATCATCAAGTCTAACCCATTGCTATCGTAAGACACCTATACTACAATATTTCTGATAAATGCCTATCCAGTCTCTTCTTAAAAGCCTACAGTGATGGGGAATCCACAACTTCTGGAGACAATTTAAATTTAAAACCTCTTTTAAAAAAACTCTGCCTCTGATCAGTACAAGCCTCAGGTAGCATTAAAACAAAAAATTAACAACTGCACTGGCTGCAAAATCACTGGATCTTGTTTTCCATGTAAGGGGGATGATGGGGAGGGACCATGCCATCTTCAGGAAATTGCATGTCATAACCCTGAATGGCAAAGGGAAGTCACAGAGTTTAAAATGGCCACTGCTGCAGCAGTGACTGAATCCAAGTCACATGGCTACAGGGCCTCTTTTTGATCGCTGTTTTGAATTTCTAATGTAAGTACCTTTCCTGAATAAATTTGTTCTTGTGAAAATTCACTAAATGCACGGTCATACTTGGGGGATTATCTGTACTAGGATTAGATGAAATGCCCAAGGAAGGAGAATCCCCAGTGAGCCATCCTTCATCATGTATGTAATAGGGAATCTGACAGAATCTCCATGCTTTCTACAGAATGTGCAAAATTCAATTCCTCGAAAATCACAAGTGGAAAAAGAAGGCAAATGTAGGAGCCAATTATAGTTTCTTTTTTCTTCTGGTTTTAAACGTGTTTTTTTGTCCAATGGATCCTACATGTTAAAACATTGTCCTCTCTCAGCCACTGGTACAAGAAGAAGCCTCTATTCAAAACCGAGGGCAAGCAGCGCCAGTATGAGCTCTTCACTTTCCTTTGCAGAAGATCCACCAGAAAAGCTGCTTGGTCCTGCAAATATCTTGCGGCAAGTTCTCCCACCCACCTTTTCCTGAGCAGATAAGTTTTCTTTGGTTATTTGCATTGATACTGTTTCCAATTCCAATAGGGATGGAAGCGAACCTTTGGTCCTTGCCCTGTAACACCTGCAACATGATTGTCCTATCCCAGTTAGGAACTTCAGACACAATCTGAAGTCCCCTGGCAGCCATGGCCCTTGGGATAAGATAATATTGAACAGCCACTCTGAGGCTAAGAAGGAGTGCTACAGTATTTCGGACTGGGAAAAAAAGGGAATCACAGCTTTTGGCCCGTTAAAAACCAGTGCCAATAAGGAAACACTGGACAGTCACTGCGATGGTCTGGATAGCATTCTTTTGTCAGGAGCCTTCTTTCTGGGCTGGCAGTGGTACAACTTCTTCTAGCCATAGCAGATCAAGGGGAGCTGACTGCAATGGCTGATGGTGGATACGGCGCAGACGGAGGAGGTACAGCCCAATTGCAAGCGTCACCACAAGAATACACCCAAAAAACAGATAATGATTGTAGACAAAGGAAAGATGGAACCAAGAGCTGTGTGACTGATGGAAACTCTCCCGTTGGATGTCCCTGAAACAGAACAGAAATTGGCTACTGTTATACTTTTTGTATGTCACATTCTCCCTAGTGCTTAGTGTGTTACATGTAAACCCTGCCCCCCCCAAATTTTATCAATGGCCTTGAGAGAGGTTAGGGAGCAACTGGCCCAGTTTTCTCATATGGATTATAGCTAAGTAGGGATTTAAACTGAGGCTTAATAATTTCTTTAATCATACATTATCCTATACCTGCTAATGTGTGATGCTGTTTAATGCGAATTTTGACCCTATTTACTTGTAGTGCCTTTTATTTCACGAGAGGTGCAAAAACTATGACATACAGCTCCCACTCATCTTTCTTATGATAAGGCTCCCTTTCTGAATACTTCCATATATTGTATCACCTGCCTTCCTAGAGGCGTGAACTCTTTAAGGACCCATTCTGTGGAAGAAGATTACAGTCCTACCTAACCTCCACATCAGTTCATATATTCTAGTTTCACCTGAAAGTCAAGTGGCAGGATTTCAGCTACCAAAAACTGAAGGTAAATAAACCTTCAAATCCATGAAGAAAATTTAAGTCCCAGATACCTAAAGGTTTGGCTTGTGTTAGTTCAACTCTCACAAACAATTTACGAAAGGAAGGGAAATATCTCAGAAAATTCTTCTTCCAAAAGGCTGATGTTGGAGTTCCCAAGATGACCTGACTCCTAGAGAAAACTCCCAAAACTCAGAAAATAACATTGTATAATACCTGAGAGGTAAAAAGCGGGTTTTATAAAGAATGGCTCCCAATGTCCATTGCACTTCTCGGTCATATAACAACTGCACTGTATGCAAGCTAGAGTAATCTTTGGGGAAATGGAATCCTTCATGCAGAACCTGGTGCATCCAAGCTGACTTGAAGCATTGGTACCTGCAAAACAGAACATATCAGTTTCATTACAAGGATGCAGATCTGGGACTCATCTTAGTAATTTCTAAGGCTCTTGTCCCAACACTGCAAACATAGGATTATGGATTTAGTACATCTTCTACCCCCAGTTCTTCTCCTGCAAAAGGCAAGAATGGCTCCTTACTTAACACGGTGGAGGTCCGCATGTGGTGAGTAAAGCTTGTCATGGAATCTCTGTAGCAATACTGACCAGCTCAGGCTACAATAATCCTGGAGGGTAGCAAAGCAAAGGGAGATTAGTGTAAAAAATAAGAGAGACACAGGCAAAAGTCGTACCAAGGCAAAAGTCATACTCACTTGGGCAGCACGTGTGAATGTACTGCTTTGATAAGGTCCTCCTAGACGCAGCACATCATCAGTGCAGTAGTAGAATTCTGAGAATCCGAAAAATTCACTGTTCGCAAAATCAATAGATGCCTGGTAGGAATTGCTCAAAGAACTTCCACTGCTGTTGTCTCCAGCCAACAGGGGGCGCAGTTGCTCTGCACAGCTCCTCCAATCACCTTGACCCCTGACATGCATTGTCTGCCTACCTTTATCCACAACCTCCTCTAGTCCCACTGGCAGGCATGGGTCTAAGACTGGCACTTCAGGATTCATACCTATTTGTACACTGTGCAATCTATAATAAATAAATCAATAAATATATCTGTAAAAATTAAGACAGAATTCCCAATTCATGGCACCAAAACAGGTCAGAACACCAATTATTCCCTTGCCCTCATTCAGGTACTTAGTTTGTTACTTCTTAGATTTTTCCTAAAACAAATAAACACTCACATATAAACATACACATCTTAATAACAGGTATCTGAAACATGAGATTTGAAACTGCAACAATCAACAACAGCATATAAGCTGACCTCCAGAGACATAATCACCTGTGGCAGCAATAGGAGTACTATCTTCAGAGCTGCTTTGCTATTCAGCACAATGGGGCTGCTTTGGATTTTCATTGGTTTTGATACTTTATGATATAAACCACCAAGAGTCACAATTTTAAGTTTAGTAGTATAGAAGCACATTCAATCAGTCAATCATTATGACCTGGCTAAGACAGAAACAGTGAAGATCTGATACTCAGTTGCAGATTGAAGAACAATATGGACTGATTTTGGCATATTGCATTACAGTACATAAACCATTTATTGTGATTTTTGTATTAAAGACTTTCCTACAAACTTCCCTAGAAGACTGGATAGATTGCAGGGCACTTTTTAAAATGTTGCAAGATTTAGCCACCAAATCTTAGAGACACATAATGCCGAAAGAGCATTCTCAATTGACTTTTCCTGTATCAAATACTCTGAATTCTTTTGCATCATTCCTGCGGTCTCTGATCCCAACTTTGGTGAATAACTAATTTGAAATAAAGTAGCAGGAAAAGGGGGAATTGTTCAAGAGGAAAAACACAGGGCAGTAATATTTGTAATAAAATCTTTCACTCTACAGAGGAAGACAGAATGAGTCTTCTGATTAAGTATTATCCCCCATGCCATTTTTCTGTGTATATAATTGGTTTCTGTACAGTTTGCACCTTCTCTTCATTGACATCTTGTAGTTGTTCCTCAATTGCATTTTGGGCTTTCCTTGGTCTGGGGAACAGAAAGTGCAACTGCTAACCCTAGGAAACCTTATTATGAATAAGAATTGTCTTGGGAATTCATTTCAGCAGCTCAAGAACACCTGTTGTGAGCGATGGTCCGATTCAGCACCAGTTCTTCATATCGTTGCCGAGCAAAGTTGCCTCCAAAGCCCAAGAAAGTATTGACATAGACCCGATACACATGCTTTGTGTGTTGCACATCACATCCCAAGTTGAAGTCTGCAAGCAAACTTTTGGCAGCTTCCTCCTAGGAGGGAGAGAAAAGTGGTAAAAAGCTAAACTTAGCTGACCCCCTCCCCTATTTCAAAACCTCCCTAGTCAAGAGATGTACCTGCTGTGGGGAAGAAAAGGAGACTGAACTTGGCACCTCATAGGCTATTTGCAGGGAAGCACCTCCCATGTCGAGGATTCCAACTGTTCTTTTTCGGACCATGGGCTCTTCTTGACCTGACAGAGTCACGGAAATCAGTGCATCTTCCTCTATAGCCCAGTAGAAAGAGAAGAGAGAAAGAATAAATTACTAATTGTAGAAAAAAAGAAAACAGGGGAAGAGAAAGGGAAAAGGAGTTTATGCCTGTTTCACTTCATATCTGTTCCTGTTCTTTTGTGGAGACAAAAGGGTATAAATGAGGTAGGACAGCCAATTCCTTGCTCCTGCTAGGAATGAAGAAGTGCACAGAATTCCCTCCATCATGTGTCAATGAAAAAACAGCCATCCATTCACTGGGCCCCATATTTCAACAGACATTTCTCTAAATCTCACCTTCCGCATGGTCAAATCTACCTAGGACGAAGTTGATGCCTATCCAAGCATAGACACCTGGAAAAGAAAGAACACAAAATGCAACATCAGACCCACAGAAACAGTAGAGAAGCTTTGGTGCTCCAACACCATTTCTGTATGGCTTTAGAAAAGGAATCCCCTTATAGGGGCAGGTACATCAACAGCAAGTGGAGCAGCATGCTGACCTCAACTACCCATAAACCCCTAAAACAGGGCAAGTCACAGAACAGCTCACATTGGGCCAGAAAGCAATTTTCCAAGACCAAATCCATCCACCAATCCCAGCAAAATCTGATTTCACTACATTCAGACACCTTCAGTCTATCCTTTATATTGCATCACTCTGAAACATGAAGAGAGTAAACTTGCATCCACACCTTCTTGTTTCCCTGAAATCACTTCTGCATGAGATTCCGAGAAGAGGAAGTCGTATTCCAAGGGTATGTCCCTCACCAAGTCCTTCAGGATGGCCTCCTGCTGCCTGCAAATATCCATAAGTATAAGAGGAATATCTCCTCCTAACACATTTATCCACCCTGCTCTGTTTACCTTTCCAGAGAGAATAGCAGGATCTCCCATCAATTTGAAAACTTGTCACTTTACTCCTTGTGGCAAGAATCCAATCTCTTTCTATTGGAACAATTTTCAGTTCTAAATTTGCAAACCTTTGAGCTTTAATATAGAGCTACAATGAAATTGGGTCAGGGTAGTAGTGGAAATAGAGCTCCACTAACTACAGCTAAACAGAGTTGCTTTACAGTAGGCAAAATTTGGAAATTGGAAAAGAAAGAATAGCTAAAACCCTACTAAAAATTTTTTCATACAAGAGTTCTGCAATCTTCCCTATTCACTCCCAATCTAATAGCTCAGTACTTCCTGCTTTTAAGTCCCTGAAAGGTCTGGATCAAGTCTAAGAAAGTTGTTGATCACTCACTTGTCAGGCAACAGCCTCATGCCTGCTGTACACATAATGTAGAGTGGTGTCTCTTTGTGCTTGACTTTGGGTACATAGGCAGCAGCAAAGGTGAGCAGTGGCTTCATATATTCATTAGCCTTCTCTGGAGTTTTTGCCAGTGTAGAGATCCCTATTTAAGGAAAGAATTGGCTTTTTAATCTCCTTTGCCTAGCCCCAGATCAAATAACTTAGACATACCAGATGGCTTTGTAACAGAAGTTTAGATGACAGTATTTTTAATACCACACTCTCTTAAAAGTATGAACAAATCTAAAAAACATATTTTTCGCTCCTAATAATGGAAACAATATATATTTTATATATCCAAACCCTTTTAAAATGAATAAATTTTCAGGTGACAAAAATTTACTCATTTAAATTACAGGTATTAATATACCTGCTCTACCAAAACTGCTATTTTTATTCCATTCTGTTCCCTTTCATTTGATTAAAAATTTAAAGTTTATTTTTTTCAATTTTAGTTAAAAGCCTTAAATAAAACAAGGTTTGTTATATCTTAATGAAGATGGGATCTCCAAATTTCAACAACTGTATTTTTGACTACATAGGAAATATTAATGTAAATTATAAAGCTTTAAGAAGAATAACATTTTTTTTAAAATGCAGTTTTTTAAGCATATTAATTTGCTGTACAATTTACTCAAGAAATATTTAAGACATGGAAGTTGTGTGTGGATTTTTTGACCCTGAATAAATGCCCTCTCACTCTTATATCAGTTTATCTTTATTTTTAAAAAATAATGAAACAATATATTGGCTGAGAAAAAAAAAGATCATATCATTTACTAGGTACATTTTATTCCATTATCCAAAGTTGAAATTCCAATTAGCAGTTAAATTAAATTTGTTAAAATGGATGATTTTTTTGAAAACAGGAGAGGTTTTTATCCAACCTTTATCTAGTGTGTGTGTAATTAATGTATATAATTTATAATGCTAATTACTATTATGAAATAGACTGAAACTTTAGCAAGATGGAGCTGCAGATTTGTTCATACTTTAAGAGAGAGTGGTATTAAAAATATTATCCTAGTTATATTCTTGCTCTGAATAATGTTTACACTGCATTGAATAGAATTTGTGAAATATTTTAGTTTGTACAACTGTTAGAATTAAAAAAACAGATAAAAAGTGACAAGCCAAGGTCACATCAACGTTATCTCTTGCCAAAGTACAGCTGTACACCAGCACCTCAGGGACAACTATGGGATCTGCCAACTGCTTTTCATGGATGTCTGCACCAAAGACAAATTCCTTGTGTGTCCAATCACACTTGGTCAATAAAGAATTCAATTAAATTTTATTTATTTATTTATTTATTTATTACTTGGACTTGTATGCCGCCCCATCTCCGACGACTCGGGGCGGCTCACAGCTAAAATCAACAACCAACAATAAATTACTTAAAAAGAAATTAAACAATCTCAAGCCCAATATAATGTAACATTAAATTCAATCCAATCCTATTGTAACAGAAAGGAATTAGAACATTCCAAACCTGGTTTGATCTTCTTGACCACAGGTTCACTGCTGTGATCTCGCATTTGTCGGATGTCAAGTAAGTGATGTGGATTCCCATTGTGTGGTGGCCAGTAATACACAAAGACCCGGGACCCACTGCTCCCGCAGTCAACAACCACCCCATAACTCAGAGCTGGATCCTTTGTGTCTGTTGCCTCCAAGGCGCGATAACGTGCTAAATACCTGCAAGTGGAAAAGTGATTAGCACTGTGTAAGAGTGTAAATATGTAAGAGTAAATTTTCAGCACAGAAAACAAGCTGACTTTTCGTAGATTTTAATATGGTTTTAGTCATCCCCCCAAAAACAGTTATTCGGGGATTGGGGCACCCTTAGCTCTAAGAGGACCATCTATCTGAACAATGCAGCTAACAAAGCCTACTTCATGACTGTGCATTTGTTAGCAAGCTATTCCTTTAGAGGCAGTGAGTGCTACCCAAGAGACTACACTGGGATTTAATGGAATCATAATGAACAAACAGCAGCTCCATCTTGCTAAGGTTCAGTTTCAGCCTATTTTATTCCATCCAGACCCTATGAGCTTCCAGGCACAGGAACAAAAATGTTCTCCTTTTATGAAGAATTTCCATTGCATATCTTGGGCTCTTAATGCTGATTTTCTTTCCCATATTCTATTAACTGAAGAACCAATGTGACCATTTCCCCCCGCCCTGCCACCAAAAGTGGCATTATTAGAACATGATCACTTCTACCATTGGGAAAATACAAGCTGAATTCAGTCCAGACAGCTCTTTTCCCGCCACCTGGGGGAGAACAAATGCAAACTTCTATCAATAAGAGAATATGGATTGAGGGGGAAAGCATTACAATCTCTTCTGACTTGTTTTAGGTTTCAATCAGTGTTTAAAAAGTTAAAATCTTTCTGCTTGCTAAGATTAGAAAAAAAATCAGGCAGAAAGATTTTATGACACGAATTGTGATCGTTTTCTTCCCTTGATAATTTTTATAGGAAATCAGTTTCTATTCTCTAAATAGAGAAATTTAGAATTTATATTGTGCATACATAATATCTTCAGAATTTGGTTACAAGCATCCTAAGTGCCTTTTATATCCAATATAACAACTGTTGCTTAGGGCATATTGTTTATATCTCCTTACTAGACGATTTGTGCTCCATTGGAGCAATATTGTTCTTTGGGGAAGTGGGGTTCTTTCTAAAATTTGTACATGGAGACAATGAAACTTGATTGGCCCATCTTCTTTTCTCTCCAACAGGGTTTACACTGAGATCTAATAGTCTGTAGTCCTAACTATACCTATTAAGAAGTAACTTGCATTGATTTGACTGGACTTATTTCTGCATAAATATAAAAGTGCTATCCACAATGAATAGATATCTTGTATAACAAATCAATGTGATTTGGATTTTAAAACCATAAAATTTCTCTGAAGACATGGAAATTTTTTTCTGTTGAGGACTATATTTTCTCAGATGTAATCTGTTGGGAATAATTTGCCAATGATAAGAAGGGATGAAGGGAATAATGATCAGACTCCTTCACCTCTCACTATCATCCCTTCTTTTTCTTTCTCTGTTTTGTAAGTGGCTGGAAAAGAAACTGATCATTTTTAATTGTTTTAATTAATAGTGTTTTAATAGTTATTATTTGTATTGTTTTAAAATGTTTTAATTGTAATGAATGATTCTGAATTGTGAGCCACCCAGAGTCATTTGTCAAGATGGGCAGCTATAGAAATCAATTTTTTTTTTTACACATCAAAACATTTGGCTTGCAAACAGCTTTTGGAATTAGGCCCCTGTCTGCAGCTTCCAGCTCTTTCACCCCCACCACTCTGGAAAACATTGTTTTATCTTAGCAGGTCTCATTTCAACCCAATTCTTCACTTACCTACCTTTCAAACTCCCTATCCCGAGAATCAGTTTTCCAGTGCCACAGATTTTTAATTGCCACAATCAGTAGAAGAAAAACTGTAAATAACACAAGCAACAGGGCCAAACGCTGACGGAGACAAAGACTCACTGAAGGCAGAGTGAAATGCCAAGATGCTGGACACAGGCAGGAAAAACTGATCCTGAAAAAGAAAAAGTAGTTTTTTCAAAGACTGGAGTGTAGTCTCAACCATTGTTGCTTATAAGTACAATGATTATAGCAGTATTTCTCAAATTTGGCAAGTTTAAGATGTGTGGACTTCAACTTCCAGAATTCCCCAGTGAGCTATCTGGAGTTCTGGGAGTTGAAGTCTACATGTCTTAAACTTGCCAAGGTTGAGAAACGCTGGACTATGGTATTAAAAAGCCAAGTGTAGATGTTTCTAACATACACAAGAAGTCAATTTGGTTCAAAGCTATAAGTTTGGAATAGAAGGAAATCTTCCAATAAGGTTGCACAGAACGTAACTGAGAACACATATGAGTTTCACAGATAAATAAGAACATTAAAGTCCGCAGCACTGGTTCTTTTATGCCATCAACAGCCCTGAGAAGCTTCTTCACCCATTCCCCAGAGATCTATGACAGCCGTTCTTCCACATGATAGAAGTGGAAGAAAACAAAAGTAGGACCACTTTCGATATCCTTGGAGGATCAACTGCCACCCAGGCGTCATTCCATCAGATTATGGCAGAAGGAAGGATTGAAATATTTATAATAGTTAGAATTGGTACCTGAACATTCTTTCTTCACCATTGCTTTCATTGGAAGCAAGAGGACAGAGGAGGATTGTACTTATTAGAAAAAAAATCCCACCAGCTGAAATATGGGATATAAATCCTTTGAGTAATTGAAGAAGACGTCAAAGCTTTTACCTATACCAGGGGTCTCCAACCTTGGCAACTTTAAGACTTGTGGGCTTCAACTTTCCAGAGCTGAAGTCCACAAGTCTTAAAGCTGCCAAGGTTGGAGACCCCTGACCTATACTATAACCCACTGCAATTCCTCCTCTTGTATTGTAGTGAGACTTACCTTTATGCGTACAACTGTAATGAGTGATTTACATCTGCCTCCCTCAGCCCATTTTTCTCCAGTGGATTTGACAGCAGCTTTCAGAATTCCCGCCAGCAGACATATAATACTTTTGTGTTGATATAACTATGTAATGCTGCATTATATCATCTCTCTTCTTTTCTCCAGGAAGTCTCGTCCTACCTCTCTGCCAGCCTTGTCTTTCAGAATCGAATAGCAAGGAGGAACCTTATCACCCACTTTCCACACCCATAAGAATCATACAGTCACCTTCTCCGACTGGCAGACACGGAGTGTGATCTTTGAACCGTCCTGGATGCCAGCCAGACTGTGCTGGGCCAATTTCTAAGACCGAGGGGGTAGGAAAAGAAGCGTATTTTTCCTGAAACTTCGGACATAAGATTATTTCCCACTCTAACCTAGGAAGCAGCAGCCGAGATACCACCGTTTTTGGGCTCCCCCCCCCTTAAACAGGTTCAATCAACCGTTCTCATGCCGTCTGGGGAGGATGCAGACCTTGCCTCGGGGGAAAAAGGAGGGGCCAACCATAAGGAAGGCATGTTAAGAGGCTCCCCGGCCAGACTTCGCATTCCCGTCACCTCACCTGGCCATATGGTCACCCCGCTGTCCAGATTCTGTCAGCGTACTCTACGGCCTCCAGGAGGGAGTCGCATCTCTTTCCTTTCCACCACAGGATCCCGGAGCTTATAGAGGAGAAGCCAGGATGAGGATGTGAGCCCAGCGACTCCCCGACTCCCCTTCTGAGGATGGCCCCGAAGGACCCGAGCCACTTCGCGCCTCCGAATCGGAGGGTCCCGGATCTCCCGCCCTCCCGGGATGCATCCCTCTTCGTCGGCACTCACCGCAGGCACTGACTGACCGCTGCCGCTCTTTCCTCCGTTCAGATTCTGCCCGGGACTCGCTTTCCAGCCACGTCCTCAGGACTAGCGAGCTCGGAAGAGGCGGCCAATGGGGGGACGAGGCTGGAGTTGACGTAGAGGGCCCAGGGCGGCCGCTTTGAGCAGTCCGGCAGTCACGGCCCCGCCTTCTGACCCTGTTATCCAATCAGCTCGCAAACTCAGAGGTACTTTTCCGTTCCCGCCACGCAATTCCGAAGCGTCGTTAAGCAACCGTAGTTTCGGGAACGTGAGTGGCCAATGCAGGGGCCGGTGTCGGCTGAGGGCGGGTGTTCCAGTTTCAGGAGCTGACGTCACGAGAATGTTGCCCAATTCGGGGGCCTAAAGGAGACGCTTTCGAAAGTTCAGCTAGATCGGCTTCGCTGTCAGCCGAAATTTGAGAAGCTGGCGACGCCGTTGAATTCCCGATGAGCCCGCGCTCGGCAACCCCCACTGGCGAGCCCCAAAGGCATACGCCGCCAGAGGCAGCGTCATCTTTAAAGTCAAAGCAACCAGCTTCTCCAAACAAACCACACGCGCCATAAAAAGCGGCCATCCTTTCTTACCTGGCTGACTTCCAGCATGACAGACAGCGTAGCCAATGACTGTTCCCTTTTCCGACGTACACCGCGTTGGACGGAAAGATGCCCAATGGAGTGAGGATAGAACAAAAGGTCAAAGGGACATCTCCGAATACCTTTTTTTGATAGGCGGGGCTCAAGGCCGGCCTTTGCCAACCGACCAATTCACGACTGCCTAAGGCGGCGCGAACACGGATCCCCACCAATCCGCAGTGCCAGTAGGCGGGATGGACTGAGCGGGAGCCGCAGGACCGAGTGGGGTATCCCGTAACCGACTCGACGGACGCGCCATGGAGCTGGGGGCAGGCGGCGCGGCGGGGCCCGGTCAGCGGGGCGCGGCGGCGCCGGGCCGCCTGCTCCTCTTGCTGCTGGGCGGGGATGGCGGGGGAGGGTCGGGTTGGGTGTGGCCGTGGCCCTCGGGGGGCGGCGGGGCGGGGGGGACAGGAACGGACACGGAAACCGGCCGGGAGCCGGACTACGAGGCCCTGCCCCGCGGCTCCGCCGCTTCCACCCACATGCTCGCAGGGGCTGTGGCTGGGGTGCTGGAGCACAGCCTTATGTACCCCGTGGACTGTGTCAAGGTGAGGAGAGGCGGCGACCCGCGTTGGTGCCTCCGAGGGGCAGCGGGGCGGGCAGGGACCAGGGACAGGGCATGTCTTCGAGGAGGGCTGGAGCAGGATCGCGCAGGGCTCCTCACGGGTGTTTTCTCCGTGAGGTCGGACATTGACCGGTTGGAGGGGAATCCTTCGGTTCCCTCCGAATGGCTCCAGTGAGCGACCAGGAGATTTGACAGAAGGTCAAAGGAATGCGCGTCTCGGGGTGGTTACTATGAATTAGGCCAAGAAGAAGCGGGAGCAACAAGTAATTGTGTCTTTTGCGGTTGGCGGCGGAAGTGGCAATGGGCAGTCTTCTGAGTCCCGAACTTGAGAATGACGTTAAGAAGCATTGCCACCAGCGGGGATCTATTTCTTGCCTCTCAGACTCGTCCCTTTTTGCCGGCAAAAGGGATTGGACTCAGCCATTGCATAGGAGATGCTTGCGGGGGTGGGTTTGTTTGGAAGTTTATTATATTTCCAGACACCTTTCACTGAATCATATTGTCTGCAAAAATCACATGTAAGTAGGGAGAGAGCATACAGCAGAATTAAAGCAGAGACTCAAATGCTGAAGGTTTGTAAACGGGAAGTGGGTGGACAGAGTTTGGCTGGGAGAACTTATTTGAGTAAATCTCTAAACATATCTTAACCTGCTCCCCCCTCCCCCCCCATCCCCGCACCGGCAGACAAGGATGCAAAGCCTGCAACCAGAACCTGCTGCTCGTTACCGGAATGTGCTGGAGGCTTTGTGGCGGATTGTGCGAACTGAAGGGATCTGGAGACCTATGCGTGGATTGAACATCACAGCTACAGGGGCTGGTCCTGCTCATGCCTTGTATTTCGCCTGCTACGAAAAATTGAAAAAGACACTTACCAACCTTATCCATGCTGGGGGCAATAGTCACGTGGCCAACGGTATTATCCCTTGCTGCCTCCTAACTCCATCCTAGGGTTCTAGTTGTACCACTTGGGGCTCAGAGTGAGAAGATGCCAGATTTATTCTTATTATTCTGGCATTAGTACTCTCTGAACCCTCAAGGCTATGGACATTCTTTCATGATGCTGAATTCTGCTTGCAGCAAAACAGTATGCTAGCAGAATGTCTCTTTAGGCAATATGTGGTCTGTAGGGATTTAGGTATTAAAATGGGAAAATAAGGTTTCTGGCATGTTTTTGTATCTTATGTAAGAAAGTGATGTAGAAGAGTGACTGATTCTGTTTGCATATATTTCTGCATACCTATGTGTTTAAAATACATATGCTTGTATTTGCCTCAATGCCTCTTTCTTTTAGCAACTTAATTGAATGGGGAGAATTCCAGGCTTGCTGTAACAGGTGCTCTTGCATTCATTTAGTCAAATCTGCTTCCTAAGAATAGCTTATTTCTAACGCTTCTACAGTACTAAATCTCTGATCATCTGTGTGGTATATTGTCTCCTAAAATCTCAGACATAACTCATCACCCCCTGCATCTTATTGACATTTTAGGAGAAAGATAGTATAGATAGTCCTCGACATGATCACAGTTGGGATCAGAATTTCCATCTTAAGTTATTGCAGTCATAAGTTGATTCAAACCCAATGTTATTATCATTGTTACGATGGCCAGTGAATCACCGTGGTTGTTAGCACATCTGCAGTCTTTAAGCAAACACCATGGTCATAAGTGTAAACTCATTCTTTTGAATAGGCGGTTTTTGCTGCAAATTGGCAAAAAAGGTTACAAATAGCTATCATGTGACTGTGGGGCATAGGTTATAAAAGTAAGCTGGTTGCCGAATGCCTAAATTGCAATTTTGTGAACATGAGAGTGGTGCAATGGTTGTAAGTGCAAATATAGACTTTTTCAGCACTGTTGTAACTTTGAACAGTCACTAAATGAATGGTCAAAAGTCAAAGACTGTTTATGTAAATAGTAGATTTATGCAACACTTCAGATTCAGGATCCAAAAGATGCTGCAGAAGGAGAAGGAGTATGAAATCGGCATTTGCCTGCAACATTGCAAAGCAGCTGTTCCTTTTCCTGAGTTATATTCCTTTCTGCCCCTGCTTTCACTCTTTCTTTGTAGAAGATCAAAACTGAAATGCAGCACAGCTTACTAATAGTAGAATAATCTTAGCTTTTGTCTGCTTCATATTAATTACAAAGATCTTAACTAAGATGTTCAGAAGATATTCTATTTCCTCTTCTTTTCTAGTGTGTAAATGAAATTAATTTGGAGAAGCATTGTATAGAATCTTGATTATTTCTGCTGTTCTCATTGAAAATTGAGGCGTCCTTCTGCATAAGCTACTTGTCCCTTAGAAGGAATGGCTTATGCCCCTGTTTTCACATATATAATGTTTTGATGGCCTAATCTGGGATCTCATTAAGACCCTCATGGGTCTCATCTCAACTTTCCTTCATATTTAACAGTCCTTGTCTTGCAGGCGCAGCAGGCTGTGTGGCAACATTGCTTCATGATGCAGCCATGAATCCAGCAGAAGGTAATACTGCTTTTTCCTGTATGCTCCATCTTTTTATGAAGATAATTATTTTTGTTATCACCAGGAAATATTCCCTTGTTTGTGAGAAGAAAGGGAGACAGAGCAACTATTTCTACAAATTTTATTTGAATGATGGATTACATTGTCTGGTATATGTTTGTCCAATTTCTGTCTCCACCCATCTTCATCAATGACTGTTTACAATTCAGAAAATATATTATGATTAAAAATTTAAAAACCTTTGTTTTAAAAATAAAAAATAGTAAAACCAGCAAAAAATAGCCATTAAAATCAAATTGAAGATATACAAGAGCAAGGCATTGGCCAGTTAACAGGGCCCTTGGCACATTCAACACTCCAGGCTTGGGGACGTAGCCAGGTTTTTAGGACCTTATAAAAAGCTAGCAGGGTTGGGGCCATTCTGAATTCTGAAGGGAAGCTGTTCCATGGAGCAGGAGCCACTGCAGAAAAAGCTTTTCTCAACCATATGGTCTAGCCCTATTATAAACATGAAAAAGTGAATTAAAATTATATTGTAATGTGGCTACATGTTCCCTGCTTTCTATAAGAAAACCAAAACTCATTCTAGTTGTCCTAAATATTTTCCACAATCTAGAAAGAGGGCACCTGGGTCTGCTGATTTAATGCAATTGTATCTGGCT
This sequence comes from Naja naja, assembly GCA_009733165.1. Lineage (NCBI taxonomy): Eukaryota > Metazoa > Chordata > Lepidosauria > Squamata > Elapidae > Naja > Naja naja. Next base: position 140,062,812 of record CM019151.1, on the reverse strand, counting down.
TGATACATTGATAGCATATTCAAGAACTGAGGGTTATGTGAGGACTGTATAGAATACTGAAGTCGGTGTGTGTGTGTATACTGAATGCATACGGTTTATACTTCTTTATTCATTAGAGGTTTTTTTCTTTCTTTCCCATCTTTCAATATGGCTGGATTGCGGTTATCATCCATTTCCAGTGGTAAAACAAAGAATGCAGATGTACAATTCTCCATACCAACGAGTAACAGACTGTGTTCGTGCTGTGTGGTGCAATGAAGGGGCAGGAGCTTTCTACCGAAGCTATACCACTCAGCTGACCATGAACATCCCCTTTCAGGCTATCCATTTCATGGCATATGAATCCCTACAGGAGCACCTCAACCCCCACAGACAGTACAACCCTAGTTCTCACATGGTGGCAGGTGCCTGTGCAGGTGCCATTGCAGCTGCTGCCACCACACCTTTGGACGTTTGCAAAACATTGCTGAATACACAGGAAGCCTTGGCACTGAATACCAACATCAGTGGGCACATCACAGGTATGGCTCACGCATTCAGGACGGTGTACCGCGTGGGCGGGCTAGCTGCCTATTTCCGTGGGGTTCAGGCACGTGTCATTTACCAGATGCCCTCCACAGCTATTGCATGGTCTGTGTATGAGTTCTTCAAGTACATCTTAACAAAGCGAAAGGAGGAACGGTTGTCCGGGAAGTGAAATGGCGTTATCGGCTTGGCTGGTGCCAAACTCAGATGACAAGCAAGACTTTGGAATACTGATGCCGCCTCTTGCCTGCTGCTGCATTTTGCACAGCCCATTGTTCTCTCAATGGAAAGTATACAGCAAACAGCAACTTCACCTGCTTTTAGCTTATCATCTAACAAACATGCCCCAGGTGTTGGATACAAATAAAGACCAGGGTGGAATGACTGTGAGCATATTGGAAATTGGGGTGATAGCCTGCATTCTCAAAAATGATTGCAGGTAAGAATTAGAAGAGGCAGAAGAAGTGTTAGCTAAGCTGTTGTCTATTAGCACTCACACAGACCTCATGCTCTTTGAGAAGGCTTTGATTGTTGTGGCCCTTGGCACTTCCAATAAAGTCTGCTTTATTGTCCTAGGCCTTGTCTCTTTCTTACCAGATGATTCTGAGCATTTCTTTATGGAAGAGGGTGGAGAACATGCAGCTTTCCTGATGGTGTTAGATTCCAGCATTCATTAGTCCCACCAAGCCTTTCTTTCTTATAGATAAGATAAATTCATTGTACTGTATGACTGGAATTGTTTTGTCTTCTGTTCTGAAGAGGTAGAAGAAAGTAATATTTTTTTTCAGAATGCTGAATGTTATATGATGTACATTGAGATCCAAGAAAAGTCTGTTCTCTGTTGATGATACTCACAAAACGTGTAACTTTCCAGCACCTATCATATTTATTCAGCACTATTGCCATTCCAGTTAATCTTGATGTGTATGAGAATAGTGAAAAAAGACACTGTCTGCTTTAACTTGTGTCCATCTGACTTGTTAGGTGTATTAAAATTACACTGTGAAAAAGTTATGTAATACACGCATGCATGGTATAATTTATTCTCAGGCATATACACAAGTCTGATATGGAAGAACAGATGGATACCAAACTGCAATTGAAGAACAGGGGCAGGTGCTCTTGTATAACATGTTTCTCCATTAACACTTGTAAAATATGCAGCTATATTTGTAACAAGGCCTTTTTCTGTCTCCACCAATTAAATATGAGTTTATGGAGGAGATAGTAATTCTGTAATTGTTAATGTTTAACATGGAGTAGCCTAGTAAGAACAAAGTTAACTTCAAAGTTACACAACTTTGGATGGTGATAATGCATTTGTCATTATTATGAATGAATTGTGATTAGCTCTCCTTCATCTCCAGGCTTAGAAGCTGACATATTGCAAGGGTGGGGGGACTATATAGAGGCAACAAATACAGCAATGCAGCTAAGCCAGTATTTTTTAGTAAGATGTTAATAGTTCTGTCAAAATGCAACCTAAGTCTTTGTATAGTATTGCACTCTGTCTGCTTCAGATGAGTATATCCCAGCTTCACATTCCTAGCAATGTATCACTAGGTGCAGGGAAAAGGACACCCCTGAGCCATAATTTGAACCAAAGTAGGAAGTAAAATATTTTCTCCTTGAAGTGTCCTTTTGTTCATGCATAACTGCCTTGCTGCATCTTAATTTATCTTCTACTGACTTATTTTTTAGCCTTTGCTAGAGAGTCTTGTCCTAGGAAATGTCACCCCTTGGGAACACATGCAGTGATATATACATTCTTACTGTAGCAATGTCTATTGTTAGGAAAATGCATTTTGCATTTGTTCTCAGTTTCTGCTTTACTTTGGTATCACCTTCCCTCACAGGAATTAATTGTATGGTGTTTCCTGTCCCTGCATATCTTAAGATGATTCTATAGCAATTTGGGATATCTGGGAATTGCAATCACAGGTCATCTGGATGACACCGGATCAGACTAGAAAAGATTAGGGGGGTAGGGGGGGAAATGGACATGATTGATCTCACCTACAGTTGCCTTTATCCACACTCCATATTATCTAACAAATTAATAAGGATGGGGATAGGAGTTCCTTCTCCCTGTCATAAAGCTTAGGTAAATGATTCCTTTCTTATCATGGATCTCTCTAAACAAAGATATGAATCTTTAAAAGAATGATCCCATGTGTGCAATTGCCAGATGCACTCAAGAATGTTTTGTTTGTTTCATGGGTTGAGCCACTTTCTGTTGTGGTTTTGTAAAAATGAGAATAAATCTTTTTAGATATTTCCACAACTATATGTTAGTGGGAATCCTATCTGCCTGGTCTCTGCCCAAATGTGAGCCCAAGGTAAAGATCATTTCCCACCTCCCTTTCCCACTTCTCTGATTTCAGGTATTGGAATATTCATGCATCAATGGAGTTAGGCTGGATTTTGGAATTAAACTATGAATACTTTATAAAGTATGTATGAAATTAATATTCTGAGAATGAAGGGTTATGGAAAGGGCAGCAGGCAGTTTTGGTATCAACAGCCAGCTTATAAGGGAACATGAAGGCCTTCCCAGGTCATGTTGATAGGTCATCAGGACTGAGGTTGGTGATTGTAATATCTTTTTATATACTATATATTTGAAGATGTAATCGGATAGAAGCCAGCTGAGTATCAATTGTCACTGGTGTTCATACTATTTACTCTTGAAAGGAATATTATCCTCCACCACCATTGATACGTGGGGTCCTTAGGGCTCTCTGAGCTTGATTGCTTGATTGCAGAAGTTTCATTATTTGGCTAGATAACATCATCATGACACTGATGATGTTGCCTAGTTGGTTAAGGAAACATTAGGAAGCAAACAACCAAGGTCTGAGAGCACCAATGGTTCCACAGTTCAACCCTGAGCTACATATATCCTCTTCTGTTGGAATTATTTGATATATTTAGCATCAGGAGAATTATTCTTGCTATAATTATAGTGGTAGGCTTGTTCAAAAGCTTAAATTACAAAATATTATCTGCTGGATACTATGTTTCCATTGTTGCTAATTTGTTTGTTTGGTTAGTTTTATACAAAGACATCCTAAATGTAGAACCACACTTCTGCCGTGGGGCACAAAAGGGAAATGTTAGCTGTGTCCTACATGACAAATGAAATAACAGTCTTCTCTGCTTAAGGAGATAATACGATCAATCAATCAGAATAGAACTGGATGGGAACTTGAAGGTCTTCAGGTCCAATCCCCAGCTCAAACAAGAGACCCTATACAATTAGAGACAAGTGGCTGTCCAGTCTCTTCTTAAAAACTTCCAGTGATGAAGCACCCACAGCTTCTGAAGGCAAGCTGTTCCACTGGTTAATTGTTTTCATTTAAATGTTAATTGTTCTCAAAGCCAGACATTATTTTTGGCTCTAATGCTTAATTTCCGATAACACGTAATCTCTCCAAATGAAAAATATGAACAACTTCATATTTACTGTTAAGTAAATCTACTCTGGCAATGAAGCCATTTAAGAGGCAGTTATTACACTGGGGATGCTGCCAAAGGTGCCGTTCTCATCCTCTTTCTTTGTGCTCTGCCTGGAGAATACAATACTGTATTGCCACTGTCTGGATTGTTGGAATCACGAAAGAGCTGTCCTTGCATTGAGCAGTGCCATGGATTTGCACACCAAGATAAATTCGAGTTGCTGCTGCTGATCCATTATCTAGCATCTATCTATGAGTTGCTAAGGAAACCACTGAGCTGGATTGAAAGGAAGCTGTCCTTAGCACTGCAGCCTTGTGTCAGTAAAGTTATTCTAGCCTTTCCTTAGGATGTGGGACACAAGATCACGAATTCTCGCTACTGATACCTTATTGTTCATGGATGGCAGGAGGAGGTAATCATTCTCTAGTTCCACAAAAGGGAACTTCTACAAAATGTTGCACTGCTTGCATTCAGGCTACTCCGTGTACTTGCTGATTGCCAATCAGTATTCTCAGAGGACTATTACAGAGCTCTTCCCACTCCCCGCTGCCACCTTCCCATGTATTCATTTACATATTTTTACATACATCTGTGTTTTTTCATCAAGAAGGGTGACACGTCTAAGAGATGAAGTCTTGAAGAGATTTGAAGAGATTATTATCTTCTATTAGATAATGAAAAATAGATGAATCAAATTGTTTCCAGAAGGGAAGTGAGAAGTTGGACTGAAAGTCATGTGACATATGGAACTATCTTCAAGTAAAGAGCCCTTATTAGAGGGAATAAAGAATAGAGGTATAAGGCCATATGATGAGAACAAAATCCTGTTAACTAGCTTCGTGTGTCAGGTGAAAAGCATGAACTTTATGGAAAAAGACAATGCCACTATTATTTATTAAAGGGTATTTATCACAATCAGGTGGGAAAGGGTAGCAGCAGGTTACAGCATAGTCATCCTGGGCTCAGATTTCTTTCTTTTTTTAACTAAAACTAAAAATTCTTCAGATATAATTGTTTCCTTTAAATTCAGGAGTGCATAACAGAAATCACTGTTCTTCCCCTTATTTTCTACACAGACACTTTCCCTATAATAAAAATCTTAAGTTGTCCTAGCCCTGCATGCCATAATGCTAGGAACTGAGACCATCTAATGAAGTGGAATGAAGGGAAATTCAGCACAGCTAAATATAGTCTCTGTTCTACAGTTCCTAGTCAAGCTGTAAGATTCATTGCCAAAAGGTATAATGATGGCTATCCAATTATGAAGATTTTACTGTAAATAAGGATTGGGCAATTTCAGGGGCAAGGCTATCCTGCTAGTACAGGTAGTCCTCAAGTTACAACTACAATTGAGCCTCAAATTTATGTTGCTAAATGAAACATCGAGTTTGTCCCATTTTATGACTTTTCTTGCCACAGTTATTAAGTGAATCATTGCATTTAAGTTAGTAACATCGTTGTAAAGTGGATCTGGCTTTCCCATTGACTTTGCTTGTCAGAAGGTCGCCAAAGCTGGTCACCTGACCTCAGGACACAGCAGCCATCATAAATATGAACCGGTTGCTAACCATCGGAATTTTGATCAAGTGACCAAAGGGCTGCTGCAGCGATTGTAAGTGTGGGAAATGGTCATAGGTCCCTTTTTTCAATACTGTTGTAACCTTGAACAGTCACTAAATGAAAGGTTGTAAATTGAGGACTACCTGTAGCCTTTATGGATGAATCCTGCCCCCAGTTTCAAATTCACTGAGCCTCACTAACTAACACAGGTGCGTTATTGTGATAGCTATGTACTTCCTTAGCCCCATTTGACCCCATCTGCCAAAGGCAGCCTCTGAGTCATCCCTGACCTGTGATTAAAGCTTCTGTTGCTTTTCTTCCTGCTCATGAAACCAGCAATCTAACTATGGCATTTTTCTTCTTTCCTGGAGGGTGTATCTTCTGTTGTGGTCCAGTGGATTAGTGTCCTTGGCCTTGGAGTTTTAGCTACAACTTTGCTGCTCCTTGGCCCCATCTTTTACAAAATTGATTTGCTGTGTCCATGATATTCCTTCTCTTCCTGCCCCTCCTTTTCCAGATATTTGTAAAAAGATCAATTGTAAAATGCCAAGTCAGATGTAAAGAGAGAGTGAAAATGGGAAGGCAAAATTGCCAGCAGTAGCTCAGTTCCAGGAGGTAAGCAAAGGGGAGAGAGGCTGGGAGTTTCATGACTTCATAATTTTGAACTGAATGTTGATCTCAGCTTGATCTTGAATCTCCACTGAGACCACTGTAGAGAACACAGCTCCTGATACCAATTGTGTGTATGTGCATCTTTGAGTCAGTTTTGATTCTTATGATTGCCTGGACAGGTTTCTGAATTAATCTTGGCAAGACTTCAGAAGTGATTTGACATTGCCTTCTTCCTAGGGCTGAGAAAGTGGCTGGCCCATTTAAGCCAGCTGACTGTGCCTAAAACAAGATTAGAGCTCATGGTCTTCCAATATCTAGGATTCTACCCCAGATATTTGCTTTATAATCTCCTCCAGCAGAAGCTGGGTATAGCTTGAAAACATTCCTGCAAAAAGAGTTGGGGTGCTCTGAAAAGCAGCTTTTTCAGAACCTGAATGGCAGGATGCTATGATGTGCTTCGAGTGGCAGGATACTATGATTATGTGAATTGTGAAAAGAAGAGGAAACTGGACCAGATGGGCTTTTGATCTGATCCTGAGTTCTGATTATGACAGATCAATCAATAACAGATCAATGAGGACTGAGAGAATCAATAATGTTTCTACGCAAACTAATTCATTGAAATCTGGTGCCATGAAAGTATTCCACAGTTAGTTGCCTGTGAGACATCTAGTCACAGAATCATTCGTGAAGAATCTTTCTCTCTTCCCTGAATATCCAAGGATCTCAAGGATTTGTAACTCTTACATACTGGCATCCCAAGGGTTCCCTTCAGGTCATCTTCTCCAAAGGGATTACAGATTCAATGCATCAGGAGGGAGCCAGGCTGCCTTAACATTTTAACATAAATGTTATAATTTGTGGAGCCTTCTAGATCCATTTGGTAGTGGAGTGCAAGTTTATTTTTAATGCATTTTTCCCACTACTGGCAAGCATGAGATTATTAAATATTAATTATGTAATTCTTCCATAATCTTCTTGTTCATGTAGACTTTCTTCTTCTACGTGGGCTTTATTTTTTCAGAGAGAAAAAATAGTATTTATTCATCCATCCATCCATCCATTCAGAGAAATTGCAACTATGCAATCTTTCAGAATTAAGGGACCAGGAACAGCTACTATTGCCAGATTTCATGACCCTATTTGAGGTTGTGTAACATCTCCACTAAAAAGTTAATCTAGGTTTGAAGCATTACACTTTTTTTCTTAGTGTCTGCACTTTTCCAGCTGTGTCTTCAACTCTGACTACTGGAATTACAGATACTGAAACACATTTGGAAATCACCAGGTCGACTAGTTAAAGAAATTACCCCATGCAAATGGAAAGACAACATGCTAACTGCTGCATGGTCCCATCCTGAAACCTTTTCTATTCTCCTGGGACAGGAGAGGAGTAATTACTATATGCTGTATGCTGTACAGCCTCATTCCATTGCAGGTGGAGATCAAGCCCATGAGCCTGAAGACAAAAATCAATAGATGGCAAGTCAGGTGATAGACAACTAGACAACTATCCCTATATCTTTTAATTGCATTGCTTGATTATTGTAGTTGTTGTTTGTATTTATTGTGCTGTAACAGGTTTTTATATGAAGAGTGGGAGCAAATTTAGGAATAGGTATACTTAAGAAGTTGGTTACCCCAGCACCATTACTGAAAAATATTATCACCTGCAATGGACATGGTACAATGTATCTTGCAATCTCCATAATTCATTCAATTTTTTTTTAATTACATTTATATGCCGCCCTTCTCCGAAGACTCAGGGTGGCTTACAATTTTTGGGATACAACCCAGTGTGCTCAGCAATAGCCTTCATTCCATTGTATATGCCTGCTTATTACTAAGCGGCATTTTTACAAGGTCAGCTAATTGCCCCCAACAATCTTGGGTCCTCAATTTACCTACCCCAAGAGGATGGAAGGCTGAGTCAACCTTGAGCCTGGTGGGATTCGAGCCTACAGTAATTGTAGACAGCTGGATCTTAAGAGCAGGCATTTAACAGCCTGAGCCACCAAGGCTCAAATTTAATTTAGCTGCCAATTTAAAAAGTGGTAACAGCACCTAAATTCATTTTTATTTTCTGTTCCATCGTGTTGATTCTTGGTGACTGCCTGGACAAGTCCTTGCAGTTTTCTTGGTAAGGTTTTTCAGAAGTGGTTTGCCATTGCCTCCTTCCTAGAGCTTAGGGAAAATGGCTGGCCTAAGGTCAACCCAGCTGGCTTCATGTCTAAACCAGGAGCAAAGTTTCCAGGTTTCTAGATGTCTTAACCACTACACCAAACTGGTTCATAGTATTGAGTTACAGATAGGCATTCAAGAGTTTTGGGTAGAGCTGAAAGAAAACTTGGTCATCAGATCCAAGCTAATGGTTGCAGAAACCTACCCATCTCCTTCTGAACTGGCTGGTTGGTTCTTGCCTGTGCTCATTTGACTTCTGTGTCCCAATGGTGGGATTGGAGCAATGCTACATGGAGACCTTAAGGCCATGCTGAAAATGTCTTACTGGTTATTTGTAGAGCTGAGGCTCAATCTTAGAATGTACATTAGAGGGTCTCTATTGTTATAAGTGCACAGCCCCTTTCTATCCTTCTGAAAATTTATGAGGTCAATCAGAGGATTGGAGAGAGAGAGACAGAATAGGTAGGTAATATGTGTTTGCTTCCATAGCCTCTCCATCTCTTCTCTTTGCCGTTCAGTATCTTTTCCATTGCAAATCCCAACCAAGCCGAAATTGGGCATTGACCTGTGTCCCTCCCCGCTATCTCGCTCTCACTCTCGGCCTGCACTGCAGGCTTAAAAGGGGGAACGGGACAAAACTGCCTATCGTTTGCCCGTCCGAGCCCAGCGTGGGGACAGCATAGCCTGTCAATCTCGCGCCTTTGTCCCGGGCCCCACCTGGGTAAATGCTGCTTCTCAGCCCCTTCCCGGCTGCTCCTTTCCCTGCCCTGTAGCCACAATGAACCTCTCTGAGCAGCTCGCCAGCGTCTTGGCACCCTCTTCTTGCCGGGGACAAGAGAATGAGAGTGGACCGCTGCCGAAGCGGCTGGAAGGAAAAACCTTTGACTCTGGAGAGCCGGCATCTGCCCCACCAGCAGCAGCGACAAAGCACATCTTCATTTGGTTAATCGAAGTAGTTGCTGCGGGGCGTTGGCTCAGCGGCTTCGGGTAGGACTCGCCCACTGCTCACCAAAGCCGGTGGGCTTCCACGGCGACGCTTTAATGCGGGTTCTTCCCCTTCAGTCACCTTTCTCGGTGTAATGCAAGATTACTCCGGTTTAGGATTAGCTAAACACGGAAAGGAGAATGGGTGTGTGTGTGTGTCATGCAGGTGAATTCACCCCCGGGAAAGTATTACGCCGAGCCTCGTGGACTAAACCTGCCTCTCACTTATGAGGCCCGAAGCAGGACATCTACCCTGGGAAAGCGAAAAGGATGGGATGGCGGAGAGACACTGGTTGCTTTCGCCAACAGGGCGCACCATTAAAGTGTTGTGGGACTACAATTCCTACCAAGAGAGATTCACGGCATTGTAGGGGTCCAATACATCTGGTGGGGGGGACCGCATTGCCAAAGCATCTGCCTATACCCGCTTCCTCATGTCATTCCCTGATCCAGGCAGTGAGGTGCCATGGGCGTGGCATAAGGGCTTCTGAATTGCAGGATAGTCGCCTGCGCAAAGGACAAGGCTGGCACCGACCTATTCTCTCTGTCTGGGGTGGAAGAGGGCCAGACCGGCCGCGCATTTGCGCCTCCTCCATCCTTCCGCGCCATAGGAAGGCCAGATCTCGATATTGCACCTGATTTATTATTGGATCCTTAAACGCCTCGCAGTGTGGCTACATCGATACATTTAATACACTGATAGCGGGAGGGGAGTCGAGGGCGGCGGCCTTTGCTTTGTATAAGCGAAGCAACTTTTGGCAGCGCCTGACCTCTGTTTCCCCACCGCAGTCCAGGCGCGGAGCCTGGAGAGTCCCGGGTTGCACCTGCCCCTGCCCTGTCCAAAAGCTTCGGGGCCGTTGTGGAGGCCGGTAGGGGCTCTCCCTAGGGAGTCCAAATAGAGGATCTGGTCTTGTTGATCGCGGCGATCCAGGTTAGCTCCGACAGCGGATGAAGTGCTAGAGACCGGCCACGGACAAAGGTCCCCCTTCCACTTCGCCGGAGGTCGCTTCTTCGGGCGTCGCTCACTTTCTCCCCCAAAGGGTCCCGGCGCGGCCCCCGAGTGGCTGCGGAGGATCAGCGACCCTCTGGCCCGCGGTGTTCCAGGAGCAGCGCCGCCTACCAGGCTCGGATGCCTTGAGTGCAGGAAGAGCCGGCGGCCCCCTGGTGCAAGGGCTGAGCTCCGCTGGGGAAGCCGCCCATGTTTACATAGGGCCCCGGCGATGGCTGCACCGAGGGGCCCATGCTGTTGGCCGTGGGGTAGCTGCAGCTGTAGCCGGCGCTGTAGGCTGCACTGGAGGAACCGCCGTAGGCATAATTAGGGAAGCCGTTGTACGCGTAGGAGGCAGCGGGAGCGTTGTAGGGCGCGCTGTAGGCCTGCGAGCCGCCCAGGCATGGCTTGCCGTCCCTCACCAGTACCGGTACGGCTACTCGGCGTGGCGGCGGCGGCGGTGGCGGCGGCGCTGGAGGCTGCTGGGCCGCCCCTGCCGCTGGGCCGCCGAGTTCCAGGGCCTTGTCCTGCCGCTGCCGCTTGCATTTGTAGCGCCGGTTCTGGAACCAGATCTTGACCTGAGTAGAGGTGAGCTTGAGGCTGCTGGCCAAGAGCTCCCGCTCGGGAGCAGAAAGGTAACGCTGCTGCTGGAAGCGTCTCTCCAGCTCGAATACCTGCGCCTGCGAGAAGAGCACCCGCGGCTTCCTCCGGCTGCGCGCCTTGGGACGCTCCGAGGCCTCCTCCGCGGGCTCCTTGCCTGCAACAAACAGCGAAAGTAGAGAGATGTAACGGAGCAAGAAGCCGCGGGGATTAAAGGTGAGGCAGCCGCCTCTGCGCGCGATTGTTGCCCCTAAGCCATTGATTTCGGTGCAGCCAACGCCTGAAGAAACACCTAGCAGGAGACCCTTTTCAGACTTCTACATACCTGCACCACTTGGTGCCCTTTTCAGGTTTTGGGCACCAGTGTCTGAAAATCTCTGCCAACACGATAGGATCACGCTGGGAATAGGGCCATCAGCTGTTCTCTGGAATGAACGAGCATGAAAGGAACCCCTCACTCTTTGGGAAGCCTCCTTTATCTTCTACTGAATCGGGCATGGATTTGTCCCCAAGTCTCTCTTGATGCAAGCAAAGAAAAGTCAAGCCACAACACCGTAAATCCTTAGGATTCCTATAATGATTTGCTGCACAAAGTTTAATATAAATCCCATGAAGTATTCACATTTGACTGAGATCTTGCTTTCCACCCACCTACAAGCCACTGTGATTGAATTCACACAATACACCAATTTGAAACAAACCATCTTCTGAGTTAATCTCTGTTTTACAGGATTTACACTCAAGTCCCAATGATTACAGATTGAAGATTCCACAAGAGGTTCAAAAGAACGTTTGGACTTTTTTTTTTAATTCGGGTAAAAATAGAAATGGAGCAAAATGGCATTTTGACTTAATGCAACAAGTGCAACCAACCACTTCTGAATAAGGACCCCAACCAGGTTAGCAATCTACATGCTGGGTCTCCAACTGCACACAATTCTAGCCTCTTGGACTTGGAAATGAGAGAGCAGGCCTGCCATTTTCCTTGCCCAGAGCTTGGAGTCATTGAAAGGGACTGGTTGCTGGAAAGAACTGGGAACTGGAAGAAGGACCTTTGCCCACTGGATAAGAGAAGGACAATTTCAGTATATCCCTCTCCTGCAAATAAAAACTCTTCCCCATCACGATGTCTAGGCCTGGCAGGCCCGTTTTAAACTGATCAGGAGTAAACACCTTTCTCCTGATCCTGAGCAAAGTCTGGCAGCCAGATTCTCCCCTTTTTGGGTGCTGTTCGGTGAGGGTTTAGGAGAGCCTAAAGCTGCGTCTAAATCTGACCTCCAATATCGTCTATCTAACCTAAGGAAGGCTTGGCTTGGGCTGGGTGATTTATCTCCTCACTCTTTGTGAAGAACTGGGTGGGCCTGGGGGAAGAGAAGAAGTTGTTTTTCTGCTTAGCTTACAGCCCAGTTTTCTGGCAAGTGACTATAATAGGGCTGACTCTCCAGATGGTGGCTACAGGGTTGCATGCCCTGCACAAAGTTAACCTGTCATGGTTCAAATAAACCAATCTTATTTCATAATTAAAAATCATCCCCCTCCCCACCTGAGCCTTTTAGGGACACAACCCGATACAGGTGGTCTCAGTATTTCGACAGTGGAGACCACCATAACCAAAGTGCTTCCGCAGCACTCAGCCTTTCCCGGCGACTCGCAAGACAATTTACTCTCCAAAGCAGCCTCCATCACGCCCCCACCATCCCAACCAGACCGTGCAAGACGGGGGGGGGTGCTAAAGCGGAGACCACCTGAAGGACCCACAAAAAGGGGTTTCCAACGGGCTGAAGCGAACGTGGAGAGCGAGAAGAAACAGCTTGGAAAAAGCGTGCTGGGAAGATGCCTTGCGCGCTCAGCATCCCGGTCTGCTCCGGGTGACAAAGAAACATTTGGGACGCCCCAGAGGAGGGCAGGGCAACGCGGATCCTACCGGCTCTGGGCCACTCCTGAGAAGGTCTCCTGAAGGGGCTTGGCCGAAGCCCTGCGCGGGGTTTAGGCAGGATCTGCTACTGGCCCCAAAGCCTTCCAGGGTCGGGTGCCCCAGCGCTCCTGTACTCACCGGTTCCCGAGTCCCGCGCCGGCTCTGCCTCCTCCGCCAGGCCTTTGGGCTCGCAGGTGCTCCGCAGCACCGCCTGCACGTAGCTGCCCGGGGAGAACCCCTCGTCCGCTTGGCTCTTTGTCGAGGCCATGGGGGTCAAGAAAGGCTGCTGCTCCTCGCTCTCTTCCTCCTCCTCTCCGTCTGAGAAGCGGCAGCTCAGTAGGCAGGAGGCAGCTGCGGCGGCGGCGGCGGCGGCGGGGGTGAAAGGCGGCTCGAGGGGGGCCCCGAGACGTTGCTGCTGCTGCTGCTGCTGCTCCAGCTTCAGGATGTCCTTGACGGAGAAGGGGGTGGAAGTGGCAGGGCTGGGGAGCATCCTGGGCAGGGAGGCGGGAGAGAGGGAGACGGCCAGCCCGGCTGGGGCAGAAGGGCCGCGCCCGGGAGCGAAGCCAGGCGAAGTGGCGTCCATGCGAACGCGGCGCCGCCTCTGCCAGTCCCCGCCTCGGCGAGGACCAGCAGCCCGCTCTGGGCTCGGAGCCGCCTCTTCGGCCGAGCGGGGCACGTCACGGCGAGGAGGGGCCGGGCCGGGCCGGGCCCCCATTGGAAGGCGGGGAGCGGGAGCGGGAGCCGGCCCTCCGAGGAAACCTGCCCAAAGGGAACTGGCAGCGGGGAAGAACTGGCCGCCGAAGCTTCGGGTCAGAGGTGACCCGGCGGGCGCCTCTAATCCGACAGGGCGAGGAGCCTCGTGCCCGGCCGCGGGAAGTTTGGCACCACCAAGACCGGCGCCCGGGCACGATGCACGGGGAGCGGGCAGAGCCGACTGAAACCAAGAAGTCCTGTTGGCTCGATCTGGCCCAGCCGCGCCGCTTCTGGACCGGCCATACCGCCACTCCCTGCCCGCCCCGGGGGTCGAGTCCGGAGGTCTCCCGCTCGTCCCTCGGGAATTGGCTTGGAATCGCTTGGCTTGGCTTTTCCGAGAAGACTTAGAGGGGACACGCGGAAGAAACGGACGGGCAGGGGCGCCAGCAATCCTGTTCCCCTACCCGGCTGGGTAAGCGGGAGCTGCCTTGGAGGGTGGTCGGACTGCTGCAGAGGCGGGCGGAGGATGGGCAAGCCGGGCCCATTGAGAGCCATTAAGGCTTATTCCGGGAAGAGGAAAGGAAGTTTCCCCGAGGAAGGAGGACAGCGGCCATCTGCTCTTTGTCACCTGTGACTCGGCTCCTCTTCCCCACCATTTAAAGCGATGCACTAAAGAGAATAGTGTCACCACAAGGACGGTTACTGTAGCTGGCAGCATTGTCAATATATGCACGATTGTTAAATGTTGTGGATTGCCTCGCTGGACTTTTTTTTCTTTTTTAAGATCAGAAGGTCTTTGCAAAGGTGGCTTTTCACATGATCAACTGAATCTCCTGGTTCAAAAGCAGTGTGTTATGTGAATAAGACTAAAAGGGACTGACAAGATACCAGTTTTCTACTCTAGATTTCTGATTGATTATGGAATAGGAATACTACATATTTTATTATTCCTAATAATAGTCATATTATTTATAAAATCTATCTGTAGGAAAAAATAAGTCTTCGTAGCTGCTATAATCTTGTGTTCCACAATTAGCTGTGATCGCAATTTATTCTGTTGTGTACCCAATATGAACAAAAAGCTCCAAATTTTCCTTCCCTTCCTTTCCCTTCCCTTCCCTCTCCTCTCCTTTCCCACAGATGGCTGAGAAAGGGTGAGTCTGAGAGAAATGGGAGGAAAGTACCCAAAGTCACCTTACTCATTTTCAAGTTAACTTATTAGAATGATTTAGTGTGGCTATTCAATGACGTCACTACGAATGGATGAAATGGATGAAATTCGTGCGATGTCCCTTAATTGGCTCCTCTTATTGGCTCCTCTGTTCTCTCCTGGGAATTGTTGTGGGTTGCAGAATTCAGGAGCAAAGGGAAGGGAAGGAATGGGAGGTTCTACAGCCTGGTCTGGTGAGTGCTGGGTAGCGAAAATTCTTCCCAGGCTCTGTTTCCTAAACTCTCCCCTCCCAACTCGACCAGCTGGCCCCCCTTTCAGCTGCCAAGATTTATTTTCTTTCTTTCTTTCTTTCTTTCTTTCTTTCTTTCTTCTTTCTTTCTTTCTTTCTTTCTTCTTTCTTTCTTTCTCTTTCTTTCTTCTTTCTTTCTTTCTTTTTCCTTCCTTCTTCCTTCTTCCTTTCACCTTCTCTTCTTTTTCCTACCCTTCTCTGAGTTGGGGCAAGCTACAGAATCTTAAGCAAAAATAAAAAACCCATAATGTTCCTGTACCAGCTCTCTGCAAATAAATGTTGAAGCCAGGTCATACCTCAGAATCACATTTTAGACAGTCTCCTAGGTCCCCAAAGAGGCTACCCAACTTGTGGGGGTGATGTAAGAGGGTCGTTGGTGTCCACGACTTCCTGTACTTTATTTTGCGGTAGCCATTACTTAAAATGGATCCACGGAGTTTAATAGATTTTATTTCCCCTTGAAATTAACGGTGTTGAGATTTTAAACAAAAGGTACAATGATTTTTATAATTAGATAGCAGGGGTTGGGTGGGGAGCTCAGTGGGGAAAAGGACGAGGAAGGGTCTGTTCCCCGTTCCCGAGGGGGTAGGTGACTTCCACTCAATAGAAAATGGATGTAACTGCCCACCATTGATATTCACGATTCTTCTGCAGCACTGGTTATAGCACCTTCTTGGGACTCTGTGCAAGATAAAGGTGACGTTTGGCAGCACTTTCACTTGTCAGCAGTAATTTTGCCGGTACTTTCATTGAACAAATGGACAGCAGAAGCCTCTTCTGCTAATCTAAGGAGGTTAAACATAAACAGGGGAGCCAAGAGGCATGGAAGGTGCTAGGCGGGCTCCAGAGGAAAAACAAAAGCGGGTCCTACGCCTGGCCACAACACTGTGTCATGCAAATTCGCTATGCTGCAACCCATTGCGGATTTTTACACTGTTCGTTGCTTTCTCTTTGCGATCAGGGATAGAAATAGTCCCATATCGGAGTGGCTCGGAAAGTCACTGAGATCCTGATGGATATCCTTGCAATACGGTGCACTTATATTTCTCCAATAAAGCCCAGCGAGGCCTGCTTGTACATACCGTATTTTTGCTCTTGTAAATGATTTGATGTGGAAACGGATACAGGGCCTGGCCATGTGCTCCCGAAGCCCAGAGCCTTAAGCGCATTTTCGGAGGGAGATTGTGCCATCTGCAAGAGAGCAACTTTGGAGAAGTATTTCCTGCCGATTTGACTTCGGGGAGCCCTCCGAAGCACAACTCAAGCGCCGCAAACAACAGGGCGATTTCCTTTTCAGTAAACACGTCCGGGATCTGGCTGAAAATCTGTTACAGTTGAGAGACCAAAGCCTATTGAAAAAGATTGACGGAGAAATTAGCTTGCTACGGAGAAAAAAATATTTAAAAGAGGTTTCTGCTGCTTTGGAATGAAGCTCTTTTTGTCGCTACCTTAGAAGGAAAGTCGCTATTTTAGTGGGTAAATGCTAGTTTAGGAATATGGAAGCGACGCTTGTTTGTGCGAGGTTTTAATTTGTTTTTACACGAACGGAAGGTAACGGTAGTAGGTGCATTTCTGTCTGTCTTTGTCTCTCTCTCTCACGCGCACACACAAACTGAGCAGCCTGTCGAGATGAACTCGAATTGAGGAAGCACCGCAAAGCCAAAAATTTAGGGCAAGCAGAAAAAAACTTAGCACTAGCAATCTGTAAAAAGGCGCGGTCACTTCGGGGCCCAGCAGCTGATCCGGGCGTTGGCAGGATGGCGTAGCTGTATACAAGGTCGAAGCCGGCAATTTTGGGAAGGCATGGTTGCCGTATAGGAAGCGCAGCAGCCGCCAAGAGGAACCTGCCTCTGACCGTAACTTTAGGCCAGTTTTCGGAATTGCAGCTCTCAGTTGTCTCATTTGTAACTCTACGGAAATATTTCACCGTCGGGAGAAACAGACGATTCTCCGAGAGCAGAACAGGCGGAATCGGCTACCTCGTAGTCCTGAAAGCTAAAAAATATTAAGGTTGGGATTTTTCTCTGGGCCGCCACGAAATGCAATTCTCCGGAGACACCGGATTTTTTTTTTATTAGAGGTTTCACCAATCGGCGGCTGGATACACCGCCCTATGCCTGACCGCGTTCACCCTTCCGAAACCAAAGCATTACAGCGTTTCTAGAAAGGAAAGGCTTGAATTAACCAAGTCGATCCAGTTGTGGGAGATCTGCGGGTACTCCGCGAGAAGGCTGATGCAACCATGCATGTTGCATCAAGCGGTGTATTTCTGAGGTGGGGAGATTTAGAAGAGATTCATGAGACAACGGCACGGAAGGCGGCAGAAATCGCGGGCTACGTGGGGCCCGATCCTTCACTTTCTCCGCTCCTCCAGCTGCGTAGACTCTGGGCAAAACTGCGGTATATTAAGTCCCCTTCTCTCCAAAACCTGCCTTGAGCCTCTGGCAATGGAGCAACTGCGAAGCTACTTCCAGCTTCCAAGCTCCAGCAGAAGAAAATCTTTCAGGCAGAAACTCCTTCCTTCCTTCCTTCCTTCCTTCCTTCCTTCCTTCCTTCCTTCCTTCCTTCCCTCCTTCCTTCTTTCCTTCCTTTCCTATCACCTCTCTCAGGGTTCTTCTCTAGCTGCTGACTTCTTTTATTTCAAATAAACTAAGAAATGGAAACGTTCAAATACCTCTGAGGAGTCTGAAGACTTTTCTCCCCCTCCAGAAACCGAAAAGCGGAGCTTTCTGTATTTCAATCTTTAAATTACCAGAAAACTGATGTAAATATGATATGAATCACCTGAATCGAGGAAGTTATCCTTGGTAAGCCTCTTTTCTTCCATCTTCAACCTTAGGGCTGCAAAATGGGGTTATTAACCTTGGTCTTTTAGTAAGAAATGCAAGAAAACAGCGTTTGAAATGAGTTGAACATTGCTTGCAATCCTATCCTCATTTAGGATTGCACGCTTTGAAAAACGGTTTGCTGTTTATTATCGCAATTGTTTTTCCACTGAGATTGAAATCTTTCTGACCAAGCTGCGCCTTGATGGCCAACCCAAGAACCTCTGCCGACTTTGCCCACCTTGATCGAAACCACGTTTACCTGAAGAAATTTTGAAACAAAGGAAGGTTGACTGACCTAGGTGCAAAGTGGAGATCTGGTAGTCTACTTCCAGATAGGTTCGCTTTCGAAAGGAGCCTTGGGATTTTATTTAAAAAAGAAGGGAGGGACAGACATATTTGGTACTTATGAACCATTTGGGCAGCCAGGGGAACATTACACGTGCGCAGATACAGAAGCATCTTTTAACGTCGAAGTGAAAAAAGCTTATTCAGCCGCCCGGCCCAGCGGGGGACGAGCCCCTTCTTCCCATCGACCGGAATGGCTCTCAAATACACCCGAAAGGGGCCCGCTTCCAAGCCCCGCAGCAAGGAGAAGCTCTCGAGGTGGAGTCACAAAGCTTTCCACGCTGCAGCCTGGACTTCGCTTCGCAGGAGTCCGGCTGATGCTGCCTCCCTCCGAGCCTCCATTCCCTCGCCTGGGCTTTTCTAACCACCCTGCGCTCCGGAGGCGAACCTGCTGCTGCTGCTGCGGCTGCTCTTAATGGTTATTGCCTGGCAGGCCCCATTAGCCTCTTTTGTTGCCCATCCGCCCTCTCGGGTTTTAGCGCTGCCTTGTTGTCGCAGCCGCCCCGCGCAATGTTTAGACAAGGGATTAAGGTAATGGATGGGGCCGGGACCCTTCGGAACGAGGGGGATGGGAATGGGAGAGCAACCGGAGCAGGAAGCCCTTCTCCGAGGGAAGAAACCTTCTTATGGCCTCTAATAGCTCCATGAGCCCGTGGGCCCAGGTGAGAGCCCGCGGCCTCCAGCTCTGGCCGCTCAGGTCCCGAACAGACCTAAGGAAACGTGAAAACGCCTCCACCTTAGTCCCAGCTGGACCCCGGCGATCCGCCCTGGGAGGCCTTTGGCCGGGCTCAGTCTTCGCGAAAGAAGTTCGCGAGGGGAGCCGATCCTCAACCGAAAGGACTCGGGCACGCCGATTTCCTCATTTTGCTTCTCCAGGCTTCATCAAGGCTGAAGCGGTGGCGGGGGGTGGGGAGTGGGTTCCGTCCAAGAAACGTCCGTGAAAACCCCCGTCCTAAGTCTCAGCGGGGTGACTAGTTTAATTTTAGTCAATTGCTCTACCAGTGAATTGATTTCTATCTGCATAAAATTATTTTTTTAATGTAATCATTTTAAAGGAAAGAAAATATGCTGAGTAGACATTATTTATATTATTTTAAAGAAGGATTACCCCCTATTTTCATGCAGGAAAACATATTTGAAAAACGGCCTAATTGAATTAATTTGTGTGTGTGTGCACATATAAGTACATACAAGTATGCTAGGTTTTTGTTTTTTTCTGAAATTGCGGCAACTTCTGAAGGGAGTGTTTCCTGCATTTCTAATTGTAATTGTAAAAAACTAGCAATCCACTTTGCTGGACGCTCTGCTAGAGAGAAATTCCCTGAGGCTGGACTCCAACGCGAATCCGAACGCTCGAAACCTCCGCTCCTCGTGACCGACCCAGGTTGGATCCTGTAAAATAGCAATGGTGTCCTGCCTCCCTACAGTCAATTATTGGCGGGAATTAGGACTTTGTCGGTGCTTGAAGGAGATCCACTGTAGATTCATTCGGAGGAATTCTTTTGAGAAGTTCGCAGTGCGCTTGCGCGATAGTAGCTTTCGCTAATGGCGCGCTGGCTGTGAAATGGAATGAAAGTGCGCGGGGGTGGGGGGTTTCGGGCGAAATGACCCAACTGCTCAGTCAGCGGTTGTGTCCGCTTCGGGTGCTGGTTGAACCCTTAAGTCTCAAGTCCTCAACTTCTACGTCCAAAGATCCGGACGTCGGAGACACCTGCAGGAATGGCACCTTCTTGAGTTATCACTGTATTTTTGCTGGTTTCCTGGTACAACCTAAACATCAAAATGAATGAAAGCGTAACACTGGTTATGGCCTGAACAAAATTAATCATTTTTATTTTTCGATGTCTACAGAGATTCTCAGTTATTTGTTTTTTTTTTCCAGATCCTGGTTGTCTCAAAGATGCTTTTTCAAAAAAAGCACCTGGACTTTGTTTTTTTCCTTGAGGAAGATATTTCGCTTCTCATCCGAGAACTTCTTCAGTTCTGACTGAATGGGAAAGCAACGTCCAGTTGCCTATTGAAAAAGTATCTTTGAGGCATTTTTAAAAAATGTCTCCTTGATTTCAAAGCGGACCTTGAGAAGACGTCGAGATGCCTCCCATTGGAATCAATACGATCCCACTTGAGACGAAACTTACTCGGGAAAAGGGATGCACAAATGACCAGGGCTTTGTCTTCCTTTGCCTGCAGTTTCTGCACACGTGTGAATATTGTGACGAGATGCACGAATAGGCAGAAGGGGAAAGGCAGCATTGTTAAGAAAATCCGCCCAGTAGCTAGCTGGCTTGCTGGAGCCTCTCTTCTCCTTGAGCCATTTCCTCGCAACGAGCTCCCGTATCTCTGGACCCCTCACCTTAAATCAGTGTCCCGCAACTGGTGCCCTCCAGGTGCGCTAGGCCAGGGCCATTTTTGATATCTTAGCCCGAAATTCTGTGGCCCTGGCGGAAGAAGGCAGACTTTGTGGGCTCCCTCATTCCAAGCGCTGCGGAATAACTGAAACTCTCCCCCCCCCCCGAAGCCGCCTCGCCCGCCCTGAGTTGGGTGGTGCCCTTGATTCAAGGGCCAATTCAACCAGGCATCAGGGAGAAGGTTTCCCCCTTTTGGGGCTTGGAGTCTCACTGGCTGTTTACAGAATTGCCTCCTAGTCGGAGGTCTGCAGAAGCTAAAAAGAGGGGGCCGACGCCTTGCCCTTCTTATGCGCCTCTCTTTTCACTCTTTTCGTGGTAAGGGAAGGTTTTCGCCAGACCGGCCCGCACCCCTTACAAGTCAGTGGGGTGCAGGGGGCGCCGGAGCTCGAGTGCTCTGTTCCTCCCCACTCCCCACCCCAAATCCCTTCCCGCTTTACTCCGTATTTATACAGCGCCTGCCCTTGTGTAAACTCAGCCCAGGCCGTGGTTATTCTCAGGCCGGGTCTGTTTGTCCTTGGCTGTCAGCATCGCCCGATGAGAAACTGCTCTTCCCGGAGAACCGGCCGCGCTGATTTATGTGGGAATCCCTGCACCGAGGGAATGGGGAGCTGCCGGGCGGATGAGTCTAACGGGAGGCCGGGCAGGAGCAAAACCCGGGAAGGCTCCGGTCGGGCGGTCGGCGCCTACCGGTCTCCGGAACTGCCTTCTCAGCCAAAGGGCGCCTTTTCACTTGGGTTGACAGGCTGAACCTGACCGGGTCTGTCCAAATGAGGAAGGGGCTCTCTTAGCTCTGGGAGGGGCTCCTGGACGTTTCCACATGGAAAGAGTTGGCACCCCCAAACTATTTTGCTGATTCCTCTTTAAGTTCCTCCTTCACACCCAAGACCCCAGTTTATCATTGGTCCCGACTCAGAGCTCTCCCTGTTCTTTGGTCTTCAACCCCCCTCTGCTCGATTTCCAATCAGCATCAACCTTTGGTGTTTGGGTTCTGGGTTTCTGGAGGGCACCAAGGCTGGAGAAAACTAGTGTAGAGCATTATGGACTACTCAACCGAATGGTTTCCTCTTCAAGAGTGAAGTGAGATGGATGGTTTTTAAATCTTTAGGATTAGCATCAGTTACTTTATAAAAGATTGGAAATCTTTTTTGCTGAAAATGGGGGCTGGGGGAATGAAATATGCTCTTTGGGTCAGCTGATTAAAACAGATTAAATATGGGAAGAAAGGACTCACGTAATGTAATTTTAAAGAGGGAGGAGAAACAATAAGTTAGGTTGCATAGGATGACAGAAGTCACTTTTTAAAATATAATTTTTTCTCTTTCGATCTGCATTGTTCCTTGTAGTTTTTTTTCCTTTTTCTTAATTTTTCTTCACATGTTTAATGGTTTTTTTATTCATATAAAACACATAAAATCATATATTAAAAAAGGATTAGCAGCAGTTATCACATGCCTAAATCTGCCCAGTGCTTCATTATCATCTTTGCTTAATTTTTGGATGAATTCCCTTGTCTGAGGGATTACCCTCCAAGGAGCTGCCACACAATGTGACTATTGAGAGAAACACAGCTGAGAGAGAAAGGTTAGTCTCAGATAACAATTGCTGTCCATGCAGATTAAAAAATTTAATAAATAAGGTGTTTATTTGTACAAGAAATGTATGTGCCTGTTTTGTGCTCACAATGATTAGGGCAAGCAATGCCAAATTAAAAGGCCTCCAGGTTTGCTCACGGATAGATGGGAAAATCTGATTCATCTTATCTAGTAACATCAAGTAACTTAAAATCAAACTCCATTGCCTTTTTGTTGCAGAGAATTCAGTGGATCTTCTTCACAGAGGCTGATGGATACATCTCCATCATGGTTTGTATTTATCATTAATCAAACTTATATGGCCACCCATCAAATCCAGAAAGTGATTCTCGGCGGCATACAAACGATCCAATAAAACAGTAAATAAATAAGAACACCATTAGTTAAAATTTTGCTGTGCATAATTAAGCATTAGGTCTGATTTGATTAGTAAGGTCAGATTCAATACCTTAAGTCTAGATTGCAAGACTTTGACTGGCAATGAGTAAGGCTAATACAACCAAAAACTGTATTAAGGTAAGGACATGGGTTCTCCTATAGTGGTCCTTTGATAATGATCTGAATTATTTCCTTATTTGTTTCCCATGTTTATTATTTTTACAAATAACTCAAGAAGGTGAACATATCCAACACATCTTCCCCTTTCTGTTTTCCCCACAACAACAGCCCTGTGAGGTGGGTTGGAATGAGAGAGAGTGACTATCCCAAAGTCACCCAGTTTCCATGGCTAAGGCAGGACATGAACTCACTGTCTTTTGCTTTCTAGCTTGGTGCCTTACCATTAGACCAAACTGGCTCTTAACCACTAGCCCAAACTGTTCCCAATGGGTGAATTCCCCACTTGAAAGGGGGACTGTGGATCCCAAAAGAGCAGTATTCAAGATCCATCTGTGCTGTTCTTGTATGTATAGCTATAACTTTTCTTTATTCTTCTGTAGTTGGTATATACATTCAAATACAAACTTTCAATCTACACAGTTGGTTCTGCCCAGTTTCTTAAACTGCGTTTAATTTCTGGGATGATTGTTGGAGAAATTGTATGGGTGTTTATTCAGATGTAATCTTTATTGTATTAGAAAAGATTTTACACATAGTAATAGTGCATTGTGTTGTGATGTAAAGCTGATATAACACTATATGGAATAATTTGGAGCAGTGAAATGGGCTGTTCAGCTGTCAGAGAAGACAACAATTCACATGCATATTTCATCTTATCCCAAGGGGTTATGGGCAGTACACATATGCTGTCTTTACTACCAAATAGTGAGCGATAGACTGTTCAAAATCATTATGCTTCCTAGATAAAATATGTGTGTGTGTGTGTGTGTGTGTGTGTGTGTTTATATATTCATTGAAGTGAGATAATGCTTTCCTTATCACACTCCAAACTATTTTTTCCGAAGGAGAAACTATGGGATCTGTAATATTTATTTGTGAACCTATATGATGAAGTGGTTAAAGCATCAAGCTAGTCACCTGGACATCTAGTTCTTCCTTTGGCACAAAGCCAGCTGGGTTATCTTAGCCAGTCACTTTCTCTCAGCCCTAGGAAAGTGCAATGGGAAACCAACTCTGAAAAATGTTGCCAAGAACACTGCAGGGGCGCGTCCAGAAAGTCTCTGAGAATCAAATATGATAAGAAAGAAAAAAGAATAGAATAGAATTCTTTATTGGCCAAGTGTGGCTGACACACAAGGAATTTGTCTTGGTGTAAATGCAAATGAAAGAAAGAATGGGATAATGAAAAATAAAGAGGAAAAGTGGAAAGAAAACTTTTTAAAAAAGAAAACCTACCAACTCTTCATTTGGAGTGTGAAGAAAGGATTCTTCTAATCAGTCCTTCGGCAACACAAAAGTTTTCATTGGTTAAGCGTAAATTTAAATTGTAGTAGCCAATTTGTAAGAAACATAATTCATCCCAGACTGAATCCAATTTAATTGTGCTAGCTGCAAAACTCCTTTAAATGTTTAGTTTTAGGATTTTTTTTAAAGAGGTTTTAAGCAGTCAGCTCTTAATAGTGGTTGCAGTAGTGTTAGGAACAGTGGGTAGCTCTAATGTGTAAAAGCTATGCTCAGAATTAAATTGCAGGAGTGTGAAAAGGTCATATTGTCACTGAGTCAGAGCAGGATAGGAAATGTCTCAACACAGAGACACTGCTGGCTGATTTTATATGGAATATTTCATGCCAGTTGTGTATCTAAGCTGCACAGAGCCATCAAGCTACAGGCTGTTAAAGGAGACAGTTAAACATTCCTCTTCTGAAGTAGTAGCACTCATAAATCA
The DNA here is from genome assembly GCA_009733165.1 of Naja naja. Taxonomy (NCBI): domain Eukaryota; kingdom Metazoa; phylum Chordata; class Lepidosauria; order Squamata; family Elapidae; genus Naja; species Naja naja. Next base: position 140,038,378 of record CM019151.1, on the reverse strand, counting down.
CATTTTAACAGCTTGTTAGATCACAGTTTTCCAGTGTCTGAGGCCCAACTCAACTTAGCACAGGGCCCAACTGCTGTTCATACTTAGTCACCTTCAAGCTTCTTGCCTTTGCTATAGGGTTGCATTTGAAAGGTTTGTGAGATACAATGTGGGATAACCCAAATTGTGAAACAATATGCCCCAGCCATTCTTGCAATGGTAAATTATAAATCATATGCACTTTTAACAGGCAAGTGAAAAAAATCAGGATAATGAGCATATTTACATATTAATGATGCTGTCATTTTACTGATGGAGGGAGTCTGTATCTTTTAGAATTTCATGCTTGGTAGAAATTCCACAATTGTAGTTTTTTTGTTCCACCATGAAGAAGTTGCATTTGCAATTTTTTAGAAGTCTTAGTAAGACAAGAAAGAATGACATGGCCTGGGTTATCCTCATTTATATACGGGTGAACAGTTTAACTAACGATGTGTTTAGCCATCTATTGGGCTGCCCATAAGTTGATATACAGATGGCTAAATCATTGATGTGGGTCAAGATATAGTCATCAACATAATTTGGCATTTATTATATGCAGTAAAATGACTCTTCTTTCCACATTGATCTATATAAAGGCAAAACATTCAATGGTTTTCTTGACAAGCAGGCTAGGCACTTTGAGGGAAAAACCAATCAAATTTGCCACATGATTTAGACAGCTTGTGGTAGTGTTCAAGGCCCTGTCTAACCAGATTCTTTTTTCTTTTGGATGTAGTTCATCTTTTTTAAAGATTTGATGAAATGGAGGAAAGAGGAGGTTTGGGTTTACCAAATTTTAAATTTTACTTTGATACCTGGCTAAAAGAGTGAGTGATTCTCCAAAATAAGAGGTTCCTTGAGCTAGAGGGTGATATATTAAGATTTTGATGGCATGGCTATTTATGGTATGATAAGGTTAAAGTAAATGTTGAATTTAATAATCACTTTAGTAAATGTGACATTCTAAGATATTGCAATAAATATAAAGTAAGATTCACTGCAAAGATGTCTCTTTGGGTGTCTCCCAAGGAAGGTTTTTTTTAAGGAATTGTTGGTGATATCATTCATTTATGGTGACCCTATCCTCAAATCTGAAGCTGCAATCAGAAGGACGTCTGTGCCATTGGTTTATATATTTACAACTGAATATTTAAATATTTAAATTAGATTTAAATATTGAATAAATATTGGATAAATATTGAACTATGGATTTGCTTTTTGGAATTGGAAATCCTACTGTGTGACATTATTGCAATAAGGTTTATAAATTGCTATTAAAATTGAACTTGGAGAATGGATATGTAAAGCACTGTATGATTCAGTGGGCAAAGGAAATTTGGATATAATATAATGGCTGAATAATGGGAGAATATGTGGATGAAAAGTCTAAAATTCACATTAAAATATAATCTAAAAGAAAAATTGTATAAGATGATGTACAGTTGGTATCTAACACTGGTCAAATTGTCAAGAATGTATAAAGACACCTCAAATGAATGTTGAAAATGTAAATGTAAACAAGGAACTTTTTATCATTTATGGTGAACATGTGACAAAGCAAAGAAATATTGGAGTAGGATTCACCTCTCAATACAGAAGATTCTTAAAGTGAATATAAAGATAAAACCAGATATTTTTCTTTTAGGCTTAATGGATAAAGAACTTGGAAAAAAATTGGAACTTTGATGTTATATATGTTGATGGCAGCATTTCGTGCATGAAAATGGAAGGAAACTTTGATTCCCACAAATGGATTGAATGGCTGCAAACGTTGATGGAGTTAGCAGAGATGGCTAAATTGACTTCTTTGATTAAGAAAAAAAAACACAATTCATTTTGTTTCTACCTAGAAACCACTTTTGGATTTTGTGCTTGAGGTGGAAAAAAAATAAAATTTGGATTTTGGGTTTTGTTGATTAGATATGTTTGTTGTTATATAAATAGCTAGTATATATTATCATATAAAAGTAAAAACTTGAAATTTTATATTACTACCTTATTTACTGCACCAAAAGGAGTCGGAAGTCAATGGTTTTCTATACTTTTCTCCTTTACCATACACTTTTCTCTCTTCCCCTTTTCCTCCCTTATTTTCCCCTTATTTTCATTTTTTTGTACTTTTGTTTAATATTTTTTATAAACTAATAAAATATTAAAGATTTGATGAAACAGGTAAGGTGCTTGGTTCTCGTTCATTCCCTGTGGCTTATTATATCTTGCAGAAATGAGGGGCTCAATTGAACCTGGGGTGTTATAAATTGCTCTTTTCAAGGAGAAATCTAAGGATCTTTAAGAGATACTGTAGTGAGCTGATTCCTGAAAAAAAAATCATTGGATCCAAAAGATAATAAATTATATTCCCTTCTTTATTAAGCTAATTAAATTCATTCTACCTCAACAGGCACATCTTTTGTTGTTGTTGTTGTTGTTATCTTCTCCAGTTCTCTCTCCTCAATTCTGCTGTCTCCGGATACTGTCATGTCCACCATGCTGATTTTGGTCTTTTTTACTCGACAACAGTTAAGTGTGGCATGTTATATGGCAGATGCTTTTCTGTTTGAATTCTAAAGTCCCAAAGCACTTTAGCTTCTTTGTGATGATTTGTAAGCTGCCCAGAGTCACCTTGTTGTAGGAGAGATGGGCAGCATTGACATTTAATAAATGAATAAATAAACTCAATGGTTTTTTTTTTACTTTTTAGCCAACTGTGATTAAATTAGCTATTGGTAAGTATATCAAGCAAACAAATTACTTTCTTAAAATTAACTCTAAAGTGGAAGTTTTCTAAGAGAGCACGTGAAAAAGCAAATGACAGATTAGGCTTTATTTTAAAATGTTTATAACTTGCTTTTCTATTTATAAAATATATGTCCAATGCACCTTACAATTCTCTAGCTAAGAAAAATAGAACCAATAAAGAAACAGCAGCAAAAATGGAAAAGATTGCATAGTACAGCAAGATAAAATTACATTTCTGTTCTCAACGACTTCTTAAACCATGACACATTTGTCATAAAGACCAAATGTCCTTAGCAGCTGATAATATATAACCAATTTTGAAAAAGCTAAGCACAGTTGCCCTCTTAATCCTAGATTGGAGTCCACCAGGACAGCCCATAACTATGATCTAGTCTTGAAAGTTTAAAAAATATGCCCTGGGAAAAGTTAATGTGATTTTTCCTTTATATTATTACCAAGTAAATAATGTAAACATGCCCATTAATTATCAGGAATCAAGCTCAACTTGAGGTAGACATATCAGGAATCTAAAAAATTCTTCAGAAGTCCCAAAACTTGAGGAGAAAGCAGAGGAGGAGGGAATAAAAAAGGGAACCCATTTTATATACTCACTTATTCTAGTGGGTCAGAATGAGGAAAGGATCTCCACTGATGACCTTAAATGAGGATATAGAAGATGCTCAAGAGTGCAATAGTTGCCTATGATATGACACCATTATAATGCAAATGATGTGAATTTTTATAATGTGCTTTCTTTCCCTAATCCATGGATGCTGTTTTCCTGTTGAAGCAATAGACTATGGGAGTCAGTATAGTTAACTACATACCATTGTTCATATTACTAGCTGTTGCACCCCTTAGATTTTGTGGCTCCTTAATGTTATCATTTTGGGTCTTTTTCAAAGGCAGCCCCACACACAGCACAATACATTAATCTGATATAAGCTAGACAGTTTCAAGCCACTACATGCATTATACTAATTAGATCAGATCTCAGGAGTAAAGATTTACTCAGTATATTACTCTGTTATTGTGCTACTAAAACACACAAACATACATATGCACGCACACACACACACACACACACACAGAGGCACATACTACAAATCAGACTTCTAAAATGTACCAAGGGCTGCTGTATTCTTGGATCTAGAAAAAAAATACATTAGAAAGGATAGTTTCTCTTTGTAGTATAAACTTGTTCTTCACTCATAATCTTTGAACTACAGTTCAAAACATTGTTGCACACAATGACCAGCCAACGTTAAAGACTATTGGGAAATGCAGTTTAGCAACATCTGGAGACCACAGGTTGCTTATCTTGTGCTTGAACAAATTGAGATTGTAGAATGGACTGCAGATCCTAAAGAAAGGAGTAAGATTATTTACTGCTGAAGGAAACATAAGAAAAAGAGTTTAAAAGGCCGAGCTAGAACATTTCTCTTTTCAGATGTGATAGTTTTCTATGTGCATGTATATATTGTTTTGTATGGGGAGAATTCAGAAATGGTGTCCCAGTTTGAATTGCTATAAACTGCTAGCATTCTGCTTGGGCCAGGAATGATTAAGTGATCTGTAATCAGTATAGACAAGCTAATAACTCAGGTACTTGGATTTGGAGAGAAGCTGCTCCACCCCTTTCCTATATAGCATCTTTATAATCCAAATTCCTATTCTGTATAGAGAAATCTGTACACATTTTCCTCAAGTAAAGCATTTTGTTGTGGCAGGAGGGAATTTCTACCAGGAAATAGTCCAGGATGAAGCATTAAGCCCAGCTCCCATGAGGCACTGGCCTTCTATTATTAATATATTTATTTTAAATAATGAAGTTTGGGACATCCTGAGCACAGCTTGGCTCTCAGTCTGTTAGATTTCAAAAGATACTGACTTGTTTATCAGGATAGAATGGGTAGGCAACTCACTTTAACTTAAAATAGGTCTAACACGATGTATCACTTTTTGGCAATCTTTTCAAGAAAGCATTCCATAGGCAATACAGTACATAAACAGTCAAGATAGGGAGAAACATGCTTGTAATTTTATTTAGGTTTACTTATTAAACGTCTGAGTCATTCTATCACCTATGCTAGTATTTCCAACATCGTGCCCTGCAGATGTGCTAGCTAGATGATCAACAGGGAATTGTAATCCAACATATCTGGATTGGAGGAAAGAATTTCAAAATGCCAGTCCATGAGATGAGCATAATACAATTTAATACGAATTATTTATACTGTATTACATAAATTATATGTAACAATTAAATTGAACATTATATATCTATTTTAAGTAATATACCTCAGCAAAAATAACTATCATCTATTTTGTAATGGTCCATATTTTATCATAAAGCAAAAGGGATTTTTGCTGCAAAAAGATCAATATATGGAATACAACAATGGCATTACAGTATATGTACTTTATCAATAAGTGTATAGCATGGTAGTATAATTTTTTTCCTCTGACATTTCTGTTCACTAAGTTTTCCTTGAGAGTTTTGCCCCAGGCTATTTCTATAGAGAAGGGACCCATGCTCACCTCAAGATCAAGACAGCTTACACACGTACGCACTTCACCCAAGCCTGCTGACAACATGGAAAGCAGAAATGGTGTGTGTCCTTGTACCAACCTTTGGGTGACCTTTCAGGGACATTCTGGGAGCTATTGGAAAGAATTTCTCATTGTGTTGTCTAGGAGTTTCCAAGGAATTAGTCAGCAGGCTGGAATCGGGCTGCTTCCCCCGCCCCACCACTCTTGGAGCTGGACCAGTTTGAGGGAAATGTTGCTAGGGTGACAGCAAGTTGTGATGGATGGACTGAACGTGGCTGCAGAGTGGCAGGGCTGCTGGTCAGTTAGCCAGGCCTGTGTTTATAAGAAGGAAGAGGCTGTTTCCTGGAGTGAACATAATGCAGCTCTAAAAATGGCAGGGGAAATACATCATGTATGGGGAGGGCTGCTGGGCAGCTGAAGACTAGAGCAAGCTTTCAGGTCAAGGTGCCTCTGACAGGCTTTTTTAATAGGCTGTTTGCGTGAGAGTTTGCTGCTGTTTCTCTCCATTTCTGCCTTCCTGATGGCAGCAAAGGCTGAGCCAAGATTCAGGGAGGGCCTTTTCTAAATTGCTTCTTTCCAGGGCTGGCTGATTTATTCAGAAGATAAATAACCAATAATGTCTATTGTTTAATGCTTGTTGGTGACACTACCTCCCCAGAGTATTGGTCTTTGGTCTTATCCCATTGCAAATGGAGAATCTGAGACTTGATACAGTGGACAGAGTCCAACTGTCAAGCAAAACATAACATTAATTTTGCTTTGAAGGGGACAAACATTGCATTGCCCTACCCTTCTCCTCTGTCTCTACTTTGGCTAAGCCAGCTCAGTAGGCATAAACTACTCTGCATCGTATAGTGTTGTATTATATCAAGTATCTTTCCACGCTCTTAATTATAAAAGCACAAAACACACATAAATAGCTATTATCTGAAACCACAAAGCGACTAATTAATTCACTATTTCCTTTTTACAATAGAGAAGAATAGAATTATAGGTCTGGAAGGGACCTTAGAAGCCTTCTAGTCCAACTCTCTGCCCAAGGCAGGAAACCTTATACCAACCCGGATAAATGGTTGTCCAAACTTTTCTTGAAAGCCTCCTGTGATGGAGGACCTAAAACTCCAGGAGGTGAGCTGTTCCTCTGATTGTTTTCACTGTAAGGAAATGTCTTCTTAGTTCCAGGCTGGATCTCTCTTTCATGAGATTTGACATACTCAGTTTCTTTAACCACTGATGTACGATTTAGCCCCCAGATCCTGTATCATCTTTGTTGAGCTTCTCTGTACTCTTTCTAGGGCCAAAGCATCTTTTTTCTTTTTTTGTGTGTGTATCTTGGTGACCAGAATTCAACACAGTATTCCAAGTATGGCCTCATTAGTGGAGTATAAAGTGGTACTATCACGTCTTATAATCTTGAGGCCGTCCCTTTCTTGATGGGGCCAGCATTGCATGTTAAAATCTAAGTACTTTAAAGATTTCTAAAAATTTATTCTGGTAGGTTCTTGGATAATAGATTTAATAGCTTCCAGCATGTTTCTTGAAGTTCAGCTACAGCAGCTAAAGATAAATTTAAAATCCCAAAATAAACTGACTTCATTTCACCGAGAAATTTATTTATTAGTGTGTGTAGTGATTTGGGGGCATTTCAGGAAACACATTAAGAGCTATTGTACGAGACTCCATTAACACATTTTTCCTCCAGCTACTACACCACTACTGTAATTTATAAAGCAAACTGCTCCAATGAGATTAAATTGTCCCAAGAAATGCCCCACTTCTGGCTTGAGACTGGGTTTCCTTTTTTTGCCTTATTCTGTGTGGGAATTCTTTGTACAGAATTAGCATTAATTTGCTGCCTTATAACATAGTTTACTCACTTGTTTTCCTAATAGAGCCTTCAAAATTCATAGTTCTACACTGCAGCTGTTTTTGCTATAAATTAACTGTCTCAACCTTAAACATGTTGTTGATACTCTATATATCTTTTTCTCATTTATTAACTTGCTTTCTCCAATCATTCTGCTGCAAGCTACAGTTAATGCTATTTGACATCTATGTTTAGAGAATTGAGTGAAGGTAGAATTTCTGCTAAGCTTTTGTTTGGGTTGAGAATAGTGAGGAGGAAGGAGATCAATTACAATACCTTCTTCTGCACATCTACTAGGATAATTCCCTTATTTATTAATTCCTGTTATTTGTTTATACTGAAAGCATTATCCCACTTCAATGAATATATGTACAAACACACACACACACACACAATGTATTTTATCTAGGAAACAGCAATTTTGAACAGTCTATCACTCACTTTTTGGTAGAATCCAATTGATCTCTTCTCTCCTTCCAGCCATTTAACCTTTTAAGCTTTTTAAGGGGGAATCTTTTAAGGGGCATGACCACTGAGGAATGGGCAACTCATCATTGCCAAGTCTGTGCGGAGGGGTTGGCATGGATTGGTCGGCACAGCTGGATCACCGCTTGACATCATTCTGCCCCTTTGTGGCATTTTTACTACTAACTATAAATTGCACGGCCAGATTTTGACTTATCTTAAAATATATATATTGATAATGTATGTAAATTAGAACCAAGTTCAGCAAATAGTTATTAGGTAGTACCACTGTAACATCATTACAATTAATGATGTTGTTGAGAGTGTGGTGGCCCGGCAATTTCCGCTTTTCCTGGAGGAAACGGACTACCTGGATCCATACCAATCGGGCTTCCGGCCTGGTTTCAGCATGGAGATGGCATTGGTCGCACTGTTGGATGATCTCTGGAGGGCACGGACAGGGTTTTTCCTCTGTCCTGGTCCTATTAGACCTCTCAGCGGCTTCGATACCATCGACCATTGGTATCCTTTTGCACGCCTCGTGGGGTGGGGTGGGGGCACTGTCTTCGGTGGCTCTCCTCCTACCTGGGCGGTCGCAATCAGTGTTGACAGGGGGCAGAGGTCAGCCCCAAGGGCTCACTTGTGGGGTCCCTCAGGGGTCGGTCCTCTCTCCCTTATTTAACATCTACATGAAACCGCTGGCTGAGATCATCTGTGGTTTTGGGGTGAGGTATCATCAATATGCGGATGATACACAACTGTATATCTCCACCCCAAACCAGATCAGTGATGCCCTCTCCATGATGACTTGCTGTCTGGATGCGTACGAATCTGGATGGACGGCAACATGCTTCGACTCAACCCGCCAAGACTGAGTGGTTGTACATACTGGCATCCCGGTCCAGCTTAGAATGTCCATCGTTGACCATAGGGGAGTGGTGTTGCCCCTGTGGATAGGGCGAGGAACCTGGGGGTCCTCCTGGATGCACGGCTCAGGTTGGAGGAGCAGGTGGGAGCCATCACCAGGGGGCCTTTGCCCAGATCCGGCTGGTTCACCAGCTTCGCCCATTCCTGGACCGGGATGCCCTGCGTGCAGTCACTCATGCCCTTGTTACTGCGACTCGACTACTGCAATGCTCTCTATCTAGGACTGCCCTTGCATACCATCCGGAGACTGCAGCTGGTGCAAAATGCGGCAGCACGGGCGGTGATGGGAGTTTCCTGGTTCTCCCATGTTAGCCCCCTCCTGCGCTGCCTGCATTGGTTGCCAGTTGCCCTCGGGTGAGATTCAAGGTTTTAACTTTAACATACAAAGTCCTACATGACATGGGTCCTTATTACTTAAGGGAGCGACTGCTGCCGACATTGAATACTAACCGCCCTGTGCGAAGTCACAGACAGGGACTCCTTGGGTCCCATCAGCTGGGCAATGCCGGCTGGCGGTCCCCGACGTGCCTACTCTGTTGCGGTCCCTGAACTCTGGAACCAACTTCCCTGGGCTCCGCTTGGCCCCTGACCTCCGCACCTTCCGCCATGACCTGAAGACCTGGTTATTTTACCAATCCGGGCTGTGACCCATGGGTGGGGTGGTTTTTAGATTTTGGTGGATTTTAAGTTTTGTATTAATTGGGACTATTTTTTAAATATTTATTGTGCTTGTTTTATTGTAAGCCAGTCTTCGAGATGGGGCGGCATATAAGTCCCATTAATAAATAAATAAATAAATAAATTCACTGATTTTATAGCATTTCCTTTGAGAAGAAGTGCAGTATATAACTACAGTACTGCTATTACTGATAATTCTACCTCTTCAATTGCCTAATTCTGTGCATATCAAATTGGATGGCCCATCTTTGTTTAGTTGGACTTATTAACAAAAAAATAAGCATAGGCTTTTAGTACTAAATTTAAGAAATCCATCTTGTTCTATAAATTGGCTTGTGATTCATCTTGTGATTTTCTGCACTCGATAGGAAGAAAAATCATTATGCTATTCCATTGTGAATTAGACAGACAAAATGCTATCTGAATTTCCATTATTTGGCTACAAATTTTCAAGGAAGCAGTGCTACTCAGCAAAAAACATGCTACGATATGTCTATCAAGATTTCTGCTGTTATATAGCACCATCAGAAAAATATTCATTTGAGTATCAAATTCAACCTCATGTCAGAATGCCTTGTTTGGGAGAATTGACTCAATCATAAGCTAAGTACCATACAGGTGAAACTCGAAAAATTAGAATATCGTGCAAAAGTTCATTTATTTCAGTAACAACTTAAAAGGTGAAACTAATATATGAGATAGACTCATTACATGCACAGCAAGATAGTTCAAGCCATGATTTGCCGTAATTGTGATGATTATGGCTTACAGCTCATGAAAACCCCAAATCCACAATCTCAGAAAATTAGAATATTGTGAAAAGGTGCAATATTCTAGGCTCAAAGTGTCCCACTCTAATCAGCTAATTAAGCCATAATACCTGCAAAGGGTTTCTGAGCCTTTAAATGGTCTCTCAGTCTGGTTCAGTAGGAATCACAATCATGGGAAAGACTGCTGACCTGACAGTTGTGCAGAAAACCATCATTGACACCCTCCATAAGGAGGGAAAGACTCAAAAGGTAATTGCAAAAGAAGTTGGATGTTCCCAAAGTGCTGTATCAAAGCACATTAATAGAAAGTTATGTGGAAGGGAAAAGTGTGGAAGAAAAAGGTGCACAAGCAGCAGGGATGACCATAGCCTGGAGAGGATTGTCAGGAAAAGGCCATTCAAAAGTGTTGGGTCTTTCACAAGGAGTGGACTGAAGCTGGGGTCAGTGCATCAAGAGCAACCACACACAGACGGATCCTGGACATGGGCTTCAAATGTATTCCTGTTGTCAAGCTGCTCCTGAACAACAAACAACATTAGAAGCGTTGTAACTGGGCTAAAGAAAAACAGACCTGGTCTGTTGCTCAGTGATCCAAAGTCTTCTTTTCTGATGAGAGCAACTTTTGCATCTCATTTGGAAATCAAGGACCCAGAGTCTGGAGGAAGAATGGAGAGGCATACACTGCAAGATGCTTGAAGTCCAGTGTGAAGTTTCCACAGTCTGTGTTGATTTGGGGAGCCATGTCATCTGCTGGTGTTGGTCCACTGTGCTTCATTAAGTCCAGGGTCAACGCAGCCATCTACCAGGAGATTTTGGAGCACTTCCACGCTTCCTTCCGCAGACAAGTTTTATGGGGATGCTGACTTCATTTGCCAGCAGGACTTGGCACCTGCCCACACTGCCAAAAGCACCAAAACCTGGTTCAATGACCATGGGATTACTGTGCTTGATTGGCCAGCAAACTCGCCTGACCTGAACCCCATAGAGAATCTATGGGGCATTGCCAAGAGAAAGATGAAAGACATGAGACCGAATAATGCAGAAGAGCTGAAGGCTGCTATTGAAGCATCCTGGTCTTCCATAACACCTCAGCAGTGCCACAGGCTGATAGCTTCCATGCCACGCCACATTGAGGCAGCAATTGCTGCAAAAGGAGCCCAAACCAAGTACTGAGTACATATGCATGCTTATACTTTTCAGAGGTCCGATATTGTTCTAAAACAAGGATTCTTGTTTTATTGATTGCATGTAATATTCTAATTTTCTGAGATAGTGGATTTGGGGTTTTCATGAGCTGTAAGCCATAATCATCACAATTATGACACATCATGGCTTGAACTATCTTGCTTTGCATGTAATGAGTCTATCTCATATATTAGTTTCACCTTTTAAGCTGCATTACTGAAATACATGAACTTTTGCATGATATTCCAATTTTTCAAGTTTCACCTGTACTATTTGAGGAAGGATCATCTTGATTTGCTTAGTTTGTTTCTGAATGTTTTTCTTACCCTGCATTTTAAAACAGTTTACAGAGAAGCAGAATTAAAAGATAATGGCTGACGGGATCAGAAAAAGACCTTATCCCTGTTTTGTCTATCTCTTGGCTCTCTTAGTTTCAGTTTTGTTATTTATTATTTATTTTCAATAACATTTTAAATGGTGAAATTTTAATGCGTTAATATTTTAATTATTTTTTACTTGTTTTATAGCTTGTAAGCTGCCTAGAGTCTGTTTGTAGAGGAAATCGGCAGTATAAAAATTTAATCAATTAATTAATACACACACACACACACAAATTTGCTGATACTGGTCATTCATAAAATGGAACACTTTCATTTTAAAAATAGTTCGTAAACTATCACTGTTAAGAAAATAATTATTATTTTCACTATTTGAATATTATTTTTAAATTCACTGTTTATCATCACTGCTTCCTTCCATATGTGTATGTGTGTGTATGTGTGCTATGTATGGCCTCATCTGAGAATATGTGCATTCCAGAATTTTTTAAGCTACCTCTGTTATTTTAAAACATTTTCTGTTATAATGATTCCATCTTCTTGAGATTCCAACCTAGGTATAGTATTCAGTCTTTTGTTAGTAATAGAATTAAGTTTGGGTCACTATAAATATTTTGATCAGAGCTGTAATATTCTCCCTGCTCCCAAACCTGTCACTGTCGTGTTGTTACTCATAGGGCTGCCCATTCTTATCATGAGTCTTTGATTTGAACTTCTGGTCAGATTTCTTATAGCAAGTTATCTTTTCACCCAGAGCTACACTTGTCCCTGTAACATTTTAACATAAATACAAATAGAATAAACAAAAGATTGTATTGCAGATGGAAACTGTTTAGAGACTCCATGCATTCTGACCAGGATTACTTTATTTAGTTTGTGTAACTTTGGTTAATATATATCCCCTGCTATAATCTCAGATTCTGAACAGTTTTGGAGGCCTTCTGCACTTCCTACTGTCCTGTCAAAAGCTCAGTTAAAGAACTAGTCTCCTCTGAGTCAGGTGTGAGACCTGGTGACGCCATATCCACGTCAATGTTGCTTTCTTGGCAACAATACAGGCTATACTAACAGAAGGAGTTACTGTGACAGTTAGCAGTACACAGGTTTTTCTTTATAAATTGTCTTGGCTGCCAATGAAAATAGTTGTGCTCCCCCCCCCCCGCTCAGTGGTAAGTATTACTAGCCTGCAGATATTCTCCTGGAACATGGTAGATATCAGTGAGCAAAATTTAGTAATAAGAATGGGGCATGACTCTGCTTGTTCGGGATCGTAGCCTGGAGGGTGCTGTCCTGTGGCAGAATGAGATGTTGGGTTTACTCACATTCTCCTGTCAATCTCTACCAGTGATTGGCCTGAAGCAGCCTCTTGTTTCAGTAGACAAAGGGAAGACATGGGTGTTTCCTTCACAAGGATGAAGCATGCTGAGTGAAACTCTAGGAATGAAACTGAGTCATTTGACTGATGCATTATTTATTTATTTACTTATTTAAAACATTCATATAGCTGTCCATCTGGTACTGAACTCTGGGCGGCTCCCAACCATTATAATAGTATCATCATACTATAAATACATATTTATTAAAACCACAAATAGTAAAAAAAACCTGGCATCATAATAAACTTTAACAAGCAAACCATCACAAAAATTCTCATTAATCTCACCCTACTCCAGCTGCAGACTCTGTAGTAGAGCCTCAGCCCTACCTGCAAGAGGCTTTTGAAGGTGTATCCCTATAGCAGGGAAGTTGAAGTGTAAAGTTTATTATTTATTTATTTATTTATTATTTGAACTTGTATGCCGCCCCATCTCCGAAGACTCGGGGCGGCTCACAACTAAAAAACAGACAATAAATACTTAAAAAAACAATTAGATTAGTTTACAAGCCCAAATACTAAAACAGATTTACACAATTAACATTAAAAAAAACTAAAGTTAACTGGATAAAGAGAGTTTTGCCTGCTGATAGTATGCTAATAGTCTTCTTCTGCCTCTTGAAGTTGCAACAGTCATAATAATTCTGGCACAGCTTCTCTGATGATGCTCCTAAAATGTTTTCCTTCCCAGTATTCTTTCTGGAGAAGAATGTGATATAGAAACAATCTATCTCTGTTACTGTAATCAAAATAATCTGCTTCTTTTCATGAACTTTGTGTAAGGATATAATTTGTATTAATTTGTATGGAGGAGTTAAACAGTAAAATTTATGCCATTGCAAATAGTGTCCACTTTGTTGTATGTAAGGGCAAGCTTCCAACTGGAATGGTTTTTAAAAAAATGTACTATCATCATCAATAGCAGCAACATTAAAAAAAGGAAAATGGAAAAGGAAAGCTTTTTCTGCCCTGTTCGACCCCTTAGGAACATCATGCACCCTGCCCCAGATGAGATTGGCCCAAATGCTCAAGGCCCCCATAACATGATTTTGCCAACAAGTTGGAGAATCTTATAGTAAGTCACTGTATGATAGTTGACTGGAAGTAGTCTTTGCATTCTGTCTTTTATCTATTTTTACCTTGTTTTTATTTTACCTGAAACAGCAATTAAAATTTTTTGTATGCTTTGTTTTATTATGTATGCTTCCCAGAGTCATTATGTGAATGGGTGGCTATACAAATGTGTTAAATAAACAAACAATCAGCAGCAAAGTAATAAAACTTGGTTTTTAATACCCCGATTGGATTAAGGGATCTCATGTCAAAGGGTTTTTCCTTATGTTTAGTTTACACCTGTATTTTCTCTTTGCCCCTTTGCCAATTGAGGATGTCCACAAGGATAAGAACAGATGACATTGTACTCCACCTTCTGTCCATAGCCTGTTTTCGATTCTGGGCCATCTTAGCCATTCCAAGGGATTAGTCTATAGTGCTTCATTCCAACCTAGCAACTTCCCTAGTTCTGACTGGCTATATCTGGGCAGGCCCCTGCCCCTCCAGTGCTGGTCACTGCCCTGTACAAGCATTACATTCAGGACTTTTCAGTTGATTAGCAACTTCTTTTTTTTCTTCTACTTGGTCCAAAGATAGTTCAATAAAACCACTGGCCACATTTCCCTCCCAACTACTCTACCAGCACATCTTCTTTTCACCCTTATATCTTCCCTCCACAGATGTGAAAGACAAGAAGCAAGAAAATGGCCTTAGCTCAGACTGAGTGACAACCTGTCTCTGTTGTCAACCCACCATAGACTGGGGTTTATTAGACTGGCTTTAGAAATAGCTGGGATCAGCACATGAAACAAGCAACTTGCCACTAAGAAGTTTGTATTAGACAAATAGCTACTTAATAGGATTAGGACCAAAATCGTTAACATTGTATTAGCACATACATTATTTTTCTGTTTGGAATTTTCTTCAACACATATCTGGTTCTGTGAAATACCCGCTCAGATTCAAACATGCAGATAAAAGTATTATCATGGCTGATAAGCCACACTTCCTGCTTTTCATGGTGGGAAGTTAACTCACTGTTTCCCAAGCACAGAAACACACAGTTTTGTCCTTAACCTACCTGCATAACACCACAAAGGCAACCTCTGCCTGTCTTTTCTTGCTTCACATCAAAAATACTGTTTCTGGCTTCTGCTGGCACAAGCTGTGCTGAACAGTCCATTTGCTGCACCTCATCCCATCTACATAGAAATGCTTAGCTATTGTGTATTGGAGTAGGAATTCCCCCCTCATCCTAGAGACATTTGTCTTGGGGTGTTGGGTTGCCAGACTGAGAAAGAAGTTGAAAATGAAAAAGGAATAATTTGGGTTCATTTCCAACATAGTAATGCATGGCGACAAGCAGTGGAAGGCTGCTGCAAAAAGATGGGAGGTCAAAGAAAATGGCATTAGAAAAAAATACACTGTTTAACTATATATAAGTTTTTAGACAGATTAAGTAAGCGTGGTGCAGGATATGTTAAGTGAATCGTTCAAATAGAATGTGTTTACAAAATCCTAGGTATGAGACCTGCATTCTGTCTCTATATTCTGTATCTCTGGAGAAGGATACTTTGGGAGATAGGATTAATCTATAAAATGGACGTAATAGCTCCCCTTAATGAGGGATGGTGGTAGTGGATTTAAAAAGCTCAAGTCAAGGCTTTAGATATACAGAAAACCTACAGTGAATATGGAACAATCATATGAATGAGAGATGCTCAAGTGTTCCTTAGCTGTACCATTATGAAGGTGGTATTTTCCTCCTTCTTCCAGTATCATCTAAGGTTAGCTTTGAAGAAAGCCAGGTGATCGGGAGTGACTGGAAAAAGAGGCAAGAGAAGGATAAGCCTCATCTATGACAACAGCAGATTTCAAAGTGGAATTATTTTCAGCCAACTGTAAATGGGTAGATAGCTCTTCACTTCCACTATGAGAAAGGCCCTAAGCACTGATTTTAAAATGTGTTCTGGCTTAACATCACACATAAAACTTGCACACAGGTGATATTTTTAAATTTGAAGAATTGTGGAAGAATTATGTTTGGCATTCGCTGTTCCATTAAACCCTGTATGTGTAATGTTAAGGGGGAGGGGATGGCTAATTATCCAGCACTATCTTTATCCTCTGTGAAAGGTGTATGCTGGTAGAAATATAATTGTCTTTACCACCAACCAATAAATAATCTCTGGAGCCAATGCAGGCTGTAGAGCAGACAGACTTGGGGCTGGGATGTATGCTCAGAATGAACTGGGCTTCATCCCAGACATCTGGTGGGTCCCCTTTCCTCACTAATCTTGACATTATCTCCAAACAGTCATCACTTGTTTTCTTTGGCCAGGCATCTTATTTACAGTCCTCATCCTGCTTATGGTTCATGGTTTCATTTTTCTCTTGATGTTTACAAAGATCCTTCCCAAATATTTGTGACGTGATTTTATTAGGGGACTCAGAGAAAATTTAGACAGTCACCATCTGGTTCACCATCTCGCACAACTACCAGCCTTGTGGAACAGGTTTCAATCTTAGTTTGGTAAGGATTTGGCTTCTCCTTACTTTCTGTTAAGATTCATATGGTTACATACATTCAGAGAAAAATCCATAGGAACAAAGCATTGGCATTTTTTTTTAATTACATTTATATGCCGCCCTTCTCTGAAGACTCAGGGTGGCTTACAATTTTTTGGGATACAACCCAATGTGCTCAGCAATAGCCTTCATTCCATTGTATATGCCTGCTTATTACTAAGCGGCATTTTTACAAAGTCAGCTTATTGCTCCCAACAATCTTAGGTCCTCAATTTACCTACCCTGAGAGGATGGAAGGCTGAGTCAACCTTGAGCCTGGTGGGATTCGAGCCTGCAGTAATTGCAGGCAGCTGGAACTTAAGTGCTAGGCATTTAACAGCCTGAGCCACCAAGGCCCTTAGTTTTCTTTGAATTAAAAGAATTTGGTGAGACTTACAGTATCTTATATAATAGTTTTGTAACTTAAAATGATATTATGTACCATTTAAGTGATAATTCAAGGTGATAAACATAACCTACACATCTTCATCCTCCTATTTTCCTCATAACAACCTTGTGTGTGAGGGGAGTTGGACTGAAAGAGAGTGATTGGCTTTCATGGCTAAGGCAGGACTTGAACTCATGGTCTTCCCTTTCTAGCCTTAACCCTAGATCACTCTGGCTCTCAAATTGATTTAATATGATAATTTTGAATCCCAACTTTTCACCAAATGAATATTGCCTTTAGTAGTATAAAACTGTCTCTCTTGACAGCACCTAAATTGGAATAGCATGCAAAAAAAAAGTTAAGACTCCTGTGCTCAGCAATATGAAAGCAAGAACTATAGGTTTGGTCTCCTAAGCCATTCTGTTCTATGGTCAATCTTCTGAAAGCACAGTTAAGAATCTGTGACAAACTCCTATAACCTTTTTATTTCACCAAGGGATGATAGTGATGAACTTTATTCTGTGATTGAGACAATGCTGAGTCACCAATCTATCACTCAAACAAATGACATTGATAGTTTAGAAATCTCATAATATTTAAAAAATCAAATAATAGTTACATCTTTCCTTTTAAAATCATGTGTTTGGTATGGTAGTTAAGACAGACAAAAAAGGATGTTCTAATTTATCCTTTGACCATAGATATGTCTGCAGCATCAATCATTCTCAACCAGCCAGCCTAAACCTTAGGAATGCTGTTTTGAGAAAGGAACCAAGATATACCATCTGTTTGAAAGAAGGAATGGTCAGATTAAGACTGTAGTCTGAATTTTGCCTAATGTCACTTCTTCAGATGCAGATTTTCAGTATTTTTTAATTCTATTTCTGTCTGACAGATGGTAATAATCTGTGATGGAAAGCAGAGAGCATGGTTACTTATAATATATCACCAGTCTCTATTAGAGGTGTTGCAAAAAATGATTACAGGGTACTTTAGAAGTTCAGGATTCCTAAACAAATGTGTTTTCTTTCACACTTCCCATTATTTTGCCATGCATGCAATTCTCTTAAAAGTTATACAACCAAATCCTTGATTTGCAGGAGTTCCTTCCTTTTCCAATTTGACTAGCATAATTATAGCTTTGTTCATAACTTAGTTTTTCATATCTGAGCACAATCTGTCCAAAGAAAAACACTTTCTAAAGCCATGTATTTAAATAGGATTTCAGCATGTGTTTGATTTACTCATTGAAAAGAATGGGAATTTTAAAAATGCTAAAGCTGTATCTAAACATTAATGTGACTGAAGGATTGACAGGCAGACCACAATCTATAATTTTTTGAAATTATCTGAATCAAATTACATACTTTATTGCAAGTACATGTAAGTTGACCATATAATTTTAACCCTTGTTTATAAACTGTTTCCTGTTTTGCACCTTTTGCCCTCAACCTAGAAATCGCATTGTACATGCCCATGTTGTATCCACATTGCCTCTGTGGTCACCTCCATTTGCTCAATTTATCTTCTTGCTGATTTGACATTGGCTCAAAATAAGCATAATGAAATGGATTTGATAAAGAAATGACAAGCATGCAAGGAATACAATAATAATAATAATCTCTTCATGCTGGCATTTTTAAAAAAACAACACTAATATAAAAATGAGCCCGAAGAAGCAAGATATGTGTGGCAAAGGAGCTGGGGGATGAACAATCCTCAGCTTTCAGGGACAGGGACAACATTTTCTTGCCAAAAAAACCTTATTGCACTTGTGAGAATGTGGCAGCCTTAGGGGAAGAACAATGCCAGGGCTTTTGTGTCCAAGCAGGAGTTTATCTCTAGGGATCTCACCAGGTTTCCTGGGTCAGAGAACACCTCTTTGTTTTCCGCAAACACAGGAACAGGCCTCTAAGAAGCCAACCTGCACTCAAAACACTGAACTTCCATGCAATGGCAGAGGTACACTGTACTCACTTCCCCCTGCCCAAAGGGGAAGGGTGAGGAGTTGAATGGAAACCAATGTCATTGCACAGATTAGCCTGTATCCTTCATTCATTCCCAATCCTGAATATGCACTCACTGGATTTCTTAAATTTTCAGGAGGCAATATTCTCCCTTAGTGGAAAATTACCCTCAGCTCCATCCTGCAGGACAATTTTCTTGGGAACCTGCAGTTGCACTGGGCTCCCTTTTCTTTCCATGAATTCTCAGCAGTGGATGTCACTGTAGTATATTAAGGAAGGTTGCAGAACACTTTGAGCACAAAGCATTTCACTTGAGATGGAGCATCCATCGGTGTAGCACTGCCACATATGCATTCAACCTTGAAGTTCAGAATTAGGGAATAGTAGTTCCCTCATGCTGCTTGAACTGGTGCAAAAACTGAAATCCTCTTCTCTCTTGGTCAAGTTTGTACAATCTTAACGCAGTGTTTCTCAAGCTTGGCACCATTTACTGTAAGCTGTGTGTACTTTGACTCCCAGAATCCCCCAGCCAGCTTAAGACAGAAACACTGCCTTAAGGAATTGATTTTCCAAACACTTCTTCCCATACTTTGGGTGATAAAAATACTAGAGTAATATTTAATCATGGTTCCCCCAACTAATTAAGAATCCTTAACTAAAAAGCAGCAACAATTTACTTCAAATATTGAATGAGAATGGGAACTGATTTCAGCTGCTGCCAGAGGCTTGCTACAACAGAATCTTGTACTCCTTATCTGCATCAACCATCTTTATCCTCAGGTTTTTAAAAAAGAAATGTCCCCAGTGTAGCAGCTTAACTCTATCTTGTTTCCTGCTTCAGCATTTCTAGTAAATAACGGGTGATGCCGTGACACAAATCCCAGTGCTTAAAATGGAATGGCCACCCACTGCCTGATCCCTTAGCTGGGGCAAAACTGTGATTGTTTGAATTCCTGGATGAGTAAATACTTGGGATGATTCTGCCCAAACTAGGGGAACATTTTTTTTAAAAAAAATATTAAATTGACTGCATCTTTTCTTAACTTCAGCTGACCCTACAATTCTCTTTCTTCAGCTGCTGACTTGGTGGCACTTTTCTAATCTTCATCTGAACTGCTGAATCAATCCTTTTCTCTCTTTTTGTCATGTAGAGATTCCCCTGCCTGTCCCATAATGTTTAATCCATGTTATGGATCAGAGATTTGCCTCCAACTTCTCAATGAAGGAAGAGAAAATAAATTAGGGAATTATACCCTTTCCCACAAGTTCTTTCTCTGGGCAGTGTCTTTCCCTTATCTCCTGCCCATCATTTCACTGTTCTAATGTTAAGTACCACCTGTAAGTACTTAACTTCAGTAAGTACTTTCTTCCAAAGAAAAAACAAGGAAGTCCAGTTGCCTCCTGAAAAAGCACCTTTGGGACAACCATGACCTGGATGGCTAAGAATCTCTAAAGACTTTTAGCTATACAATTTGGGATGAACACCCTTGGAATGGTGTGGGAGTAGGAATGGATTTCCAGAGGAAAAATTGCAAACTACAGGAACCAGGAGCACCACTCAGGTGACCCTGAGGACACAGATAAACCTCCAAGTGCTTCAAGGACCCTCTAAAAGGATGCAAATGACCAGCTGTCTGTGAGGAATATAAATCCTTCCATTCCCCACTATTCTGTCAGAGCTGAAGAAGCTTCTTGGATGAGAAGCGAAATGTCTTCAAAAGAAAAAACAACAAAGTCCGGTTGCCTCCTGAAAAAGCACCTTTGGGACTACCACCTGCAAGATATGAGACAAAATTGTGGCAAAAAAGAGATTGATCATTGCATTGAGAAGAGTTCAGTACTGCATATTTACTTGCAAATGTGTATTTCCTGCAGGGCCAATGGAAATTACTTTATGTTCATGGGTAAAGGAGAAAAGATCAAGGCAGGAACCTAAGGAGGAAGCTTCGGCATTATCAGCTCCCATTTCCTTGACATTTTGAAATCTACAAAATAATGTATGCAGCTTGCACTGGGGACACAAAAGGTATTGCAAATATTTCTTTTCCTATTTTGGGTATACAGTAACTAACTTATAAAATAAGACACTGTCTTATATTTTTGTAAAAACACACTAGGTCTTATTTTCGCATATATATATATATATATATATATATATATATATATATATATATATATGCACTTACCATATTCATGTAGAACAATGTACATTTATTCATGTATCATAGTGTTTCTAACATAAGACACTGTCTTATATTTTTTGGCTCCCAAAACACACTAGGTCTTATTTTCAGGTAGGTCTTATTTTCGTAGGTCTTATTTTCGGGTAGGTCTTATTTTACTTATTTTAAACACGGTATACATGGTAAGAAATATGCCACTTGTATCAATCAATCAAATCTTTGTTTCAATCATAGGCTAATGTAAAATACAGGAACAATTAATTACATCCATATAAAAGACAAAAGATAACTGAAAATTATGCTTACCAACACAGTACTATGAAAGTAAAATACTAATATAGTTTATAAAAACAGAAGAGAAATTCTCAATATATTTACCCATGCCTGTACACCTAATTATTCATTTGCAAATTTCAATTGCTTCCAGGCAAGATCTAGCAATGTTGTATGTATGTATTAAATGGTTCCTTATCCGAGAGGATAAATAAAAAAAGAAAATTGATTGAAATTTCATGATGACCACATTTGTCAATAAAAAAAGAATGAAATTTTCTTGAGTACATTGTAATACGATAGGTGAACAGCAAGATGGAAATATTACGCTGGGCTGGATTCTCAGAACAGCACACTGGAGAAAAACTCTTGGCTGTGCAAGGAAGTTTCATGTAATTACGTATCTGTCCAGTTTCCATCTGGAACAAGCTGTGTGAGTTTCAACATGGATTGGAATATGGATTGTATCATGAACATTGAAATTGGTCTGACAGTCCCGATGGGGAGAAAAGGCATTTGAGCCAATAAGTAAGAATTAACAACCATGTTCTCACCTTCACTTTTTATTGCCCTGTTTTGCTTCTCACTATCACTTTGGAGGCTAGGTTGTAGTCAGGATTCAGCAGAAATATGGGAAAGCAGGGGAGGGCAAGCCTTGGCTTCAAAAGAAGCAGCTCAGCATCATCCTTCAAAGGGAAAACACAACTCCTGAACTGCAGGAAAGCAACCTAAATCACATTTATGGTATGCAGGTGGATTATACAGATTCACTTTCTTTTCCTTAAATAGGAGGAAGCTAAATGTAGGATTAACATTTGAATGTATGATTTAAAAAGGTATTGAAATAGAAATTTCATTATAAAATGTCAGTGCTGTCATTATCTTTATATATTTATTTTTGCACCTCCTGCAGGGAGCTCAGGGCAGCATACATTCACAACATATCTGAGGTATGTTAACACTGCAAAAGAATAATTGCCCAAAGACATTGGAGAAAACTCAGTGGATGGTTTTAGCCTGGACTTTTCTAGTTTAGTCCAATATTCAAACCACTGCACTTACATAAGCTCTCCCAGTCATAGAACTATAGCAGCAAGCATTGTGCTAAACTATAGCAGCAAGCAGTGCTAATCCCAAAGCTGCATCAAAAGCCCCAAATATGAAAAGAACTGAAAAAGAGCACTTTGAAAATGTAATCTCCTTTTGGCATGAATGCACCCGGTTGTATTTCTAAGTGATTAGACAGGAAACAGTTGAATGCATTATAAAGGTGGATACCACAGAAATGGATAATCTATTCTTTGGTAAGATGATTGTCATGTAAGGATATCATAGGATCCCAGATATAGATATGTATAGTTAGGTTTAGGCAAAGCAATGAATGTGTATAAATTTGTAATTGTGGTGCACAGACTTGGGTGCTTTTAAGAAAATTTAAATCTAATTTATAGAAGAACTAATGAATGTTTTTGGGTAGTCTGTTTATCATATTATCTATCTATCAGATCAAGTCTAAGATGGCAATACAAAAAAAAGTAGGCAATTTTTTCATTTAAGTAGCCAATATGGCAAAGCTGAAGAAATAATTAATTGGCTCCCTACAAAGGAGGGGAGGAAATCCTAATGATTGCCTGGTTTCAGCCCTGAAGGCTGGCTGCCTCCAAGCATCCCATATCTCCTCCATATCAACTTTTGTAAGTCCTGAAGTGTTTGATCCATCATTCCCCTAATTTGATGACAGACATATTTTGAAACCCAACAAGGCTTGCCTGGCAGCTATCATTTCTTCTGTATCTGCCCATTTACTTTCTGGCTTGCCAAATGCTTATATCTGCAATCGTTCTACAACATATTGCTGTGTCTGCTCCTTTCAGTATTTTGCTCATCTGCATTTTTCTCTCACTCAGTGTAGCTCTGACTCTTGTGTACATGTATTGGAACATAAAAACTCTTTGCCTAAAATTCTCATTTCTGCTTCCCATCCCTGCTGTATCTACTTCCACGTCAACCAGAATCTGTAAACATTTGCATCTTATTATCCATTTCCCCCCTTCTACATAACTTTCTATAGCAGTTGCTCACATCTCAATGATAATGATGATGATGGTTCTTCACACAGTCAGCCAGATGTTTAGACTGGATTTGGCAGTTTTGCCTACCCATTGTTTCCCAAAGACTTGGGATAGGCAGATGTTGACATTTTATGTTGTTAGAGGTATTATTATTGCTGTAATTCATTGCACAGTCAACTAGATGTTCAGACTGGATTTGGGATTTTTGCCTGCCTATCGATCATGATGATGATGATGATATTATTATTCTGTGATTAGATTCACAATCTAAGTAAAAACATCATAATTGAAAACACGGGCCGTAAAATTATTAAGGTAATGCCTAAGTATATTATTATTATTTGCACTGTTGTATTTGTGATTTTTCAATTGTTCAGTCTTACAGGAAATGAAAACATGAATAGATAAGTGCGTGTATGTGCATGGGCATGGGTATATATCTGTCTATATATCTATCTATCTCTATGTTTCTGGAGATGTGTTCATTTCCCACTTTAATTCTAAAAGGCTCTGACTAATAATTTGGTCTTAATTTTTTAGATTTTCAACAATCTTTTTATTTAGCAGAGTTTTCAATCCATTATTACATTGTCTTCAATATAAGATGACTGCATAAAGCATAAAGCATAAAGCAGTGTTGTCTACTTCTTCTGCAAAGCTTATAAAACAGTTGAGCATCAGATGACATTTTCAGATTGATGCTTTCCATCAACAATGCCCAAATGTTTTAGCTCTAAACGTATCCTTGCTTTGTGCCAGGCTAGCCCAAATTATTGATATTTGATAAACCAAATCCACTACCACTCTTATAATAAAAAAAATCCCCCCTGTAATTAAATCATATTTATAACCCTTTAATAATGCTTCACATATGCCTTTGGCTCACCCTGATATATGTGGAGACAAATTCCCAGTCGGTATAAATGAACACATTAACCTTTTTAAGAAGGCATGGTTAACATTAAAGGCTATTGCGTATAAATCCTCAAGATTGCTACAGCACCAGAACCAATCCATGGGGTGTTTCATATCTTCCTCAAATGATCAGTTTCTGATGAAGTAGATTTCAATTCTCCCCATCTAGTTCTTTTCTTACAAAAAAATATTTTCAGGCAGAGGAATGTAAACATGATGGAGCTTTACTGTCTTTGGATTTCTGGTTCTTGTCCCAGAACAAGAATGCATTAATGAAGACTCTAGGAAAATGGAGACCTCTCTCTCTTTCATCCATACAGAACACATGGCTCATAATTGTACTGGTGATTCTGAAGAGATGGCCTGGAATATTGGGAGAATATTTCTGTGAAACCCTCCATTCCTTAGACTCTAAGGCTTAGAGGGAACTTATGGGTAAAGGTTTGGTTTTTTTGAAGTGTGCAAGATCTCAAAAGGGCAAATGAAAGTGATAAGCACTGGGAATAAATTATAGTTCAGATGATTTTCAAAATAATCTGCATGCACATGCCTCCATGCTGGACGAATGAAGGTCTCCAATCTAAATGGGCAAGGACTTAAAATGACCGCAGACTTAGTCAGATGAAAAGGAATTATGAAATAGAAGGAAAGGATAGGAGAACTGTAGCACAGCCTGGTCAACATAGTGCAGTAGGATAGATATGATCCTCAAAAAATCTGACTTCTCCAGTTCTGCAAATGGAAAAAAAATATTAACACTGTAAGAATGTTTAACTGTATGCAAAGATAAAGCTCAGAGAGCACCAAGGGCCCCACAATTCAACCCTAAGCTACAAATATTCTCTTCCATCTGAATTCTCTCCAACCATACTTTGGACTCTACTGACTAGACCAATCCAAGGACAGAAACTCAATCATATTCTGTAGCCAATCAAAACAGTAAATTTTGACCACATTATTCTTTCCTAAAAATCAACAAGTAATTAAAACAGATGGCTCATCCAAGTCCAGTCAGTGAAATTTTCACCTGTGTTTACAGTGAAGTCCATTTGTTCTGTTTTTTCAATGTGCAGAATGTTTAAAATCCTGTATAAACATTCTCATAAAAATACTTATTCTCATATAAGGTGGTCCAAGGGCTCCCCTTTAATTCCCCCGTTCTTATTATGCAAAAAACTATAAGTAGCTCTAAAGAGCAAAATGACTCCTTCTGAAACCAGCATGCAGACATCAATTTGGCCACAAATGAGCCTGGCACAAGGCAGACATTTTGATACGCATATATTTGTCCCTAGGAAGATGATACGGCATCACTTTTTTGTCATTGTTAGGCTTTCTTGTAGTAGTGATATTCTGAATGTTCATGTGCTAATTACAACACTAGGTTAACTTTCCTTCTGTTTGAAGCAGTTATTCCTTGTGAAGCAAAAAGGGGAAAGTTAAAGAGGCAAGCCTCAGACCAATTTGTTAGCGTGTCACTGTCTATGCCAGTTCGTTTATTAATATCCAAATGATAAGCATATAACAATCCATTCCCCATTGTAATGTCTATCTGGCTATTAGATCAGGGAAGATTTCTCAAGTTGCGCTGTTATTATTATTAGGATCAGAATATAAATTGACCAAATTCCTCAGCAACTCTGTACTAAATCTCTGACCTATTTTCTCTTATAGAATTGCCTTTCATCTTTAAAATTGCCTGTTTTGTAGTGACCCCAGCCTTAACAGCATAGATGTAGAATAATGAAGAAGACCTATCTACCTGCTGTAATTGAGGTTTTGTTAGAACTGTTGCAATACAATACTCTCCAAACATCTTGGAGTTAGCTAAAATCTGTTTTTTTCTGTCTTATACAGTGCACAAGTATCAGGAGGCAAATATTACTTGGCTACTCAGAGCATTAGCTTTAATATATTCTGTCCAATTATGTACATACTTGTTGTGGGAGGACTGGATTCC